>OX345704.1:6250000-7500000 GCA_947044815.1 Apomyelois bistriatella | reverse complement strand
ATGTCTTGTAGAGGATAAAAAACTACTTCTTCATGCCCAAATTGAGACAAGATGTATGTTACTATACATTTGTATAATTATATTTATACGAAGTTGTATAACAAATATAATAGTATTTGTCAGATAAATATCGCCCTAAATATAGGAAATAGGTGAAATGATTAAAACAGTGGATAAGATAATTTATTGCTGCGAGCAGCTGCAGAGCTTTGGCAATGGTATTCCTGGTATCAGTCGTTGTATCTCTAGACCTCAATTGAATAGTCGACTATGTATTGAACAGTTCATATCTGTTTCACAAGGTATTTTTTTGTTGTTGCGGATCACTTAAATGTTCATTGCATATAAAGTAAAATAATAAAGATTATAAATTCATTGTCTTTGTGGCAAATGATTCATTTGTATAATTATAAATTTGCGTCGGCAAAATCGTGCGATATCTGTGTTTGTTGACGCCTATTAGCATTGTATTGTGTATGGAAGGAGCAACTGCCCTACTTTACCATATTGGATTTATTGTGTCAATTTCTGTTCTTTAATTATTTAGAACAATAACAACTGGTTTTGCCTTATTGTCGGCTATGGTCTAGTTAGAACTGGGGCAAACCCTTCTGCAAGTTATTTCCTGTTATTCTTTTCTTTTTATATGCTAGTCGTTAGATGACTTGAGAGATGCTTAAATATCTTTCCTGATTGATTAGGCAAACAAAAGAACGGACTCATATCTTCTTTTAAAAATTCTGTTACATTTACAGTACAAAAGTGTTCCGTTCAGAATCTAGGTTTAAGAAAATTATTTCTCTTGGCATAAGTTATCAATATCTGCGAATTCGTAACTGTAAAAATATTTATTTCAATGCATGGAATAAGTATTCCTTGAATCATTGAAGATATTTCTTGCAAAAAAAATATGTTTGGCTCAGTTTGCAGATTGTTAGAATACTTGACGACATACGACGTTTTGATATGAAGTGTTTATTTGCGCGTGCGCGGTTTGGTTGCCCGCCATCGTACAAAACCGGCCACGAGCGCGGTCTCTGACTCAGTCTGATATAAAACATTCTAGCTGAACGTTCGTTCATAGTTGATAGAAGACATCGTATGACTCATAACTCTTATCACAGTGAATTGACGCGCTGTTTCTGCGTTTGAAAATTTCGCGAACTTTTCAGTGTGTTATTTTATTCGCAACCCTCTGTGGATATCTTTTTTGGACGGTTGTTGTGAAATCCCGCCTTGATGTCTCAGTTGGTGCCTTACTACATCAACAGCGAGCAAGACGATAGTCTCATGTTCGCCACAATGTTCGACTACCAGACAGATGAATACAATAAGCCGGTGGTGAGTTATCATTTCAACCTTTTTTTTTTACCAACATATAGGATTTTGCGCCGCAGAAGCAACAGTGCGAACTGCGAACATCTTTGTAAACAACTTTCTTGACGTTACCTAGTTTCATAACATCATTTAAATTCGATATACGTGCATTCATTGTCGTTTCTTTTCCTGTATGTTCTTGGTTTTTTCATTAGTTTTGTTGTATTGACTTCGACTTCTATCTTCATTCACCACTTTATTACCTAAGTATGGATTTGCTTTGTAATTATTACTATTTACTCTTTTTTACATTTCTATGAAAGTTGTGGGTTTTTTGGAAATATTTAAAGCTTCTATCTTCTAAAGCTCTTCTAAAGACTTTATTGTTAGTTGTGAGACCAGTGGGGTCTCGGGTAGTACAAGTTTCGCTTCAGCTTGACGGTTGACAGGCTATTCTATCCTTGAGATTAACTTCGTTTAGTTTACCCTATTGAAATATAAATTAGACTAGCTAAAAATATATAAATCATAGTCATAAATTCAAATTCAAATTGTTTATTTTCAATATAGGATATTCTTAAGGCTTATCAACGTCAATTGTTACTTATTTTAAGTTTACCTCCACTTCCAAAGCGCATACATTTTTCTATTATTCATCATTTCGTGTAGGTGTCAAACGGTCATCGACCCTGGTGTCAGAGTTCATCCGATTCATCTTTATTATCAGACAATTAGTATAGTCATATTATTGAGGCAGAAATATGCAATCTATTTCACCAATTTACGAATAATTAAAGCAATTAATTGTTACGAATTTTATATTTCTATATGTTCAGCTGTCTATTTATTTCTTTAGCAAGTTTTCAAAAGTATGTCTATGCAAGTGCCTTACAATTATTCTTGGTTCCTTTCGATCCTGACAGATGGCGTTATATGTCTTAAATGTATACTTAAATATTGATAAATGGATCATAAGGTTTGACATTGATTGTGATAAATGTGGTAATAGAAAATATGCAATAAATAAATATAAATGGAAGTGTATTGCTATAGATAACGCTGAAATACGCTTTTTCCAAGCGGTGAGGAATACATGGGTTTTAGATCTCTTTTATATTTATACATATTGCATATAAAATGACAAACAAAACTTTAGAAAAAGTAAATAAGAAAGTGCGTGCTCTTACTATTGTCTTATCCCTGACGTCACACATCGTGCGAGGCGATGACGTCACCGGATGACGTCACCAGCCCCCACCGCAGCTCGTCGCGCCGCGGCGCAGCCGGGTCGAGTTCCACGAACTCGCGAACATAACAGAAGGACATGAAATATGCTTTTACATCGAATTTTATATTTTTTACGCTTCTAATAAACCTTGCACGCCTGTTTTTATGTAATGCTGAATTATTGAGTTATAAATTCCTTCCACAATTAATGTGTACGATTTTACTGCTTGATTCTATGGAATTCAAACATCAACTTTTGAAACACAATTTATCCTGTTTATTATATTTATAGCTTATATGTTCATTGTCCCCAGAAGTAATATACTTATCAATTTTTCCTTAAACTTAACAACAGCAATTACCATTTATTCACCAATTATAGTTATGTTTATATCTCAAAAGCCACAAAAATAAAAGCTTGCAATAATAAATTTACATCTAAGTACTCGTACATTTCACTATCATCATCACTTCACTACATAGTATAAAACAAAGTCGCTTTCTACGTCCCTATCAAATTCAAATTCAAATTCAAATTGTTTATTTTCAATATAGGATATTCTTATCACTTATTGACGTCAATTGTTACTTATTTTAAGTTTACCACCACTTCCAAAGCGCAAGTGGAGAAGAAGTGGCGCCACAAACTCCACAGCAGCATTTTCTTCAAAAACGTCAATTCACAAAATTTGAGTCAAATCAGACGAGTTTATGTTCTTGTACTATGTCCCTTTGTATGCTTAAATCTTAAAAACTATGCAACGGATTTTGATGCGGTTTTTTTAATAGATAGAGTGATTCAAGAGGAAAGCTTTTATGCCCATGCGAAGCCGGGGCGGGTCGCTAGTTTGCTAATATAGTTCACATATTTTTTTAGATCATACTTAAGTATATCATAAAAGTTTATCATAAATTTGCAAAATACGAGTGACAAGTGCAAGTAGGTACCAACTTACCCTTACCTTAGGTGGTCAGTATTTTACTCTATGTGGCTCACTACGCACACACACTACTCGTATGTACATATGTAGCAATGACTTGATATCAGTCACGTCATAGATGGTGCCAACGTGCCGATACTCACGCCAATTTCAATAAGTATAGATGCTTATAATAAGCATGTCAAAGTATTCATTTAGCTAATTCCAATAACTCTAGATTTGTTTCAATCATACAACAATAGACGTCACAAAACCGCAGTGTTGTTTACTTTCAAAAATGTTACTAATGCCATGCATGAATGAAAATCCTTGGATTTACCCAACATGGTCTTCAATGCTACAATTCTATGTCACGTTGGTATCTGCAGTATTTTTAATTAGTAGCACAAGTCAATATTAAACGGCTTTGTTTCTTTATTGCATAGTATTGCATGGTTGTTCTAGAAACAACTGATCTTTTAGAATCTGATAAACGAGGCTATCAATTGCGCAAGAGCCAAACCGGACTTCGCAGCCGTCAGCGGCGCGCCGGCGGCGATGGTAACCTTTGCGCGAAACGTCAAGTCCGGTCCAGATGACTTGACCCACATAGCATTTGTGAAATTTCTCCTGCGTGCCACACTTCCAAGAACACAAACTGTGAAGGGATTCCCCAAGCGCTACCGCGGCTTCGTTTACCTGCTTGACTGCATCATTATTTAATTAACAATCCAGTTAAATATTACGTTGATTAACATTTGCAGATTTACTGTTTTTCAGTAATTAGTTTTTCTTTTTATCTTTATTTATTTGGATACATTTTATTAGAAGCACAATTTTTGGTTCTACCACATTTAAACGCAATTAAAATTACGTAACCTTTATTAACCATAGACCTTCTTGGACCTGAGCAGATGGATCTTGTTGACCGACACCTCGTTCAATAACATGAGCCAATACAGACCGGATGCAGACAATTCAGTCTAATTTGTACTAGAATATGCTGCAGCTGATTAGAACAGACCAAGAAAATTCATCAGTAAACAAGACACAATTTCGTTTTGTGCGTTCGGTTGAGTGCTTCGCTAGACAGATAGAAATACATTCTCACGATGGTTCATAAAAAACTGGTCTGGTGTTATGCCATTTGCTGAAGCATTAGGTAATCTTTATATGGTTTTCTAAGAATAAAATTAGTCATCTTCACGAGCAACGGAAGTAAACAATTTGTGAGAACATGTAACAATTAGTCTTGCTTCTTTATAATACCAATTTCAATTCATCTAGACACGCGGCAGCGTGTCAAGCCAAGTTCAAGCAAAGGAACTGGCTAGCCAGCGCCGAGTGTAATATTACACGAACCACTTGGTGCCACTTTTGACCCTTCTATAACTCGAAACCTCTTTAATGTAAACACATAAAACTACGTGTGTTTAATAAGATCCATCAGGACATGTAGAAGCCCAAATTTCATGAAGCTAGCTCAAACGGTTATAAAGATATGACGGTCAAAAAGTTGTAAATTTTAGCACTGACTGACTGACTTATAGTACCTAAACCTAACCTACTTCCAGATGACCTAGAAAGATGAAATTTGGAATCCAGCTCGGAAATTGTGTGCAAGCGTAGGAAAAAATCAAAAAATAAAAAAAAGTCAAAAAATAAGTGGTGTCCCCATACAAAAAACTTGTAATACCTACGCGCTAAACAACCGGCCAACAACGGTGTGTCGTCAGCGGCGCGCGGCAGCACACCAGCCAATCAGCGTCACGCTCTGACTTATGGTACTAAATTTTAAGCGGTAGCGATTTACTTAAAATTTAGCGGGTCGGTTGGTTTATACCTGCATAGTAGTTATCTTATAGTCCACGGCTCACTAAATTAACAAAGATCAGTGCCCAAGGTTCGTTTCTCTGATTTCTTTTGAAAATAAGAAATAATATTTTAAGGTATAAATTTGTTAGTTCGAACTCTTTGTACCCTAAAAGAGACTCCAATGTGTATGTATACCAAGGTCAAGGCAATAGCGAAGTCTTATTGGTACCGATATATGTATGTATTGACTAGTCTAAGAATGCTGCTTGAACTCGCTCGCGCCTTGCACTTGTGCGCGGCTCACAGCGCTATACGACTTAAAATGCGAACGAACCAAAGTATGCTCTTAGCGGCGCTCATTCGCACCAGCGTCCTCGTTATGCCCGGTTGTTTAGCGGAAACCCACCTATTAGATTGCGTTTAATGCTGCGTCGTTCGACTAAATTTATTTGAGTTATAGCTGGAATAGTCCAGATATAAATTATTCCTTTTTAGTATTGTACTTTAACGGCATTTGTGAGTTATTTAATATTACGTAAATCGTTTCTTTCAAAACCTCATTTGTTTGTAGCTATTTTAGGTTAATTTGTCACGCAAAAAAAAAACATTAAATAGGAATACTTGCCTAGTTTTCTTTACAAAAAGTAATGATATCCCACCAAAAACATAAATGTAAAAAACGAGAGCCAAGTTCAATACAAAAATTATGCTTGGCGGTGAGCTTCGCCGCAAAAAGAATGGCGATCTAAATGTGTGCCAAGTTCTATGCAAAATCGAAATATGTTTTTATAGGAACAAAATAACATTATGAACAAGTATTAAACTCTATTTCTTTGCTTTATTAGATACCTATAACAATTGCTGTTATTTAAAAATGTGAGATCTTGAAGTAGGTCAGATTTGACTTGGCCAGTTTTCATTACATAAGTCATTTTATAAAGTTATTCAACATTTTAATTGTGTTAAAAACTGGCTAAGTCAAATCTAACCTACTTCAAGATCTCACATTTTTAAATAACAGCAATTGTTATAGGTATCTAATAAAGCAAAGAAATAGAGTTTAATACTTGTTCATAATGTTATTTTGTTCCTATAAAAACATATTTCGATTTTGCATAGAACTTGGCACACATTTAGATCGCCATTCTTTTTGCGGCGAAGCTCACCGCCAAGCATAATTTTTGTATTGAACTTGGCTCTCGTTTTTTACATTTATGTTTTTGGTGGGATTTATCTCATTGATTTCGCAGTATATATGCTGTTTAATTTAATTTTGGTATTAATTTACGAGTTTTCTATACGAGTATCTTATTTAACAAATTATTCCATAAAAATCGAACAAAGGTTATGGTTCGTTCGTACTATTATGTATTCTATATATATATGTATGTTAATCTTCAGGAATGTTAATAACGCATACCTTATGCAGCGCTTGAAAAATAAATCGCTGTTCGCACACCTGTGGCCATTGTATGACGTCATAGTGCAAGACCGCCAGTTTCTGCCGTTTCCAGTAAATGTGTTAAACGAAATGGGCGGGCTGGAAGTGTTAGCTGCCGTAAACCACGGGGCTTTTATGCAGTTGCACAAACAGCACCATAAACACAGAAAGTGACTACTTTATTACCACTCCGAAGATAGTGACCGGTGTTATCCGTTTTGGTCCATTACATGAAATGCTTCCATTGTCTCTCCATTTTCGTTTGCTTTAGTTGAAACTATAATATAAGATACTCTTAATATCTTGACGATAACTTAAGTGCGGTGAGTGGCAGTGACATCATTTTGGATAGTGTATCCTCTCACTATTCTACAGTATGTATTTTATGAGAATATAATTTTCTATTTATTAAAACAACTGGTTAACAATACCAAAATATATTTAGGAATAGAGCTATCATTAAAATTCAGTGAGTTATAAAAAAATGACTGCATAGAGAACATTAACAAAAAAGGCAAAAACTAATCGTGGCGGTGTCTCAATTGTAGTGGTTCAAAGTCAGACGTCGGACATTTTTACCTGATGCCTTGACTTGTGAGTGTGGTGTTAGTGACCACCGTTATTGACATTGGCTACTGAGTTTTCAATTGTAAACTTGTCACTTCATCACGACACGACAATAAATTGGGGAAGACGAAGTGGTCTCTTAAGGTTCAGTAGTACACTTTAGTATTTAAATTCAGTCCAAAAACTTTGTTCAATCGTTGCTCAAGGGATATTATTTTTTTAAGTGTAATATAATATCACAAAATTTTCCTCTTATACTCTCAAACGACGCCAACATCAATAATGTATAGGAAATTCAAATGCAACTGGTATTTTGAACAGGTCAAAAATTTATCATTGATAAACCCATGATGTCCCATGCTCTTGTTAAGGCTCCATCAGCCATGTGAAACGTTGTAAGGTTTTCATTTACAACTAAACGGAATTTGAGTCTGCCTGCTGAATTCTATGAATTGACCAAGTGATAGCGTAACGTCTTAACAATTTCTGTCATAATTGTTAACTTTTGACAACAAAACAGGCTATTTTGAACAAACGTATTTAGCTTCAATAGCACAGTATGATGACAATAGTGGACCGGTAAAATTTCCGAAGCGCTCTAAGATAAGATCACCGAAAACAAACAAATAGAGGTAATACTTGAACAGGATGAGAAGATGCCGAAACTGTTATTACAGTTGCATTTATTTAAAGGACCAAGGGTTCTGCAATAGGCTATAAAGATCCCATGACACTGATGAATCATTCATTTGGATCGCACGGAATTTTACGGACATTTCAACATTCCATTCAAACCCCAAATCTCTTGATTACACTACCAGGTCACTTTTTATGTTTAATATATAAATAAGTGTTGATACCTATATTTTGTTCATTAAGAACAAAGGATGATCTTTTAGAATTGCGAATTTAATTTTCTTTGTTCCGCGAAGCGATAATAATTACGTCACAATAATAAGCATGGAGCTGGTATTTACAACAGCTGCAGACTGCAGAGGCCTTGTTCCGATTATGGGCAAGAATCGTGCTTGCACAGCTCTATAGATTACTGATATTTCCACGTTTCCGCCTTCAATGTCTTATTAAAGGATGTCATACTAAAGTGCAGCATTCATCAACATATGCCAAGCCAATTTATTATTATACGTGAGGCCTACATAAATGTAGCATTTGGTTTTAACTTGAGCCGTACATTAAAGAATTCAACATACCAACTATCATTGTGGAATTTGAGCATTCAATCAAAAGATTGAAATGTTTATCTGTTAGTCAATCAGTTCGGGAATCCCTCGCGCCCGAATAGAATTTGATTTGATAAATCGGCTGGAGCTATTCCCGCGCACCCGCCCACTACAGTATTTGTGATAGACGGCACAATAACTGCAGTTCCAATACGGACGCCATTATTTAATGAACCCTCGTCAGATGAAAAGGTCAAATTATTTAAAAAGATTAATCTCGTCATTCATATGGGTCTAACGCGTCTCGCCAGATTTCTCTGTTTCGGCTGACAGACTGAGTTATACGACATTGATATTATGTTACACAAAATAAATGTAAGCTCATTTTTTCTTGGTCTACCACTTCGTTTGGGTCACGAAATAGGTTTACTATTGTATTTTAAATATTTTGATAGATCTTTTGATGGATGTTAGATTAAAATAGTTTTTTTTCCGCCATGAATTATATGGTATGTGGTATCTCTGTGATGAAATAAATGTTCGATAACGTTGAAGAATCGTTTGGTTAGTTACGTCGCCGAGGAGAGTAATGCACTCGTAAATGTTTACGGCTGTGCAGTGGGCCGACTTCGATGTGTCTGAATATTTTTTTAAAGATTTATCTTGTCTGTCTGTTTCGCCGCAAAATAACTGAAGTTTGCATAAACTTGAATACTCCATGACACTTTGTGTAAGTTTACGACACGATGTGTTTCTGCAAAAATTGCGGAGCCATGACCTCACAACGATTGCTTCTGCGAAGCATTTTGTGTTCTCGGTTTGATAATTTATTCAGTTTTATCAAAGGTAAACCGTCGTACAAAGGTCGCCTCCTTTATTTCTTACACTCACTTATTTTATTTTCTGCCTAATAACAGTTTTCATTGTTTTCCTGTTTTTGAGATTTCAAAGAATGGTTGACAATCAGCCTATCCGAGATTTTATTTTCAATCATTCAAACCACTACGAACGCCTGGCCCTAGGTTCAATAACTGCGTGCCTTATTTTTCGAGTCTTATGCTTAATTGCTAACCCAGTCGTGTCACAGGACGTACCTAAGTTTTTATTTGATCGTATTATAAATGCTCGATTTCCAATAACACCAATTTGATCCCAAATAGTTCTTAGTGATACCTACTGACTTGACTACTGTGTGAGTAAACAACTCAATTAATGTTTTGTTCGTCTGCTTACTTGCTACAGTTCTTTGAAACCAATTTTGTATGTAACCACTACACCTACGCAGTTCGCAATTCTGGTGCGCATAATAAAAGGTCATATGTCAAGATTCGTTTATAGTATAGGTACTTGTTTTCGCTTAAAGTCGAGAATCGAAATAATAAATTTGTTGCTGTTGGTCCGACAGTATTTGCATTGTGTTATGTTGTGTATGTACATCGCCATTATGCGTGAAATTATCCACAAGTAAGTTGGTACTTCTTCGTTACTACTGTAATACGTCTTTTCCGAACATTGAACCTTCCACTATGATAGATGACACTATGTCATTGTCTTCGTGATTGATTGTCGTGGAATTGTTAGTTATTTTTAGAATTCACATCTGTATTAACTTTATTTAAAACTTTTAAAGTACTTTTGTCCCCAACGTAATTTGCATTTGATTGCAATTGTATGAATAGCTAATTGAAGTTCTTTAAAAATATTTCAGATATAGTGCAATTTACTTTTTGTTTCCCATTGTTTCACTTCCAATTTTTATGACATTAAGCTGTTATCTTAATCTCCTAATTCTTCCATATTGTCAAAAGTACCTAATAAGGCCAAAAATATAATTTAATTTAAAATCGTGCTAGCACAGAAAATGCAGTATTTCAAGCACCATCACGCATCTATTGCAAATTTTGCAACTAGACTTAAACCTTTGTTTTTTATTTGAACATTCCATTTTGATTTTCCTTTTAGTAATTAAGTAGCATAAGCTTGCACGTCTACAGGCAGATTCATTTTATATTCATTCCAACATCAAGTTTTCTACAATTTGCTGTGGTACTTATGTTTAATGACCTCCGGGACTGGCTGCTCCTTGGCATGCGAAGAGTTTATGGGCAATAATATGCCAGCGCATGGTCTTAAAAACGCATATTTGTGCAATTTGTGTCCTGTTGCTCGCGGCGATCATAGAAGCGTATGCAGTAACGTCTGCGTAGTATTTCTTGATTTTCTTTCGTTCACTTAATGATGGCTAAAATCTTGGTGGGAAAAAGTGTTAGCCGCTCGTGGTTGACACTCACTCACTAATTCAATTATTCCGTATATGTAGGTAGCTGGCCGATCGCATCGCACATTTGAGTTTCTGCTGGCAGAAGTATTGGCTAGCTCAATTAGGAGAAACTAAAAAGGTCTTGCGTTTGTTTGCGCCTATTGTTCTGATTGGTATCTGGGCTACCGCTAAAGTTTCGCAACGGTTGGCCTGTTCCCTTGTCTTTTTAAGGAGTCGAAAGTTACTGATTTTCTGCGTTGCAGTTGTGAAATTTTGCGTAGGTGCAGTGCATAATGCGCGGGGGCCTGTCTGGCCGACGGTGGCGACGACGGTGTCGGGGGCTGCTCGGTGGTGTTTACGATGCACCGGTGCGGCGGCGCCGAGTGGGGCGTAGGCGTCGCCGGGGGGCGTCGCGCCAGGCTTATCAGACGGTGGCGGGGCCGGCGTGCGAGCCTCACTCCACGGTCTACCGCTGACCGCGCGCTCGTGTTGTGCACGCTCACTGACAACAGTTTTAGATAACAAAAACCTTTGTGCAGTCGAAGCAATAATATTTACACTGTGCGTCCTCTGCGATACGTAGTTTCCGAGGGGTTTTCCGACGCTGACCGACTGCTGTCACATTGTTTTCGTCGCGCACACGCGTGTTCGTGCTTGTTTTATCAAGTTCTGACAAGTTTTGATGTTTTTTTTTAATATAGTTGTTGTTGTTTGTGCCTTTCTGTGATTTACTGTGTCATTGGATTGCAGTTTAAGGACTTTGGTAAGTTTTTTTTTTAACTCCTATCTTTATTTTGTTTTAACTCCTATATTTATTTATACTTTTTATGTTTATTTCATTAAGTTTTATCTTATTTCATTGTAAAGCCTTAACAGGAATGTACTTACAAAATTTTTTTAGACATTGCATCAAATTGCGTCATGTGTTTGTCTAGACAGTCGGATGTTTTGTTGGATTCATTTGTGTTTCATCCGGTTATTATCAGTAGCCCTTCAATTTGCTCGGTGATATTTAGCGGTGGCATCGAGGTGTCATGTGGTGCCGGCGTTTGATGAGCGTGCCGTTGCGCCGCGACGCTGCGCTCGCGCCCCGTGTCATCGTTCGCGGTCAGTTGAACGAACCCTCACCGACCGACGTCAACCTTGCCATAATCGCGATTATTTGCATCGCCATTGTACCCGATGTGGGCTGTAAGCGCGCCTCTAATTGTCTCACTAACTACGCATGACCGGAGCAGCCTGGCGAAGATGTGACCTGATCGCTGCGATTATAACCACGTGTTTATGGTTTTATGTCAAGGATGCAATGTACACTTATTTGTTTTGTAGTGAATAACAAATAATTCCATGGTGCAAAGTTTAGACTTATATGATGACTCAAATCAACGACGTTATCTTGTTAATAAGAAGAGGGTAGTTTATAATGAAAATAACAAAATAAGTACAAAAATTGATAATATTTACGTTGCGGTTATTGAAAAGAAATAAGTGGACGCTATAGATATGCGATGATAAGATAAATGAGGTCCGGACATTAGTAAACAATAACCAGATTAACAAAAGATAAAAAGTTAAGTAGTAAGATACACGTCTAACAATTTTATCATCATGAAAGTTCTAGTAATAATTTAGTTCATTTAAATCCTTTATATTATCGGGTTGGGTCTTTTCTATTTTTTTCTGTCTGAACTGATCCATCTTTTCTAAGGGTTCTTTTGTTTTCTTTTTATCAATTTTCATATGCAATATTTTCTCACAACGATGCTTTTCAATCTCATTAAGTATTCGTTTTTTAAGGTTTTTATCACAAATGCATTAAAAATGGTATATTTGTCACTAGTGTATAATATCCATCTTTACCTACTAAATCCATACTAATATTATAAATGCGAAAGTCTGTCTGTCTGTCTGTCTGTCTGTCTGTCTGTCACCTCTTCACGGCTAAACTGCTGGACCGATTGTGATGAAATTTGGTAGGGATGTAGTTAACGACCTGAGGTCAAACATAGGATACTTTTGGGCGCGATATAACCGAGTCTCACGCGGGGCGAAGCCGCGGGGAACAGCTAGTATATAAAATTTAATTGTTTGAATGCGCTGTACCTATCGGATTAAAAACAAACTGCTAATCTTGCACATACAAATGCATACATATTAAAAATCAAATCACTTGACTTCATCAAATACACGTGGAAGAAACAGCAGGCAGGGCACACCAAGCGATAAAATAAAATATTAAAAATCTCATCACAGAACACACATGCAAATCTCTTAATAGCTATAGTATCATCAACATAAAAATAAGCCTGTAAACTTTATTGGGCTTCACATTAGCCATACAATAGCTTTATTCTCGACAATTTTATAAAAGCGTAGATTCCATTATATTCAATGTGGGCTTATTATTCGTTGTGCGTCGTTAAATGCGTCTCGCCTGTCTGTAATCGTACAAGTAGTAGGTACCTACAGTATCAATAGTAGGATGATGGACCCTTTTGTACTATGTACTTTGAAGGGGGTACCATGTTAATAATCGGCAAGTGTCTTTTATACTATTGGAATGTGGGTAGCATTAATAGGATCAAAGGTTATTAGTAATTTTGATATTATGATTTTTAGTACCACAGTTCTCTAATGATAGAACTATATTATCTGCTTGTCTCAATAATATGTCTAGTATGATATAGCACTGTAGCACAGCATAGATAAATAATACTAAATAATACTGTGACGACTATTACTTACCACATTTGGCCTCTGTATTTTGATAAATAACTAAGAATCCCACAGCTGCGCCCTCATATACTGCTTTGACCATCTGATATCTAGAAGAATAAAACCTTTTAAATGGTGAAAGAATTTTATAAGTGCAGTGCTTGCGAAGTTTATTTTTCTTAACACTTTCGCTGACAGTAACGTCTCTCGACGTAGGTAGATAACAAATTAACTGTTATTGTTATCTCGTTTACAGTTAACTGTCCGCGAAAGTGTTATGACATACAAACTCACAAAATCAACATTCCCTATATTATATGGTATATTCGTAATAGTACAGATTATTACATCTTTATTGCTATTTTTATGAATCTGTATTTATTCCCAGAGCTTGTATTTCTCATCTCATCACCTCTGAATATTAGTTACCTTCTGTAATTAACGTTAGTTTGAATAGCTATAATAAATTACCTATATGACAAACTAATTAGTTTGCCGAGTTTGAACCGCACACGTTGTTAGGTCCTTGGGTCCGTGCCAACCTGCCGACGACGTCCTCTGCCGTATGAAATAATACTGGAATACAAGAAAATTGTTTATACATATTTCTTGGAATAGTGTACGAATATGTATGTGTAAAAACAACTTCAACAAATACAAAACTAAATGTCAACTTCCCCCAATATATTCTACCTTTATAAATATTTACTAAAATCCAGTGCTATATGTCCATGAAGGTACTTATAATAGTAAATGTACATGTTATCAGTCGGATAAAAGTTAGAATTAGAACTAGCTATGAAACAATATTACTCTAGAACATTGTTTATCCTTATCAACAACGAGGAAATAGCAGTGTTTAAGATAACATGGCATTTCGTTCAATTATTTTATTCTGTATCAATTTTTGACTGACTCAGGGAGAATTCTTACCTTAGCTTTTAGTATTAAAAAGCCTAAATAGTTTATCAAATCATAATTATTTCTTTTTTACTTTAAAATTGTTTTCATCTACAATATCCTCAGGTAACTATAAAACGTTAAATTTTAAAATTTTATAATTATACAGAGCCGATGCTTCTAATACATACAACTAAGCTACTTAAAAATATAAATAAATAAACTAGCTGACCCAGCAAATTCCGTACCGCCTGAACGCACTTTTCTCTCACCGTTTAAACCTTCCCTGAACTTCCGCAAATATTTCAAAACCAAAATTAACTAAAACGATCCAGCCATTTTCGAGTTTCAGCGAGACTAACGATCAGCAATTGATTCTTATTTATAAGAGAAGAAAGAAGAAGAAGATATAGATAGGATAGATATAGAAAATTTGGATGGGAAAATACAGGTTTTTGAAACTCCCTACGCAGTACATACAGATATTGTGAAATTTGCGATAAACGCAAGTGTTTGTTGTTCGTGGAAATGATAAGTGGTGGGCAGACGCTTCGGATGCCGCTATCAACGAGTACCTACGCTGATAACGTACAGCCGGCTCCGGATAGCTGGAAATCTGGTGACGTGCTGCAATATACACCAAAAATTATGTCCGAAACAGATAATATATTGGTTGCTAATAGAAATCCCTTGAGGCTATTTGCGGGACTAACGTGCGTAAGATACCTAGATATTGTATGCAAATAACAACTTCATGAGTAGTTGTAGTAGTTTTAATTTCTGCGAATCAATGCTGGGAATCTGATCGTCGCTAATAGATTATACATGTTGCAACAGTTAATAACAAAATACTATAAGCAATTTACCCAATATCCCTAAATATGTTCGTCGACAAAAATTAAAAGAAATAGACTAATTCTAATATTTAATGAAGGATTTTTCCTATTCTAGATTTTTGATAAAAAACCAATAGGTCCAAAGAATTCTAATAACATTCGTTTGTGTTTCTGTTTCTTGTTCTTTATTTTTATTTATATACAAACAATGTCCCGAAAGTTAGAACTGTTTAAATAAAATTTGGTCATCTAATTGAAGATATCACCACCAAATTTTTATGGGGTCCATTAGGTCATAGACCTTACCGAGCGTGAGCGTATAAAGATGCCTTTGTTAATGTTATCAATTAATTACCCGCTCATTGCAGCCAGCTGGTCACAAATTAGTTTATTAATTACAGCGGTGCACTAACACTTGTTGCTATTTGTTGTTAAGTGTTCTGATATAACTTAATGTTTGTTATCTGCATAATGAACTAATAACGGAATTGTTACATTCGTTTTGAAATAAATCTCTATCAGGGATTTCCCTAGCTATTACACTTCAAAATTAGTGTAAGTGAATACATAGTAACACAGTAGTACATAAATAGCTGTGTAATTTCATCACTTTAGCTTTACAACATTTAATAACAATCTATTATATAATGAAGTTATATAGTAAATTAGGGTTTAAAATCAAGCGCTTTCAAATGTTACCGGCGACACAACATGTTTGTTTATCCTCGGTCCTCAACATGGCGCGGGGTTTTTCCTCAAGTACATGCGTTCCGTTAGGTCGATGGGCGTTGCTTATCTGGTGGTGCTAGGCGGTGCCAGGGTCGTTGTAAGGCCTCACCCTTTAAATAAAATGTATACTTTCGACAGCGCCCGCGCATTTTTTTCCCATACAAAGCTTTCTCACAATTGTATTAATAATCTGCAAAATGTTTTACCTTGGGGGAAAAGAATAAATTAACCTAATCATTAAATTCAGTTGCAACATCGATATTAATTAATGTGTATTTTTAAATATACACAAAACGTGGAATGAAATAGAAATTTCATCCCTCACAGAAATGAGCTTAGAACTGTCAGTAACTTATTAAGATTTCAAACGAAATGTAGAAATTCCGTAAACGTTTCTGAGAGGAAAAGTTAATGAAAATAATATAGTCTATATGATAGTAGTATAATATGAAATTAAAAAGATTTGCCAAATGGTGAAGACAAAAGGATTCTGTCCTAGTTTACAACTAAGGTCCAGTCGGTTGTTTAACTCATTTGTCCTGTTATACAAAACAAAGAACTTCAGTAGGCCTTTGTCAACGCCAATAAAAATTGTTTGGCAAAGGATCGTTATTCCTCATAAGAAATTAACATAAGTTACACCGACACAATGTCTTTGTCTGTCTATCCGTCTGCACGTCGCCTATAACTGTTCCTCTGTTGTTTATTTGCGACGCAATTTTTGAAGTATCGTTGAAAAGTTGCTCATGTTGACCGCCTTTTATTATGCTTGTAATTTTTTGTTATTGTCCACGTTGTGCAGTATTATTTATCAGTCTACAAATTAACATTTAATCTTTTCAAGTAATGTCAATACGCACACATGTACTTAGTTTTTTTTAATAATTTAATTTCGATACGAATTCCATTATTAACGACTTGAAAAAATCCCACTTAAGCTGCTCAGAGTACAGTATAGTATAATGCAGTTTATTGAACGTGACTGAGAGAGCACAAACGGTTCGCAACTTTGAGTACGTGGGCGACGCAATTAAAAATTAAATAAAACAACCACACCAGCGTGGGCTGCGCCAGCTCCAATGCTTAAGCCAATTGGACTCCTTGAACTCGAGGAAATGAAGAATAAAACTTTATTGAGGATACCACTGAAGATTGGCAAATAAAATGCTACCATAATGCAATAAGATAAAAGTGCACATGTCGATTTGGCAATCTTAAATGTTGCTTAACAAGATCCTGAAACTTCACTGCCTGGTTCAGTAATGTCGTAATAATGATTCGATGACTTCGCAAAACATTATTGTGAGTCATCTACCACCGGCTATTAAAAGTAATAACAAGGGGCAAAGTCTCAATTCCAATTTTGTGATATTGTGAATATTGTGGCATTTCCAGCTAATTAATTTGAGATAACCAAGTGTATGTAATCTGTTTGACCATATGGGGAGCGATAATGATTGCAGCAGCAATATACTTTGCATCGTTATACGACCCGCTAGAATTATTATTTTTCTTTGTTCTACCGCAAGCGCGCAGCTGGGCTTTATCGTTTAATACAATATATAATACAATAATAATATAAGTGGAATTACAACACCATTTGAAAACAATTCCTGGTATAAACCGACTAACTTCATAGTAATATGAACATTTTTAAATAAAAATTCAGGGGAACGGCCAAGGTTCCCAAGAAAACCATTTTGAACTATGGGAAAAATCTGAACTTGAGGCTTTTTAGGATACTTTTGTAAAAACATAGTCTGCAAACAAGCTTTAGACTTTTTGTTGAATGTTCCAATTACGAAAAATATAAGTAATGCTTTTTTTTTCGACGTAGTCTGCGGTTTGGCAGCGGCGCCGTGAGGAATGCTCGCCATTTCCGGACGGTTTCCGGAGCGCCAAACTCACAGTTTCTCTGCTTCTGATAACATTATCTTGATATTTACTTGAGTTGAGATGAATTTGCGCGACTTGATGGCCAACCTCCAGTAATGGAGAGGTACTGAAAGAAGAAGAAGAATAGTTACTTACACTGCTTGTACTTAACAATTTTTAACCCATATTAATACTAAGGTTCAATGGCACAATTTCTTATGTTATGTAAAATGTTTGTATTACGCGACATTATTTAAATCATACTTACTCTATATATATCGGTTAACGTAACAAGTTTGTATTTTCCGCCATGTTTTCTGTTTTTCCTGTTTTCTAATGCTTCCTTGTCTGTAACCTTCAAACGTTCAATCTGGCTTTTATAATAAACAACTTTTTATTAATTTATATATTTTTATAGAAACGTACACTTTTCATCCGTTTAAGTACATCATGGAGACACGGGTCCTTTAATTTGCCTTCTTAATTTATACTGATTATTGCCACGTTCGTTTTGTGTAAGTTTTCAGAAGTTAAGTAGGTACTTAATGCTGGATTCTCGTAATATTTGCAATTCATAGTAAAAGAATATTGCATTTATTCAAAGTGATTTTTCTCCAATGTTGCGCGCTGATTCATAGTTCTTATGAATCATTCAACGTAATCGAGTTTTTGAATCGAGCCGACGACGAATGTAAATACGCGATCGTAGTGACCCGCGATAGAGAGCGATGAGTCACGCGGGTTTTCCGAGAAACACGCACCGGAAGAGTTTTCGTGAAAATGAAGGTTGGCATTGGCAGAACGGTTGTAAGCAGTAATAATAACTTTTTATATGCAGTTTGCTTTTCCTTGTAAGCGATATCGTGCGGAAAACGGTGCGGTGGTGCAACGTTCGCACGTTGCGTTTCACGAAGGTCTATAACCCTTTGTCCTTAAACTGGGGGTGGAATGGTGGAAGGGTGCAATGAAAAGCGATAGTGCATCGATCGATGGCGCGGGTTTATCGTTATGGCGCGCCGTTCATTGCTGGTTCTGATATATAATGTTACTTGTCGACGATACTGTTCCGTCGATAGTAGATCCAGCAAACGACAGTTCCGCAGTTGGTGTTGGTGAAGGGATGTTGGCGTGATGCCAGGCGGCGATTTGTTTTATTATTCGCGCTGTGGCGGTCAATGTCGCGACGGTAGTCGGCGCCATACTTCGCTAACATGTGTTATTTTATACTACATACTCGTATTATGTAGCTCTTTAAATTATTATGTGATATTTGAGTTCGTAGTACGAAGAATACGATTTTTATATTTATTTATACGATATTATAAGCATTGTCGCTCTCCTTATAATTAAGCCATTTTAAGTCTTCACTGTGTACAATTATTTTGTATTTAAATTCTGAGAAATTGGGGGGACATACGTTAATGACCTCGTTTCCTTTAAGTACTCTTAAAACTCGAGTGTAGTCAGTATGGTGGAAAAATTGATATACGTTGATGACCTGATGTAAGTCTCTTGTTCAAAATTAAACCATAATGAACTTTTAATTCTAATAATTACAAGGTCTACTTTAAATTACACCCTTCTAGTTCCCACGATGACAAAACAAGACCTTTACAAACACAATTTTTGTTACAACATTTGTTTGGGTTAATAATGTAAACATTAATATCACACATTTCGTAGTGGAGTACAAATAAGTATTATCCGGAATAATAACTCGCACGTCTATTCTGTTTAGAATCAGTTCAAGGAATTTACTAACTTTGACCGGAGCACTATTCTATTAGTGCGAGCAATTAGCGCTGCGTTAATGATCTACCAAACAACCGGACAGATATAAAATAACCAACCACTGAACACTGCTCAATGTCCAGAAGACCACTTTAAACAGATAGCTTAATAGTTTGCTCGTGTTTTATGATCTGCACGCTGCAGTTGAATTGGTTTCGTATTTCGAAGGCATTTAGGTCACTTTTCGATGGACTTAAGAGTTGAGCAGTAACTGACACGATAGGAATTTTACGCTACTCTACATAGGTGTTGCATTCTTTAGATCTATTACCCTTCGTAGCTACGGTGCTTACATACATATATTTCTTTTTTATTTTATTTACTTATATACAAGTGTTGTGATTGTGACTGAGACTAGAGGGTCTCAAATATAACTTCCTTTATCGACCTGCATGAAAGTCTGTCCGCAGTTTTGTCAATTGACCGTGTCACCGATGATGATGATGATTTTGATTGGTTGGTTGTGAACCAAATCTGTCAACTCTACTCTCTAAACATCACGGAGTAAGCAATCCAGCAACATTCTTCAAGACACTTGTTCTCTTTCGACTCATATCTTCACATAAGGTGGTCGGGTTATTTCAATATACATTGACTTCTGGTACACAATATCTTTTAATTGGTTAAATGCTTTTGCATAGCGTATTCCCTGGTATTTATTTCGCTGGTCATTGGGTGGGCGGACCAGCACCTGTCCTCACGTGGCAAACACGTGCTCATCGCTTTTTGTACGCAACACTACGCGCACGGCATAAATGTTTAGCTACAGTTTTGTCCAAAATACGTGCCCTATCTGCCGGCACATGCGACAACGCCCTACGGTTATCGAAACGCAAAATAAGTACGCTGGCCTATATTACATTTGATTTCACCTTAATTTGGATTCATAGAACTTTCGACATTAACTTATATCTACTTAGAATCTGCCCTACCTTACCCACCTTCTGTAATAGCTGTGAGCCTTCCTAAAACTGATAAATAAATAAATTATTTACCAAAACCAAACTACAAATAAAATTCGTTAACAATTCTCTGTGATCATACAGAAACTACAAGTGTAGGAGAATGAAGAGACAACTATGATGTGATAGATATAACATTTATTTAATATGAAATCTTCGATTGGATCCATTCATGGTATTGTCAAACATTAGAAATCGCTGTAGAATGAATTCTATTGATGTTTTGCTCTCATAGAAATTATACGTATAGATTATTAGAATGTGCATAATGACTAAAAATCTTGTTAACACCTGTCGACGAAGTCTTACTGAGTTATAGTTAGTTAGTTATTAATTGTAAAGAGTCATTGTCCATAATGTCCATGTACTTATTTGTTAAAATTAATGGCATATGGTGATAGCTCCTATCAGGCGATGTTCCCAGAAGAGTTGCTAAATAAAGACGTGAAGGCACTGGCGCGGCGGGCGGGAAAATTCAAATTGTCGACCGCTTCACGGAAAATGTTAATACGGGAGCGTATTGTGTGTATTTGTATCAAATCAAAAGGAAATTGTGTAATATGTTACATATATATTTTATCCTGTTTAACTTAAACTAACAGAAAAGTTATCCAAATATCGGTTAACGAACCCATAGAGGTAGGTACATTATCGTTTATGACACCAATTCGAGTTGTATTTTTGCAAATGATTCGCAGAACAGTATTATGTATTTATGTCATATGCAAATTATTATAAAAAAATTATGTGCGCGTTTTAGTTGTAAAATTCAATTTTTAAACAACTCACGATCTTTGAGATTGTTAATGAGATAACAACTTTTCCGTGTAGAGCCAGACAGGCCGACAGTGAACACGAAGTAACAATAAACATGGTAGTGCTTCAAAAAAGTCGGCAGTACTCGGCAAGTACAACGTCACAACTTTATATAGAGGTGATCTCATGGCGTAGTCCTACCAGCCTACCACGCGTTATCTGCCCTGCTTGACTACCATGTGTTGTTGATAGAGCGTCTGGTAATATCACCGCTTGATATGTTCCAAATCTATTGTAACTGGCGTAAACATCAATAAACTTCAAGGATGACTTGCGTTTTAAAGGTTTGTTACTACTAGAGGTTTTCCTTGGCCCGACAAAACTGTTTCGCCTACAAATTTTCACTAAGGTAATTCTGGTGATGCTGTCATAAGTATTCCGATTTAAGAGTGACATACCATATTTTCCCACAAATACAAACTAACCTTAAATGTTCTGCTTTTCATCTTTGCTGAAACTAAAAATGTAGAACAATAGACATCGATAAAGATTACACGAGGTAATGAAATTTACGCCTATTGAAGCCATCACGAGAGGTTTATGTGCCGTCAAAGCGCGTTCCCAAACGCATCGGTGGCAAGCAAGAATGCTGATACAGTATCAGTTAATTGTTAGGTAAGCACCGTGGCCAATTAACTTGATGCCGCGGCGCAGACGAATTTCATTCGGCCAATTGTGGTAATTGGCGCTGCTCCTTCCGAACGGCCTTTGTCCTGCACTGCACTATGCATGCGCTGGATTTATTTTTTTGTATCATATCTCTGTCATGTACAGTTCTCTGCTTTGATCTTATGTCCTCTCGTCTTTTTTAACGTAGCTTTTTCTCGGTTCTGCTTGCTTCGAAGTCCAGGGTCCGCTTTCCTGCTTGTCATCCATTTTATGCTCTATTATTTTATCTATTTTATGTTTTTACAATCAAACTTAGGTACAATTATCTAAACAACATAAACTGTCACATTTGTTATGCCTACTGACATACAGGATTGAACAAAGTCCACTTATTTCACTATATTCAGTTCGACACGATAAATTTTTGTTTGCTTTTAACACTCCTAGTACCATTTAGTGATAAAACCCAAATATGGTTGTACACATTTAGTAGTCTTATCAGAAATCCATTTAAGGCTGTATTAACGCGGACGCGCCCACGGTTCACTGCGACCTTGCGACAAGGACCGGCCAGCCTTTCGCCCACCATTAGCGCTCCTACTTAGAAGAAATATCCTTGGATTACGTTGAGAAACCGTTATTCGATGATAGTGTCGAATTATGACTTGGAAGAAAGATAAAGAAAGTACCAGGTATCTAATAAACTGATGTGCAAAGTATGAAAATATCCAATTAAAAGTAAATACATAACAGCACCGCGGTGGTTGCCTCTGTGGTTCAGTGGTTAAGAACTCTGTGAGAGGGGGGGTCAGGGTGTGATGGTCGATTGTCCGTGCACCACAATGATAAGATGAGCACCTGTTTTCGTTAAAAAGAAATAAAAATTAAGATACGAGTATATTGACGTTCTTTCGAGCTTTTTGAAAAGATAGAGTATATCTGTATACTCTAGATTGCGAGAAACTGTCGTATAATCGTTGGTGCGCGCGCACTCTTCAGCTGAAGAGCTGAAAGGCGGTCGCCCATTACCTCAGATAACTGGTGCCAGTGCGTGCGATGCGAAATGACGCGAAATATTTCCGGAGTTAGAGGAGTATTCTATTAATAAATGATTCCAAGTCGCTCGTGGGCGAAGATTTCGGGCTGTGGATTGCGAGCGCGGTGCCGCAGTAGCGCGCGATCCGCCGCGGCCGCCGCCGTACGACGCGCGCGCAACGAACGAACGACCCGCACTCCCGCGCACCATCACGCACGTGAACTGTGTCCACGAACCTACCACAACAGAGCAGAACGGCTGAAAAGTCTCTCGAATTACGCACGAGAACCAAACTTTTGGTACACCGAAGGATAGATACAATACACAGTATTTGCGAGGGCGGATTTTAACGAACAAATCGACTTACAAACTCGAACCGCACGAAGGTGTCGCATCGCAAAAAGCGCAACACAATAGAGTAAGCGTCTAATTATAAACGTGGTTGAGTTAGCGGCTAAGATGCAGAACATCGATCCGCTGGAGATCGCCAACATCCTGGCCACGGAGCTGTGGTGCCACCAGGTATGAGTTTGTGGACCTTAACTTGCCGACTATAATGTGTAGTTTTGCATGACAGTCATGCGTTAGTGCGCCAGTTTCAGTCAAATTATCCTTTTATTTAAATACCCTGTGAACGTGCTGAATTTCTTCAGTGATTGTTATTGTTTTCCCTAAAGCTATTAACCTCAGTAGTAAGTGTGATGATCCAACAGTCTAATTTCGTTCCTTTCTCGAGTAATTAGAGTATGAGTAACGAACGTTTGGAGTGGTGTTTAGAATATTGAAATTGCGCGGGCGACTGATTTATGTATTTTTGCTTTCAGTCGCTCCTTACGGTAATGTTGATGTTACACTTCAGCTCGTCTAAATGCCACATTAAATAAATAAATAAACGATACGATAAGTCAGGTGCAATAAGGAAATAAGGAGGCTAAATTGGTTTTGGTTTTCTTCTTTAAATTGAAAATGCATCTACAGGTTTTAGCAATATTCCATGGATTTGTCTTTGATAATCATTTTGAAGTAGCTTTTTTAAGCTTTTCATATTTGCATTTCTGAGTTTATTGTGTTCGTTTATGTCTTTTGGACCATCGACGTAGGCTTACACCGGACAGCTACCACCGGATTGAGTGTGGTCGATTTATGAGTTATACTATATTGATATTATTATTATAAGCTAAATCATTTGCTACTGGGCATGACGTTGCAGTAGCTACAATAGGTCATGTCTTTACAATTTGATTACAAACAACAGGACTTAATCTTGATGAAAACTTGTAAACTAGAAACGTGAAGATTTTCATTTCAGTTCTATCCTATATACTTATACGTATTTTATTTTGATTGTATAATGATCCGAGATATAATTACTTACATTATATGATAACATAACACCTACACACATTATACATATTATAACAAACCTACTATGTTATTGTTTTACATCACGCCATATAAATATTGTGCTGATAAATGGCAAACGGAATGTGGAAGCAACCAGTGGCATGTAAATAAATAAACATTGCATAACAATTTCGCCAATATTTTTTAGATACTTTTAAAATTTTTCACTTGTTGACATGCCGTACCACTGAAATTTTAATAATATCAAAAGTTTAGTGTGCCGTACTCTCAGATGTAAGCATCTTTTTTTGGAAAAGAACATTATTATGTATTTGTTTGTTTGATCACTTTTAACTTTAAATAATTACTGGTAGAGCCTTTTACGCAGTCATTTTAAGGTGAATAAAAAAATAAACTAACTACTCATAATTCGATTCGCTGATTCTAAAAATCTGATAGTTTCTCTGATAATTAGCAACAAAAATCAAATATTTTTGAAATTTTTACTCATTGCCTATTGAGTGATCAACCGACTGGATTGACGAGCCTAAATAAATTTTCTCGTGCGTGGTACACTACAAAATTAAATACATCGAATTATTTTCTAACGTTTAATTTTTCTTTTTTTTCAGCTGGCAAACCTAGAGGGCCTCCAGTCGGGGGTCCCAACCAGAACCACGGCGACCATAACCCCCACCCAGTTGCGCAACTTCGAGCAAACATACATCGAGTTGAGCAACTGTCGCAGCGACCAGGCAAACCACGCGGGCTTCGTCCCGCCTTCTGTCTCGCACGCCAACAACTACGGTGAGTGAATAAAGTAGACATGACATGAGCAACTGTAGCAGAGACCAGGGTCTCCACCATCAGATTTTACAATCACAAGCGCTAGTACCTGCGTTAGCAGTTTTTATATGAAAAATTTGTGAAGCTCTCCTGGCGGATAGTATACCTTACTATACTTTGCTAAACCTTAATGCGTTTGCAAACAATGATGGTAGAGACCCAGAGCAACCACGCAGTCTTCGTCCTTCCTTCCATCTCGCGCGTTCACAACTACGGTGAGACATATCTTTGTTGATGATAGAAGTAAACTTATTAAACCTATGGACTACTGTAGTCGTTATTCACACTGCAAATAGAATATCCATAATGAAAACGAATCTAAAATATCACACGAAAACGTGAAAATGGACACCATTCATTATGTCTGTACTTGCTTAACCAAATGTTTTGTATTATTCGTATTCACATCGGTCACGTAGGTAAATTATGTGTTAAGCCACCGTGGGCGATGATGGGTGGTGGGTAGCGACCACTCCCTGTCTACGTCTAGAGGCTTTAAAATATTGCAAATTGAATGTTATAAAATATCTAAATTAAACCTGAAAATATCTAGAAATGTTTTGGGTCTTATTTTGCAAAATACTGTTACCAGCTACTTAGATCATCGCCATGCATGTGGGATAGGTAAATGAAAAATGTTATACTCAAAAGATGCTACATTTCATGCTGTAGATGACCTAAGCGTTTTTATGTAATTATTATTCGAGCGACGACTGAAGAAATGTCATTTTAAATTATGGGTCATAAGTCGCCTGAAATAAACAATTTTTTTTTTTATTTTTTTTTTTTTTTTTATTTATCATGATTTCTACTTTTCGAAAGAAAAAAAACGACTTTCGAACGGAGGGAGCCTATCATAAGCAGGCTGTGTGGTTATTGCCAAGCAAATCTAGAAGAAAATTCTAAACTTTTTCGTATTAATAGACGTCATTTTTAATATTACAGGCATCCTGAACAACGTGGGGTACTGCGAATCGGCGAACACGGCGCTGCACGTGTCGCCGGGGCCGCTGTCCGCCAGCGGCGACTCCAGCAGCAGCCCCGGCCTGCCCGCGCCCAAACGACGAAACATGGGCGGCCGAAGACCAGCCAAAACACCCCAAGACATCTCCCCCGAAGAAGAAGAACGGAGAAAAATCCGCCGCGAGAGAAACAAAATGGCCGCCGCGCGGTGCCGAAAGCGGAGACTCGATCACACTAACGAACTACAAGAGGAAACCGACAAACTTGAAGAGAAGAAACAGTCTTTACAAGAAGAAATAAGGAATTTGATCGCGTCCAAGCAAAGTTTGGAGACGGTGCTGAAGAATCATTTGCAGTCGTGTCGCTTGAAGAGCAGCCGGTCGGGGAGCCCGCCGGACGTGAAGCCCTTCCAGCAGTATCCCTACACGGAGGTGCCGGAAGACGGCGTCCGGGTCAAAGTGGAGACGATGGATCCTACCGTCGACTTAGGGTTAACAGACAACGATTTATTCTCGCCGATGCCAGACCAAAAGTGAGTTGACTTAAATGTTTTTATACGGTTTTAGCGCCAATCATTAGTTTATATTATACCAAAACTGATAACTTTGAAGACATCCGTGGCGTAACCGAACGGTTAACCGCAACTTAGGAGATCTCGGGTTCGATCCCCGGTCAGGCCGAAAATGATCTTTTTGGCTTGGATGTTTATACTTATTTGCTATAAAATATTAGTAGTAATAATATTAACGTTATTATATTTTACATAGATTTAAGTATTCCATAATACAAGTCTCAGCTTACTTTGGGACTAACTCAATCTGTGTGATTTGTTCCTATATACCTACTTCCCTATAGCTAATTTCTGTGGGAATCGTTAACGAACTCTTCAGGCAAACACCGGTTCATATGTACTGGTTGATGGTGAAAGATGAAATGCTTATTAATATAATTTGTCTGCAGGATAATGCTGTCGTCGGCGTCCCCCCCCGCCAGCCTGGCCACGCCCCCCGCGCGCCCCCCCCGGCCCAGCTTCCTGCACGTGCCCGCGCACCCCGCCATCGGACAGGTAAAGGTATGCACAGTACAACACCTTTTGTTAAAGTTGCACTATACAGGGTGTAGGACTGCGACCACGGAAGTATCAAATAAAATTCTCAAAATGTAACTTGTAGTTTCCCAAACAGGTTACTAAGATTTCGGATCTGTCGATGGCAATTTTACACTCTGTATATTTAATGAATTGAATTTTAAGATTATTATAATATATACCTATAGTTTTCGAAAGTTCCTGGAATTAGCAAGATGACAGAAATATTATTTTAGTAAAGATTTAAATAAAATGGTAATTTTAACAAAATTCTGTCCTTTATCAGGCGCAGAAACTGAAAATCCTCGCGAACAACAACTCGGTGCCCGGCGTGGAGATCTCGACGCCCAGCAACGGCATCCCGTTCAACTTCGACAGCCTCATGGACGGCGGCACCGGGCTCACGCCCGTGCACCCGCACCCGTGCTCGCAGCAACAGCGCGCCGCGCCCGACGCCGCCTCGCCGGACGCGCACGGCAGCCTCGTCAGCCTCTGAGGCCGCCTCGCCCGCCTCGGAGGCCGCCTCGCCGCCTCCGCCTCCACCTCTCGGCCTCGAGCCCGCCTCTCCGCGTCAGACGCGCCCGAACTTAGTTCCGCTCTAAAGACTTTCCCCTCTTGCACCGCTCGGCGTCTATCCCGTCCGACGGCCTTATTTATTGTGACTTAGGTAACGTACTTGCTCACTGTGCTTTCTATTTATTAGGCGGTATATCGTCGGCCTACAAGAGTCAATTTGTCTATTTTTATACGAATGTATCGAATATGTGATGAATAAAATTTAATTTGGAGCGTTCCAGGGCTCCTGACGCTCCCTAGCTATATAACGTGGTACGGACGGCACGGACGTATGATCCTCCATATATCTTGTCATAATAAACTTTGTGCCATTACCTACGTCTACTCTCAGATACAATAATTACGAGTACGAAATATTTAGTTAACCATGAACTAACAGCAATATTACTTAAAAAATTATTAATATATTGAATGTAAGTTAGCTCAATGTTGATGTAACGTCTTACCGTTCCATTGGTTAGGTACTGGTAATGTAGCATTACTGTTAAGCGATTTATGTGATACGTCCAGTGATTTGCACTCGACCATTGTTGTCATGTCTGACTCATGCCCGTGTACGACCCGAGGTGTTGTTGGGTATATAGCCCGGCAATTAAGTTGATCCCGGTGTGAGCGAGACGAACTATAAAGGTGTAAGGAAAAGTAAGTTGGTCCCACTCACACTTAGTTGAACTTATTTGCCGGTGGTATAAGTTATGGGCGCAAATATTCTGTAACTATATTCTGCACGTTTTAGAAGCATATATTAGAATAGATAGTCCGACGACCTTATTAAAGTCGCAGGAAAAGGACGATTAGATTGTAAACTATGAGGGAGGCCTATGTTTAGCAGTAGACAGCACCGGCTGAAATGTTGATAATATTAGAATAGGCGATTTTAGAATACTCTCAAGACAATATGGCATGAGTTGTACGGTCAAGCAATAAGACCACTGGAATTATATAAATTAAGGTAACAATTAGACTAAGAGCACTTAACCTTTAATTGTAATATTCATAACTTAGACCAAATTATTACTTTATGTGCTTTATCGTAGTTGTAATTAAAATCTAAGCCAAAAATTGAGTTTATGTCGTTACTTTTAGGTTTAATTAGCCTTCATTTACTTTGAAGTATTATCGGCGAGGAGCGTTCGCGCGAAGTATTTATTTAGCAGTAGGTATGTCGAACCATCACTTGGAATGACTCGTGCTTGCACCGGTCTGTGCCTATGTTTATTTAATTATTGACATTTTATATAAACATATTAAGCATTCGAAATATTACGCATAATAGGAAACATCTAGTAAATAAGAGAGATGTAATTTTTTCTAGTGGATTTTTCTTAACGCAATTATAGAATACTTTTGTATTTTTTCATGAAATTTAGAAAAGCAATATATTTGATAAAATTATTGAAAATTATCTGCAAATTATAGAGAATTATATATGTAAATCAGAAAATATAAATTTGTTACATACACCTGAAAAGTGCGTTTTTCTTTATATCTTTATAATAAGGTTAACCTAAAAATATAGCCTATATTTGTAAACCTCAACCGTTCACCCACCTGCTTCAACTAGGTGTGCGATAAGACTGACACAAATGGATAGTTTAGTTACACCAAATGATTTATTAAAATCCGCCTTTTAGGCTGTTTTAGCAACAAAAGCATACATAAGCTCAAAATATATATACCCGGAGCAGTTATTGTATAACTGGATAAACAACACGTTGAAATCGTCGACGCAAGTAGTTTCTGATGACGATGTAAATGAAGAACAGAATCTCCAGGATGCTTATCGCGCTGCAGCCGAGGCATAGTCCAAAAACGCCTCCCAGGTTAGCTTAGATAAAAAAAAAAATTGAGCTAAAGTACTAATATAAGCTGAACTTATTGTTTTATACACTGTTTTTTAGTTAAATCTTTTTAAGTATTTATTAACTGGTGCATGAAAATCGACATCAGCAGGCAACAATGATCGAAAAAATTGCCTCATATGAAGCTATTTTTTTTAATTTCTTTCAATTTTATGTTCAAAAATTTTTTTTACATTTCCGCTAGTTGCTGTCCCCCGGTATTGCAGAAAGTTGCGCAATATTTTATGACGTCATTGTTGCTCAATATGGAGCAATTTTTGTTGCCCTTGTAAGAGATACAAGGAAATTAGGTGTATCGCTCAGGGTTGTTCACACCGGGATGGCAGAGGCCGGCAAACCTCTTAAAATACAAAATAATTTTAATCATCAGCTTGAATTATGTATATATAAGGTGAACACAAAACAACTGCAAATATTTTGACGGCAGATTCAGACCACTATTCTGAACAACTTTTCAAAATGAACTCATATCGAAATACGAATTTTTATTTTTTACTCTCCATACGACGACCTATATATAGGTCGTGCGGCGCCTCAAGCAGTCTTGGTTATGCTATTATTGGTCTCGTGAATATTTAAATAAAGTTTAAAATTCCTCGGCTAATGTTAAAAAAATGCTTTTACAGTGGTAATTCCCCTTCGTCCACTTTGGTAACTAGATGTGAAAGAAGAATTATTTTTCCCACTTTCGTAGATCACTATTGTTAGAAATATAGTGGTCTATTCATAACAATAAAGGATGCTTACATGTCAGCGTGATGAGGGACATGACCGTCTCCTGCTTCTGCTTGACGTACACCGGGCTGTTGAAGTAGAAGTGCATCATGGAAGTACTCTTGTTGAACACCAGGCTGGTACTGCAGCGAACACAACAACAATAAACGAATTAAAAAGTGAAAATTTACAGCAGAGTCCTATACAACACGACACTGTTACCACGATAGTGAAAGTGGACTGTAGAAGTCCTGGGTTCGACTCCCAGCAAGGCAAGGGCGGTTTGTGCTAATTTTCAATTCAATCAGTATTATCCCAGTTCTTTTGTGTTGTTAATGTTAGAAATGCTTAAGGATGTATAAACTTACTATGGTTTATTGAGAGTGTAAGGCAGCCCCTTTAGGTTCCCCATGCTGGTGTCGGTTTGGTAGCGCCGGTGGTCGCAGTCGCGGGGACAGTCGCACTCTTCTGGTTTCACGTATCGGTACACATTCACTAAGAACAATGTAAACCGATTTGTTAAAATCTGGTAAGTAATATTTCTATGATAGAAAACAATATCAATTTTTGACTCATTTAACAATAGAAATACATAAAACGGTGGCCTTGCCAACAGCAAGTCGAGCCAGCAACACGGCCGTACTATTTTCTCGTAATTTATATTAGACTAGCTGTTCCCCGCGGCTTCGCCCCGCGTGGGACTTGGTTATATCGCGCCCTAAAGTAGCCTATGTTTGACGTCAGGTCGTTAACTACATCCCTACCAAATTTCATCACAATCGGTCCAGCAGTTTAGTCGTGAAGAGGTGACAGACTGACAGACAGACAGACTTTCGCATAATATTGGTATGGATACATTACGTATCTACCTACATAGTTACTTAATCAATCTTACTCCTCTTTTGAGATTTTTTGATTTGAATAACGGTGTATCATCAACTCGAATCTATCCATACTATCCATACTAATATTATAAATGCGAAAGTCTGTCTGTCTGTCTGTCTGTCTGTCACCTCTTCACGGCTAAACTGCTGGACCGATTGTGATGAAATTTGGTAGGGATGTTTTTAACGACCTGAGGTCAAACATAGGCTACTTTTGGGCGCGATATAACCGAGTCCCACGCGGGGCGGAGCCGCGGGGAACAACTAGTATATATATATATAAGATGAATCAAATTATAAATGAATTACACAAACGCATGTGTTGCTCTGAAATTAAACAAAGATTTATTCAGTATGTAAGAAAAGTACAAAATACATTGTTTAAATAAAATGACTATTATTTTGTATGTACAACATACCTGAAATTAAACAAAGAAACAACATATACGTTCATTATATCCTTCTCTCTAGTTTCTTTGAATAATATAAATAAAATACAATTTTCACCATTTACTTATTTTGTTTTACTCTGACATGTTTTCTGTATACTGTCAATCAAGTCCAATCTATGGTATCTACTAAAAAGTATTTAAAGAAAAGATTCAATACTCTTTTCTTTACATCTCCCCCCATAGGGAAGAAAATTTTCATAAAAAAATTCATTATAATTATTTCTGCTATCTTCATCATCTTATGTGAGAACTGGAATAAGTTTAGTAATGTGGAAAAGGGTTGATTCTATTTTCTTGTGACCTATATCAATTCTATAAATTGAGTTTGATTTTTTTTCAATAATCCTGTATGGTCCAATTTTTAGTTCATCTAGTTTCTTTCTATTCAACTTGTTTCCATTCTCTACATAAACCATATCTCCAACTTTGAAATCCCAATATTTACGGTTTTTATCATATAATTTCTTATTATAATCATGTGATTTCTTTGTATTTTCAAATGCGATTCTTTTATCTCTTATCCAGTTATTACACGAGTTATTTTCTTTTAATTCCTTAGGCAACATTGTTACATCCGTGCCATATAAAAGATAAGCCGGTGCAAAGCCCGTAACCGAGTGATTAGTTTCATTATATTTATCTATGCATTCGTGAGCAATGGTTGTCCAGGCTCTCTTATTTTCACTTTCATTTATTCTGCATCTTATTTTATTCACTAAAGTTTGATTCAGCCTCTCATTCAAACCGTTAGAAAATGGCGCATTTACAGCTGTAAATATAATTGGTATCTGTTTGTCTTCCAAAAACTTTTTGAATGCATATGAATTTATACCGGGGTATTGATCAGTTAGAATAACGCCAATATTTTCAGTATCTGATAAATTTCTAACAAGTTTTATAAAATCATCAGCAGTCTGTGTTTTTGATGTAAGAATAAATGCATATCTGGTAAAATGGTCCACTAGTAAATGTAGATATTTCTTAGTTGATCTTGAACCTCCAAAACCCCCAATAGTATCAATCGAAATTATTTCAAAAGGTTTTGAAGCAGGACCTAAATGAGACATGTAACCAAATTTATCATATCCTCTTGATTTATTTTTGATGCAAATATCACAATTTCTGCAAATCTCTTTAATGTTTTTCGACAAATTTTCAGCTGTATAAAATGGGCTAATGGTCTTTATCATTTGCCCAATCCCAATATGACACATATCCTTGTGCACTTTTTCAAAAAATCCAAACTAAATTCTTCAGAAATAATGATCTTTTCTTTTCTACCTACTTTTTTAAAATATAATTTGTTTTTCATAATCAAATTCTTTTTATTACAGCATAATATTTGTTTATTTTTTTCTTGATCTAATATAATTTCCTTCAATTTAATTAAGTTTACCACCTTTAGCTGTTCATCATAGTTTGTATTTGACTCCAGTACTGGGTTTCTGCTAAGGCAATCTGCTTCTAGATTTGTCTTTCCCGGAGAATACTTTATTTTAAAGTCATACTGTGATAAGTAATATGTCAAATCACCTAGTTCCTCATCAGTTCTTGATTTTAAATTCATATTCTCTAATGGTTTGTGATCTGAATAAACTGTAAATGATTTTCCAATTAACCAATATTGCCAGTATGTTACTGCCTCTTTAATAGCTAAACATTCAAGGTATATAGCCTTCTTTTTCTTTTGCGTTTCATTAAGTTTTTTTGAAAAATATGCTACAGGTTTCTCTTTTCCATCGAGTTGCACTTGCTTTAAGACTGCTCCTACGCCTTCTATTGAAGCATCCGTATAAATGTTTATTGGCAAATCTTGATCAAAAATTTCTAAAATAGGTTGAGAGCATAACAGATTTTTTATGATTTCAAACGATTTTTTGCATTCATCGGTCCAAATAAATCTTTGGTTTTTTCTGAGTAGGTTATGTAATGGTTCTAAAATTATCGAGCATTTTGGAATATATTCACGATAAAAATTGATTTTGCCAAGAAATTGTCTAATATTCTTTTGTGATTTGGGAATAGGAAAATTCTTTATCGACGTTACATTATCCTTCAATGGTTTCACAGAATTATTTTGAATCACATGTCCTAAGTATTTGACTGAATTAGATGCAAATTTGCATTTTGTAAACTTTAACCTAAATCCTTCTTTTTTAATCGCTTCCAACAATCTTCTTAAATGATCAACATGCTCCTTAAAGTTCTTAGAAAAAATAAGAATATCATCTATATAGTTAACTGTAAAATCAGTTAGTCTATGTTTCCTCAATATATTACTTAATACCCTTTGAAAAATTGCCGGGGAAGTCTTTAACCCAAAAGGTAAACAAGTCCATTGGTAATGTCCGTCTTGTGTTACAAATCCCGTCTTTTTCCTGTCTTCTACACGCAATGGAATAGACCAAAACGCAGAATTAATATCCAAAGTAGAGTACAAATTGCAATTACGAGTCTTAAGAACTAAATCTTCAATCAAAGGGAATGGTTGAGCCTGAGGTATTACAATTTTATTCAAATCTCTGAAGTCTATACATAACCTTGACTTCTTGTTATCTTCTTTTTTAAAAGCTAAAGTTACTGGTGCTGCAAATGGACTATAAGATTCTTCTATTAAGTCATTTTCAAGTAATTTTGCTATTTGTTGTTCTATTTCTTTCTTATCTTCCACTGTGCACCTATAAGGTCTTTTACAGCAATATCTATCTACTAACAAATCTATTCTAGCTTCATACCCATTTACTGTCCCAATGTCGTATTTGTCCTTTGCAAAAACTGATTTATATTCATCAATTAGTCCAATTATTTGCTCTTTTTCATATCCTTCTAAATTATCTATTTGAATCTCAAAGTCACCTGCTTTGACATGTTCATTGAAATTTACCTCATATTTTTTTAATGTGTAGTTCTCTTTAATTTTATTTTTTAAAGTGTCATTCTTTTCATTTACTATATTTGGAGTAATTCCTATCTTATTATTTAAGCATATTTTCTGCTTAATTTCCAAATTTTCAGTTTGTATTAATTTGAATTGTTTAATAAGATCCAATCCGATCAAAAAATCATAGCAAAAGTTTTCTTCGTCAATAATGAAAACATCGGCTTGTTTTTCTAGTTCGAATATCCTTATTTTCAAATTTGTTAATCCACTCGTTTTTTTAACACCATTAATCGTGATTAAATTTGCTTCGTTAATATTATTTTCCTTTTTCTGAAGTTTTAACAATTTGGAATTTATCAAAGAAACGTTTGAACCTGAATCATAAATTCCATTTACTTGTAATTGATCGTTTAATAGAAGCTTCACAGTGATTAATGGTGTTACTATTAGTTTTTTTGATCTGTTTCATTTAATTCTGCTTCTATAACCGAATTATTGACATGTCTTATTACATTTTTCTTTGTCATATTATTATTTTCATTTGGTTTGAACCAGCACAAAGATTTAGGGTGATAACGTTGGCCTTTGCTTAAGTTTTCACATATTTTACATGCAATCTTTTCTTCATTTTTGCCATAAGTCTTCTTGTTTTTATAATAACTTCTAGACAGAAAACTTTGTTTGTTTACCAAATGTTCATACTTGTTTACTTCATTAAATAAATCCGTAGTATCTTTCAATGTTTCACGATCAATTCTATTCAATATGAAACCTGGTAAGCCTGTTGCGATAAGGTCTACCAAAGTACCTGTATCAATTTCGGATCTCATTTCAAGTAAAAGTCTTTCTTTTTTTATTGCATAATCTAGCAAAGAGCCGTCTTTGTATTTGAATAACAGTGCATAAGTGACTGGGTTCCATCCCTTATTCGCAAAAGTTTCACAGAATTTTTGTTTCCATGTAGCCCATTCAGAATTCAGTGTCAATTTTATTATCATAGAACTGTACCAATCCATGCAACTTTTATCCATAAATAATCTTAAAATTTCAATTTTTTTGTCATCTGTCGTCACATTAAAACGTAGACACTCTTTTTCAAAAATATCAATCCATAGACTAGCATTAGAATTTTTAGATGTGAATTTCTCAATGACAAATTTTTCAGATAGTTTTAAATTTTGAAATTTATTTTCATTGGTATTCTCTACCAACTTCTCGAATAATTTTTCCAAAGTTCCTGTTTCACACTGCTGCCGTGTCGGCTTTTCCGTTAATTCTTCTAGATATTGATCGCCAAATTGTAAATTACCCTCTTCGTCAAAGTAAATTTTAGCTAATTCATCTGTCATTTTTATCTACACTCTTCTAATCTGATATCTTTTCTTTAGACTACTCTTAATCTGGTTGTAAGTATTCGTTTTTATTATTTCTTTATGATATCCAGCCGCTTGAAGTTCTTCCGGTACAACATATGTTTTTTCATCCGGAGTAGATATGGAAGTAATAGAATAAATGTTGGACTTACCATCACTTCCTGGTAATAATGTGAATTCGAATCGAAGTTTCTCCATTTCAATAATAAACAAAATGTTGTTTTATAAGATGAATCAAATTATAAATGAATTACACAAACGCATGTGTTGCTCTGAAATTAAACAAAGATTTATTCAGTATGTAAGAAAAGTACAAAATACATTGTTTAAATAAAATGACTATTATTTTGTATGTACAACATACCCGAAATTAAACAAAGAAACAACATTTACGTTCATTATATCCTTCTCTCTAGTTTCTTTGAATAATATAAATAAAATACAATTTTCACCATTTACTTATTTTGTTTTACTCTGACATGTTTTCTGTATACTGTCAATCAAGTCCAATCTATGGTATCTACTAAAAAGTATTTAAAGAAAAGATTCAATACTCTTTTCTTTACATATATATATAGATTCATGGTACAGTTGTGGACCGAGATACAACAATGCGTGGCAAAGGAATGGGTAAAAGAGGTCCCCATTTCCGTGCATCTCTTTCCGTTAGTTTGCGGTTTTCAATAGCAGCATTCCCAAGGAATTTGACGTCTCGCAACTTCTGTGTGTCCCAAGTTTTTATTTTATAGGACCACACACCAGGAAGTTTGATCTTGGTTATACTGTGGACATAGTTACGGCACAGAAGAAGAACATAATATTTATTTAGGAGTACTTCTAGCTTTAATTCCAGGACTACTTACGTTTGACCTTCAAAACGCAAGGGAGACTGGTAGCGTTGCACGCTTGGTCGGGGCTGACGTAAGGCACATAGAACAGCTGACAGTGACACTCCTTCTCCACCGCCTTCACGGAGCACAGCATGTCGCAGTCCGAGTTGTGGTAGTCGCCGAAGTATGGCAGTGAGTACTCGTTTTGGAAATAACAATTGCGACTGCGAAAAAAGCATGTGATGTGGCGAATGTGTATTTTTTACTCTGACTGCGAGTCGGGATGCATCAGTTTTCTTGTCGTCTGACTATCAAAGTTACTACGGCCTATTGGGGTGTAGGAGACCCCAAAAAAGGTTGCTCATAAATTACCATACTGGCCAATAAACCTATACAATAACTGGGTAGTGTATTTGCCGGTTGTCTTTTGTTTTGCATAATTCTTGATACTGCTTACAACTTAGGACGGTCAAAGTTACTAGTCGGCTAATTTAGGGTGTAAGGAGTGAGTAGCCCCTTGGAGTTGCCTGTGGTATGATTTGTAGCATATTGGCTAATTGTATTATATGACTTCAAATTTGCACGACATTAAAGAAAGAGCCACTGCTGCTGAAACGGTATATCTCTGATGAAAGTGCACGAGCTTATTGCACCTCGTGACGTACCTCCAGGTTGGCAGCTGTTGCACCTCCTCCGAGCAGTAGGTGTAGGTGGCGTGCAACACGTGGAACGACTGCGAGTCAGGGTGCACCAGTTTCATCTCGTCGTCTGACGGGAACTCGTTCATGTCGTTGAACATCACCTAAAAAAACAATATTAAATAAAGGAGAAATATTTCGACGCATAGTGTTCTGTAAGTTATATTTTGTTTTTGTGTTTAAATATATATTTTTAATTTGAAGTGTGTTAATAGATTTTAGTTAAGATTGTATAATAATTGTAAATAAATATAGAAATAATTACCATTAAAATAAAATATATCTCAAAAAACGATCAAAATTTTTAACATTTCATAATTTCTAAAGAAACATCTTCATTGTAAGGTAAAAATGTAAAAGTATCTCGTTATAGCATTTTACCTAAGCTGTATTTGCTTTTGTACCTATCTTGACTTTCATTGCACATGCACAGGTTGCATGTAACTTAATTATTTTTGGACTACGATTACAAATAGAAAAAACAGCCTTGCCTCTCTCTTCAACCTTCAGAAGAAACTTTGACCAAAATAGTTTTGAGGTCAGAAAATACAATACTTTCGGATAATGACACAGGCGGACAAACCACAAACTGAGTCTCACTTAAAATTTAATTTTAAATGATGTACATACCCGAACCGATCCAGCATTCATGATGGTCCGGTCGAGGGCACCTGCTGGGTTAAAGTCGGTGATGACCGTCAGACCCTCGGAGTACAGCGACGCCGTTACTTTCCGGCTCACAAAAAGAGGGTCCTTTTCATTTCTAGAGAAGGAAACAGAGGTAAACCTGTCTTTCTCGTCATAATAAATTCCTTATTGAGTTGTTGTTCACCTGGGGAAAATATTGGTTTTTCTAGCTGTTGCCCGTGGCTCCGCCCGCTCTCGGTTATATCGCGCCTAAGAGTAGTTTATGTTTGACTCGGTCTTTATAACTATATCCATACCAAATTTCATAAAAATCGGTTCCAGCGCTTTAGCCGTGAAAGAGTAACCAACAGATACTTTCAAATTTTTATATTAGTATGGAAGTATAGATTCAACCAATTAGACTTACTTAACACTTAGACTTCAAAATACTTACCCCCTTATAGAAACTTTTGTTAAGCCATTTTAGCTAAAATGTGTTTAATCTCGTTCCTTCACGTGAAATGTCGGTATGAGTTAGAAGAGTCCAAACATAATTATATATTTTAGTTAAAATGGGTTTAACAAACGTTTCTTGATACGGGGGTTATTTTTTTATGACCTTGAAGTTCGCCTTTTGGGTGCTTGCAGCAGCCCGCGGCAGTTGGGGTACACCTGCCGTTGGAACACGCACATACGTAGGAAGTCCTCGCACCTCTTGCCATCCATGAAGTAGTAGACACTGTTGAAGATGCAGCAGAGGCCGTGCGAGGTGAGAATGGGGCGCAGCAGCCCGCGGCAGTTGGGGTACACCTGCCGTTGCAACACGCACATACGTAGGAAGTCCTCGCACTTTTGTGGCAGCGAATGCATCAATTCCGGTACCTAGAATAGTATATTGTATATACATGGGTGGAAAGGAAGAAAGGAATGATTCCCGTGAATGGAATAAATTACTATGAGTTATTCCCGCTCGAGGGTGGCGTTGCAGGTGGAGAAGCGTGTCGGATCAAAGAAACTAAATTAGCTTTTAAACTTTATTAACTTAACGTAACTAATTTTACTTACTGTGTATCGGTTGAGGTCTATCAGCGATTGCAGGTGTTCCAAGGAGTCAGGGTCCAGGGGTACAGGAGTGTAAAAAGCCATCAGCTGGGGTAGCACCTTCTCTAGATTCAATGTGAGGTTGCCGTCTCTAAAATATTTATTTTATTATAAGTTAAAGATATTTAATACAAACAATAATTCCAATCGCGTGTTTAACTAGGACTAGGTAGTTATACAGAATTTAAAAATTTTGTAAGGTTTGCTATCCATTTGCATAAAAAATTAAACCATAAAATATGTTGGCTTATGGTAATTCATACTAATGATAATTACGCATAATATTCATAATAAAAATTTAGCATAATTATTTTAATTATAAATACTTAACTAACCTAACCAAACCTAACCTAAAAACATTGTGCTAAAAATCAATTATGACAAAGTAAATAGTATGCAAAAAAAATATGCCAAATCCCATGCCAAAATATTTTGTAATTGTTACAATTTTCAAGAAACTCATTTAGGCATTGTCGTAGCACTTGTAGCAACGTTGGAGCAGAGAAATGTAGGGCCCAGCTACCGGGCTACGAACGGCCACGCTACGCCTACGAAGCTCGTCTACGAAGTCGTAGCTATGTCTACGTCTGCGCCTACGCTCACTATTACGACTGCAGCATCGTATCTCAATTTTTTAAAGTTTTCTCATCACTATTTATAAGACTTATTTATTTTTTATTTAAACCACACAATTAATTTTGGTGCTTAATTTTTTTATTTATTTACTAGCTGTTCCCCGCGGCTCCGCCCCGCGTGGGACTCAGTTATATCGCGCCCAAAAGTAGCCTATGTTTGACCTCAGGTCGTTAACTACATCCCTACCAAATTTCATCACAATCGGTCCAACAGTTTAGCCGTGAAGAGGTGACAGACAGACAGACAGACAGATAGACAGACAGACAGACAGACTTTCGCATTTATAATATTAGTATGGATAAAACAAATCACTGAAGCAACTATTATTTAATATTTATTCAATCTGTTTTGTTTCTTTTTAAACGAGTGTTTAAACTGGGTGTAAGCTGGCTGGAGGTATCAAGTAATAACGTCGGTACTAATGGCTTTGTGTTCCTCCCGAAACACACTTAGTCACAAAATGTCAGTTCTAAAGAAATGAATCGAACTTTAAAATAGACAGACATATTATCACGTCTTTATCTCTTAGATGAGACAGTCAACTAAAGTAAGTAAATAGTGAAATTACTAGCCGTATTGCCCATGTCATGATTTCACAAAAAAAATTAACAGAATCTCTTAAATCCTTTTTGGAAGACAGTCGACCAGTGAGTATTATTAACTAATACTATATTTCAAGAAAAAAAATCAACCAAATCGGTCCAGCCATTTTCGAGTTTTAGCGAGAATAACGAACAATTGATTTTTATATATAGATACTAACTAACTAGCTGACCGGTGTACTCCGTAGCATCTGAACGCATTTCTCACCGTTTAAACCTTCCCTGGACTTCTAAAAATATTGCAAGACTAAAATTAACCAAATTGGTCCGGCCATTCTCGAGTTTTAGCGAGACCAATGAACAGCAATAGATTTTTATATATAACTAGCTGACCCGGCGAACTCCGTACCGCCTGATCGCACTTTTCTCACCTTTTAGACCTGCTCCGGACTTCCACAAATATTTCAAGATCAAAATTAGCTAAATCGGCTCAGCCGTTCTCGAGTTTTAGTAAGACTAACGAACAGCAGTTGATTTTTATATATAGAGATGGAAGAAGATAAAAAGAACAAGAAGCAGAAGAAGATACTTACACGAGCGTCTTTTTGAAGTGCTCCATAGAACTACTGGTTATCTGATTGGGCGAGCAAATGGTAATGGCGGGAAAGGGCAAGTTCAGGAGTGGCTCGTACTGGTTCTCGATGGTGATCCGCGTGGGGATCTCTCCGAACCGGTTGTACAGCAACCAGGTTAGCATGCAGCCGGCGTAGGTGATTGATAACATGGTTATGGCCCAAAAGCATCTGGAAATTATTTGAATGCTAAAGAATGAACTTAGGTTTAATATAGCTAACTAGCGACCCGCCCCCGCTTCGCATGGGCATAAAAATGAATCACTGTTCTATGTTCAAACATCTCAAGACCTGTGAAAATATGTCTTTCGACTTCGACAAGTCGTCTCACTGGCAGCCGGTATGTGTTACTATACTTGACTACCGATGGTAAGATGGTAAGTATGGTGGAGGGAGATAGTAAGTATGACCATATGGCATTTTGCCAATCAAACCTTAGCAATTTCCCGGTCGCGTCTCAATAAGCATTTGGCTTCGGAAAACGGGGTCAGCGAAAACACGTTGTCTCAATCATGCCCAAGACCCTAATATTCTTGTATTCGGGATTATTTTTATGACCATCCAAACAAATAGACAGTATGACATAGATTAACACAGAAGCTATATTTTATCCCGTAACTATTTTCTCACGATAGAGAAGTTCCAATTATTAACCCCCAACGCAGAAACGAAGGGGTGTTATTTAAACGACATTATGTGCCACTATTCAGAATATTAAATAGGTGTTGTATCTTCTTATTTAAATCTACCTACCTCGATATTCTATCTGGATAAATGTAGAAATATTTCAATCCCAAAATTGAAGTTTCCATACAAAACCTCCGCAGCAAACCTCCAAAACTAACGTCCATTTTTCATTTTTTTTTATTTGGTCTTCTATATAATATCTTGCTGTAATAAAATTATGAAATTAAGTATTCCCTTACAAAAAATGTATTGTTATCGCGTTTTTAGCTGGAGTAAGTATATAATAAGACTTCATTTAATGATGATAAGTAATTATTATATAATTAGATAATGTGTATAAATTAAAAAAAAAATATGTTCCTTACCTTCTTATGTTCGTCACCAACAAACTACAGTTTATTAAAATAAAAGTCTATCTCCATTCAATCTCCATTACATGGGTTTTGGTCACGCAAATATATACCTATCTACTTAATTAGACATAATTAATAATTTGATTTTATCTAAACAGTTCTACCTCTACATTGAACATAAATTTTAATTATAGTGTCCTCGACTAGACCACCTGGTCTTTTACCCACGGTTTATGGTACCCACAGAACCTTATAAAAATTATGAACTTTATAAAATATTCCGAACTAAAGAACGAAAAGTCGAGGTGAAGACGAATTGTATTGTAACTCAGACATATGAAACTAAGGTGTGTAAGGATGATATTTTTATGGCAACGGAAATAAAAAAATCTGTTTAGGAAAAATGTATAAAGTGGTTTTATTGAAAGTTACATATGTAATGCTAACAATTTTAAAGTTTAATAAAGACTAGATGTCGAAAACAATTTCCACACTCAAGTGTACAGTCATCGCAAATTAATTTCGACACCGTATAGGTACAAGCTTAGTACAACGATGCAGTACAATGAACAGATTATGTAGACATTTAGACGTTGCTTATAAAATAGACATCACATAATTTCGAAATGCTTAATAACAAGAACAGCGAAAACGTGTCAAAATATCATTCATACGCTTGCAACATACTCTCAACACAAAGCTCTCAACTTAATAATTATAATCTAAGCTTTGTCTCGGAGCGGTACAATTTACTTAGTTAAAAACATATTCAACTGTGAAAGCAGACTGCCTGTAAAACCATGTAACCAAAGATAACAGACTACTGTATTCCAGTCTAGATGTGACATGTAAAACAGTTAATTGGTACTTACTTGATATTAAGACAGGATCAAATCATCCTGAGTCCTAGACTTGCCCAAAATAAACGAAGTTGTGGCCAAGTTGCACTGAAAAAAATGTTTTACTACTACTTCGACTATTTGAGAAATAACCAAAGTTTGGCAAGATATTAAGGAAGTTAACTTGATTTAACAAAAGTGATTTCCAAATTACATACATAGACTGCCAAAATCATTACCCTTCCTTTTGGCTTCGCCGTAGTCGGGTAAAAAAGACAAAAGGTTTGGTTACATATTGCATAGATATTGTGCTATAGATTGACGAAACTTTGGTTGTGTATAGGTAAGTATTTTTTTCAGTGTGACTGTACTTACTTGGAGCAAATGTGTTTAATATCTTTTAATAAATATTAAATAATTTAAATCACCAATAATTAATATATAGTATGGTCGCAAATATATAAACTTGAAGATTTTTATGCTAACTTCTATTAACTATTATTAACTTGACATAGTACTTTTATAACCAGGTACTAAATTTGGCTCAACTTCTATTGAGATTGTTCGAAATTATAATTTAATCATTATGAAATACCATGCAATATTACTGATTAAGTATCTATCATCAATTAAAATTGTAAATATTGGCATTGAAACATTATACATAGATTGGTCATTAACTAAGTAAAATTTTATCTAGGTACTCTAATCTAAGAAGGTATATTTTGGTATATGATTGTTGATGTATTTTTTAATTTTGTAATTGATAGGTATCTAGTATATAATTACTTAATAAAGAGAATTTGTGATCATCTGAGTGAGATTTAATTAAATCCAATATGGGTAGTTTCTATGTTCAATTTCTTTGGGTAGTTCATTAGGCCCATATATAAAAAACAAATCCACTTGTACTTTGCAAAACGTGATTCGTACGGGATAAATATTATACAAGTAAAACATTTGTTTTTTACGCACTGGCTAATTCAAAGAAACATTTGCGTAGAGTCCGACTTTAGTTTTTTTTCACGAATGGTATCTATAAATGCAAATTTTTTAAATGTTGTGTAATTATGTTCTACTTTCAACTATTTTTATCAGAGAACAGAGATATTAAAATCATACGGGAAACAAGTACAAAATTGTTTGCAAATGACCTGTTTAAATTTAGTAGATACGAATTCAGGAAAATTCAGTCTTATCATTTGCCAAAACGGAATATTCAAATATAAATATTGAAGATTCAAGAACCTACATGCAGCAATCAATCTGAAGAGCACTATTTCATTATTATCGAATCGTATATTTGAATGTAAGTATCGAAATCGTATGTATTTCTAATATTAAATAAATCTAGGTATTTTCGTTATAAACTTGTTTGATTTCTATACTTACCTACATTTGTCAAGCATTCATTTTATATTATTATTTTATATACAACGGTACGTTGAAATATATGTAAGTATACAAATAACATTATTATATCAATTAATAAATGTATGCAAATATTTGGTCAATAATATCATTAAGTAGATATATTTTTTTTTTATTTAAATGTTGATTGAATTCAGTAAATAATTTGACCATTTGACTTGAGCATACAATTGCAACATTGGTTAAAATTTAATGTAACAATGGTATATATATTTAATTTAGGTACCTCGAATCGTCGTTATTTCGAAGTGGTGGATAAAAAGCACAAAACCCCGGGCTTCGATGCAACCAGGAACATGAGATGCATAACTAATTGCTATCCCTATACTTATACAATAATAAATACTAAAGTAACCAACTAAATGTCTGTGTTCTCTTTACGCTTATCATGTTAGCGAACACGTTACAAGACTGCTATAGCATTTACAATAAAACTTCTTTTGTGTTTTCAGAAACGTTCGCGACCGTGTTAAATCGCTAAACCGATTTAGATAATGTTTTGTATGGGATAGTTTGGAGATGGCAAATTCGAAGCGATATAATTGAGTATGAAGAGAGCGGATTCTCAGTTAATATACTTATTATAATATATATAATACAATATCAAATGCAGATACATCCAAAATATGAAATTAGATCGACAATAACTCATTCAGCACTATTACATATCGTTTCTAAAATATTCTATAAATGCACCTCATAAAATTTTGAAATTTAATTTGGTTGCACATTCTATTAAACTTTTTATACTTATCTAAGTACAAGAGAGTACAAACGGTACCTAGCATTTATGTAGCCTTAGACAGTAGCTTGATAGGAGCGTATGGTTTGTACTTTTACTAAGTTATTATATAACAAATGAACATAATTAATGTTATGAACTAGTCACAACACTGCAACGAAATTAAACTTAAACATATATAAGTAAATAAGTATTCAAGTGTTTATTTTTTATTAATTTTTTTTCTTTATTTTGAAAAAGTTTCAATTTGATATATTGTACTTGTTTACCTAGGTTTTTAATAAAAAGATATCATGTAAATTAATAAAACTTTGTGAATTTTAGTAGTAAATATCAATATTCGATAAATATCTGTAAAGGTAACATTATAATCTATCTCACATGTATTGTGCGCGCCGAGTCTTCGTCATCATTATAAAATTCTACTTACAAAACTCCACCGAACACAACAAAACAATTTTCTTTAAATATTTCTATATTACGAAACTTCTACAATCCAAATACAATTCCTGTATAACGCATTTCATACGTTAACATTAAACATACTAAACATTGGATTAATTTAACGATAAAAAGAAATGTACACCTAACCTTATTCTAAATATAAGTAATACATAGCTTTTATAATATCAAAATTCTCAACCAGATTCAGTCAGAGCGTGCTTCGCAGAGTAACTTGTCTACAAGAACTCACACTTCGAAAACATCAGTATTATCACATTGCGAGGAATCAATATTGTGGAAATTAAATCATCATGTGATATTAAAGCAGAAGCTTGTGCTGTAACAAGAAAGCAATACATATCACGTGTAGCAAAACGTGTAACATCAAATCTTCAAAAATCCAAACTTCTATTCTTTGGTCTGTGGCAGCCTCAGGATGATTTTTTTGTAATGCAAAATACGGTATTTTCTGTTTTTAAATTCAAATGTAACGTTCCAATTAGAAAATGTCGACACCACAGATCAAATGATATAGGTTAGATAGCGCAAGCTGACGCAGCCGAGTCGAATGACTTGGGTCAGCTTCTCCACTAGTGCCGGCGGGCGCGGGCGAGCCGCGTACAAGCACCGAGGTGCGGCCAGCGAAAGCCTGGAAGGCGAGGGAAGTTCAGGCGAGCGCGTCTCCCACGCGCTAAGTCACCGACCGTCAGGAGTCCAGCAATACGTGCCACCGTTGAACCTGCAGACAGTTATTCAATTAATCTATATCTATATATATCTATATCTATATATATCTATATCTATATATATATATTTATATAAATCAATTGCTGTTCGTCTATATATACATAAAAATCAATTGCTGTTCGTTAGTCTCGCTAAAACTTGAGAATGGCTGGACCGATTTGGCTAATTTTGGTCTTGAAATATTTGTGGAAGTTCAGGGAAGGTTTAAACGGTGAGTAAAGTGCAGGTTCAGGCGGTACGGAGTTCGCCGGGACAGCTAGTTTGAGATATATTTGCAGTGAAATGTCTTTAATTAGCAGCAGATTAAAATAAATTCTTAGATAAAATAATCTGATCTGCAGTATACTTTTGATTCTTCTAGAGTCAATGATCTTATATTGAGTTTCACCATTTGCGTTACCAAGCATTCAATTACACAAACAACTTCAAGTGTCTCCAAATCACCTGTTCTCCCTGCCGTTCGCACAGCTCCTGCCAGTGCCGTTCCTCTTCACGCCCAGACGGGCTGTGTCCGAGGGAAAACCAGCCCACCATTTCGTTCCGTTTCACGCTGCGTCGCCACCACACCGACACCATTAGAGTCACCTCCGTCAGTTGGAATAAGGCCACCTGAAACGAACAGTACGAACACATTTCAGAAAAACCTCAGTAAAATTGAGAGAAGTGAACAGTCAACTCTAATTTATCTCTTATTACAGTTAGGTTTATAGGACTCCCGAATAGCCTCTTTTTGCACTTTTAACAAACAAGTAAGTTATTTATTAGTTCGTAAAGTTTTGCGTGCACTGTGTTGGTATCGGACAGAACGATAGGATTAATTTCTTGGAACGGGCTGCGTCTATCTATCTATTGGTTGGTTCAACCTTGTTCAGTGGATAAGTAGGTACAGTTTTTTCGTTTTGGGTGTACATTCTCGCGCGAGTACCCTGTTTTTACCTGGAATATAAAGACCTCCTTGTAGAGAGGGTTGGACTGCGCGCGCCTCGTGGTGGACTTGCAGCGGCCCATCTCCATGCCGAGCGAGCTGATGAGGCACAGCTTCACGTACGTGTCGGGCGCCTTGTTCGGGGACAGCTTGCGGAAGTGCGTGCCTTTTATTATCTGCCACAGAGGAACATTATCATTAAATTATTTTCAATTTTTCTAGTTAAATAGTAAGACAATGTCTAAATAACAGTTATTTTTTTTAACTTTACATAGAGTCGGGAAAATATGTTTAGTCCTGATACCGGTTGTTGGCAGGCATAAATGCATTTGCATGTATATCATTTCTGCCTTCAAAAGCTAAGCTAAAACCTTAGTCTAAAGCCCAAAGTATATAAACCCGTTAAACGTAGATACGTACTGCCAACCTCTTTCTGTCCTTTCTAGCAAAAATTTCAAGCTGCTTAAGAGGTTAAGTCTTTGCACGATTGCCATTTAGCGATGGCAGCCGAGACCAAAGGCTTTAGTAGTACCTTCCTGTTTCATGCTTGTATATACCTAAGCCCGGGCTTCAAAAAGTAAATTCCATCAAACATTCACTAAGGCAACTTGAACGATAATGCTGTACCTCGACAGAAAGATGTCCAGTGGTAGAGTTGTACTGCAAGCCGAGCAGCAGCTCTGGTGCCGACCTCGTGCTGCAGCAGGAGGAGGCGGAGTCGGAGCGCGCCAGGCTGCAGGCCTCCCCGCCCGCGCCCCCCGCACCGCCCGCGCCGCCCGCGCTTGGCGTCGTTACTGTAGCGATGGACGACGGGCTGGCCAGCACACCGGAGAATGACTGGCTCAGCTCCAGTTTGGGCAGCTGGAAACATAAAATTTTTTGGTTCAGGTTTTCCATAACTTCTTTTTCTTAGAGTGCCGCGGCTCCATTACTGGAGTTTGTTCGTCCGATTTGCAAACTTTTCCCGATCGCCAAACAAAAAAGTTCGTCTTCCTCGGCCTCCGACCCGTCCGCCCCTTAGCCACTATTTTTTGCGACTTTCAACAGGCCTTTTGCGCTCTTATTTTCCATAATAATCAACCTGATAAATGCTTTCGTGGACTAGAGGTAGAGGCATTTCCGAATAAAGACGTGACTAAGTTGACCTCGGACTCTCACACGTCAGTTATAATAAGGTTTAAAAAAACATTGGAACTACGCAGAGCACGTTTGATTAACCTTGCTACTGGTTAAGCAACAGACAGTAACCGTCACCTGTAGCGCCGGCTGGTGATGTTGCCTCGGGGTGAGCTGCAGCCACAAATTGTTCTCTAGCTCGAAGTTGAGCGTGGCGAAGCTGACGGCGGCCTCGCCCAGCAGCCGTTGCCGACGCATGCGTTCGCATCCGTAAATGCGGATACGAAGCCCCAGGCCGTGGACATCCTCTGCAATAAAGATTACATTAATATGAGTGCCTTAGCACCTAAACGTTTACTGCATTGTTGGACGCGTTACCTTGTAGGTGCTATTGTTCCCTATTATTTCATTTCGGTTTCAAACTAATTAGTAAAAACTAGAGGGCCATAGCTGATTCAGATTATGCTGGCCGCCCATTGTGACACAGTGCGATATGATATTTGGTTATTAGTACCTGGATTGATTTTATGCAGAACAAAACTCTCCATGTATTGAGGATTCTCCCCATTGCGTATTTTAGACTTGAATTTTTGTTTCTTAAGTGGCAGAAGCACAACTCGAACCTGCAATAGCAAAAAAAACATTAGGTAAGGCCCTTTAACACAAGAAACTAATTTGTATATTTCATATGAGAGATTCCATATTTAGGTAACAAAGATAGAGACACTGACGAGCTCGATAGCATAACGCGGCGTGTTCGTAACGATAGCGCGCCTCAAGCGGCGGCGAGTGCGCGGCCATGTTTGGCTTGGTCGCCATTAGCGGCATTTCTATCTTGAGCTCCTTCATGCTTCGGTAGGTTATATAGGTTAGGCTATTTCAGATGTCTTTAGGCAGCCTAAGAATCTGACAGTGTTGACACGGTGTGTTATACACCTGGATCATGTCTCTATTGGTCTGGTTTCCCTAAAAAATCCCGTAATAACTAAAACCGCTAATACAGGACCATGATAAATAGCGTGCCCTGGGCTCTGAAGCTTAAGCTGAAGATAAAAACGAGAAACATGCTCAGATGTAGAAGAAAAAAAAAGAAACAAACAAGTTATTATGACACATTTATGAGGAAGCCTATAAATTGCTCAAGCATGTTTTCCATTCTATCTGCGCTGGCTATATCACAAACCTGGCTCTGCAGGATCTGGCCTTGAGTCCGCAGCGGCAACGAGCGCGCTTGGAGCACGTGCACCGTCATGCTGCGCACAGGCGCGTCGTACAGCAGTGTGAGCTCTACGGAACCGCGCTCCAGGGAGGAGCCGCTCTCGCCGCACAGGAGTGAGGTGTCCTGTCGAGTGCCAATGAGAAATTTTATTCATTTACTAGCTGACCCGGCAAACTCCTTACCTCCTGAACGCACTTTTCTCACCGTTTAAACCTTACCTAAACTTCCACAAATTATTCAAGACCAAAATTAGTCCGGCCATTATTGAGTTTTAGCGAGACTAATGAACAGCAATTGATTTTCATATGTAAGAAGAATATAACTACAATGTTCCTCTTTGGTAAATTATAGACAAAAAATCATCACATAAGAATGATTATTCGAAATATCCAGTTCTCTTCTTGCCGTTTAAGAATGGTTACATTTAAATAACTCTACACTAGTTAAATGCCGCGTTAACCTCTCTAGTAGGTATTCTGTAAATTTGTTGAAAAAAGTTAACGTGATTCAGGCAATCTACCTAAGACTTTGGACGGTCGCTCGCCGTCCGAAAACATAAATGGTGGTTCAAAAACTCAGCTACGAGAATGTGTTGGTAGACTAAAGTACACAATGTGTACTTAAAAAGCTTTCTAAAGGAACACCTTGATAATAAAATTACATAGCCTGTAAAAAAAAAACGAGAATGAGTAAACTTTAATAAGATACTTAATTGATTAATTCACTCGTTCGGAGATCTATCAAGATCACTGCCATTATCTGTAATACTGAAAAATGTAGGTAAATGGCAGTCCTTGTTTCTGTATCTACTACACTATATAGCTATTCCCTGCGGTTTCACTCGCCTGTGATCAGTGGCGTGCATATAATGTAGACGTTTGGGCATTGTCTACTCTGAAAAATCAGTAAAAGTAACTCAGATTCTTTCCATACTTATAAAAATTTCCTTCAGTTGAGTCAAGGAAAATATTGGTTAGGTCACGTTTGTCTACCCTACGGCAAATCTCAGTTCAGGTCACTGCCTGTGGTGTGTTGTTCTATAGCCTATAACCTCCCTAAGAATCCGACTACCGTTCTGAATTACAAGCGTATAATAAACTCTTCAGCTTTATTATATTAGGACCTATCACCTATCTTACATTATGTACAATGACGTCACTGTCCACGCTGCTCTGCGCCTCCAGCGTGTGTATGTACTCGGCTCGCTGCGGCACCACGTCGTCGATCCTGGTCTCCCGGAGGCTGGTCTCCCGCAGGGCTGTCTCCACTAGTTCCACATCCAGCTTGGCAGGTTGGTTCTCGTTTTTCTCTTCGTAGTGGCATTCCACCTCCTCTTTATCCTAGAAATTATTCACTCAGTATGTGGTATCAAGGACGGAGTCAGGTCAACATATTGTTTTTTGCCTATTAGTTGTTTAGACGTGTTTCAGTCTAGAATGAAAACGGTTGGGATCTGGATAAGTAAGGCGAGATTTAATTAATAATAAATAAATAAATATATAGGGACAAATCACACAGAATTATAGCAGAAGAGGTGTAAGTAGGTACTTAAATCTATATATATAAAAGAAAGTCGTGTTAGTTACTCCACTTATAACTCAAGAACGGCTGAACCGATTTAGCTGAAAATTGTCAGGGAGGTAGTTTAGAGTCAGGAGAAGGACATAGGATACTTTTTATCTCGGGAAGCCCACGCGGGCGAAGCCGCGGGCAAAAGCTAGTACCTGATAAATACGTGTTTGCTTATTTTTATTACCATCATATGTGGGTTGTTCTATTTAGGTATATTAGTTTTTATTTCGAAGTAAGGTTCCCACTTATTGTTAAAAATAACAGATTTATTATTTTAATGTTTTTTCAAATCACGTGACAAGGTGGGTATGTAAAGTATTAGTACCTACCTATTGCAGTATCTACTGTATTACCACGTGGTTTATCTCCGATAAATTTGATAGATAATGATTATTGACTTGTTTTCCAAATCAATCATATCACGTTTCAAGCAAATATTTTGGCTACATAATTTAAGGGGAAAACGACACTTCTATAAAATTACTATCTACACTAAAATGATATCTATCTATATGATACTCTTATGAATGATATATGTAGATACAAATACAACATGAGGTACAATAATACTTATTTTGGATTACATACGAATAAACCAAAGATGAATCTAGAAAAAAGTATAGTGCGTATTCCTAAATAAATTTAGTGATTGCTGTGATAAAATCCCTTAAATGTATTATAAGAACTTAACTTAGTTACTACTTCTCAACAGAACCTTTCTTTAGGCCTGCAGTCAAAAAACATTTCTATTATTTGTTAAACTTGGTCCCTACCATACCTACAAGTTACCCTCAAGAAGAGTGATTTGAATTTATAACAAGACACACACAATCACAACAAGTATAAACACTAATGCATTATTCGAACACGTCGCTACGCACACACTTGACAAAATTATCCAACACGAGCAAAAAATACACGCACACTAGTATAAGCAGTATGACCGGCAGTGATATAGGTCGCCTGTTGGTGCCCACTCCGGTTGGTTTAATGCTTTAAGTTAAATTCAATATTTTTAAACAGGAATTGAAAAGTTTAGTTGGCTATTTTACAAAAAATAGAGGAATTTCTACAGAATTGCTAAGGAATTCATAATATGAATTCGATTAGATGAATTGCTCAAAGTGGCGTTTTTAGACCCCCTGGATTGTTACCTATGTTTGTATTATCTTGGAAGAGATCAAAACAAGATAATTGCGGAAGAAGAATGGGAATTCTTGAGGTAATTTATTTTTAGATGGCGCGATAGGAATGCGTTTGTCGAATAAACTTGTATGACTGACTCATACTTAAAGTCAAGAAACGAAGTTGTAGGTACTGAAAACATTTTACGCATGGGCATCTCTCCCTGGCCACCTTGTTAATATATGATAGACCTTTTTTAAGTCACTATAGGTATGAAGTTAATGTTGTGGACCTAAAACAGATTCTCACAATCTTCTTAATTAGTGAGACACGATGTTTCTTAGATAATGAATAATATTCGCCGATGACTATTGAGAACTGATAAAGTTACCCTAGAACGTTTGATTAACTTTAAAATTCGTCAGGTTAAAATCCAACTTCGGGAAAATGGGAAATTTTTACTTGTATAGTAAAAAATACGGTATATAAGTCTTAAAATACGGAAGAAAAATCGATAGATAAGATTGTTAACTTTAACAGCATGCACATAATGTAAAATATTTAATAAGTTCCAGATAACTAGCGCCCTCACCTGTTGGATGCGTAAACGCAGCTCTTCATCCGAGTCGGAGGTCTCGAACGTGAATATGCGTTCAGGATAATGGATCGGTAAAGCATCTATAACAACACAGATGTACGGACAACTTCAATCGATATACGCAATACCTCAATTTAGTATAAAAGCCTTAACTACACTAATTAGCACATCTATTAAGTATTAACTCTATGTCTAAAAAATATAGCTTTTTCTGCGTGACAAGTCTAATCGTTTTAAGGACAGTTAGCCTTTGACCTTGGGCGGCAGTCGCCCTTGAAGCTAAATCAACACTACGTTATTGATGTTTGTTTTAACTAAGTATTCTAAACCTAAGTACCTATAACTTTCTTGTATTAATGTATCTAGTATAACTAGGTACCTAAAAAAAATTAAAAAAATTATAAGCAACGTTCATAATACTTAGTAATTTTAGCATAATATTTTTATAATTTTAATACAGTTTATTTTTTATTTAGCTATAGAATTCTATAAGACGCAAGTTATGTTCATAGATTGCTGAAATATGGATCACGAAGACAGTTTTTAGAAACGAATCATTAGACAAAGAATTTTATCATTACAACTATGTACCTACCTACCTCTACATACGCTAAGTATGTGTTATACACAATTTTAATCAAACTCAATTTTAATTAAACGCAGGAAAATACTAGTTTTACTGACCGAACTGAGCATTGTCAAGTGGTAGGCAAGGCTGCGGCGCGCGAGGGTTCACTGCCAGCTCATCGCAGCACTTGCGGCCGAACACGGCGGAGTAACACCATCTCCTGCCCAGAAACAGCAGCACCACCAGCACCACCACCGCAAACGCTGCTACCGCGCTTATGTACGCGGTCGCCTCCACTACACAAAACAAAATTACATTAGATACAATTAAAACAAAGTAGGAATGCGATGATTGTGATGTTTACCATTAGCAGGGTTGATAGCGCCAATGTTGGCCACCATTCTAGCTTACAGACGCGCGGCGCGGCGCATTGCTGCTGTTCTCGCGCGCTCTTCCTTTATAAACCCGTCGCGCTATGCACGTTCACGAAAACTCAACCAGTTTGGATTTGCGACGTTGATATACCTATTTGATGAAAGAAATTAGGACGTGTTGGCACAGTCGGGCTGTCAAATCCACGCATGCGCCGTCAGCAGGGGGCACGACGGGGCGTGCGGAGCGTTCTGCGCGGTTATAGGATGAAGGGCTACGGTCCTCAGTACATGCCTATAAGCAACTCTGTGTATAAGCCACAGGATACAGTCGTCAAGGCCGAGGGTGACACGTGCCCTCCGAGGATTAGGGCTGCTACTAAAACACGAACCGTTCCGCGTTAATGTCCTTTACATGAATAAAATATTACCTAATTTATAACGCTCTGCGAAATACTGGCTGTAATAAAGAGCGGTTTCTTTATTTGCCTAATGGAATCGATGAAACAGCCTCTCTTTTTTTCTATGTCGCTACGAGGATACAAATATATTAGATACTGGATATCTGCTCGTCGAGCCATCGCAGTAAGTTTGTTAGTGGAATCCGCCACCAGTCGCAGTGGTACGAAGCAATACTTAACTGTATAAACTTTCTTTATGCAATGTCACTCTTTACGACATCCTTGGGTAGATTGGCTTAACACTTCCGCTAACAATTAACAAGTTTCCTACTTACGCGGAGAGGCGTTGACGAAAACACCACACTCAGATGAATCGAACCAATATCGATCGAAAAAATAAAGGCTCTTTTTGACCCAAAGGTGTATTTAAGATATAAAGCTTTTTGCATTAAGTTCGCCCATTGAGTTAAACAAATGTATTTTGTAAAATAAATAACAAGCTGATGTGTCAGCCAACCCTTATTGAGGGCGAGGCGAGGGTGGACCGCCCTGTTGTTGGGCAATGCTTATGAATACTTAATAAAATGTAGGTACTTATATCAAATATTTCTTTTGCAATATAATTTAGCAATCTTAGTTTCTCCCTTATGTTTTTTATGATTACCTACATTTGCATACAAGCAAGAAATATATGGGTACGTGATCACGTCTGTAGGCTAGGTATTTAGGTTTGTGATACGTAGTACTATTACTAATTCTGTGTTTGTGATAGTACCTTGAGCACAGAATTAGTAATAGTACTAACGCCTTGAGTGTGACACAAGCGCGCAGCCAACTCGTAACGAAGAGTTTTACTACAGTCCCTTACAGATAGACATAAAGTACCTTTCATCCCAGGAAAAAGCACTGTTCCCGAGGGAAATGATCTAAAACTAGAATATAGAATAGTACCTACAAATACAAACGTATATAACTTACATGTATTTACAATACATCCAGGTTGCAACAGCCTTTTATACAGTTTAAAAGGAAGTTAAGTTACAACTTACATATTTAGTTCTCTCTCTGCACTCAACTTATTTTTTGAAACCATAATGTTGCTATTATAACAATTCAAAATAGAATAAAAATATTGCGCATAACCACAGAACAGAGAAATATTTCTAAATTCTGGGCGCATAACCCTTTTATAATTCATAGACAATACGAAATATATGCTTACACAGAATACTACCTACTACACTGAATAAATATATACTTATCAATATTTTCACCTCACAACACGCAGTTTCCCACTCACCAGGTCATGACTAATTAAGCTGTATCAGTCAGATGTGGTCACCGTTTAATTGTGATTTCAGTAGGAATAACGGAGTCATCTTGTTTTCACAACAATGAGTTAACTCTGTTGTACTGGAACGGCGCCAACGCTGTATAGTTCACGCTTACTCAAATCCCAGAAATTTGCCATAATGTGATCATAAATCAAAAATATATACATAAAACCAAACAGAGCATATAATTTGTTTTGCCAAGCAAACACAATGTTTTTATTTATATTGAGGTTTAAATGCTTAAAGGGTGCATGTTGTAGCTATATACATACACACGTCGATAGTACATACTTATTTATTATCAACTAGCTGTTCCCCGCGGTTTCGCCCCGCGTGGGACTCGGTTATATTGCGCCCAAAAGTAGCCTATGTTTGACCTCAGGTCTTTAACTACATCCCTACCAAATTTCATCACAATCGGTCCAGCAGTTTAGCCGTGAAGAGTGACAGACAGACAGACTTTCGCATTTATAATATTAGTATGGATGAAACATAAATCATTATAAGTAAGTCCCAAGCAGATTTTCGGTTCGGTCGTTTTTGACGTTATCGACACTTGTTAATAATGTCTAAAGTAGTCGGTTCTTTTGGCATCTGACACTGATCGACTGAGAGTGAAACATGTCAATTCGAGATGTTGACATTATTGAGGGGTTCCTTTCTTTTCAAGCAACATTCATTCATCTTTAATAATAAATCTTTAATCAAATTATTACTTAAACGTTTTTACTAAATCTTCAACTAATATGAGGTACTTTTTACAGACTTCCTTATATGGTTTTTGTATGAATATGTTAGTCATTATTGTGTGTTCATCATTGTCCACGCATATATGAAACAACTATCAGTCGTATTGCAAAATTAAGAAATCTAAGTCAGATTCTACTATCAGAAAAATAATGAAAATGTTCTAATTAAATGCGCGCTCTCTGTGTGATTCTTTAAAAAATATTTTAGTCTTTTGTGTTTTTACTTGGATCACAAATTTACAAAAAAAAAGTGTCGTGAATACAAACTTACAATATGGAGGAGAGAGTTCATTCATGGGGATTTTAATTTTTATAAAATAAACTAAAATGTTTGCGAGTATTTTGTTTAAAATGTAAGTAAAATAAACAAAAGAGGAACACGGAAGAAATTCCAATAAAAAGCCGTAATAATATTTTGAAAATGTTTTTTTTATTAACACTTACATTTTTACAGCGCTCCTAGCCAACAGAGTAATACTATAAAATGAATCGGTGTAAAGAACTGTCGAACGCAAAACAATGTTAGTTCTACAGTGTACATAAAAACAAACCGCTTACAAAGATCAGATCATTACAATAATATCATCAACGACTATTGTCAGTGAGATGTACATCGTTCTCATCAAACAAGCACAGAAGGTCACTCTAAACAAACGAACTTCATTTAAATCTATAAACATTTCATATAATTTAGATTTATTAGTCACTATAATGTTATATTTTACTTTTGTAACCATTATTATATGTTATATGTATTCGTTACGAAAAATTTTAAATGAATCTCTCCACTTGGTCCTTCTAGCCGGCCATCGCCACGCGGCTGCGCCGGCGCCGCTACGATGCTGCCCCACACCCTGTTCCCACCCAGTGCCCACTCCAGGAGAAGAGCCAAGTGGCGACTAAAACAAGATGACTCTATCATAACTGTATAATTTTAAAAATTTCTAATTACGCATCCCTACGTTTTGTTATTATCTTTTAATTAAGAAATAAAATCTTACGTAATTACCATGAGCAGCCTATTTAATAAATTTGACAAAATTCGCTAATAATCTGATTATTTTATAAAAGAAAAGCGTCTGGTCGGAGGCGCGCGCACGAAGCACGCGTGCGACACAAACGATAGTCGGCAGTGCTGTACGAACGAGTCCGGCCCGGACCGCACCTCTAAGCATTCGCGACTGTGTATGCTTTATTTATCTACTTTTACGATTGAAAATACGGCATCGAAATTTCAACTACCTACCTAACAGTAAGCAGTAGTACGCTAAAACTCAGGCACTCCACATCGACCTCTCATACGCCATGCACCCGATCCAATTCTCAACTAAACTTTATTCACTCGAAAAATTCAACTTAATCTAATTCACTTAAATTATAATAATAATAATGGCTTCTTAACTGTTAATTTTACAACAAATGCTTTTCGTTGGCCGCCGAGCACGGGGCGCGGCGGGTCGTGTGCCGGTGTGCGCCACACGATCATGGTACTTATTATATAAGTATGTGAAAAACAATTCATTACATTAGTTACTCTATGTCAGCCCGAGCGGCCGGGCTCCGGCGGGCACGAGGAGATGAACAAACTCGCCACTTTATACTCAAATTACATTTCAAACGATTTAATATAAAAATAACATGATTCATGATTTAAAAATAATGTGTATAATTTTTTTATCATCACAAATATCAAACTTCATTCTCCACTGTGCATATATACATACATAGTTCATAAAACAATACAAGTGAGTTTGCGCGGCCGGCGCTCGACCGTCGGAGACGTCTGGCTCGCAACCAACGTCATACACAAACACTCGACAGGTACATACAGCGCCCCTGTGCGGAGCGATGCGGTAACAAGCGGTGAGAAGCGAACACGACAGCGATTACACATATACCGGAACGGCACCGCGACCTCTGTCAGTCTGACACGAACGGAACGCGCCGCCCCTGCCTTCTCACGGTCAACGTTCATTCGATGCAATTTCTTATGCGTAAGTCAGATCATATTCCCCTTTTTGTGTTATGGTGGTCAATTCAACCGAAAATGAATTCGCATTCGTGAACAGTCAAGTACAAAACTGCGTAAAAAATAAATAATAATATCAGATCATGACTTGATTAAAAAAATTACAAGTTTTATAACAGACTGAACTTCTGTCGAATTGACCATTAATTATAATTAAAATGTGGCGATTCGGATAAGCAGACGAAAATGACGTTCGGATCAACCACTGGGCGAAATTGAACGATGGCGATTAGGCGCCGCGGAGGAACACTGCAGGTGCCGGGCTAGGGGCGATGCGCTCCGCAGATTGAGAACACAAATGAAGTATTATGTATGCAGTAACTAAGTGATGCACGATGGCGTGGACAGTGGTCGGTGTTTAGTAGTAAGTCTCTTGTTCGAGCCAGCCGCCCGGGTTGCGACGCAGGTAGAAGCGCCGGATCTCGTCGTAGATGAAGATCGACAGCATGAAGGGGATGGCGGGCAGCCACCACACGAACCTGTCAGCGATGTAGGGGTTTAGTAAGGGTTCACATTTGGTGAGTGCTAGTGGAGTTTTAAATTCAAACGACTGGCAAATAGTAATCAACTGCTAACGAATTATGGTTTTCTTTAGTCATGCTAAATAACAGCAATAAGTTGTGATTGGTTTATGACGTGAACGACCCAGTTAGCTTTTAAATTCAGGTGTTGACTTGACTTTGTAAGGACCCCAAGCCTAGCCATCACGCTATTAAAAACACTTTCTTATAGAGCCAGTTATTTATTAGTTTTAATCTTTATTGCAGTACAGTTCAGCATCGTACAATAGACTTAATGCTAAGGAGCAATTACGGTAAACCTGTGAATTTCGGAAAATCAATAAAGTTAATAAATCAATACAGAACCCTAAAAACCTTAGGGATAAATTTTATCACTGATATCAACAGTAGTGATAGATTCTATGATCAATATACTCACTTGAGCGGGTACATCCTGAGACCCTTGTCCATTCCAGGCGTGTAAGACAGGAACGCAGCCAGAGCGGTTTCGAAGATGATGCCGAAGTTGAGAGCCCAGTTGCGCATGCCCTGGTGCACGATGGAGTTCCGACGAGTCTTGCAGATGATCAGATCGGCCCATTGCACCACCACGATGGAGACGAAGAAAGCGGTGTGGCAGGTGAACTCGAGGGCTTTGCGGTCGCGGTATGTCTGTGGATATTTTGATATCATTGTAGATACTAATTATTAGGTATTATATAAAGGTTGGATCAAGGACATCACTATACTTAGCAAAAGAACTCATTTGATGGCTTCGAGGGCACTGGAGTCTGTAATATGAGTTTTTCTTAACGCAGACGCTAGCGACCGCGTTAGGATTTTGTATGGAATTTCTTAGTTGCCTTACTATCCGCCAGTTGCGCTGTACAGGTTTGCCGTATAAAATCGTTAACGCAGTCGCTAGCGTCTGCGTTATGAAAAACTCAAACTAGGGGCACTGTTAAGCAAAATGACTTTGCACATGAATAACTAGTGTCTTCGCGAAGACCTATTGTGTGGAATAAATGTGACAGAGCGAGAAAATGTCAATTTACTTATTACTTATACTATGAACTGTAAAGTCTATGTCTTGCAAAATAAAGAGCAGTAGTACGGTATACGTACCCATTCTTGTCCATAAGAGTCAGTCAAATCGTTGATAGCCTTCGAGTCCCATTGCTTCCTGATGCCGAAGAGTGTCAGCGGAAGGAATCCGTTCTCAGCCATGATTACGAAGTACACGAAGAATCCGGCTGCGGCTTGAATCATACCGATTTGCCCGTAGGCCATCGAGATCAGCCTGCGGACCATAGTAAGTGTCACACGACGAAATGGAATATACAATTAACTATCGACCAAGCCAAATCAAGACCAAGAAAAGTGACTAAACTATGATGACGACATTAGACTAGTCTTGTTTACGCTAAATACAAATAGGGCTCACGCAATATTATTCATTTCCACTTTTCATATTAATTCACGTGTGAAGTAACTTGTCTTTTAGGATAACGGGATAATTGATGAATGCATATATAACGGGTATTTGTCTATTTGGCTCCGTCGATAGATATTTGCAAGTGCTCAGTCCATATTGCATGATTCCATTGAAAAAGCTAAGATATGTTCTAGATATATTTTTTAAATATAAGATCTTTATATTTTCCTTTGCAAGTTTAAAAGTGAATGTTGGACCAGTCATATTTAAAGCTTGATTTTCTAATATATATCAAGTTCTTGTGGAAATTTTACTGCAGAGAACATACTAACAAAACATTATTTCTTTAAATAGGATTTTATATTTATTGGAACATGAAAGTTTTTTACAATGAATTTAAACATTAACCGCCGTATTAAGAAACGTTTGATAAGTCCATTTTAACTAAAATATGTTTTAGCGCTTTCTCTCTTACCTGACACTTCATGTGAAAGAACGAGACGAAACACATTCTAACTAAAATAGGCTTAGCAAACGTTTCTTAATAAGGGGGTATAAGTCGTTCTATGAGTATGTTCTTATATAGCACATTCAATCGCTGGCATAAAAATACCTTTTCATAAACCTTGTCTACGAACTTCTACGAACAGCAATAAGACACACATTGGACGTAGATATAATTTCACGAACTTATTTACATATATTCTTTAAAAAAATATTTTTATGCCATACACAACAATTTTAGTAAGGCTTACCTAATACATCAAACATGCATAGATTAGAAAATATGGAAAAAGAGAGGCGGAAGCAAAGTTATTCAGTATGCGGTTGGAATAAGGTTTCTCTACATATTTGATGATGTCAATATTTTTGGTTCGGGTTATGGTTTCGGTTTATAAATAGAAGCATTCGGTTTACAAAAAAGGGCGTAGTATCATAACCGTAAGCTGATAAAAAATATTCTAAATCAAATTAGTGGTAAGGCCAGTCACACGCTGGCGATCTTATATCTCCACGATGACCCTATCATGCTGTCACCATGGCATGTTACCAACATTGATAGAAGAGCAAACCGTGACTGGCCTGCGTGTAGTGTGGGTGAGTAGTCAAACCTTGTAGCGAGTGATAATTGCAGCCTGCTATACTATGTGCCAATATACTATATAAACTAAATAAACTTACATATATAATACTATATGAATAAAAAAAAAACTGTACCGCTGTAAATAAGAATGAAGGACTACCACTATAATGCTCCATGTCACCTACAACATTCCCTTGAAACAAGTGGGTTATAAATATTTATCTATGATTCTAATCTAATACGAACGACAACTTCACACAAATAGACTAGTGCGCAGCTACTAGTACTAAACACTTCCTTTTTTTTTTAGTTAAACGTGCAACGCTCTCATCAATTGATTTCTCACTAGTTTCGAAATATGGAAGAGTGAAAGTCAAAGATACAGTAACGCTAATCGCTATATTCTATAGCAAAAGATACGAGGCATAATTTTTAAATCTATTGCATTTTTTTAAATAGATAAAGTAGATTAAGTTATAGAAATAAAATAAAAATGTAACTAATTTAGACATTTGTATATTTATTTTGTAATTAATCACTATTTTCTTGTTATTATTTTTTGCCGCATTTACTTACTCGCATCGTCAAATGCCTAAAACGGAATGAAATAACAAATATGTAAAACATCAGTATTCTATAGGTTAAATTCAATTATTTATAACGCGAAATATAATAGCCAATTGCTTAGTGCTATACTTTAGTATCATTATCACTCTTCCACATCCAAAGGATCAAATTGATCTGAATTGCTGAGCCACAAGTAGCCTCACCATTCAAAGTCTCGTCTCAGGGCCGCCTCACGGCGAGCAAAGCACAGACATCCTTATATGCCAAATTAGAATATTACTTTACCTACTGGTATAGGATGCAATTCACGACGCGCGTCTTTACTAATTTCTTCAGTGATTGAGACGCTACATGTGAATGCTAGGTTCTAGTTTTTGATAAGTCGCACTCGTGTATTGCATCGCCTATACAAAGTCATGCATGGACGGTCGTTTATACTCTGAAGCGTATAAAGATATCTGTCGCAGCAACATGGTTTGAAAGTGGGCCTTTGTGTTAACACCCAAATGAGGAACTAGAAAGCGTTGCCGCCGTGCGCGGCGGTTGCATGGTGCGAGGCCAACCTTCTGTTGACGAGGTTGTCGCGGTAAGGGTCCCGCGGCTGCCGCTTCATGATATCGGACTCGGGCGCCTCGTACGCCAATGATATAGCAGGTACCTTCGGTAACACCAAGCAATCAGATACCAACATAACTTTTCGCTAGCCCTTATACATAATAAATATACGCACACGTCGGCCGCAGAGCCACCTAGCGGCTCGATACTCTTTAAATACAATATAACTAGACGTAATGTTCACTTTAATTAATATGCATAAATTAGCTAGATAGATGTAAAGATAGAAAAATTAGCGTGATTTAAGTTTAAAAATTACTATAATAGCGATACCCTTCTTAGTAAAGTATAGACTTGAAATAACTAAACTAGTGATAGAAATTACAAATTATAAGCCCTATATAGCGTTATAATATAATACAGTTACATGTAGTATATAATTAAAATCGTGTCAGTATACCTGTAAGAGTACTTATATAAAGATAAAGAGTCTATCCTACCAGTGATATAATACGATTTGTGTGTGATGAAGCTGGCGAGGGTGGTAAGATCGATGATGACGGGTCGAGTGGCAACATTGTGTCGTGGTGTACATGGCGATCATGAGAGGTAACATATAACATGAAAGTAATCATATACGATAAACAATAGAAATATAAAGAAAACACTCGCTAATCAGATGTAGAGAATCAATAATACAATGGCAACACTTGACAAAGACATACATTTGATTAGTAAGCGGAAAATTGGAAATATTCGTTGTGCATGCACGATAGACACAGACAGGAAGACATCGAACACTTACCTTCCGAAACCACATCAAAACTGAGCACAAAACCACACACATGGAACAAGGGGTTTGACCGAGAAAGCATCACCCATTGTTCCATCGCAACACCAAGCTACATACGGTTAAAGGAAAAAGGAGAGTCGTTAGTAAGAAAATGTAAAAGACAACGCAAGGCATAGTTTGAGCGGTGCTATCGTCGCCTTCAATATCCTCACTAGAGTGGTGTCCTACTGGACACCGTCCACACACTGCAGGCAACAAACAAACCGTAATATTGAAGACTAACTTACACGTGGTAGCAAGCAAGATAGCGGATAGAAATAATAATATTTTTGAACGAGTGCGGGGGTCACTCGTGATGTTTTACCTCTCGTTAACGAGTTTATCAGTGAAAGGATTACGCGGCTGTCGCTTCATAATGTCAGATTCGGCCTCCTCGTAGGCCAGGGAAATGGCGGGCACCTACACAAACACTAGCGATGTGAGCGACGAGCGGACGCGACCGACAACGCGTCGCGCGCTCGGCGAAGCGGTGCGTCAGTATCACATGTGTACAACATCGAACATTTAGCAAGACATTGCAATCACACGCCACTACCTTTCATAATATATAAATCAATGCTCGACACGGCAATGTAAGGCATCGGTAGCGCATGCTTGCAACTACTTGTAACGCTTAAAATTATTCCAGAAAAATAATCGATAACACAAAATATTGATCATGAGATGGCTTCATTGGGGTCGGGAGTTGCATAAGAAACTCAAAATTCGACCATGAATGAATATGTTTAAAGTCGAATTCTCGATGAATGGTTTTAACTGAACGGATGATAATGGAATGACATGAAAGTGAATGTGGTAACATTAGTGTGTTGTGTTTGTTTACTATAGAACATCGAGTAAGTTACACCCTCGGGGCTGTTGTCACTGCGCCCAGTTGATAACTCCTCATAATCAGATAAAAAGAAATATATATATTTAAAGATTCCATCTAAAACACTCCATTCCATACATCACAACCGGGTCTCACACACTGATTACTGTTAAGAACCTTGGATTAGTTAGCTGGCACAACACATATTTAACACGTTAATAATTATTATTAGTAATCCATAATGATTAAGCTTCATTATCACAACATTGAATCGGCACATCTTATGTATTATATATAATAAGGCACATTAGGGGTTATAGCAGTCACTGTCACGATATAGAGACAACAGCGACCACTTAGCTGAAAACCAGTTAGGGGCTAAATGTTTACAATGATCAATAGCTGTATATAGACCTCTCATTAACTAGTTTGTCGCAAAACGGATTCCTAGGCGGGCGTTTCATAATGTCTGCTTCGGCTTCTTCGTACGCCAAGGCTATCGCTGGTACCTAATGTCAATTAGTTGTAAATAAGACATACAAATACAGTACACCTGCAGGACTAAGGAAAATATTGGGATAGCTGTCGTTCAGTCTTATGTCACGATCAAATTTTAAATGTTATAGTTCATTATTCCAAATGTTTTGTTTATTTAAATCTGGACGACAGCTACGAATTATTTAATTTACATTGGTATCTTTAAATTTAACATTTTTTCTTTTTTATAAAAATAATATCACAATTTTATAATTTTAAAATATTAATGAGAAAATATATGCTACGACGCAATATTTGATTTAAAAAAAAAAACAATATAAAATACAGTGTCGACTTACAGTGTATAAGCAGAAGGCCTTTGTTTTTTATTTTACTTATATATTTTTTTATAAAGCGTAACATATATTCTCTGTGATTTAGTAGCGAAAAAGTCTAGCTGCAACCTGACATCAAAGACAAACTTATTAATATTGATCGGGTGCGTTCGAAATACTTGTTTCATTCAAATAATAAAATGTTAAGTGTGCACTGTATGTGTCAAATTATATTTGATACTTTAATATCGATACATATCAAATAAAACCAATCCATCCGTTACAACGTCTCAACACTTATTGGGATTTTCATCGGACATTTAAAAAAGGAGTCATTTTCGGGCACTTTTAAATGCTAATGAGTACATCCTAAGTCAACAACGTCACATCCAATTAAGGATGGATAAAGACAGCTAGATTCATCTTTGTAGGGCGTCATCTCTGTCTCTCATAGCACAAAATACAAAAACGATCCAAACCTTTTACAATTACTGAGTGATAGATAATTTCGCTACCAAACCATAAATTAGTTCGACAATGAAATGTCAATAGAAAAAAACAACTTACCATGTCAGTTCCAAGATCGATACAGAGGATGGTGACAGTGCCAAGTGGCAGTGGGATATCGCACAGGATGAAGGCGAGGAAGGGGGAAATCTCGGGAATGTTCGAAGTCAGGGTGTAGGCGATGGATTTCTTGAGGTTGTCGAAGATCAGCCGGCCTTCTTCCACGCCTGTCACGATCGAGGCGAAGTTGTCATCCAGCAGGATCATGTCAGCGGCCTACGTCAATAAATTTGTAGTTATTTCATTTAATGATTTAGATTTTTTTTTATCACTGAACTGAAATTACTAAAAATTTGTTTCTCTTCAAGGAATAAGAGTTTTTGTGTCATCTTAAAAACTAAATGTTACTAAATTCCTTTAAATAACGCTCCACCCCACACTATTAGTTTACCATCTTAATGCCAATCAAAGGTAGTTGTAAAAAAACTTTTCGGCGATACACCTTTTACATTTATTTAACTTTATTACATAGCATGTAAATGGCGGACAAGCCATATTATAGGCTTTTTCTACCAATCTACCAACCAGTGGTAAAGAAGGAGTCAAAGTTTTGGGGCTTTATATATTACATAGCCTTATTTTTTATATTTTGTTAGTGTGTTGTATGATACCTGTTTGGAGACGTCAGAGCCAGCGATGCCCATAGCAACGCCGATGTCAGCTTTCTTGAGGGCGGGCGAGTCATTGACGCCATCCCCGGTGACAGCCACGATGGCGCCGAGCCGCTGGCAACCTTCCACGATGATCAGCTTCTGTTGGGGCGACGTGCGGGCGAATACGATTTCCGTGTGGTACCTGAGTAAAACAAAATATAACAATAAAACACAGTTTGATAGTAAATGTTGATGTTATCACCGACTGCCATCTAGTGGACGTTGAAACCAAGACTGGAGCCGGGAGACAATTTCGACCGTGTGCTGCCCTGCACCAAGTTTGTGGTAATAAACTACACTTTCTTTACATCGAAAACTGGGATATTCAGCCGCCTGGTTATCCCATTCATAATATAATTTACAGTACCTACTTTGTTAAAGGTAGTAGGGGGGTAAGGGGTGAACGGAATCAACATCTTATCCGACCCAATTGTCAACCTCACCTGCACGTGTCGCAAGACAGCAGCATTGTAGCTGCGGTACCTCCTGCTAGATAACAGACGAGGCTCTGGCGTCCGAGCAATGGCGGAATAACCATAAACCTAGCCAAAGTCAGCCGGCTGGAAGAGGCTGTAGCGGCCTGTAGGTCCAAATAACCTATAAAATGTCTAGGGCAGAAGGCAACGGGAAACCACTGCTACTATTCTTCCCATGAGAATTATGGATGTCGGTTAATAGGAGCAACCCAATCTATAATCACGACCACTCTGCCAAGAGTGTACGACTAAGAAGAACTTTGTTAAAATAGTTGCATACTATTTTCAACTTTGTGTAGGTTGGCTTTTATTTAGAACAGAAAAAGCATTTTCTCGCCTGATGAGAAAGAACTTTCAGGGTGACAAATTCACTTGAGGATTTCATCAAGCTGGTCAGTTGAGTTCCGCCGTTATGTGCCGTGAACTACGGCTGTTTTAGCTTCCGACGGATTTACCTCCAAAACCGAGTTGTTCAGCCGTTTGGCGATGTCTTCGCCAGTCTCATATTCCATACAAACAAAGTTGATAATAGAATGCAACATTATTTCCTGTTACTTAGTTGAAATAGTTGCATACTATTTTCAGCTTTTTGTAAATGGAATAAAGTCGATAATTTATCTACTACTGAACAAGTACAAATTACAATTAATTTATTACTTGTAAACATGTTGTACAGTAAGGTTTTAAAAATTTTATTATTAGAAACAAACATGTCTAACCGTTGCGGTCAGTACTCAAGTATTTTATGCAGTTTTGAGTGACAAACTTACTTGAGGATTTCATCAAGCTGGTCAGAGTTGAGCTCCCTGAGTTCAGTTCCGTGAACAACGGCTGCCTTGGCTTCTCGTGGGTTGACTTCGGACACGGGGATGTTCAGCCGGGCGGCGATGTCTTCCACGGTCTCGTTGCCTTCAGAGATGATGCCGACTGATTTGGCGATGGCTTTCGCTGTGATCGGGTGGTCGCCGGTTACCATGATAACCTGGTGAAGGATTTAGAGGTAAATTCAAAAAATAAGGTAAAACAAATTGTACAGTCCCGCCAAAGTGATGCCGCAGTAATGCCAAATTATAAATTATATTAGTTTACAACAAAACGATAACAAAATCGGCCAGTATTATTGTCGAATCCATGATATTGTTTGGTTGAGAAAGCGATTTTTTTAGTGATAGCAGACATTGAATCGACATAACATCGTCGATATCTGACGTCATGAAGACATTTTTAGAGTAGTTATTTATGAGGCCCACTAATTGGAAATGTTGTTTAAAGGAAATCTGGGTAAATCGGTATTTAGTAATAACACTGACCTTGATACCAGCGGAACGGCATTTAGCCACAGCATCTGGTACGGCAGCTCTCGGGGGGTCGATCATGCTCATGAGGCCCACGAACCGCAGGTTCTCCAAGGGGAAGTTGGGGTCGTCGGTGTTGAACTTGTACCCGATGGGGTACTTGTCCGAGGGCAGCTGGAGGTCGCAAAAGCCGAGCACTCGCTCTCCGAGCCCGCCGAGTTCGAGGTATGCGTTGTTGAACGCCTCTTTCATTTCCTCATCCAAAACCTGTTGAATTTCGTTTCATTAATTTTTCTGCCCAAGCCAGACAAAAGTAAATGATTGATTTGTATCTTTGGAGTATTCGATTTTACAACGCTGACAATTTTGACAGACTGTAGTTAAAATGTAAAATGTTATTTTTCTAAAATAAAATATCAGCATTAAAAAGCTAGATCCAATGCATTGTCTTATTGCTCAGCGCTTTGATAGATTAAGTTGGTGTCAGTTTTTACTGACAACTGTGTACCCGCTGATAGTCTTTGACGTCGAAGTAGAAGCTTCATTGAGCATATCACAAACATAATAAAACAATAAACAAACCTTTTCCTTTCCACCAATGAAGATAGTGCTGCAACGCTCCAAAATCCTTTCGGGGGCTCCCTTCATCACCAGCAGATGGCGGGGATCGCTAGAGTCATCGCTCTCGTGTATCGACACCTGGTACTTATTAGTCGAGTTGAAGGGAACTTCGCACACTTTCTTGTTTCTCTTTCTAATGGAAAGTACGTCTCCGAGAGCCAGTTCCATGCATTTGAGGAGGGCAGCTTCTGAAGCGTCACCAGCGACTTCCTTCTTCAGGATTGGCACGCCGTCCTGACCGCCTTTGAATTCGGCGCGGTTGCAGAGGGTAGCGATTTTAGCTAAAGCCTTGAAGCCGGGGCTGGTGCGGTCTGGGGGTTTAAATTCGCTCGTTAGAAGAATTTTTTCGTTTTTATATTTTTATACATTTGTTCGTGAATAATAAGAAATTCCTACAACAAGAAGTCGATTACATAAAGGTTCTGTACAAACTGCACTTTGTATCATATTAAAATATTTACTGTATGTTTACCACTAGAAAAAGTACATGTAACTTTGACGTCCACAAACAACCATCAAAGGCAAAGCAACGAACGCCTGCTTGAATACACCTGTACTTCTGGTATTTTACTAACGAATAAGAGAAAAAAACTTCGAACCATTTAGCTTTATAACACTTACCATATTGTACTCCAGACTGGTCCTCAGTGGTGTCAGCCTCGATGATCTGGTTGTCGAACCACATGTGAGCGACAGTCATTCTGTTCTGAGTCAGCGTGCCGGTTTTGTCCGAGCAAATGGTAGACGTGGAGCCCAGGGTCTCGACGGCCTCGAGATTCTTCACCAGGCAGTTCTTGGAAGCCATTCGTTTGGCAGTCAGGGTCAGGCACACGGTCACCGTCGCTAATAAACCTTCGGGTACGTTGGCTACGATGATACCTAGATGGAGAAATACAAGGGTAAGCGAATAAAGAATTGGTGTCGTAAGGTATAGTTACAAATGGTTAATTTTGAAGTCAATATTCCTAAACACATTTTTTTTTATCACTTTCGTCTTTTTATTTTAATTTGTAAGTATCATATATTGATATACATATAAGTATTTAATTGCAAGAAAGTGATGTAAATAAATATAAAATTTTAAACATATCCATTATTATGGACCGCCACGACACGCAACAATGTATACCTGCAAATCAAACTTACAATCATTATAATCTTGAGTTGTTTATTTATTTACCAAAAATGGCCCAAGGTAAAAAGCAAGCCACATTTATATGCAAGACAGACGAATAGATACCTTACGGGTTACACTTTTCTTAACAAAACCTTAGAAAATACATCTTTGATCCCCACAATGCCCGACCGATTTCCATCAAAGACTTACCGATAAGGAAGATGACAGCGTCCAACCAATGGTAGCCAAGGATGAAGGCGATGAGGAAGAAGGTGACTCCGAGGAAGACGGCCACGCCCGTGATCAGGTGGATGAAGTGGTGGATCTCCTTAGCGATTGGCGTCTCCCCCGTGTCCAGGCCAGAAGCGAGACCGGCGATACGGCCCATCACCTATCACAACCGGTTGCCGTCAGTGGTTGGTTAAAATTCTAACAAATTATATAAAACCTATGGACCTGATAATGTGTAGTTATTACTTCCATGATAAATGACGTCATTTCCACGTAATCAGTTATGTATTACAAATAAAAAATACGGCGAAAAACATCAAATATTTGCCTTGCAAATATTCTTAATATCTTTAGATATATAATTTACTAACAGCTTTCCAAAAAGGTGTAAAAAATTAAGTTCTTTGTAAATTATATCACATTATTAAATTTTTTTTAAATATTTTATTCATTACCGTGATTGAATACTAAGTTATCAATTGCATCACTGACACAAAGGTAGCACTGATACAAAGGTAGGAACGTAGAGACAGTGACCAGTAAAGCTTAGTTTGCAGATATCAAACAAATATAATAATTGCAGTTTGATCTCGGGTTCAGAACTTCTTAGAAACTGACACTCGTCGCAATGATTTATCCTTCAAGTTCTAGGTTACATACATACTCCTATACATGTAAACCATACACATATTTTATGGTTCAATTACTGCTAATGCAATGATACAATGTTTCAAGCGCTACATTGTAAAATACTTGCAGCAACTCAAAATATTTCAGACGACTAAACAGCATGTATAATTTTCGCAATTTAAATGTACTTTTCATAAAATTTGATAAATTATCAATCAAGAATGGAGGCTATTTGAAATTTTAAGGCAAAATAACATAGTAAGGAGAGACTATTGTTTATTATTTTTATTTCATATTTTTTGCAACCAGTGCTACAGCCAAATAAAAAATTAAGTGGTTGATTTATCAGATTCTAGATTATAAGTATACCCAATTAAAAGTTACAATCATATTAGAAAGTTATGAAAGAAAAGATCGTGGGCTAAAATACTGCAACGCGATCTTCGTTTAAATACTATGAGATAGTATTTGATACTGTTTCAAAGACCGGAAATATATTCAGTTTTTGGTCTTCAGTCTTGCAAAGAAAGGGTAATCTATTTTAACCTATTTTTTATAAAGTACGTGCAATAAAGGGTCTGTACTTATTGTATTGTATTGTAATCTTACCGTATTGTCTCCGCAGCAGATGACGATTCCCTTAGCGGTGCCCTCAACAGCGTTGGTGGAGAAGAAAGCCAAGTTCTTAGTTTCCAGTGGGTTCTCGTTGGTGAAGTCGGCGCCTCGCGACTGTGGCTCCGACTCGCCCGTCAAACTGGAGTTGTCTACTTTGAAACCGCGCGCCTCAATGATACGGATGTCAGCTGGGATTCGGTCGCCGAATTTTACCTATGATACAGAATATTGTTTTAAAGATATTTTCTGTTTTTCCGACCCATGATAAACTGAGAAAAGGGGTGACAAAGAAAAATATATATTCTATGTACTTTTCGAAAGGCCGATCTGGTGGACTAGGTTCATAAACATGTTTTTATTCTTGATACAATGTCATATTTTAAAAATCTACAGAAACATGTCTGAAATAACTAATATAAAACACTATTTATACAAGAAATATGGGCTATAGTTTGAGCTATCCTAATCATTCCTATAAATAAAAGAAATATCCCTCTTATTCGCTGGAGTTAAAATGTTTATCTGATAGTGAGTAACGTAAACAAAATAAAACAGTAATTCCATATTTTAAAGTCGAAATAAGTTTACAAGGCCATATTGTGCGTGTTTTCTAACACTTCACCAATAAAAGGTTACTACTATGTCACGCAAGGCATATATCAGTCTTATACTGTATCGTAATATTATCAATACTCTAAGCATGGAACTTAGTCATTAATCATAAATGAACTAGTTCATTACTATATACTAGACTAGTCTAGTAGTCTAGAAAACTAATTAAACTCCCTTTGATCTTGAACTTAGGTTTGATTTTGTCTTCAAAATCTAATTTATATAAAATTTATAATTACAACTAGTCAAGAATTAGGTTATCAAATACAAATATTACAGTCTTTATTTTTACGGGCGTCGAATAGTTTCAGAAATTCCAAGTACTCATAGCTGCTCCAAGCTGTTTTCTATAATTAGTATTTAAAACTAACATTTTAGTAGGTATAGATAGGATGCAACTAAACCTCTCATATTAAACTTATCTGTCGTAATTGTATTGTAATGCTGGTTGTAAGTGATGATAAGTGATATGTAACTTATTGAAAATAATGGGTAGATCTGTTCAACTATGACGCTTTTTTGCTAGATGGCTTTATTTATTGTTACTATCAGATGAATAGCGAATAGAGGACATTAACTATTTTTATTTATCTCTCTAAAATGCAATCCCAGATAATTCGTAAGGTTAACGTGGAAGGTCGTACTATTATCAGTACGTTATTATGACTTGCTAGTACAATTTTTTTGCCTCTATTATTGAAGTAAATTTGTTACTTTGTCTTGCACGCTCGCAAAATTCAAGACGGCCTTTTACGACAAAGAAATATTTAAAATGGACTTTTCACCTAAAATCCCACATTAAACCCAACGGTCGAATACTCATACATTTTTAGTATGTAATCCTTAAAAGCATTAACTTGAAATAAGAATATTTGAAGAGATGTTTTTTGGCCTTAGTTTAGTACATTTTTTTATATAACAATATGTATTGTATCGCTGTTGGTTTTCCAATAAAATAAAATAAAAATAGAAAGACCATCCATAGTGGTTCGACTATAATACAACAATATGACATCGCGTTAAACCTGATTTCAAAGAAACCAAAGGTTGCAACCTAGAAAACGTTTATATAGAGAATAACAGAAGTACCTACCTCAACAATATCACCAAGCACCAAGTCCTCAGCGCGCAGCGTCAGCTTCTCGCCCTCCCGGATGACCGTCGCGAATTGTGGCACCATGTTCTTGAAAGACTCCATGATCTTCGACGACTTGCTTTCCTGGTAGTATGAGAATATGCCCGTCACGATAACCACAGCCGCTAATACAATGCCCAAGTAGAGGTTGTCGTCCGCCGGTTCTTCCACAGTACTCGCCTAAAATAAAAAGTTATATGTGGTGAAGGGTTTCCTATCAGCTAAGTCTGGAAGAATAGCATTTGATCCTGAATTTCGATAAAGGCAAAAAGTAGAGTCTTTTACAATGCTAAATAAGTAAGTTTGTGGTGCCCTCGTTTTACTAGGAACTTTATGAGCTTTTGGATCATTTTGATAGGACTGTGGGCCTCTGGTTGCTATTGTTTCTCATAAGAATATAATGTACTCAACTCACCTGAATTCCATAGGCAATGAAGCATAGAATAGCACCAATCCAAAGTAATAATGCGAAACCCCCGAACAGATTTTTACAAAACTTCACCCATTCGGGCGTCTGTTTTGGCGGCGTGAGTGCATTTGGACCGTCCCTTTCGAGATTCTCTTTCGCTTTTGCATGACTAAGGCCCTGAAAAAAATATATATTTAAACATTATATTCGTAACATTTGAAAAGTTGGCAGTACTGTCTTCAAGACAAAATAAATAAGCTCCCATTATCTACATTGAAATAAAATACATACAAATAAAATAAAAATTCATAAGCATTTGATTTTCTTCTCTGTCAAATACTCGTACAATAATATACAACTAATAAATGTATTATTTTGAAACCAAATCTTAGTTTATGCAATATAAAAGAAACTTCCTCTAAAATGTTTCTTCCGTGAGCATAATTTCAGGCATTCATCATCATCACTAATACTTACGTTTTCGGGATGTGTTTGAAATCTTTGGTATAGTTCTTCGGGTGTAACTTTGTGGAAATCGATATCCAACTCCTGTTTGAGATCATCTAAGTCTCCTGGTTTCCGTTTTTTCGCGGGAGGTTTCCGGCGTGTCTGCAATCATATGGACATAACAAATTAGAAGTCAGCAATTTTAAAATCACACGAGTACCCAGATCCAACCACCAATAAGCTTATAACGCGAATCCAGTATTACGAAGATCAGGCTGCTATAAAACTTGCTGATATTATTTATATTTTACTCGATAACAACGATGGACAATTTAATATAACGCACATCAGAATATCAAGATACCCCGAACGAAATCACATGATTAATTGCTAAACTGTAGTAAATTTGGAGAACTTGATATGCTATTGTCTGTAATATAAGAACTGACTTATTAAAATAGAGATGATAGCCAAGTAATGCAAGTACCATGCAAAATGCAAATGACAATGGTCAGCCTCGTCATACACTGAGGGCTGGCATCCATAATCACTTCATAAAATCAAACGAAAGATGGTAATGTAAATAAAAACCTTGTACTGTCCGTCAGCGGTCCTATTATCATCCTTAATGGGTCCGATGGTGGCGACGCGGTACGAGTCCGTACGGCCATGCTGCAAACACAACTAGGGGCTAGACACATTCTACAAGGCGGCCCTACGGGCCATGCATCATGGATGATGGTGATTGTGAAACGCAACGATTTTGCATGACTTATGGCTTATAGATGAATCAATGGAAAAAATATAACAAAATAACTTGAAACATTACCAATATAGCGAAATAGATTCATGCAAAATCGATGCGAAAGTGACAATATAAATTGTAAAGGAATAAAAGAGAACTGAAGCTATAAAAACATGAAAGGTAATAAAACACTATGAGCTAAACTATTTTACTAATAATTAAAAAAAGGAACAAACTGGGCTGAATATGTAAAGTACCAAAGAACAATAATGGTAAGTGTTGAATGAGAACACAGGTACTGCAATTTAAAACTGTAAAGCGGTGAGTAGAGCAACGGAGACCTTGCCAAATGTGCCCTAGTCCTGAGGCCAGTAATCAATGATACACAATTGACGTGAACTAGATGTGTGCGCCACTCAGTGGTTTCTATTACAGCACAAAAGCAAGCATACGATAAAATATATTGAAATGAATACGTTTTCACGGATGCTTCCTAACACGTCACTAGGGTGACTCCCATAGTAGCAAGGTAGAGTTATCTATAAATTCAGTAATTTTCCGTAAAAGAATCGTACCTAATCTATTTTGAGTGGAACACGTAATTTTCAAATACCCGGTAAATTTATTATTACCTACATAAAATAAACATACAACTCATATAAAATCTACTAATGTCTTCTCTGAAATTTATTATTATTCAGGAGTAGATTTATTATACAGTGGCTCAGTTTCTTACATTATATTTTATCGAAATTATTACATTAGACGTACTTATCTAAAACAGAATGAAAAGCAAAACGAGTACAATTTTGCAAATGTGTCAAATATACATGAGCTATTTTCAGTATCTGGTGATATCTGTAACTGATATAATGCTCTAGAATAGAATAGAAAAACTCTTTATTGCACCTAATAAATGTATACATTTTATATAAACTAGGTTAGGTACAAAGGCAGAGTTATCGCTAATGCAATCTCTTCCACTCAACCTTAGGGTGGATGGAAAAACAAAATATAAAATCTACTAATTTCTAGTAACAAGAATGGTCTAGCAACAGGAAGAAATAGGCATGATTTCCGTAAGTGGCTGTGGCACCTCTATATAGATCGCGTTGTGTGCACTAGGGGAGTAATGTCATTGCGTCTAAATGCGTCCGTGCCGCGGTAAACAAGTCAGCCATCGCCGTCGATAATTGATGAACGTTTTCATGGAGACCTCATTAAACCGTGCCCTGAATTCCAGCGAAGGCCATCATAGGAACAACTCCAGTAAATTATGGCAGACTTAAGAGATTCCATTTGAACTGCCGTGTAAAACTAGATAGAGCTTCGCTCTGTGCCCCTAGTATAAGTTTTTCTTAACGCAGACGCTAGCGACTGCGTTAGCGATTTAGTAAAGCAAACCTGTACAGCGCCTCTGACGGATAGTAAGGCAACTAATAAATTCCATACAAAATCTTAACGCAGTCGCTAGCGTCTGCGTTAAGAAAAACTCATACTAGGGGCACTGGATAAATTATCTATCGTCGAAATAGTTGTGAACGATGGAGTATTCATATGACTGCGAGATGGCAAATGAGATCACTTTTACCTGAGATCAGACATGCGGCGGCGTGGTCCGTCAGAGTTATATAAGAGGCGCAGATTGAGCATGCGCTCCGTGGCCCAACCCCCACTTGGTACCCTCGACATAAATAGCTAAAAGACAAGGTTGCCACCCTCGGGCCCCGACGACCGCATTTATAATCTCTATAAAGGTTAAACCGGAATATCTGATAGAAAATCGAAACCGGCTCTCTGTAGGCTAAAGGCTAAGGGGTTGACGATCACATTGAACCATTTTAAGCAGCTGATCTCAAATAAACCGGATTTATTTCGCCATCATTTTTTTTATAATTTACAAAAATAACGCATTTAAGTAAAGATAAATAAAAAATGCGTATGTGAACAAATCATAATTATTGTCATTTTGAATGTGTTGAATCAAGCGAAATATGTGTGAAAAAAAAACGTCGACGACGTGATGAAAATTTGGCAGACAAAACATATGAGTCATTGTAGCACATAAAAAAAACGTCTAACATACACCGGAAGAAAGATTCATTGACTGATCTGAAAACTGCTTTGAACCGAAAATTCGTTGTTACTATCGTAGTAGATGTATGACGTGTGAATGAGACAATTATTTTTAACATTAATGAAGCGCCACATGACGCGATTCTCGTCTTGAAGTGACGAAATGTGGGGCTTGCCAAAACATTATTATTGTCTGTGTCACTATATGCTTCATTTATAATGTTAGTTGCCTTGCGGAACAATACGCGAACATATTGTTTCGGCATCAAACTAAGCTGACACGTGCATTTCTCTTGCATGCGAACGACGAAGACCTCACGCGTCGGAGTTTACTTTTGCTCTCTTCTCTTTTGAATCTAATATATTTCTTTTATAAATTGTTTATATTATGTTGTTAATACAAAACTAAGTTATCGTCTAATATCGATGTAAATCATAACTCATTCTTACGAATATTATATTAATGCCGAAGTGTATTTATTACTTCCTTTTATAAACTTTGTTCAAAACAAAAAGAAAAATTTCAAATTTTAAGTAGTTTCACAGTTTCCCTGAGAACTTTCATAAATGGTGTCGGTAGATGTGTTGCAAAAAGTTTAAACTCGCGAGGTCTACTGTATATGTCTAAAACTACTACTTTATTTGAAAGAACGTAGTTTACACAAGATCTACAAATACCCAATAAACGAAAAATTTATAATGCTGATCTTCGTTTATAAATCAATCCAATAGCGATGAATGACGCGAAGACTGAGCTATTTTTATTGAATTCTCATAAAAAATATTTACATATTCGTCTATCACTTATTATTTTTCGAGCAGACTAAATATCAAATCGTTGAATTTGATAACGTTCTGGTTATAGTTAACTTTGAATTAAAATAATAGACAATTGGGGCTGTTAACCTGAACAATCTTATGACATTTACAAATATGGACGGACATTATTGATAACACCTAAATAATTGCAAATGATTTTTATATTACAAACAAAACTATAAATACATTTTTTATGACCAAGATTAAGCAGACAATCCATCATCTTTTGGTAGATAGTCATTGGTCCTAAATATTTTAACATAAGAAATGTGGTTCATATGAACATAAGAAGAACAGTATGATAATAAATGAATATTGATTAAAATTTAATTCCGTAGGGTCATCATCATCAGTGCTTATAAACCACGCCAGATGAATGAACTGAATTGAGTTACGTATCCAGCATTTGAAAAATCTTATTTTTTATTTTATAAATATAATTTATACCTGATGGCATGAGCCAAATTGATGATAGAATAAATATTTTTCCCGTTTCATTATATCCGGTGCTTGGAGTTTCCGAACAGTCATAAATATAAAACTACTAGCTGTTCCCCGCGGCTCCGCCCCGCGTGGGACTCGGTTATATCGCGTCCAAAAGTAGCCTATGTTTGACCTCAGGTCGTTAACTACATCCCTACCAAATTTCATCACAATCGGTCCAGCAGTTTAGCCGTGAAGAGGTGACAGACAGACAGACAGACAGACTTTCGCATTTATAATATTAGTATGGATAGTATGGATATCTAAATATCGTAAATGGTATCGTTTTCCTGTAAAAAAACATTACGGAGTTCAGACAGCAGTCATACTCATACTGATACAATACATTCTAGATATGGATCTAGAACCATGATAAAAGCGCACACGCGAAGTGTAATCTAAGAATGTAACTAGGAAGCTCTTTTGGATGTTGACTAAAAGTATGTCAAAGATTCTAACTTTTTGTTTAATTTTTTTTTAAAGAGAAATCACCTGGATATCTTGTAGTTTCGCCAAGTTCCATTGCCAGTTAAGTGCACCGATAGTGCTAGAAGTTATTATTTGTTCATGATTTTGGCAAGACCACCACATAACATCTTCTTAGGAGCTCTACGTGTTGGATCTATATCTCAATGAAATTCTCTCAATAGTGAGTTATGTAGAGACCCTGATTCGCAAAGAAAATACTTAGTATAGTCATGATATGAAGTAATCATTAAATCATTCTGTACATTAGGAATTTTCCCGAAGGACTATGTCTAGCATCCTAATTGATGGGTTCTGTCGTCATAAAGGATAAAGGAAATACTCCAATAGAGCGACGGTACTCTATGCGATTTAAATGACATAATGACAAGCAATTTTGTAATAAACCTTCGGGCTTAGTGCTCGTGTCCGAAGCACGGTCAGCTCCCGCAACCTGTTACCTACTTCCTTCGGAACACCTAGAATGATTGTCTTGACGTCTGCACGGCATGATGGGTTGTAGTTCATGAAATACAACATTTTATATCTAATATGTCTGAAAACGTAAGGTTTTATCACATTTTTAATATTATACATATGTGTAATATTAAAAATACCCACATGGGTTAATACAAAATACCCATATGGGTTTCACCTTTAATTGTTGAGAATGGATAATGAAAAAGAGTTACATTTTACTTCTAAGATAGGTAGTACATGAAAATATTAAATGCAAAGTATTAGAGCACATTTACCTTACTTGCAGTTATTTCAATATGACAATGTGTCAAAAGTTTAATTGTTACTGAATAAATATTTATGAAATATGATTTAAAAATGAGATGATGAATTTTAGAATGATCGCCCAAGCGACAGACGCGTAACGTTATGAATCCTATCCTCCAGTAGCTAAGAATTAAAAGAGACAAAATAATTTTCATGTGTTCAGAACGTTATATATATTCTAAAACTATGTTAATGCATGTAAATCTATGAATTTAAATATAGATACCGCTTTTATTTCAAATTTTACGTATTTAGCAACAAAAATCTTTTTAATATACTTAGTACAACTAACAAACTTGACTATTAGTTTGCAAAAAGGATTAAAGGTACATTTTTATGAACTATTTTAAATCTATTTTTTAGGTTATGTGGCTTACGTATTAATAATGTATTTTATTAAATAAATTATTATATTGCTGCTTATGAAAGATCAGAACGAGTGTCTCGCCCGCACAGATCGATAGCGACAGTTACGCAACCCGGCCGGCGCCGTCTCCTCACTGACACACTTGCTTCCAACAAACTTTCGAACCCTAAATTTCCTCAAATTTAATTGTCTCAATTTATAACGCAATGATAGATGGTAAAAATCTTTTCACAAAAGAAAAATTACCGTTTACTGAAATTCAAGCAAAACTATGAACGACACGAATTTAATGGTCACAATTTCTGATTTTATGTGCTCAAGCAAATATTACATACTAGTGACAGAACAAAGACATTGATAGTGCAAATGATATCCAGCGTGGAACGACACAAGGGACATGCCCGGGAGACGCAAGCACTGATCACAAGCAGTCGACGGCGACCGCTGCCGTTGTCGGCGGCACTTCAGCGGTTTAGCCTTCCGCACTCACTGTTCTCGACATGCACTTGCACCTTCACAAAAGCACTGTCCCATCGGGTTCCCTACTACAAAGGCTAAGGCAAGCACTACTGCAAGCACTGCACTCACCTCGCCCATTTTCGCTAGTCTCTATGAAAAAGGCGCGGATAAAAAGGAACAAGCCGCCTCTCGGTCTCGCCTCAGTCCCTCAACGGAGCGGGGTGGGTCGTCGCTAGTTCTGCAACAACGGGACCTTTACGGTTTCCTTGTTCCAATGTAAAAACTTAAAAATATGTGCGGTTTCACGTAGTTTCGTGGCACGGCATCATGGTACGAAACTAAAACCCGGTATGAGAAAGAGCGCGGGTGGCAAGAGCGCGTAGGGCGCGACGCTCGGTGATCTGCTTCGGGCGGCGACTGACGACGGGGTCCGCGCGTATCGAGCCGACGACGGCGCACTGACGTCACACTGCGTCACGACGCCAGCGCCGCCGCCGACGCCGCGCCGCCAGCGTCGCGCGCAGCACGCCGCTCATGGCGCCCTCTGCCGCCGCCGACCACCAACACTAGCCGCCCGCCCGAACCCGCCCCTCGCGTAACCTTACACAACCGGCACGTTGACAGCCTTCCGCAATCGACAAACTATCCGTAGATGCACGCTTCTGATTCGCATCCTCCGTTAAACCTCTCAAAAACTCCATGAATAAATTCTTATCTATTTTATTTTTAAAGATTTGGGAAGGAAGACCCTGAATCAATGTTCTTACGTTGTATTGGGATTAATAAGCTACTAGCCACGGGGTTATATCTCATTTCGAGTGGTTACTACCTAAGTATATATAAATGATTTTTTATCAGCCAAATGTGTCACAATCAGTTTATTTTTATATTTTAAACGTTAGTATAACATTATATTAATGTGCCCTATGCACATTACTGAAAATGATGTTAAGTTATGGTTCTAAATTACTTTCCCGAAAAGCAAACCAATGAGCTGTTTGAAAGATTAATCAATCAGCTGATCGGACTTACTGCACACCATCATCACTACATAGTCGGTATAAATTTCGGATCAGATCAAGGTCAATCAAATCTATGCCTGTTGGCTGCTTTAACTATTCAAATCGCTCTACTAGTTCTATAAAAAACTTTATTGACACGATGACGGGGTAAAATCCAATAATTTGTATATCATCTATGTAGTGATATTTCCTTCCTATAACCAGAACATATCAATGTGCAATTCTGTAATTTTGAGTATCACCCATCAAGAACTACGTTCCAGATACGAATTTTATAGTGAGCGAAAATATCCATGACTATTTTACTGCTTTTGCTTTATGATAATGACATAAAATCGGTATATAAATATATGGATATAAAGATATTTCCAGTCGTAATGGTTTTATTGGCAGAGTAACCGAGAGTAGCCCCAAGTCCGCCCAACCAAATCCGCAAGTCTCGCCTTGTGGAACAAGGGCGAAATTTATTACATCGCACTCGAGTAATAGAGCCGTAATAATAACCGAAAAGGGGCTTTCTTGCGTATTTTACAGGGTTCATTAAATTTTTCCCGTGAAAAAATTCTTTGATAAATCGGTATGTTCAGAGATTTGAGATAAACTAAATAATAACTTTAAAGATATAGAAAGATTAAGAGGAATAAAATGTGAGGATACAGTTCCGTAATAGACACGAAAGGATTATCAAACAGCCACTAAGAAACATTTCTTGCAAGGGGGTATAAAATGTGAGAGGTCAGATCGAGCCGTACGTTAGTGGCATGTTAAAATTTCAATGCAGTGAAGAACTAGCGATGCATTTACACGCTACGAGTATATATTTAGAAAATCGATAAAATTGCCTTCAAAGTAATGCCGCTCAATGTTGTATGCCTGATTGGTTTTACTTTACGAGACACGACGATAGGAAATGTAAGATTCTCAAATAATAATATTTGAACAGTGGATTGAGGCAACAAAAACAAACAATACTCTTTGGGCGGATTAGAGAAAATTAATAGAAGCTTGTAGTGATTCCCGAAATGATTAATGGAGACGGCAAACACACGATCAATTTTGAAGTGGTGAAGTAAATAGATAGACAAGATAAATATGTTCCAACAAAAGAAACATAGATTATAATGCTATCAAGTAAATAGGCAGATATAATTTAGTAATTACGAAAAAAATGTTTGGTATGTAAATCAAAATGAGCCAAATCAAAAAAACAGTTAATAATTGACTGGCACCCAACGTGGATTCAAATGTTATCCGGGCACACTAAGTAAACTCTAGCAAAACACTTATTTTTAAGAAGTATTATTAAAGTACAACTATAATAATCTAAAGAAGATCTGCATTATTTATTTTTCTGTTTATTAAGTATAATGACAATAAATATTGTATCCTTGTATTTAATGAATACAAAATTCAACACTATTAAGATTAGATCCACGCACCATTACAATCTGGGTTTTAGCTACATAATCGTTTTCCTCATTTAATTGTTTTTCCGAGCTATCTCCCTCGTACAATAAACCATTATCTTTTTATACCTCTGCTTTGGCAGTATTACAAATTACAACTAATATCTATATTATCTAATTTATAGCGATATTTTTTTTTTTGCTTTTTGTCCACCATTCCATGTTTTCTACGCATGAATCATGAATGAATATTATATTATATACGAGTAGAATAGATTCGGGTTCAACCAAAATTAATTCTTATTCCGCCATTGCCAAAGTTTTTATTTTTATTTATTTCGTGATGTGTCTTGACAAGTATATTACTAGCTCTCCACTCCAACATGGCTCCTGCCTAACTGAGTACCGAGGAATGTTACACGGAGGACTGAAGTGGGTAGGTGGCGATTACGTTTCCGGTTCGCCGGAAGCACCACCTGTCAGATATTAATTTCCGGTACTTGACGCGGCCGGTCCGTAATTACAAGTCAGCAAATATAGACGTATCACAGTACGAGTAGGTACCCGGACTGCCCCGAGGGCAGCCCCTCACCACTTAAGCACGCAATGAGCCACCGAACTTTTTATTACAAAGGGGAGGCTTTGCCGACGGCAGGGACGTCTATAAAATGCAATATTAAAGGACCCATTGACCTTGGAACACATTTAAATTCAAAGAGCAGCATTTTTGGGTACCCCTTAAAAGCTCTGCTACTTTCCTTGACTAATTTCCTTTTATATCATAATGTCCTTTTGAATCAAAAGCATTCCTATAATATACTCGGTTGGTTGATTATAATATAATAGCAGTCCACTTTGACTTTGTCCTTAGTTCCTACATACATAACCTATCGATAGAGTGGCTTTCCAACAGTGAAAGAATTTTTCAAATCGGTCCAGAAGTTTCGAAGCCTTAACAAACAGAGTCTCAAGAAACCATCAAATCTTTTCTCTTTATAATATTAGTATAGACTATATAAGCTTGATATTTTGTTGCGGATGTTGCAAATGCAACTACTTGCTACATTGAGGTAAGCCCTTAAACCGCCGAGGCAGCTGTAGACACATTTTATTCGCAATCTGCCAGAAGTACGGCTCTCTCGGGCAGTCGCACAATAAAACGCAAAGTTGCACTTTTCAATTTCAACATCCGGCCCTGCTCTCGCTGTCAGCGTATTTTTCATTTTCCCAGCCCTGGACTGGAACGTTAAACAAAAGGATTTTTCTCTTCATTGTTTCTTCACTTCATTTCATTCCAATTTAGGAATATTTCTTTAACCTACTAACAATAACAAAATTTCCAAAAAAAAAATTACGTACCGTCTCTAAAACAATATTATTCGACTCTAATTGTTTGTTAATTGTTTATTAATTTACCAAAATATTTATAAAGCTTTATCTCTTCCCAAGATTAAAACAGGGAAACGCAGTGAACAATGTCAATATAAATCATTTTGTTGTAGAAACTTTATAAAACTTATATAGTCTTATAATAATTAAAAGGTGTATTTATTTAGGTGTTCATTTTGTAATGCCCAGGTAAACGATCAATATCAGTGCAATATGTCAGCCATCAGAATAGTATAAAGTACGCATGCACCAGTTCGTTGCGACCCGGGTATTTCCCAGGCATAGGTCAGTTACTTCCTGCCCTACCTGCGTGTTACGAAACTGTTATGATATGAATAAATTATAGACATGTCACACAATTACTACTGTAGTACCTACCTAGGTAACAATGACTGCTATTATGTTTAGGTCTAAAATATAATCATTATAAGTTTTGAATACGTAAGTGAAAGTGACCTCGAAAGTTTACAGTTGAGGTTCTAAAAGTTTCACACCCTGCATCTCGTCCCTGAGGGCGGCCTGTCGTTGTCGTAATCGGACAAGTACAAGCAACTTGTAAAGAAGATTGAACTGAGAGGACAGAATTAGCAGACGTCAAAATGTCAGAGACAAAGAGATTTTAGGTGGAGATAATTTAACAGGGAGAGCGATGTATTATGTAAAGCATTTAGTATCACAGTCGGGCCAACGGGCCATTCCTTCGCCGTGAAGGACCGGCTGATATGAAAATTCGTCGTCGAGCGGCCGGCGGGTGGGTGGTCGTGAGGGGTTCCCGGTCTGGGGGTGGAGGTGCGCGGAGGCTCTATTTGGGTCACCCCGGGCGTCATTCCCCACGATCAATAGTGGAGCCTGCGCGCGCCGCGGGTCTCTCTCTCTCACGCGCCGACAGTTACCTAACGCGTCTCGCACACTGCCCCACCGACATTCATTATTTTCTAAATCGCCTCTTATATGAGCTTTTTAATCTTTACTGAAGAACTATAGATCAAATTCGGAGGTAACTGAGACCACAGACCCGAGAGTACCGAAACTTTTCGTATAATTGAGCCAACCTTTCCGCCCGCCCAATTTAGACAGCTCCGCCTTACTTCTAAAACGGATGAATTCAATAAAAGTGACATAATAGATGGGGAAATAATAAAGAATTACTCGTCCGTAGCAACTCCAAAAAATTGACACAGAAAATGAATGATGTAATAAATCATTAGCAGCTTCTCTCTCAGCAGTGTCATTTTTAAAATTGCACGGAAGGCTTATAATGAGGAGACCCGAGTCAGCGAGCGGGCTCAAGTGGAGGCATAAATATTGCGGGGATGAGCTCGACACCGCCGCGGCTTACTAGATCAAAGAATTACCACTGTTATATAATACCGTTTAATATAAAGTTGCGTTATTACGAGTTATGAGAAGGGGCAGTTTTAGTGAGGAGAAACAGTTCACCTGTCGAAAACTAATAGTCGACGTTGGAAATATCCGTGCCTCTCCATGCCCGAGGGATCCCAGCATTTGCATTTTAACTGGATCGAGTTCGGCAAACTTTCTACATTAAGCTACATCGACAGAACAACTTTTCTCGGATAAAATGTAATATTTTATTCACGCATCTTTTTGTCTTTTAATTACTTTAAGAGGAAATTGAACTGACAGTATATTCGATCAATCTTATTCGATAACGCCGATGAAAATATTCGATTCAATAAACCTTCGCTACCATCTCTTATCATATTAGAGAAAATTGCCTGTAGATAAATTGGTTTATGTTAGAGGTAGTTACCGTGTAACAATTTGCTCAGAAAGAACAGAAACTTCCTCGTCTCTCATTTTCGCCAACAACCTATCGATCAACAAATTAACTTCTGCTCATGCTCAAACTTTGCTTTATTTTCGCTTTTCGTCATTCCATACGTGCCGAATGCCGATAGAGCGCAGTAAATCATAAATTGTTAGGTAAAACACCTAGACCGCAATACGGCTGCTTCAGAAATAGCCATGCGAATACACCGCATCGAAATAGGTAAAGGAGAGTGTGACGTGCACCTAGCACTGTGCCAAAACGTGCCCATAAAACCCTTGGGTTTATTATAAACCGAATATACGCTGATCCCATCCAGACGCGACCTGCTTCCCACCGCCACGATTAAATAGGTAATAGCATTCGTTTGCCCGGAAAGCACCCAAAAAAAACGTTCAAAGTGAACAACCAAAAATATTGCAATGTACATAACCATTACAAAATTGTGCTAAAATATATTGTTGCTAGGCCAAAAACAACAGAACCACAGCAATATATAAAGTTCCATAATGGTTGCAATAATATAAAGTAACGTTATTGCTCCGCGCCGAATCCGCCCTGTCTACTGGAATATGCTGCTCACTGAAAGGTTTATACCTCTAAATAGGTACTAGAACCGAATCGAAACTGAGATACCGTTGGCAGTCCAATTATGTTAATAAATGGTTTGGAAGCTTGGATTGCTAAATTTTTTAGTACTATTTGCTGCATTTGTTACTTTTCAAAAGCTTTAGGTGGATGCTGAAAGGCAGAATAACTATTAAAAATCGGACAAAACCAAGATAGAAAAAAAAAATCGACGTCACATTTTTTTTGCAGCCCGTCAGTTTTTATACAGCAACCAAGCCTTATGCTCTTTTCATGGATTGAACAAAGTATACATGTACATTTATTTTAAAGTTCTCAGGGAACTGCTCTTTTATATATTTCATTGAGAGAAATCGTAATTGATGATGTTGCAATGTTTCTATTATTTTATATTCAGGAATCAAATATTCCGAGCAGCGGAAACTATAATAAATCATCCCCAACATCGGAATCGGTAGGCTATCAAACCAAATAGAAATTCTGGAGTATAGAGTCGTATCCACACTTCCATAATAAATGCTATGCTAAAACTATGTTAGCGTGCTGATCTGCTCACTTATTTTGATAACATTTAGTACAGGGATACATTGTATTTCATGGCAAAGGCTCCTTTTAAGAGTAGGTATACATAACTGATTCAAGGTCTTAATTTTTTTGTAGCATATTTCGACTGTTAGTGAATTCCACCAAGAATGCAATACCCAATGAGGCGACCAGTTTTAATTCAATGCTTAATCTAATACACCATAGACATCGACTGCTGCCGAAGATCAGACTGGACGCAGTCGAAAATATTCCTATAGAACATATTATCAGACATATTATTAAGGAATAAAATAATTCAACCCATGATCACATCACAGAATAGATAGTACAAAATGACGAAGAAATGTTCATTTCTAAACTTTATTTGTATTGTAAGTAGCTTGACGATAATTTGACAAGTTAACAACTCATCCTGTATGCTAAATCACGTAACGACTTCATGTGAATAACCATACGTTATCATCATTTGTACAACGCATTAGTACACTTACACCTGTTATAATAGGACCTTTTTATACATATGATACCTGTCTAATATATAAGCTTATCGAATTACAAAGCAACGTAAAGGTAATTCAATACTTCGCGGCTAGGGAACTCGATTTTCCCGGTTGTACGTCGTAATAAAATAGGATTAGCCTTGCTTGTTCACCTTTACAGTAATATTCTATAGATACTTATGCGAATTATCAATAAGGATTTTGTAACATAACTTCGTATAAATACAAATTTTGCTCCCAGTATTGAACTAAAAGCCATCTCCCCTGGCAGTTCCTGATGCCTTAATGCAATGGAGACCTGGATAATAGTGTTATCTCACCTCGAGCCGAGGCGAGGTTAAAGGTCTAGTCAATTTTCAATATTACATTTACGTATGGGAGTACCCCGGCCCCAAACGAGGTTTGGTTAATCTTCTTAATGCAAGCTACTGTCACCTCCAACCCAAGATAATTTTTAGAGATTACAGTTTAGTTTCAATATCTATATATATAAAACAAAGGAGTTTGTTACAACACTTATAACTCCAGAACGGCTAAAAGGATTTGGCTGAAGTTTGAAATGGAAATTGCTTAGACCCTGGAACAACACATAGGCTATATATTATCCCGGAATTCCCACGGGAGCGAAGCCCCGGTCAACAGCTAGTTATTAAATAAAGAAAAAAAATGTAATGTCAGTAAACTATTTAACATGAAACCCCATAATCATGAAAATTAACAAACGTTTGTTGAAAGCCCATTTTAACTAATTGTGCGTCTCGTTCATTCACATTAAATATAGCTAAGAAAAAAAAATCGGCCAAGTGCGAGTCGGACTCGCACCCCGAGGGTTCTATCCATCAGACAATACTAAAAATTTCATCAGGTTATTTTAAGATTTTTGTTTTCCGTTATTTTTTTGTAAAATTCAATTTTCTTTAGTTTTTTTTTTATCTTAAAATTTAACAACAAATTCACCGTTTTTATATTTATTCCTAAATAAGTGTATATGTATGATTTGTACGAGTACGTTAATGGTACAATAAAGAGTATATCTATCTATCTAAGTGCCGTATATTGCTTCGTACCAAATTTCATAATTCTAGTTCAACGTGAATTACCCCATAGATTTTGAATCCCATCTGAAATCGCAAACTTTACTAAAATTTCCAACCTTTACGGTCATATCTTATTTATGATCGCGTTGAGGTATAATTTTGAGTATATCCACTTCAATTATTTAACAGCCGAAAGAGACCGTAGGCACAGAATACTTAATAGTACTACCGTAGGCCTGAGTATAGGATAGGTTATGAATTTCAACTTGATACGTTTAAACCGTATTGTTAAATAGTCTTAACAAATTTTTATTTTTATGAATAAGGCGGTAAGAAATGTGACAAAATCAATAAAAAAAAAAACTTGAAATGAAAATATCACTAACCAGACAGCCAAACACTCGAGAAAATGCCATACCAGAACACGTTTTATTGAGCATTAACATTAAGAAGGCCCTTAAATATCTGAAGAAGGAAATTTTATGAAATTCGCATCCTCTTACATACGCTATAGGCGAGGAAAGGAAATTAGAAGAAAAATGTTTAGACGTACTATGGATTTATAAAGCCGTGACCTCGGCACGAGATTAGAACATGGGATTTAGACCGACGTCCCGTAAAACGCTTCAGTCAATGAAATTATTATAGAGTAAACTAATATGAACGAATATAAACATAGCGCGTCATGATGTTGCTACGCTGTTACTGTTGATTCACTTAATTCTCGTGTATATTTCGAAGGTAAAGACGAAGGAAGTTTATTGCAGCATATACCAGCAGATAAGATTTATAGTTCCACGAAACATTCTTAAAGTTGCGCATGACCCTGTGAGAACGTAGTCGCCACTATGCAAAATATTAATTTTAAACATGGAATGGTGGAATCCTATTTAAATTGAATATTTGGACAGCTTACTCAAAAATAAAGATTTATTACTCTTTATTTGATCATTACATTTGATACAAACAATAATATATATGGTTTAAAGCTCCTTTAAAAAATATTAGGTTAGGCTAGTTTAGCAATCTATCTGTGAATAATATATACCAAAAAAGGCAACGATATAGATAAGCATAAGGAAGAACAAAGAAACATGATTATCTACCGTTATGTAATTCCTAACCACAAAAAGTAAACCGTTGGACGAGACGAGACCCAACCCAGGGGATGTTTTGAAAGGCTAAGAGATGGGTTGCTTTAGGGATAAATGGGAAAATATACAATCTCGGATTACAAGTAATGATCTTGGTTGGAAACATTATTTTTATAAATGTTATGTGAAAAGTGAGACAAACAGCGCAGTCGCAATGTACGCAAAATTAAACCGGGCTAAAGTGGAATGTTCTAGTCGATGTATATATTACGTGAAAGTCAGCAATGCACAAACAACTACAATTCAACATTTTTAAGTTTACGTTCTAAAATATGATCATTGCACTTTGGTCTATAGAGACCAAAGTGCAATGACATAGGTCACCGTTTTGATGTATGTTCTCTACCCTGCCATGATTCCATATTTATATTTTGGAATAATGCATACAATTTGAAGAAAGCTGAAATGTTTATTTTGTTGAACGCTTATAACCCTTAAAATACTACCAAACAGATTTACATAACTATTTGCCTAATTTTTAAAGCCGTTAGGAACAGCGGAGCACAGATAGTAAAAGATAGAACTTACGTAGGTTTAGAACAGATTGTAGCCTTGACAGACATGGCTCTAGGATATTACAAATTGCGATATTCATCATATAATACAGGCGCGATTAACACCGTACTCATAATCGAGAATCGCGGACAGGGTCGGGTGTCGCTAAACACTCCAGGGCACTTTATGTTACGTAAGCCGAGCCGTGAATCAAGCGGCGTTAAGTGCACGCGAGAATTGCCGTGCTCTACATAATTCAATTACAAGCCTGACGGCTCTCAGACCCACAGCCTACCCTAGCACCCTCGCCTGTCTAATTTAAAAAACTCTTTGTCAGACCCAAAGTCCTGTTTCATCAATTTTTAGATAATACTTAATCTTAATTACAATACAATATGTTCCCTAACAAAATTATCACTAGTATATGCTGCTACAATACGAATATTGTACCATGTTCTCCATAGAATTAGGAACTGCGTGCTTCATGAATCATCATCATCATCATGGGGTGCCATCTTCGAACTGAAGTTTGGAGGTCAGCAAACGGAAACCCTCCCGGCTATGGGCCGCTATTTTTAGTTGATTGTATCGAAGTCCAGTCCAATCTTTTATATCATCAATCCACTTTCGTCGAGGACGGCCAGGAGATCTTCTGCCAGGAATTTTGCCTTCTAAAATTAGTCTTAGAAATTCAAACTGGGGTCCCCGTTGAATGTGGCCAAAGAAGGCAACTTTCCTCTTCCGAATAGTGGTCAAAAGTTCGCGTTTACATTTGGCTCGTTCCAGCACTTTGACATTGGATGTAAAACTAGTCCACGGTATCTTAAACATTCTGCGCAATAACCACATCTCGAAAGCCTGTAGTCTGTCACAGCTATCTTTTCTCAGGACCCATGTCTCGCATCCATATAACAAGATAGACCAAACATAACATTTCATTACGCGGTGTCTCAATGGGAATGAGATTTTTGGGTCACACAGTATCTTCATGCTTCATGAATGAGACTTCTTAATTCTATTACGTTCTCCTATTAGGATAACGTCAGAACACGCTGGCACATAATGTCGTAATCAGAATTTATTTTAGTTATGAAAAATCAGTTTAACGTGTGGTGAGTCAGGTTTTCAAAGACGGCATCTACCGAAATACACTAGATCCTTGAGGAGCCGTTCCAACCAGTGTGCGCCGGGTGAAACTGAACGGTGCTAGCGTGGCTTCCGTTCCAGACTCTTTGACTTCAGTTCAATGCACCGACTCAAACCCACGGGTAGAATAAATCAATGCTATTTGCTGCCACATAGTAAAACGTTACATAATATTCAAAGATAAAACACGGGAGATAATGGAGCGCATTGCCCAACGAGGGCGGAGCCACCTAGTGTTCAATTAACCAAATCTGCACAAAGTAGATTAAAACTTGACGCGAGCTCGCTGAATTATGTAATTGTTAGCATAATGAACTTAGCCAATCTAATGAATAAAATAGTTTATATAGGTAGGTACGTAGTTTTAAATAAACCAAAATAATCTAATAAAAATCGATAATTTATAAAAAAAAAAAGTATTCAATTTGTTTCTCGAAGTTACTTAAAATTGAAAATTTGAAACTGAGAACAGCAAAGTGTATGTGTCTATCACATTGAATTGTGACAAAACAATCAGAAGTCGTGCTTAGTTCGCCTGGGTGGACCACGGGCACTTTTTCTTGCCGGTGGTTCACTTAAATGATGAGCAATATGCTAATCAAAAATGTCTATAGGCCATGGTCCACCTAAAATTACCTACTGAAGAACACTGTTAAAATGAAACTGGGCTCAACCTAATTCAGGATAGGGCTCACGTCTTGTCCTGATTACAGTCATTACCATTATTTAGCTCTCAAATGAGACAAAACATTCACTAGCAGAATTCAGCCATGTTCTTTCCTCATTAAATTGTAATCTGAGAATGGAGGACAAATTGCGCGTGGGTGGGACATGAATGAAATTTGCGAATGGAAACTAACAATGGTTATACCTGTGGGCACTGGTTCATGACGATGCACAGCAAGTAGTACGTTAAATGGCACAATAAATTGCTTGACGACAAGCACTAATTCGATTTGTAGAAGAGATTGTTTGGATGATTAGAACCAATATCGCGCTTTTGACAAAACTTGCACGAGCCAGTGCCCGACCGAGCTAAAACACTATCAAATTATGTATTTTTACAAGAACAGACTCTACAGAGCTTTAGCAGTTTGGTCGGCCCAAACCTATAAATAAAGATAAAAAAGATTCGTAATATCAAGGAAGGCCGCAACCAATAGTATCATACTAAAATATGCACATTACGTAATAAGTTTCACGTCAAAGCCAGAAGGGAATGAATCAAATAGGATTTGTGGGTCTACTCCGCTGAATTGCAGATTTAATTTTTGCCCGAGCTTTACTCAGTTCCCCACTGCTATTTAACGAGAAAATAGTTGAGAATGCTTCGGGTGGCGTTACGTAAGCTAGTTAGTAGAATAACAAAAAAGTCTTATATTTTATAGAGCAGGTAAAAAAACATTAAAGTGATATCAGGTAGGGCTTGAAAACATATCTGTTTCTTCTTTGTTTGAACCGAACTTCATTAGCAAATTTGCTTGATCGATTTTTTAGATCATCATTATTCCAGTGTTTTTCCGGGTGCCTTCTATTTCCGGCTTCGGTCCCATGGGGTATTTTAAGACATGTAATAGTGCTTAACTTTTTTTGACCTGCCTGAAAACCCCTTTTTGGGCATGCTGGTTTTTGGTGGAGTCCTTTCTGACTGTTGAAGGACGGAAAATAAGGCTTTTTTCTGCCCTGTAGACTATTAATTAATCTGTGCCTGTAGTTTTTTTACGACATCCACAGAATTCCATTCCGGAAACCATCAGGTTGAACGGCTTTTCTTAAAACCGATAACTGCTGCTTAATATCTTCTGAACGGCTAACACTTTATATTAATGTAAATTATCAGCAGATTGTAAGATCAAGGTAAGGTTTATTCTAGCATGTATTTATAGTACTTATATGGAATTGCATGTTTACTTTTAATACAGTATAAAATGCCATCTTGAATGTTCATGTGATTATTTTCTTTGTGAATATTCAGCCAAGAAATCTTATTATACAATACTAGCTGCTCTCCCAGAATTCGCACGGATGAGTGATAACTGTCAAATTTAAATAGTGCTAACTTACATAACCATTATTTTTTGCCGCAATTTCTTAATTTTTCTCTCGTTCGGAACCTCCTGTTAATATGTAAGTATATTACTATGAAGAAGGTTGCCGGATCACCATCACCGAAGACCTGCTTCGGATCGAAATTATGATGACATAATCATTCAAGCGCGTTAAATCTCAAAACCCATCTTTGGAATAGCACTCCGGCATAATCTAGTAAATAATCCATGACTCAGAGGAAAAGAGTTATCACGAATGTATGACACGACTCACAAATGAGAACAAACTCACTAAAGCACTTAAAACCCTATTACAATTTAACAGTACTGGTATACACTGGTACATTTTAGTAAAAATTATAAATAACACTCCACGAGATTTTTTGTCTTTACGGGGTTCGTCATGAAGTTAATGACACAAAAAATTGTAAATTGAAGATTACACGTTACATTTTAATTCTCTTCCCAGTAATCAAGAAAAGGTCACCAATTTATATTACAAATTCTGACTGGACTGGCTTAATTTGGGGTAAAGGCAATAACGGGCGCTGTAATCGGAGACAGATTCTTCTATAATCAGTATTTTCCAATATGTTGATAATTATTAAGGAACTTCGTTTAAGAAATATATCTGAATATTGGTAGTGCAGATAGCAAGAAGAAACCAAAGTTAAAATATAAACTCGATCAAAATAAATATAATCGGAACACAAGTAAATTGTGATGATGATACACGATAACAGGAAAATATTAGTTAGCAAAAAACACAAAAATATTATCGACGGACATATTTTCATAGCGTCGAAACATGATTCTATTATTTCAGTTCTTTAGGGAGAATTTTTCCGAAGACATTAACCCATTACCCAGTGACACAGAATAGATAATAGTACAACGCCACTCCTTTTTCATATCGCTTGTAAGCTAAGACAAATATATAATTACTATACTGAATGCAATTTTAAGCGGTCTACTGTGTTTGCTGTAAGTAAAACATGAAGCCTCCCCTGACGAGGCCGGGTTCGGCTCACGCAAAGCAAACATGCATTTATGAGACGCCCTCTGAACAGCCTTGAGCAAACATAATTACGCTCTCGTGTTGACTCCCGTCTTCATACGAAAGGCATGACATTGTTATATTATATTGAGCTGGGAGGAAAAATTTGACATAATTTATTTAATTAACATAGGGAATCGTTAAAGTAGTTGGAATTGATAATTTTCTCTAAATGACGTATCAAATTATTATTGAAATGAACTCATCATTGGTACAGTGTGCCACATAAAAAGCTTTCTATGCCAGAAAGGTGTATTTGTAAAGTGGTATACTTCTCTATGTGACCTACTGTACATTAATATACTCGTAGCTGTATCTATATCTACATTTACAACACGTCCTTTCATTCTAAATTAATTTGTTCCCATTTCCACATCCACGTGTCAAAAGAATACAAAATGCTAAATGCTTGACGCTAAACATTTCAATACTAGTAGATAACCAATAATATAATAATCAATTTTCTCGTTATACATCAATTTCGTCGAAAGTTCCACAGCATGTGATTTATAGCCGTACCGTTTAATCCACGGGATGAAAGTGGATCCTCGCATGAATAACGGGGCTTAAGAATTTTAGGGTCTTAGTGTATGATAATACATACAATGTGGCTTGAGAAACTTGAGGTCGACAAAGAGCGGATTTTCACATCAACTTCAACATATATCTCGGAATTTATTTTCCGCTATCTCTAGTATTGTCTCTTGCAAATTGGATTTTATTTCAATTTCCACAAACACAATGGAACCCTAGATGATTCAGTTTATAACATTGCAGTTGTTTCAAGGCGTATCAGTATGACACCCACATCACTTTGCCCGAACACCCGAATTTGTAATGAAAAGACAATATCTCCCCTCTTTGATTATATGTATCGTCTCGCTATATTCAATTAATGTGACAGAAAACGGAACTTTGTTTTCATTTAACCGATGAATGTTTTAGAAATACGCGAAATAAATGAGCAGGTGTCAATACAAAGAAAATTCTATAAGGAAGGAAACGTTTCTTTGTCGTTTAAAAATATTATCCTAAAGATAAAACCTGAAGTGCCGGTTCGTTAATAGGTTAGATAAGAAGACGGCCAAGTAAAAAAATACTAAAAACACTGCGGAAACGAGGTTACAGCGGAACGGTTGGTAGTTAAGGCATTTTTTGCTTTAAACTTTTTCATAACAATTTATTTCGTTTTTTTTGCTTTGCTGAATATTTTAGAACTACATTAAAAATATGAGTGTTTATAAAAGAAATCTCTTACGCGAGTTTTATGCATTTCGTAAATCTATAGTTTAACAGCATGGCAACCGTAATAATAGTACATTACACAGATTACTGAACACCTACTTAGTATGTAAACGTAGCGATTGTAGCATACCGTAAAATTTGTAGCAGCCCATCCGTCCGTAGCGATGTCTGTATATCGTCGTAGCGTAGCCACAGATTGTAGCAGTTCGTAGCAAACGTTAAGTATTCGTAGCTCGTAGCGACCGAACTTTCTTAAAAATCAGAGAGTAAAATTTCGTAGCCCAGGGTTGTAGCTTATAAACCTATTACGAATAAAAAATACAAGTCTCTGTAGATTTGAAATTGAAACGTTAATGTCTTAAGACAAATGAAATATGAACGTAGTTCACAAAATTTTCCCTCAATAGTGTCACATAATGTCAAAGCATCCTATCTGGGAAAGATATCAGGTAGACAGCCAGTCTGCCGCCCCAGATATTGCTGGAGCGATGCAGTGCGGGCTGAGCTGCATAAGATGCCCGCTGTAAACTGGCGAGACATCGCGCAGAATAGAAAACTGTGTCGCTCTCTCGTTTCGGAGGCCAAAATCCACTTCGGGTAGCCAGCATCCAGCCAGCGAAGTAAGTAGGTGCCAAATTCGATAGTTGATTTTTAGATATTTCCTTCTACTTTGCGTGTCAACGCCACATCAATGGCCTTCCGATTTGCCTCCATCAAGACGTCCACAGAACAGGATGCAGTAGAGGCGAGACACGATAGCAAGTTTTTGCTTCTAAATTTGAATCTTTGCTCCAAAAGATAAGAAAATTAATGTTGTACTTCGGGGCAGAACCCACTTATAGTTTAATTAATATGATATATAAATTACTAGCCAAATATAAAAATAAAAGTATACCAGTAGTTTTTGAGAAGTTACCTATTAATATTATGGGGTCCTGCCAAGAGTAACATTACAAATGTAGAGTTCATAGCCTAAGTAAAAAAGTGCGTCACGTAATCGCGTTGCAGAACATTACCCCCGTTGCGCGGAACCGCACTAGTCTAGCAGTCTCCCAGTCTGCAGCCGCGACGTCTAGTTATATAACAGCCAGTAGTCCTGTCTAATCAATACGAGGGCGGGCATTTCGTGCAAACAGGGCCACTGTACGGGAGCTTGAGCCATACGAGTTCAGTTTTCCTAGTATATTGATTCTCATGCCGGAAAATTGAGTATATGCTATTCCATGCCAAAAATCGGGTATATACTCGTATATAGCTCAATTTACTTCTATTGCTGTCTTTGATGAAACTATCAGTTTTAGAAGAACAGTATTTGAAGGTTGATGTCAGGAAAACTCCCGAATATGTCCTCATCAAGAGGTGTAATAAGTCTGCTTAGCGAACGAGATCCGATGTAATATTTACCTGAAAATACAACTAAGGAAATGCTAGTCGAGATAGAGCTTTGTTTTGTATATCATAAGAACCGCTCTTCAAAGTTCAAATAAGATGATAAATAAGCGTCTTTAGATTGAAGAGGCAGTTTGATAAGCATAATGTGTCGTCGTAAGCCTTTTTATCAAAAGAGTTCGTTTATGATTCATCATCATTTCGTGTAGATGATACGGTCAATCGATCATGCACACCCTGGTGTCAGAGTTCTTTGAAACCGCCTCTCGACTTTTGGCAGCCGGGCCCAACGGCTTAACGTGACTTCCGAAGCACGCGTCTATGATTGAAATTAATAAATATGAATTTATTGAACTAAATAGCTTGACAACGAGCAATAAGGGTTTAACGGCGATTTTTCACATTTTAAATAAGACAGGCTGAATCTCAGAAGCTCGGGGTCGTGAAGCGCCATGCACTGTTGATATCCGCGGCCATCTTGCTTGGCACAGATCCGCCTTGTCTTTCATCTGATTCATGCCCCGACGTTAAGTTTACTAGAGCTTCGTGTAAGCTGGCTCGCTTAGACTTATTGATTTTCGATATCGAGTTCAGTTTGTTGAAAACCTATCTTGTGAGCTAACTGATATTTTATTATATTTAAATCGATGACTAATTTTTCGTATTATTACATAGAACTATACAAATACAAAGTGCTGTACAACAAAGAACTTTTTATTGAATTACGCAGCGTGAAAAACACCAAAACCTTCTGTATGCCAAAAGAGCGAACCTCCTGAATTATTTAACAGCAACGAATTATATTCCCGAATGTTTTACAAAAACAAAGGTGCGCGGTGTAGGAGCTAAAGGAGCGCTTTTATTCACAGTTTGTGGAAAATTAGGGACGGCCATAAAAGAAACATGGCTGCATTTATTACGCAAGGAATAGTTTTTTATTATCGCCCGCTATTCTTTTACAGCTAAAAACAATAAGGGAGGCGGCACAAAAGGGCGAAAAATGAACCTCTCAGATAATACTGCCAAGTATTTGGTATCTCTTTTAGCAACGAGCATAATAACGACGAAGTTCAAATTTTACCTACTTAGAAAACAGAGTAGAGTAAAATATATCATGCCAAAAGCGCATATGCCAAATCTACGAACGATTTTGTATTTTCACTATAATATGAAAAAGTTTGTTTGTTTGTACATCTGACAGCCTGATCTTAAGGGAGGTAGCACATATGCATAACGGGCGGATGAAACCAAAGAGCACAGCTAGTATTGAAACAGGGTCTACTCAAAAAAAAAAAATCAAATTATTGATAGGTAACATAATATAGATAGTCTATAACTGTAGACAAATACGTAAATAACTCCTTAAAACTGTGTCAACAGTTCACCCCCAAGCACGCGCGTAAGCTCAACTCCATTGTCGAAGGACGAAATGTTTCAAGGACCTTTTTCACCTAAACTCCCCCGGTGGCTCAGTGACACGTAAGCATTCGAATTCCGACACGCGACTCCCAAGAACGCATGACCTTCTAACTGTATTGACAACCGAGGGTGGGGCAAGACAAGAAATATCCCCATGCTTCGAGACTTTTCCGTGACATTTTTTCCTTTCTGAAACTTGAAACGGTCTTCCATTTTGTCGTCCCACTGCAATGGCAGGGGTTCATTTACATATAAATTGACATCTTCACGTCGACAAAATCTTGATAGATCGTCTCTACGCCGCTATAGTGAGAATATATTCATGTAACTATTCTGAAAAGGTAAAGTGTGCCTACGTCACTGAACCCTTGTAATCTAATAAAATAGCTATTTTTCGCTGTCATAGATATGAAGAAAGTGATGGATGGACTTGCACTGCTGCATTAAAAACTATTCTAGTTTTGTTCGTTATCTCTATGAAACTTATTATTTAAAATTCCTTTTAAGACCTTACATTTTAACCAGATATATTTACACAACTTATATTATCATTTATATCACACTTCTCCGAATGAACTAAGTATTAAATGTGAACTAACATAGTTGTTTTTCGGTGGAGTTGAGTAAGTAGTTGAAATAATATAAATATACACATTTATATTAAAATACTAGCGACCCGCCCGGCTTCGCATGGGCATAAAAACCATCCTCTTGAATCACTCTATCTATTAAAAAAACCGCATCAAAATCCGTTGCGTAGTTTCAAAGATTTAAGCATACAAAGGGATATACATATAGGGACAGAGAAAGCGACTTTGTTTTATACTATGTAGTGATTATAAAGTAAAATAGAAACAAAATTACTATTGTGTTTCTACCTTCTACTACTATATTATAAGCATCCTCTCTGTCACTCGCTGGTTGACTGTAAGAGATCCCTTTCTGGGATAAGTCCGCCATTATACTTTTGTTTTATTATCTATGCTTTTTTATTCACTTTTGTTTTAGTATAATAAAGTTATAATAAACAAACAAACAAAATAAATAAATAACAGTGTTATAAATTTTAAATTACTTTTTTTATGTAAATAATTATTAAGACTATTTCTTCGACCTTTTTAGAAAAACATGAGCAAGGAAGGAAAGCATAACAAGCAAACATTGATCACCACTCGTCAGCTATAAGGATTTTTACGAATTATTTCCTGATAAGAGAGCAATTTAATAGAGGCGGCACTCCCACTTCGGTGAAATTAATCTGGAAAGTAAACTGACCTCCCCTGCCTTAATTGGCTTCGTTCGTCCATTCGGTGATGAGGTACTTAGTGCCGTAAACAAAACATTAATTAGAGCAGCTACTAGCTAGCTTGAATTGGTTGGTTTTAACTATAATCAATCATCATCATCACCCCAGTTTCACCGGTTGCATAGCTTCCGGCCCTGGATTCAGATGACTTATTGTATTTTTACTGAGATCTATGTGAGAGGTTAAAAGACAAATGTCACTGGTCATTCTTAAAAATGTAGTTGGTGGAATCAGTCAAAAAAAGATTCAAGGATATGTAAACCTTTGTTTGTCCTTTAGCTGTATTTTATAACGTGCGCAAACGGTAAGCTAGAACGGTTTTGACCACTTTTGACTATTGCATTTAGAGACTTTTACATCTGAACAACCCACAGGTATTGCCCGAAGTTCCGTTTTCGTAACAATCAAGCAATAGGGACCAACATTCTTACATGTACATAACAATAAATACTTTTTCATAGAATAGTAAACGTTGCGTGTTAAGCTTCTAAGTCCTTAATATTCGTTGAGTTTGCCTATCATACCTACATCTCAAAATAGATTTATTCGTATTGAAAAGGTCACCATCAATCATCAAAAAATATTTCAGGAAATACAGTGGCAGAGCAAATATTATGATTCAGTTGCATTTAATCCTATTTCGAGAAAGGCCAGCCCCTGACCTCGTGACATTTCAGTACTTTTCCGAATGAAAAAACGTTACTGTAGAATGCTACACGTTATATGGAAGATAAAAAAGAGTAGTGTTGTAAATAAGATTATTTTTTTCTATTGTTTCGTAGTGAGTTGATTATAAAAAGTATATCTCTTCTATATCAAAATCGGCTTAAAAATGTTTGTAAATTTTTATGATTAAGTGGGTAAATCTATTAAGGCGCTGTGCATCAGGGAAATACCGTAAAACGTCTATTTTTTCGTCGCGCAGTTAGCTTTATTCTTCATGAAATACAAGCATGAAAAAAATATGAAGTATCAAATCAAATATTCAAAGATCAAAATAAATGATTACATCAAAATATTTAAAAAAAAATAATTAAAACCTAGCTAAATAAAATAGCAAAAAAGCTATATCCAGAAAAGGTTTCGTCGCGAATTACTTGATATCTTCAGCGACAACTACCAATTTTTTTACGTCTATAAAAAGAATAACATAATGACCCAGAGGGATACCTAAAAAAATAACAATATTTAGTCATAATTATTGAAATATTAAATTAAAACTGAAAAATTTCACCCGAAATGAAATTGAACGGAGACTAGTGACAGGCCAACCCAGTATCGCCACTTTCAACCTTATTTCATTACGAGTACGTACTATAATCGCACTTCACCCCTCTCAAATACCTAAGGGTTGGGGATACAGCGCCTTAAGGCAGATTGATAATATTAAGAACATAATATAAATTATCTGTATATCCATCCATACCTCACACGAGTAGATAAAGCCACTGTTAAATTATATTGGCTTTTTCCAGGCTTCAAATGCAATATGCGGCATGCAACGAACAAGTCGATTTGCAGTAAATCAAGCGGGCAGGTCGGGGCACAAATTAAAGATTTCAACAGATACGTCTAGAGATGGAAACCGTTATTTTAAAGACCCAAAAGTTAAGGTTTTTTAACCTGGTTAAAGAGAAGAGCTGTCGAGTTTAGGGTCCTAAATACCTGGTAAAGGTTAAGACAGTTATTTTTGGGGTAATACCGGTTGAACCGTTATGATAAAAATTCCTGTAAAAATAAATGGGTTGAAAAATTAGGTTTCCGATCCCTGGATACGTCACTTCATACAAAGCGCTCTAGCTCTAGCAAACAGATTTCTACAACCAGTAAGAGGGCGTTTTGTATGAAGAATAATTAAAAATCCATGTTTCACCAATTTAATTTCAAACAATGTATAATATGTAATTTAACAAGACTGACAAAGGAAACTCGGCAAAGGCCAAGTTGAAACCGCAAAATCATTATTAGTAAGTTTTTTATACTGTTACAAAACCAGAATTCATAATATTAGGGACGCGATTACGTCTACGACTTAAGATTTTCGTCGGGAGCTTATTGAAGGGCTAGCTAGCAAGACACTCTTTGCAAGTTAAGTCTGCGTGAAAATGAAGTTGGATACAAGAAATTGACCAATGAGCCTGAATAAAACTCTGATTTTATCGGATTTGAAAACAGAGGTGCCTATAATTTAAACGTTTCTTTCTTAGCTCCTGAACAACCAAGAAATCCTTCCGTAATCTGGTTACTTTGTGTGTAGGGTGAAACAATACAATGTGCTGTGTCGCCTCACTGCAGTTCAGTTCCTCGGCATAATGCATTATTATCTTTTAACTCGATTTTACGAATTGAATTAAAATGTCGACAGCCATTGAAAACTAACAGAGTTGAAATTCAATAACTTGGTCAAAATATGATTTACTTTCGTTTATTGATAATTTAATATTAGCATGTCATTATTTCGTCATTATTTTCCATACCTAGATAAAAAAAATTGCGCACGCGATTTCCTAGTTTTATGTTATTTGCAGACCAGCATGTCTTCTGTCAGTTCAACAACCGGCCACCATAGAATTTGGAAATCGCGCGCGGTCTCACGAGGTATTTTTTTTTATCTATGTCGGCCACAAAAGAAATCTACTTGCTAATATCTCTTAAGGGGTCGACATCGAAATAAAATGAGAAGTGGCGCTAGTTGGCTGATGTCAACTCCTTAAGTTTTTTTTTTATAATATCGTTATTCATGTAAAACATAGGATAAAATTATTCTGGAGTACACTCATAGGACCAATTACTGTACATTATTTAATATATGAACAGTTATTAATTCTCTTTGAAGAGGCGGTCAGCATAATAAAGAAGCTTGGATGGATTAGGGTTAAGGGTTTGTAGTAAGGTTCGACCTCAGAAAACCGTTTCAAGTGGTAAACGCTCATTAAACTTAATTCTTGGATGTAAAGGAAGACTTAAATGTTTCTGCATATTGGTTTGGTATTTTTATTTATCAGTGTTAAATGCTGGATGCAGGCCGCTTCCAACCGGTCATTTTGGAAATCCTTGGGGGAGGCCTATGTCCAGCAGTGGACAGCCTGCGGCTGAAATGATGATGATGTTGAGCAGATGATACTGGTCAATAAGATTTATGGTTTGTTTTATAAATAATCTGTCGCATGTATTCAAAAAGAAATATAACTCAAAAGTCATGTCTGAAGAACAAACGTTTTTTATTGTGATATAGTTAAATAAATATTATTCAGGACTGCGCAAAGAGCGGAGGACTCGATTTTTCCTTCAGATGATAATGAGTGCTTAAATAAATGTTATTATATTGACGACGCGTGAGTAAAATAGTCAGGTAAGTGCAAAAGGCAGACCGACATCGTCAGTAGTAAATATGACATGAAGCCCACTATAACTTTTAAATGATCGAAGCTTTCGTGTAATTTAAAAGACCAATGAACTAACAACAAACTACAAACATTTGTTTGATGTCAAGAACAGAAATAGTATGCTTAAGTAGTACTCGTATTTAGCGTAACATTAAATACATTGCTTACTATACGAGCCAAGTTGCCAAACATGGGTTGCCGAGTCTGTCATGATAATTGACTACATATCAAGTAAATTGGATGGTGTTCAAGTCTCACGGACATTTGTCATAAAGCGTAAGCAGAAATTGGTTACAATTTGGTGCCAGTGTAACTTAAAGCCGCGCCGCGATCGATAGTGGCGACCTCTTTACCGAGCGATGCACCTAGTTGCCCGGGACACCGTGGAACCACAAATAATAGAATACACAGAAAGTCAGAAGCCTCGTTTTATTCCAGCATTGTGAGAATTGTTATATAGCCAGTCATAATTCTGATTTTGGATTTTCATAAGTTTGGATGTTTGATGGGTATAACAGTAGACCTGAGATGAGTATAAAAATATATCTATAAATTCCCGAGGGAGTGAGGTTTTGGTGTGTCAATCCCATCTTCTCCTAACCTCTCGACTCGAACAATTAAAAGTTTTATTAGCCTGTTATAGTCCTTTTTGTCTTTTAGTTCTTCGGAAAAGCTTTGCTACGTGACATTATTCAAACTATTGTGTGAATTAACTAGTCAAAAACAGTCGAGAACGAAAACTATACTTCTGTATCCTCCAATTTTGCTACAGAAAAGTACTGTATAGTCCTTAATCTTCTTTAAAAAAGCAATTGCATTGTAATTACTGTCCGATAAGTTCGCAAGATGGATGAATGTAAATGGAGCTCCAAGAAGCGCTCGAGATCGTAATTTCTACAGCTAGTTTAATAGACGTATTTTTCTTCAACTTTTTCATACTGGTCGTTATTTAATTACTGTGAGAGGAAAATTAAGTTTTTAATAAAATTTTAAAGAATGAGAAAATAAATTTGTAACCTTTTTTTATCAATGCAGTTTCTTTTATTATTATTATATTCATTAGTTTTTTTTATTACATTCATGGATGAAAAATTCAAGTACATTAAATGAAAAAAAAAACAAATAACCACAGAATTCATCTAGTATAAGCGTTTAAATTCACTCGTTGCTATAAATCCAATATTAACACCGTTTTATATTCCAGATAAATCTTTAACAAGGAAATCAGCTCTTCAGAATTAAGTTTCTTATCTGATGCAAAGCGTATCCAGTAATCGATAGTAACTACCAAATAATCAATTGAAAATATATATTTTTTTAATTATATCTCAATGAATCAAAATGCAAGACAAAAACGTAATAGATACTTATTTAAACCCACAGCTTCCAATCATCCAATTTATTACTAACATGGTGAAGAAATATAAAATAACGTAAACAGTTCACATACATTCTTCCCCTTACCGCAAGCAAAGGATATGTCTTTCATATTCATTTTGGCATCGCGTCAAAATGGCCTGCAAAAGAATGCGTTAAAGGAGCTATTCACGAAGCCAAATGGCATGCCGCCATGTCAAATTAAGCCGGTACTTTGACTTCATTATCTTTGATTGAATATTCATAACAAGCTCTAGGAATTTTGGTATACAAATTTTATCGTGTTTATTTTATTTAACTGTGTTACAAGATAACTATCGTTTAGGCGGTCTGTGACAACTTCTTTTGACGTCCTCTTCTGGATATGACTAGTTCTGTTTTTGACCACTTCTTGTTACGTCCGGTTCTAGTAATGCCCGCTTCGCCGTTTCATCTTCATAAAAGCTACCCACGGATTCGAAAAATAAATATAAGAATTCGATTTGAAAAACGGAAACGGAGGAGCAGCGGGCATAAAATCTAAAGACTTCGTCCTTCGCTAAAAACATCAAACCAAAATGTTTACCACTATTCAAAACCAAAAGAAAAGTTCTTTCCATAAATAAAAGCAAAACACAAGAGGAAAACCTTTGCGGCGAGACATTGCTTAAGATGGAGACTTTTATCGCAGTAATTTAATACGAGCAAGCAGGGTAAAAGCTCATCATTTTTCAAAGTAAAAACATACAAGAATCGGTGGTGAGAGACTGCTAGAGGTCATTTTATATTTATGAAAATATAGGAAAAACTATATATAATTTTAGAATTAAAATCATATAACAGCAAAGTTAAAGAAATCCATTCAGTAGTTCAAAAGGAATCTAAATATTTTCCGCAAATTACATCACCGTCATTCATCCATGATCGCAAACTTTCGCATTTATAATATTAGGAGTCCGGGGGGATTTGAACAAAGCTAAACATAAAAGCTAGTAGAATATTGGAGTGGTCGTAAGCTGGAATTTCCGATAGCCGTCGATCATGTACCCGTACCATTCATCTTAAAACGGGTCGCATTACTCGGGAAAACGCCCGGAGATCAATACAGTGTACAATTCCAGAAAATATTACTGATGCCGAGATGCCGATAGCACTCAGTTGGGTATTTCCTTTGCTGTTTAGAAAAGTATCACTTTGAAGGAAATAGATAGCTCTTTCCATCATAGATTTCAGAGATCGTAATCTCCTTTGGGCTTCTACCTTCTATTCTGCATTCATTAACGAGAACATTACCAGGAAAAATCTAAGCTAAAAGAAGAGATGTTAACGTATTTGTTTATGTATGTGTGAATTTCTGTCTGTCTGTTACGGCTAAACCGATGGACCATTTTGATGAAATTTGGTATGGATATAGATAAGGACTAGCGGTCAAACATAATAGACTACTTTTGGGCGCGATATAACCTAGTCCCACGCGAATGGAGACGCGGGCAACAAATAATATTACTATATAGGTAGTACTGCTTTACGTACATCTTTTTGTAAACAAGAAAATAACATTCACTATTAATTTATTTAAAGCAACTCTATACACCAAAGACTCTGACACAAAGAAAATGAGAAGGGGCTTTTTTTCGCAAATGTAAAAATTCGTCTATATTGACTAAATTTTTTTAAATTTTAGTCAAATTGACTTTTTTGTAGAAAATGTTGCAGTGGAGTATGTGGCGCCGTTTCTTCTTCACTTGCGATTTAGAAGTGGTGGTAAACTTAATATGAGTAATGATCGACGTCAATAAGTGAAAAGAATATCCTATATTGAGAATAAACAATTTCATTTCATTTACAGCTTGTTTAAGACTGGGGATCAAACCCAAAACTTTTATCGTAATATACATATAATTTTAATATTGAGCCGCCACCAGATAAGCAGACTAGTCTTGATCGGCTTCCCTAGATTTTCTAGATTAGATGAGATGACAGATCAGGGATGGGATGTCGGTTATTAAATTATGGTAAAAAATAATGCCCAAGGCTGTACGCGTCCGAACTTGGGAGCGATACAACCAAAGCAATTTTTTTTTAGTATTTAACCGACCAATAACTTACAAAGACAAGTTAGTTCATTTACAAGGACGGACAGAAGAAAAGATTCCTTTTAAAACATAATGTTGAATTCTTAAAAAAATAGTTTCTCTAACAGTTTAATCTCAAAAAGTTGGATTCTCAAACGGTTGAATCATTTTGTATTATTTGAATAAAAGTAGACAAAACGCAGGGTAAATAATTAATTAAAGCTATCACATAAATTAATCTCCATGAGTATTATGTTTATGGCTTATGTACGCATTGTTCCCTCATACAAAAGCAAACGATCGTGATAGAATAAATGTGGAATACCTACTGACTACGTTCCACCATGTCAGGGCATCGCTTAATGGCCCAGAAAAAGCCTGGATGTGGTCGTTTTATACGTCATTAGCTTTAAATATTGTTACTGGGTGCCTCAAATACAATCGTTACGCCATCTTTCTATTGAACATTGAGAAAATTCGATAAGGATAAACAAAAGTGAACTGAAAATAATTATATTATATAACAAAATCTGTTTCGTAGAGCACTGCCTCGACATTTCAGCCGACATCTACTGCTGGACGGCTTAGGCGCTTTGTGCTCACTAAAATGGCAACTGAGTCGCGAATAGATCAATTTTCAGAATTTTCAAAGTAGAGAAAATTAGAATACAAACAGTCAAAATAAAATGTTAATGATTATAAACATCAGCACCAGTGTCTCAATCAAGAATCAGAGATAGGCCACAGTAAATGACAACTCTAAGAGAATATTAAAAGCCACTTCTAAAACTTGGGTGCAAAAAATTACGATACGAATTTTTGTCTTAAAACGAAAAATCACTTAAATATGGTAGCAAGAACAGTAGGACAACCTGAGCCTTATCTGACGGACATACATACCATTACACCACCAATTGTAATCTACTTTTAATGGCAGTACCATGGCTGATGTTTGCGTGGCACGAGTTCTAACACCTCAACGAGAGCTATTAACTTGTTTATTGTAGCTTTACTGAGCCTTCAAGTTATTGATCAGCCAGTAAAACTGTTTATTACCAAGTAACTACCTCACCTACAAAGCAACACTACTGAAATTATCTATTCTGTGACTGAAGGAACTGTATTTAATAAAATTGTCATGATTTATGAACAAAAAGCCATCAACAAAAACAGTTAACACAAATTTGGTATAACTTTTTTTTATATAACGAGGATCATTTTTAATCTCACGAGGATCAATTTAATACAATTTTTTTTTACTTGAAACGCATACTTATTCCAGTAGTTTTGCATTAAGAACTAAACTTATATGCCACTATTTCAGAATTTCTATTTGACACACAGAAACCCTCAACGAATGCTAATAAACTGGGCTCTGAATACTCCTATAAGGGTTGAATACGTGAAAATATTTATGTGAAGCACATAATACAACCTATCTCTATTTACTATACTCATGTAAATGTCAGGCAAGACGGATACCGGACATGAATAAATGCCACACACGTCAGGCTAGGCTCTGCGATATTCATTAATTGAAAATCGATGCCAATTTAATGAAATCGGGTAGGCGGCGAGGGGTACAAATGTTACGTAATAAAAAAATAATTCATTTGTATTTAATTAACACGAAAGTATGAACTAAAACTAACTACACGGGAGAACGGTCTTAATTAGAACCTCCTGAATGTTTCTTTGTTCTTGTGAGAGAATTCAATTTCATACGGACACTGCACAAAGTAACTATCTACGAAAGTATCTAGTTATACACAACAATACCGTATGTATGCAGAGGGAATGTATTGTAAAAACTTTTAAGAACTAACATCTCAAACACTACACTTGCGTTGCGGTAATGTAATTAAAAACTCATTTTTTTGTGATTACAATTAAATTGAAACCCGTTGGAACAACCATCAACCGTCACAGTCTTTTAGGGGTAGGCAGGATCGCTCATCGTATTTATTTATGTAACTTTATTACAATAAGTCAATGATAGACAAGACCTTAGCTCTTAAATTTATGATGATGACACAAAGATAAATGGTGGATCTACCTCAGCCAACCAATTGAGGGATAAGAAGCAAAAGGTAAATAGGAAAAAAGATAGGCAAGTAGAAAAGTTCCGATTCAAAATAATAGCAATTTCCTTCGGAGCGTCCTTGTAACCTTTTGGAAAGTGTCGCTGTCGTCGGGGCTTATCTGGAAAAGCTTGAGGGGCTACCGCACGCAACCTTAAGGTAATGCCTTCAGCACGCAGTAGTAAGAATATGTTTAGTAATGTATGCTAAAACAACGTCGGGTAAATACAGATAACACTAGAGACAACTTCTAGAAATACTATGATTTTGCTTATGAATTTTAAAAATTGTCATCGTTCATTTGTTGCCAGTTTGTCCTGAAAATGATCACATTTTCAGGGAGTCAATCACGAGTACTTTAATTCAGTCTTCTTCTATCTCAGAACAACAACCTGCCTCCGCGGTAAAGTGGTCTAGTCATTGCCTTCCCACGGAAATTTACTTTAAGCAAGTTCCAGTCCAATACTACAGGATTGCATCACTTGATTGTCCAATAAGAGAGATGATACCATACTTCGGAAAGTACATGTTAGTCTAGGCTATCATCTGGTGGTTGGTTTGTCTTGACAGTTTATACAATGTTTTAGGTAAACACATTATATATCACTTCCTATATAGATAGCGCGATGAAACACGCTAATTGCCTAAAAGAAAGCTTCCACCGTTGCCTATGAAAATAATTTTATTCTACAACGCTTTGTTGGAAATAAAGAATTCTTTTGACACCCTATTCATTAAGCCCCTCGAGAAAACTAAGCATTAGCCTTTCAAATGAACGCGTTAGACACCCTCAATAATGGAATAGGGCGCTAACTGGAATAGTAAAATGTAGGATATTTTTACGAATACAAAGGAATATAGTAATTGGTGAAGTGGAAAAAAGTGATAAACATATTTTGAAGGGCTCATGCTGGAGATAAATTAGTTATACTAAAGGAATAGCAACAAAGACACCGACAAGACGCTGCTGAATATCCTCATTAGGATGAGGAATTACACAACGTCTGTGTGAGACACGCTCGCCACCCACGACTGCACTGGAGTTATGAGGACACGCTCTCATTCCCGACATCCTGCGGGAAGTGCGGCCACTTGCGTCAGCGCCGACCAGGACCTTAGCCTCGCCAATGTAGACGATCTGTCAGACGATTGCTCGCAAGATGTATGGTTGCCGTCGCAAATAATATCACCTTGTAGTTCGCCATCAAACAATTAAGGGCTCCGAGGATATCAATCCAACGAATGGAAACTTTTCAACGCTAGCGAAATAGGACGTGTGCAAAACTGGAAAACGAGTTGCCTCTAATGAGCTCAACGGGTAGACCTTTGTGAATCGAGCCGGGTTATCTCAAAAAGGGGTGTCTATTCTGACGTGCCCTATTTCATTCGTGAGACTGTTTTCTAATTTTACGCTAGACTGCACAGATTAGTAGCGAAAAAGCGTGAACTTTTTGTATTATTACTGTAAGGTTTCCGAAAACGATACTCGTAAAGCTTTCATCCTCAGCTACAGCTTTTCGTTTGCTGAATTAGCAAGTCACAGAAGCTTTTAGGGAGAATATAACAACCATTTTTTTTACTCGCAAAACGTTATCTTTTCAAGCCCAGGGAGGTATGTTATAAATGATACGAGTAGAAAAATCTTTTGAATAGGCTGGCAGTACATCCGGTAACGATGCTGAAAAATGAGACGCACTGCTATTCAGACACACTCATTCATCCCATAATGCGAATGTACAATGTGGAGCTGGGCGAGGAAGGTCGTAACTATTCATCTATTGGCATTAGTTACTGGTTTATAGCCGTCGATGCAAATCATATGGTGAAGGAGTATAAAACACATGTTTGATTATGTTAACTCATTTTAACAAATCTATATAAAAAAGACCGTACCTAACGTAATGTATAAATGTACAGTCGGGAGCTAAACCTGATCTTTCCCCCCCCCCCCCCCCCCCCCCCAAGTATTAGTAGTACGGCAAGTGGGTTAGATTTATCTTCCCCCGACTACGTATCTACTGTACTTATGAGTTTTTAATCCGCCGCTTTAGGACGTTTTTCCAATTTTTTTTTCCTGTTTATATGTATTTATATAAAAAAATCTTATTTACTATTATTTGAATTTATATTTACATACTTACGAAATATTGTTAGACAGATCATCCATAACGTCATTCCGGATTTATTAAACTGAATAAGTGTATGATTGATTTTTATTAATATGATGATATTTAAAAAATAATACTTCGTCCTACGTTGCTTTCATCACATGCATGTCTCGAGTGCTACCAGAGGAGCAACTCAATGACCGCCAAGTTTGACCTCTCTACTTGTCTGAAAGACAGGGAGCTTTTGCCCAGCCTGCAGCCAACAGTATTAAAGAAATATCGATAGATATACTTGGAGTGAATGTATTCATATAGTGGACTTTATGTCTGATGAGAATATCAATACGTCCACTTCTATTTACAAGGGTTCTCATGTATATGATCGATTTGAAAATGAAACGGTAAAAGAAAGGCTACTCTTTATAAAGACTCGGCCTATTTTTATTTTATATAGTTTCGTCCACGGGTTGCGTTTGTCTTTGGAGTTCTTTAAATAGTTTCCAGGTATTTTCAACACCAATGTAAAAATCACTAAATAGGGTTTTTAAGGCGCTGTGCATCAGGGGAATACCGTAAAACGTCTATTTTTTCGTCGCGCAGTTAGCTTTATTCTTCATGGAATACAAGCATGAAAAAAATATGAAGTATAGTTCAAGGATCAAAATAAATGATTACATCAAAATATTAAAAAAAAAAATTTAAAACCAAGCTAAATAAAATAGCAAATAAGCTATATCCAGAAAAGGTTTCGTCGCGAATTACTTGATATCTTCAGCGACAACTACCAATTTTTTTACGTCTATAAAAAGAATAACATAATGACCCAGAGGGATACCTAAAAAAATTACAATATTTAGTGATAATTATTGAAATATTAAATTAAAACGGGATATTATTAATTGCACATCAAATAAATAATCACCCATCAATTTCTGTATATCAAATAAATTATTTTACTTTAAATTAAATTAAAAACTAAGCAACTAACGGTCAAAAGACGACTTTGTGACAGAAGGTAGGTTAGGTTATGGTTATACAGTGACCTTAACAGTGAGCGAGCGAGCGAAGCGAGCGAGTGTCAGACTTGGTGACAGAAGCAAAACAAATTTTGCTGTGCAATCAGTAATTTTGATATGTATTTAGGTTATTTATGCATACAAAAATTGTTTTTATTGATTTGCGTTTAAATACTACCCAATTAAAACTGAAAAATTTCACCCGAAATGGCATTGAACGGAGACTAGTGACAGGCCAACCCAGTATCGCCACTTTCAACCTTATTTCATTACGAGTACGTACTATAATCGCACTTCACTCCTCTTAAATACCTAAGGGTTGGGGATACAGCGCCTTAACCAATTGGCTCGCAGTACCAGACAAAATATAAAATCTATTGTTACGCGACAATTTTGTGCGCGAACCGACCTAAAACATTAAATTATGTCTTGTACCTTTCATAAGCATCCAGTAAATATAACCTTTAGACAAAGCAGCTTTTCTATATTAGCTCAAAGGTCTGAAACGTTGAATTTGCAAAATGTTGAATTGACAAAATGTTGAATTGACAAAATGTTGAATTGACATGAAATTATAATGAGTAGCCACTTCAAACACATCATCAGGTTTTTCGCAAACCAACCAACGGCTGAATGAAGACCGATGTGTCCGCAATAAAACACAACCTACATACATGGGCCGCTCTACCATCGTTCGTCGCGGATATGTATGTAACCTTGTAGCGAGATAAGCGCGTCTTAGAGCGCGTGCTGTGTCCTTTGACACAAATGCGGATGCTCTCAATTGGCGCTGGCGGTTATCGAAGAGCGCTAAACACCGCGCAAGGCTGCACACCGCCACTTTTGTAACGCTCACTCTATTCCTTACTTAAAAGTAAGGAATAGAGTTTCAAGATTCAAGGGAGTGAAAATATCTCTTCAGAATCGGCATTATATAAAATGACGTACACAATGCTTTCCAAGCTATCTCATTAGACAGATTTTCCTAGCTGTCTCATTAGACAGCTTGGAAAATCTGACAGCATTGTGCCATTGTTTCAATCTGATGCCATTGCATTAGAGGTAAAGTCACGCCACCTAGCGGGGTCAGCTAGGATTAACGGCTTATTGTACCCTCAGGGCTGAAGCATTTTAAGAAGCAAAAAATATTATTAGAAAACTGCCTCTGGGGTCCAGCGCTTGCCTGAAGACCTGAAGATAGTGGGTTCGATTCCCAAGGGAAGCATACTTTGTTAAGTTGTTCCCAGTATAGTTAGGACATAGCAGGCAGACTTTAATCATCTGATTGTCTGATAATAAAGATGATTCTTTGCTTCGGAAGGCCTGCTAAGCCGTTGGTCTCGAATGTCACATAATGGTCATTAAAGTAACCTTTTCAGAAGCCAAGAGGAGGGGTGTGCATGGCCAATTGACCCACACAATATGTTAATGATAATTTAGAAAAGTATTGGAGTTTTATATCTAAATTCTTTATGGTGTTTACATATAGCCTTAGATTGTTCAACCCACTTTTAGAAATGTTTTGTATATGTCAGATATTTACCTATACCTACCTATATATATATACATATATATATTAAGTTTTAAAAATGTGAAAAATGTGTGTAAGAAAACTAATACTTTGCCCCGCCCTTATAGCATGAAAATATTTTAAAATTCAAATATTTTCTCTTTTTTAAAAAAATATCTAAAGAGATAGAACAATACAAAACACAAATTTTAGTCAAAATAGGCTTAACAAATGTTTATTATATTTTTTTTACAAATAATGGGGTTAGGCATTTTCTTCCCTTTTAGAATATTAATACCATCTTAGACCGCATCTGCATTCAACATCAGGTTGGATTGTGGTCAATCACTGGACATTGAGAGAATAGGTATATAAAAAAAATCCAATGCCTACCTATAAAAAGCTTAGCGGGACATGCCTGAATCCCAATATGAAGGCTGACAGAGGTCAGGCGGCAGTTACTCCATTGTTATATTTAGGACCGCTATTAAAGTATATCCTTGGCTCTCAACATAATGTAGAAGTAAGAAGGCTTGAAAGTTTCAGACAAACTTGTCCTAGGGGTAGACCGCATAAAGATAGTGTGATGACCAGAACAGCTTTAAGAGAATAGCCAAATGGCGCATAATTGACATGGAATGGAAAGAATGGAAAAAAACAGTATAAGTTCCTAACAAGCTACTACTTCGGAACTTTTAGGGTCCAAATTCTACTTATGCTTTACTGGTGTAATTTATCCTAGGAACCCAAGCATTCATTTGAGTCCGCATAATATTATGGGTTCTATTGTTCCTTTTCAATAGCAGAGGTATAATCATTAACTTCCAGTAAGTAATTATAAGGTAGGTAAGTACCTACCTTATAATTACTTACAATTAAGAAAAATTATAATTTATAATTTATATATTTATTAATTTTCTTATAATTAAGAAAAATTTGTATAGCTAAGTAGCTATACAAATTTTTCTTCATAAATCTAGAATTCTAATTGAAACATTCACAGATGTAAGAAACAAAAGAAAAAAGATTATTAAAGATAGATGGTTTCATATAATATTATGTGACTTTAATCATATATATATGTGGCGATTTTAAATTATTGTTTCAAACTTTAATTTGTCGGGAATGAGATTATTTCTGATAATAAATATCATTATCTAACTAAGCATTATTTTAGTTGTATTATAAGCTGGTTCATAGGACTGTGAAGCCTAGGGTCCACACATTGTATTAGTGTTTACCCTTCATGAAGAAGTCTACATAAAGACAAATAAGCCTGTCATTAATTTAATTATTAAATTTGACTCCTAGTAATAAAAAAAATTATTTTCAGAAAGTATGTAATTCATTTTCATTATTATAATCTCTGTTAAACATTCATAAACAGCGGATTTAGTGAGTTAAAACAATAGAAAAATACAAGCCTTTCCAAGTCTTATTTTAAATGAAAAATGGTTTTCCTAAGAATAAATACGACCCTAATTTACTGAGAGAGAAACCTGCGTTCAATTAGAACTATTTATCAGAAACTTTACAATAAATCTAGCTAATAAATCACTGTAAAACAAACTTAATAAGAAAACTTCTGGGGCGTGGTCTTCGTCGCTACTTAACTCATACATAAAATGTTTAAATCTCACTATAAATCAAGACTTAATTAATACAAACATCCTCTATAAAGAAATGCATCTTTGCTTATACGTTTTCAAACAAATATCGGTAGAATTCAAATAAAATTGGTACTCACATCCAGAGACTCCTTTGACGCCATCTTTCACAAACAGTTTGACGGTTTGACGTTTCCGAGCCGCAAATCAATAACAAGTTCGTTTCAAATCGGATAACTACAATAAAAATTAATAAATGCAATGTTGTATGTATTTTACAAAGTACAGACATACCACAGATATAGGAACATACTTCCTATATCTGTGAGACATACTTATTACTTTCATGAATATTTTATATTATTTTTATTTTATTCTTATATTGTTTTTACCATCAACTATTTTAGCAGGCTCGCTCGGGCGGAAGCTTACTTGAGGGTTACTACTGTATCTTAAAACCATGCAAGTTCCAGATAGTAAGCGAGACAGCACTATACATGATGTAAGGTGACATCCCGCTCACTCACTTGATCTTGCATGGTTTTAAGAGATGGTAGTAAACCCCCAGAAATCTGAATGAAATGGGGGGTTACCACCATCTCTTAAAACCATACAAGGGGGGTTACCACCGTCTCTTAAAACCATGCAAGTTCCAGTGAGTAAACGGGATAGCGCGCTAAGAGATGTAAGGCGACATCCCCCTTACTCACTGGAACTTGCATGGTTTTAAGAGATGATAGTAGGTCACCAGATCCAGTGAGTAAAGGAGATGTCGCCTTACATCACGTAGCGCGCTATCCCGCTTACTCACTGGATCTTGCATGGTTTTAAGAGATGGAATCATCATCATTTCGAGCGTCACGGTCAGTATACCATGCACACCCTGGTGTCAGAGTTCTTCGGAACCGCCTCTCGGTCTCTGACATGGTTCCTTTAACGACTACCAGATGGCAGCCGGGACCAACGGCTTAACGTGCCTTCCGAAGCACGGAATCGTCTTTACTATCAGACAATAAGGGCCCTTACTATCATCTCTAAAAACCATGCAAGATCCAGTGAGTAAGCGAGACAGCGCAATACATACTGTAAGGCAACATCTCCCTTACTCACTGGATCTTGCATGGTTTTAAGAGATGGTGGTAAGGCACCAGGTAATTCAAGCCTGCAATGTCCTAACCTAACTGGAAACAACTAAACAAAGTATGCTTCCCGTGGATATCGAACCCACGACCCCCGGTCTACAGGCAAATGCCTTAACCACTGTACCACGGAGGCAGTCAGAGATGGTAGTAACCACCATGAACGGGTGGCTTACCACCAACTCTTTAACAGCGTCTAATGTGTGCCTAACACCCATATTCTCAAACGTTTACTCAAACTCGACTCATCCTCACTCGACCTCAATGGTATTCATAGTTGACACTAGCTTACTCACCTTAAGGAAATTACTCAATGGAGGTGAGGAACGAACTGTCAAATATAAGGAAGCCTCGAACGTTTCGTTTAACGAAAGGTAGGTGCTTTTATTGAGGACCAGATTTAAAAGAATTTGTACCTACTATAATAACTTCTTTGTGTATTTAAGTATTTTGTTGTTTTATAATAAATCTATGCTAGTTAGCTAAAATTGAAAAAGAAACTTTGTCAAAAACTCTCTTTACGTCAAAAAGTTAAGCGGTTTACCAACATACAGATATAAAACGGAACGTCATTCCTTGACTCATCCTCACTGGAGTTTGCTCAAGGAAACAATTAAGAATACCGTTTTCAAGGAAAGTTGGAGGACTTCCTTGAGGCGTCCTCGAATGAGGTTGAGTGGAGGAGACCTAAAAGGTAACGTTTAAGAATATGGGTGTAAGAGACGATAGTAACCCCCGGAGAGTCTGACACCCATATTCTCAAACGTTTCCTCAAACTCCACTCATCCTCACCCGACCTCAATGGTATTCATAGTTGACACTAGCTTGCTCACCTTAAGGAAATTACTCAATGGAGGTGAGGAACAAACTGTCAAAATATAAGGTTGATCAAGAGATACCTTAAGGAAGCCTCGAACGTTTCGTTTAACGAAAGTAGGTGCATTTATTGAGGACCAGATTTAAGAAAAACTTGTACCTACTATAATAAGTTCTCTGTGTATTAAGTATTTTGTTGTTTTATAATAAATCTATACTAGTAGGCTAAATTTGAAAACGAAACTTTGTCAAAAACTCTTTTTACGTCAAAAAGTTAAGCGGTTTACCAACATACTGAAATAAAACGGGACGTCATTCCTTGACTCATCCTCACTGGAGTTTGCTCAAGGAAACAATCAAGAATACCATTTTCAAGGAAAGTTGGAGGACTTCCTTGAGGCGTCCTCGAATGAGGTTGAGTGGAGGCGACCTATGAGGCAACGTTTAAAAATATGGGTGTGACACCCATATTCTCAAACGTTTCCTCAAACTCCACTCATCCTCACTCGACCTCAAAGGTATTCATAGTTAACACTAGATTCCTCACCTTAAGGAAATTACTCAATGGAGGTGAGGAACGAACTGTCAAAATATAAGGATGGTCGAGAGGTACCTTAAGGAAGCCTCGAACGTTTCGTTTACGAAAAGTAGGTGCTTTCATTGAGGACCAGATATAAAAGAATATAATATATTATATAAATAATAATATAATAAATCTATGCCAGTAAGCTAAAATCGAAAAAGAAACTTTGGCAAAAACTCTCTTTACGTCAAAAAGTTAAGCGGTTTACCAACATACAGAAATGAGACGGAACGTCATTCCTTGACTCATCCTCACTGGAGTTTGCTCAAGGAAACAATTAAGAATACCGTTTTCAAGGAAAGTTGGAGGACTTCCTTTGTTAGAGCTTCATTAGGTTTTTGAATGCATAGTTCATAAGTTCGCCGTAAGGCGTTAGTTTCTATGTAATTCTTTGACACATGTATGTGTTACTTGTATGTCAATAGATGGCATTGGGAGTTAATGCTAGTTTATTAGTATGCGCTATGGTTTGGTTAATTTTGTCACGTATATACAAGTAGCTCCCAATGTTCGTCGCTACTCAACCAGCCCATAGGGGGACGTGCGAATTGTACATGGTCCTTACGGAGCCGGATATTTTTGGCGCTAGCAGCGCACTGGGAAAAGCGAACCTATGGGCAGTGGATCGCTATTCGAGGTGAACTTCATCGGGTGACTGGTGCAAGAGGTGGACCAGTCAGGACCTGAAGGCGGCGGAGACGAGGAGGATCGTCCCCGGCGAAGCAGAGGTGGACCCAGGGCAGAGGCGAGACACAGGAGACTCGGAGGCAAGGTGACCACTGCAGATGCAGAGGTGCTCTTGCTCAGAGGAGTAGTGAGTGAAATATTGAGTGAGTGAATGAATTAAACTGTGAGTACTTTCAAATTATTATTTGTCAAGCAAAATTGAACTTTAAATTCAAGAAAATTTTAACTTTCTTTTCGTGGTAGAAATTAGGACTTAGAATAGTTTTCCCAACTCTGTAGAGACGGGGAACCTATGTCCGATTTTACCTAGAATTTTAACGGTAAAACACTTAGAAAAATTTTGAGATGGTGATCTTGGACTTGTAAAATTTTCAACTTTTGGAACTTTTGTTGGTGAACTGAACATATACTGGACTTGTGGATATTCAATTAGTTTATAGTAAACAATTATTGTCTTTGTTAATAATATTACTAAAACTAACTTTTTGATTTATTCAAAATGGAGAATTTATATGGTGCACAAGACGATATTCAACTGAGAATTGACAAATCGTTAAAAATTATAAAAAATCTCCTAAAGAACGAATTAAAGAAACATATGTTGAAACTAGATTACAAAATGTGGAACAACTTTGGCTGGAATTTGTTACTAATCATAAAAAGATACTTAATCTTAAGGACTATAGAGAGAGTACTTATTTTAAGGATGAAATATATGATAATACAGAGGAAATTTATATTAATTATAAGTCTGAATTAAAATTTATTCTTTCTGAATTTCATTTGTCAAAGAAATGTAATCAACCTACCATTAGTAACAATGAGTGTACTAAAATGTCCCAGGTTCATTTGCCTAAAATTACAATTCCCAAATTTTCGGGAAATTATTTGGATTGGCCTAGTTTCAAAGATCTATTTACTTCACTTATTCATAAAAATCAGTCTATAGACAAGGTACAGAAACTTCATTACCTTAAAGGTTGCTTGTCCGGTGAAGCCGAACAACTTGTTAAACATATCCCGGTATCTGATTTAAATTATGATAGATGTTGGAATCAGCTAGAGTCGAGATACGATAATAAGAGATATTTATCGCACTGTATTATCAGAAGATTGTTAAGCCAAAGGAACCTTACTTTAGAAACTGCTAGTGGATTGAAAAATTTATTGGATACTACAGTTGAGTGTTTGGAGGCCCTAGCTAATTTAAACATACCAGTACATACAAGGGATATTATAATTGTTTATTTGATGACTTTGAAACTAGACAATGAATCTAAGAGGCAGTGGGAATTAAGTGTAGCAAATAATAATGGGACAGAGGAATTACCTACATTTTATCAATTTAAAGAATTCATTGGAAATCGATATCGAGCTTTAGAACTTATCGAAAACAAAAATACCAATGTAATTAAATCTCAAGGCAACTTATCTAAACCTAATGTTTTTCATGCGATAGCTAATGATAGTTGTTTGTTTTGTAATGAAAACCACCGTATTATCAATTGTAAGAAATTTGGTAAGGAGGGTTCGGATAGTCGTCGTGAATTTGTTAAAGTAAAGAAGTTATGTTTTAAATGCTTGGGTGCGAGTCACACAGCTAGATTTTGTAAAAGTAAAAATAATTGTCGTATTTGTAAAAGCTCACATCACTCTCTATTACATCCTAAGGTCGTGGATACATGCAAATCAGGTATCAAGTTGAATGATGTTCAAAAAATAGACGTCATGCCAACTGCAGAGAACACAGTTGCCAAAGGTTCAGTTACTTCAGTTGGAGAGTCTTCTGTTGTTTCTTGTTTTTCTGCAAATCGTTCTTTTAACGAAGTTTTATTACCGACAGCCTTGGTAGGGATTCAAACACACAAGGGTAGGCAAACGGTTAGATCTATTCTTGACCAAGGTTCGCAAGCGTCTTTTATCACAGAGGCGACGGTTCAGGTTTTGGGATTAAAAAAAAATGGTTGCCTGTAAAGTCGGTTTTACGGGCGAAGATTTTACGTGACAACGTCTTTTTCTCATAGATCATAGTTGAGTGGGAGAGAGACGCAAGGCATTCGGCGGGCCTCTCTCTCGTTCGGTGACTCATCGTAACGTTACCGAGCGTTACACTTTTTCATAAGTGACTCCCAGCCGCAACCTAATTTAAGACGTTGTCACGTCAAAAAGATCCCAATCAAAGGTTTTGTTTCCGGTATTGGCGGAAATTCACAACTATATGCTAAGGCAATGGTTAACTTTAAAATTCACTCTATCTTTGATAAGAATGTTGTTATTGCGGTTAAGGCGTATGTTTTGAATTCAATAACGAGCCTTTTGCCATCAAAGATAGTGTCCCTTGAATGGGAGGAACTAAAATATTTGCAGCTAGCTGACCCTCAATTTAGTACACCCAATAAAGTAAACGTTCTATTTGGAGCCGAAGTATTTGGCATGGTTATTCGTGAAGGAATAAGAAGGGGTCCTAGTGGTAACCTTGTTGCACAGGCGACGTCTTTAGGATGGATCGTATCTGGTGCTGTAAAAGAAACACATGCAATTTCAAGTAACATCGTAGTCATGCATGTGTGTGTTAATGATGATATTTCGTTGAAAAAATCTTGTAAGATTGAATCTGGCGTAGGATTGAAGCTAGCTAGTAGTCAATCGGTGAAGAAACAGAAGTGTAAGCAAATATGTGCAGAAATTACTCATAGAGATTGTGAGGTTGGATATATTATAAAATTTCCATTACGGAATTCCGAAGATAATCCGTCCACGCTACCTTCTGGTTCCAAGGAGATTATTAAAAGAAAACTTCTGATGTTGGAGACAAGATTATCAAGAATTAAAGATCTGAAAGAAGAAGAACTGGGTCATAAGGACTTGGTCTCAGAATCAGATAAAAATAAAGTAAACTCAGTGTACTTACCACAACGCGCCGTGTTGGATATAACGAAAGCCAGAGTATTCGATGCTTCCTGCAAGAGACAAAACGGTATGTCTTTAAATGAAACATTCATGATAGGACTTACCTTGCAACCGAAACTGCGGCATCTCAAACTTAAATGGAAAACTTACCCAATCACGATGTGCGCTAACAATGTAAATTTGTATAGGCAGATCAATGTCGATGAAGAACACGTAGACACGCCAAAGGTACCTGTAACTAAAAAGGAATGGTATAAACATCGGAAAGTTGTTGGAGTTAAATAACATTTACTTACCTCAAACGGTTCAGGCATCAGTCGAATGTGGTCGTGAAATCGCATGGCTTCAAAGATGCTTCTGTTGTAATATGCTGCTGCAGTATACATTAGTATCATAGACGCAGAGGCACGTTGCCGTAATATCGTAACAATTGAATGAGGGATATATTTGTAAATGTATCAGGTGTATAAAGAAAGTACGCAAAATTCACTCCATATTAATTGATGGGACTTTCTGTAGTCATCGTGACGGTCTTTTGATTCATATATTGTCAACTCGTGAACGTACACATGCTTATAAAGTTAAAATATATTTGTTTATATATTCGTTTACCAGGGCTGCCAATATATAGGTTATTAGTGACCTCACTATTAACGGTTTTTGGTAAGCATAAATAGAAAAAATATTATTCTAGAAGTCCTTGTCATATTATGGGTAGAATGACAATGGAACTATATTTTGTTATTTTTTTGGGAACTAAAGCGAATGTTGTAAGAGGACATTTCTCCGGTCGTGACAGAGTTTTTGGCAACTGTCCTCTTGTCAACTACATAGTTGAAGTTTATTGTTTTTGGTTATTATAAGAACTTTTTGTTTGTTGTACCAGTGTGGTAGTTTTAATACAGTCCATTACTCTTGTTTATTTTGAGCTATTATTTGTTGTTTTGCACCTACCTCCAATGACAAATCTGGTTACTCCCTTTATGGTGGGCGGATTTAATGAAGAACAAATCTGTGTTTGTCCTTGGTGGGCGGTATGTTAGAGCTTCATTAGGTTTTTGAATGCATAGTTCATAAGTTCGCCGTAAGGCGTTAGTTTCTATGTAATTCTTTGACACATGTATGTGTTACTTGTATGTCAATAGATGGCATTGGGAGTTAATGCTAGTTTATTAGTATGCGCTATGGTTTGGTTAATTTTGTCACGTATATACAAGTAGCTCCCAATGTTCGTCGCTACTCAACCAGCCCATAGGGGGACGTGCGAATTGTACAGGCGTCCTCGAATGAGTTTGAGTGGAGGCGACCTATGAGGAAACGTTTGAGAATATGGGTGTGACACCCATATTTTCAAACGTTTCCTCAAACTCCACTCATCCTCACTCGACCTCAATGGTATTCATAGTTGACACTAGCTTCCTCACCTTAAGGAAATTACTCAATGGAGGTGAGGAACGAACTGTCAAATATAAGGTTGCTCGAGAGGTACCTTAAGGAAGCCTCGAACGTTTCGTTTAACGAAAAGTAGGTGCTTTTATTGAGGACCAGATTTAAAAGAACTTGTACATACTATAATAAGTTCTTTGTGTATTAAGTATTTTGTTGTTTTATAATAAATTTATGCCAGTAAACTAAAATTGATAAAGAAACTTTGTCAAAAACTCTCTTTACGTCAAAAACTTAATCAGTTTACCAACATACAGAAATGAAACGGAACGTCACTCCTTGACTCATCCTCACTGGAGTTTCCTCAAGGAAATAGAATACCGTTTTCTAGGAAAGTTGGAGGACTTCCTTGAGGCGTCCTCGAATGAGGTTGAGTGGAGGCGACCTATGAGGAAACGTTTGAGAATATGGGTGTGAGACACGACACGTCACGTAAATTGTAAACAAAAAACGTCAAACCATGTCAAATTGACAGATCAATCAAGAAATTGCTTTTGACAGACATACTCTTTGTTTGACAGCTTTTGAAACCGGACAGTGAGATAGTGAGATTAATTTTAATTTTTATTATAATGGGAAATTAACCATAGTAATATAAATATGATTATAAAACCTATTTAAACATATCATTTCATATTTCTGCTACTTTAAATTTAGATAGATTTTTCAGTTGAAAATTCAGTGTTACTGAATGCCGGACACGATGGAGCTAATCTGGAAATCATTTTATTTTATCAGATTTTTCAATTTATAGACAATTTTCGTTCAAAACGTGAGACGTGGCTTGGTTGATCTGTTATTAAGTGTGGAAATTCTAATTGTGAAATAATATTAAGGGATATTAACTAAATATGAGGGTCAGAAGACTCTCTGCTTTGTTTTGGACGACAGTTATTGTTGCTTTTATTTTTATTTTGTATGTGGTGACGGACTTGACATTCAAGTTGCCAAACAGTATTCCTGTTGGCCAAGATGAAGATGAGGTAAGTAATTATATATATTTTTTTCTTATAATAAAAACCAGTACTATGTTTTTATTACAATACAATTTGTAACAATATTTCTGTTTAATATAAAACCCTACATAGTTTTATGATATCATCGTAATATCGCTGTTCTGTCCTGTACTTAAACCTATTATTGATAAAATTGGCATGGTTTGTCTCTGCTTTGTTTGCCTGCCATATTTGTGACCACTGTATGGAAGCTAAGAACCCAGTTCGTACTGATTTTGCACTTTGATAATTACCAGCTCAGCCAGGCAAACATTCATATCTAGCTCTATGTAGCATGTTAGTGTGTGTCCAAGATCCAAAACTTCTAAATTTTTAACTACTTAATAGCTAATTTAAGACTTACATAGCAACTTGAAACAGGGGTCTTTTATGTTTTAATAAGTTGTAATATCAGTAGAATTTTAGTTTTCCTTTAAGTGACAGGTATCTTAAGAGTTTTTTTTTTCATGTAAAGTATTTTACTTCAAGAACATCCCCCTGATCACACAGGTAAAGCAGCGGGCATTAGCTAGTAAATAATATAGGTACTAACCTGTAATTTTTCAGAGTAAATGGTCATCACTGGAATCTAAACTACGACACATAGAACATGAGCTGTCACAACACAATGCAGTAGTGGAAGAAATTAAACAGTCTGTCAACCAGATTGTGGAACAGTCGTCCCAGGAGCTGCAAGTTCCTGATAACAAACCTCCAAAAACTATGAAACAAGTTGATAATAACAAGAGTAAGAAACGGGAATTCAAGCTGATAGAAGAGGAATCTCCGCAGATGCTGTTTACGATTGATGAGTCCAGTTGTGCTATCAGGAAGCAGAGTGTACCAAAGACAGATATTCAGGTATCTTTATCATTTTAACGAAACTCTTAATTTCATAAATGTATACTTTGTAGATGTATTGTTGAAAATTTACATGCTATAAGTATATGGCTGTGTAAGAGATCATTTTTATCTGTTTGTTTATCTTCTATTAACTTATACAAACAGGAATAAAGGTATATTCTATTCAGGTTTTATTAACAATTTTATTTGTATTGTCATAAGATGTTGAAGCCTGACTTATTAGCTTAAATCTACCTCTTAAAATTTTAATTTTATTTATGAACGTCGAAATGTCAACTAGAGCTTAATGTGGTATGTAGTAGTTGAAAAAAAAATTGAAATGTTTACCAAATATTTATAAATTAAATTATTTGTAAGCATGACTTAAGTAATTCATCACTTTTTTATTAAATAATCCTTGAAATCCTTGAAATAAGAGGAAGTTTCTCATAATATAATATGATCTGGTAAAAATACATTAAAAAAAATATATTTTTATATCACACAGTTTAAGACAACTATTACTGTTTTCTTTGCTATGTAGGTAAATATCTAAACCCAAAAAACTGAGACTTCATATTTTGTGTTTTTAGATGTTATTAATGTATGATAGAATAATGTTTGATGACAAAGATGGTGGTGTATGGAAGCAGGGTTGGAATGTAGAGTATAATGAGAACCAGTGGCGCCAAAAGAACAAGCTGAAAGTGTTCATTGTGCCTCACTCACATAATGACCCGGGTAAATATTTTTTTTTATAATATCACTACTTCTTTTTGAGCAGAACTTTTAATACAATTTGAGCTCTTCAATATTTGTAATTGGAATTTGAATGTGCACTTTTTTAAAGAACTTAGATATTATGCTGTTCCAAAATTTCGAAATACGAAAATTATAATATTTTAATATATAGTTATTTATATATTAAAATATTAAATAATTTTGTAAAAAAGTTCTTGGCCCTAAAGATAAAACATTGTTATGAATGAATGAATGAAAAATTATTTATTCAAGAAACATAAGTTTATACTAATACTTAATGCTAGTGGTGTTAGTAGTTAAAATATTAAAGTATAGTTCCCTATAGTTACAAATTTCAAAACTGCTAAAAGTGGCCGTTTTAAGCAATATTGCAATTTGTAACTATAGGGAACTGTCCATACTATCCATACTAATATTATAAATGCGAAAGTCTGTCTGTCTGTCTGTCTGTCTGTCTGTCTGTCACCTCTTCACGGCTAAACTGCTGGACCGATTGTGATGAAATTTGGTAGGGATGTAGTTAACGACCTGAGGTCAAACATAGGCTACTTTTGGGCGCGATATAACCGAGTCCCACGCGGGGCGAAGCCGCGGGGAACAGCTAGTAATTTAATATGTTTAAAATGAACTTCAAATCCAGAACCTTAATTACATAACACGGATTTTTTATAACTTGTGTTTTTAGTGAATAATGATTTTTAAATGATGGTGGCGCTAGTGTTCACCATAACATGATCTTACGATTCAGCCGTCAACTGTACTGTCTGCCATGCAACAGAATTGACCAAATTTGATTTGACTTGTTCAAATTTAAATTCAAATTCAAATTGTTTATTTTCAATATAGGATATTCTTATCACTTATTGACGTCAATTGTTACTTATTTTAAGTTTACCACCACTTTCAAAGCGCAAGTGGAGAAGAAGTGGCGCCACAAACACTTGTCATATCAGGGACAATGATAGGATAATTTTTTTTTTGCCAGGTTTGCTGTTATCAAAATTAATTAGAAAGACTATACTATAAGGGCAAAAACGTCAGTGTTTAGTACGTCAATTCTGTATGTTAGAGTACTAGTAGGCTTGATATATTAACATTTAATCATTACATAAAAAAGTGGCTGTGAATGACTAGTTTATATTTATTACTAGCTGACCCGGCGAACTTCGAACCGCCTTAGCGTAAATTTGATTTTCTGAATATTTTTTTCCATAAGGACCTTGTACAGAGTATTAGAAAACTACAAAAAAAAACATCAGCCAAATCGGTCAAGCCGTTTTCATGCTATGTCGTGACAACGGAAAACGGGTTTAATTTTTATATATATAGATATATGTATACATATGTATTTCTCATTTTAAATACCTATGTATGTTTTAATGACGTTTTCCATTCAATCACATTTAATAACATAGTCATTATTTCTATGAACAAGATTCAATCTTGTTATAGCATAGATGGCATCACAATGTTGTTTCAAATAACTGTACAGATGTTTTGAAAACACATACTTTTCAGGTTGGATAAAGACCTTTGAAAATTACTACAAGACACAGACAAAGGCCATCTTTAATAATATGGTGGAGAAGCTCTCTGAGGGTCATGGCAGGAAGTTCATTTGGGCTGAGACGAGCTACCTGTATCTGTGGTGGCGGGACCCTGACACTTCTGACGCTGATAAAATAAAATTCCAAAAGTATGTAGTGGTATTTGTTTGCCTTAGTAGCTGCAATTTGTGCAGTTACGTAACTACGCTTTCAACATTTCATGTTTTTATTTGTAATGCCTTTTTCTGGATTGTTATGATTTTGCCATCAGTCATCTTAGAATTTATCAAACTAACTGCTACGACATTGATGGGTAGAGTTGAGTGGCATATTCTGAAATTGTTCACACTACAACAAAGCTAGCTATTATTTATTTTATTTATTTATTTAATTCTCTGCCTCATGTTGTGATAAAAAAAAAATATTTAATTCATGTACACTCAAATACAAACATAAGAAATGTACGAGTATTTGTATAATATTACTTGAAGTATGATTATAAATACACAAGCAACCTGCTGTAAAGGGATTTTCTAAACTTGTATAATGGGTTGTGATCAGAGGAACTGTTTGATAAGATGCCAACATCCACTTTCTACCATCGCACCTCTCGCCATCGACATCGTTCATTATCATTTATTAGAATACAGAGGGTCGTGTACAGTGCGTTTTCAGAGGAATTTTCTCTTTTACGTACGTGAAGGATGTGGATGAGCTCATGAGGATGTCATGGTTTTCCCTAGAGTCTACAACATGGGGTCTTTTATAAAGGCGTGAAAAGATTCCTCAATTGTCCGCAATGCGCACGTGACACTCCTAGTGTTGCAGGCGTCCATGGGCTACGGTGACCGCTTACCATCAGGTTGGCCGTATGCCGTTTGCCTATTAAACAGTAGAAAAAAAACGACGGTAAAAACTGCATTAAAATCCGTTGCATAATTTAGACTACATATGTATAATGTATAACCTCGTATAGTATATAATATAGCTTCAATATACCTGTGTTATTGCTTATCGAACATTAAAACAGCAATCATTCATTTACAGCCTATTAAAATCCGGCAAACTCGAAATCGTCACCGGCGGCTGGGTTATGAATGACGAAGCCAACTCCCACTGGCTCTCCATTGTACAACAGCTCACTACGGGTATGAAATGAAAATCTATATATATTTACATGAAACATTGAACAATGATGTAACATTGTTTATTTGATACCTGCATGTTTCGCTAATAGTATGACATATAAATTTAGTTTTAAAAATGACTTGAAATTCAAATTATTCGGATATGTTTTTGGAAGGGGTTGTTGCAATATTTTATGACGATCGCGCCACGTCCATTTGTTTTGTAATCTATATTTAAATGGATGTTTATGGAAATAGCTTTATATTCGAGGTTTGTGGGCCGTAACATGAATTTACTTTGAAGTAAAGCCATGACGCTTAATTTGATCTCTCTCATAAAACTACCTTGGCAATAACTCAGCTGGGAAAGTGCGAGATGGACACGCGCACGGAGGGTTCCGTACCATTATGTATACAAAAAGGCAAAAAGATCACGTTCGTGGTATGGGAATCCCCACTTCTATTTTTAGTATTTGTTGTTATAACGGCAACAGAAATACATGTCTGGTGACAGACGGAAAACGGAGTCTTCATAACACGGTCCCGTTTTTACCATTTAGGTACGGAACCCTAAAAGTGTTAGATTAATTTATAAGATCTTTAATTTTATAAATGGCTTAATTCAATATCAAAATTACTTTTTTCTATCAGGTCAAATCAAATAAGTTACCATTTTCTAACTTCAGGTCATCAGTGGCTACTGAACAATGTGGACTATATACCGAAGAACTCTTGGCATATTGATCCGTTTGGTTACTCCAACAGTCAGGCCTACCTCAACAAGCTGGCTGGGTTTGACAACGCGATAATACAGAGAGTTCATTATATAATAAAGAAGGAACTAGCTTTGAGTAGGCAGCTGGAGTTTAAGTGGAGGCAGTTGTGGGGTAAGACCTTGACAAAATATTTTATTTTATATTTATGTTAGACTTTTAAGGTATTTATTAATATGGGCCAATAATGTAAAATTTGTTGCCTGAAATATCTGATGAATAAACATATACCCTCACTAATTATCCGTCCGAGCGTGTTTCCTGGTTGCATATTCAGCTTAAGCTTCAGAGTCCACGGTACGCCTTTTAATCAGTCCTTAATTGGTGGTATTGGTTATTACAATGGAGCGACTGCCTCCGTAACCCTTTTTACAAGGGAAACCAGACCTATAAGATTTGACTACAAAAAAAATCGGAAGATGTCAACTCTTGCGTAGTCGAGTCTCTTGCAAGCCAGTTAACAAATAAGTCATAGGTAGGAAAATGATCCGGGTGTGTTAGTGATCAACACTGTTAGATTTTTAGGCTTCCTTAAGGAATCTGACATACTCTAACGACTGCCATGTATTGATAATAGCGGAAACAACATATTAACGTATCCAAAGGACGGAGTAAAAGAAATGTCAGTGATGGTGACCAATCCAAGCCTAGCCACGTACTCGCTATCGTTACTATTACGCACACCTCGCTAGGTTATCGAGTTCACCCGCCCTCACTAATTGTGACATATCAGCTAACAGCGGTTGAAAGTGTCTTAAAAATTGATATTATTCCCAGATGGTGTTGGAAAAACTGATATGTTTACGCACATGATGCCATTCTATTCATACGATGTGCCTCACTCGTGCGGGCCCGATCCAAAGGTATGTATGTCAACCATTATTTTGAATAGTAAGGAACATCACACACCTAACGGCGGTATGCGGCGCGCCTTCCAACGCTGTAAGATTTTGAGTTTCCTTTTTAAACAATTTCTATAATAAATGTTCTTGTACTATTTTGTATTATTATATATTCTGTGATTTTGTTGTTTGAAAGTATTGGTATGCTTGTTTAACCGCCTTTAACTCATGAACAATCTAACTAAATAAAATCTTGCATATAATGAATGCTTGAAGTAAATAAAGGAGTACATAAACATTAAACATGACGGGCGGGTTATACCGCAGGGTAAAACTTAGCATGTATACTACTGTGATAGCATTTCAAAATGGTAACTGTAGGGGTTAATCTACTTCTCCTAAAAAAGTTAAATTATATCTGTAACAGGAGTTTGTTGGTATGTTTGAACGCCTTTAACGTGTTACAAATATAAAAAAATATTTTGCATGGTTCTTGAAATAAGTAGTCTGTACATACAAATAAATCTCGGGCGGATGCAACGGGGCACAGATAGTGTATGATAAGTTAATATAAAAGATAATTCAAGGGTGTATTTTGTATTGTAGATCTGCTGTCAGTTCGATTTCAAGAGACTGCCCGGGAATGGAGTCACATGCCCTTGGGGAGTCCCGCCAAGGAAAATCATTACGAAGAATGTCCATGAAAGGTTTCTATGATTTTACATTTTAAATTTCAGTCAAGTTGTCCCGTAAATTCGTCCGTTTTGTTACATAATTTGTAAATTGACGCTTTTGGAGAAAATGCTGCAGTGGAGTTTGTGGCGCCGCTTCTACTCCACTTGCGCTCTGGAAGTGGTGGTAAACATCCATACTAATATTATAAATGCGAAAGTCTGTCTGTCTGTCTGTCTTTCTGTCTGTCTGTCTGTCTGTCTGTCACCTCTTCACGGCTAAACTGCTGGACCGATTGTGATGAAATTTGGTAGGGATGTAGTTAACGACCTGAGGTCAAACATAGGCTACTTTTGGGCGCGATATAACCGAGTCCCACGCGGGCGGAGCCGCGGGCAACAGCTAGTAATATATAAGTTAATGATTGTCGTCAATAGGTGATAAGTATATCCCATATTGTAAATAAATAATTTGATTGGTATATCCTCTTTGTATCCTCAGCTTATGCTTCTGAGGCCAGGTTACGCTTTAATACTGTTGATAGTGAAATTTTTTGTGAACGCGTAAGTCTAATAGCAATGAAATTTTTTTATTATAGATCTGCATAGCGTATCGTAATTGTATAAGTAAGTTTATTATGATTTCATTATGTTCATTTATATTAATAACTTACACCAGTATTTTGACTCTCTCTGCACCACTGGTTAGTTGACTGAACCTACGGCTTTAAGTATTACATATTATGTAATAAAGTTTTGAAATATTTGAAATTTTGTAAGATAACACGTAAACTTTTTTCCAGAGCGGGTCTAATCTTGGACCAATGGCGGAAGAAAGCCCAACTGTACCGCAGCAATGTGCTGCTGTTCCCTCTCGGTGACGACTTCCGGTACGACCGGGCCAACGAGTGGGACAACCAGTACCAGAACTACGAGATGCTCATTGATTACATCAATAACAGAGAAGAGTGGAACACTGAGGTGAGGATAAAGGCCGAAACATATTATTAAAACGCGGCGCGACCCGACGAAACGCGACGCGTGTTGTCAAATCAAACTGTAACTACCCTCTATGATCAGAATCACACTTAAAACGGCACACGGAAACGGCCTGCATACAGCGTCAGCCTGCGACCTGCTTAAGGTTTTCTGACCATCTGGTCGGTGAGCGTCCGATGCTGCGCTTGCCGATGCGTGGTCGCCATTCGTGAACCTTTCTGCCCCATCGGCTATCGGTTCGTCACGCTATGTGCCCCTCTGTGTTGTCCTCAGGTCCAATTTGGCACACTACAAGACTACTTCAAGGCAGTCCACGCTGAAGTAAAGCTGTCAAGCTTCCCTGTTCTGTCCGGGGATTTCTTCACGTACGCGGACAGAAACCAGCACTATTGGAGCGGCTACTTCACTTCCAGACCCTTCTATAAAAACATGGATAGAGTGCTATTGGCTTATGTCAGGTATTGTAACTTTGGTCATTGTTATTTTTTTCCAATCCTGTGTCAAAAAGCAGGACTAAAATAAATTGTACATATTAAGATAAGAATTATAATATTCCAAATAGAAATAACGAAATAAGATAAAGCGAATGTACATAACAATAAAAAAAATACTCTAGGTATGAAATAAAACGCGTTGTATATACGTGTGTGGTGTTCTTGTTGAGGGTTTTTTACTACCAGATGGCGCTAGTGAGACTTCAAAGCTGTCAGTTGAATTTGTCAACTAACCGGAAATGTTAAATTGTTAACCGATCACAACATTGTATAACACCCGGCACTAACTTGTGTGAGCAGGACTAAATTATAATAAAAAGTAATAATTTGTCCCACTTACACATGGTTATTTACCGGTAAATACCGGTTGACATTTTGGGGGGAAAATGCGCGACTCTAGTATCTCACGTGATTCGGAACGCGCGTATACCACTTCACCTGGACAAGCTCTTAGTATATATATTCTTACTAGCTGTTCCCCGCGGCTTCGCCCCGCGTGGGACTCGGTTATATCGCGCCCAAAAGTAGCCTATGTTTGACCTCAGGTCGTTAACTACATCCCTACCAAATTTCATCACAATCGGTCCAGCAGTTTAGCCGTGAAGAGGTGACAGACAGACAGACAGACAGACAGACTTTCGCATTTATAATATTAGTATGGATTAAGCAACTGGTTGCGAACCTCAGTTGCCAAAATGACGGAGGCTTAAAATCTGGTGTGTCTCTTTTGAACACCGTCAATATTCATTCAAAAAATTAATTGAAACAACAGGGCCGCCGAGTCGATAACAGCCCTAGCGGTGACGTCATCGTCGGTGACGAAGGTGACGTCACTCCAGCTCCGCGACAGCGTGGAAGACGCTCGCCGCACGCTGGCGCTGTTCCAGCATCACGACGGCATCACCGGCACTTCCAGAGACGAAGTTAGAGAAGACTACGCTATCAAGTTAGTCTACTTGATTCTCTACTGGATAACTAGCAATGCCCTACGGATTCTTCTTCATTCGAGCGTGTTGTAGTATACTTACATCTTTAGCTTACGCTTCAGAGCCCAGGGTACGCTTTTGATAGTGATTTGGCGGATGACAACAGATTTGGTGGTACTGGTTGATGTAAATTGGTTATAACAATACAGCGACTGCCCCGTCAGACCTTCGTAACACTTTTTTTTACAGGGAAACCAGACCCACAGAAACATGATCCGGATGTTTACTAGGCCAACACGGTCAAAATTTTTCAGTCTGCCTAAGAACATAGCTAGAGACATAGCTACAATGACTGCTGTCTAGCTATAATAGCCGGGACTAACGACTAAACGTGCCTTCCGAAGCACGGAGAAGCTCAAGATAGAAATGCCACTAGTAGGCCACAAATCCAACCTAGGATACGTTCGCCGTCGCTAGACACGAGCTATCATTACGAATACGGATGCTCCACGGATTCTGCCATTGATAACCTCTGGAAAAACTGATTTTCTTATGACTGAGCAAAAAAAAGTTTGCTAGTACACTGAGTACGACTAAATGACATTACTAAGTGCAGATTTTGATATAACAATTTGAATCTTAATAAAATAATAAATAAAGTTCTTTTTATCCTAAATCCTCAGATTACTAAAGGCCATCAGAACTAGTCAATCAGTGCTTCAACGCGCCGCTTACTACCTCCTAAAACAGCCCGCCGTCTTGGATCAAGTACAAGATGACATTTACTTCGACGTGGACGACATCTGGCGGCGGCACGACGAGATTCCAACAAGGATCACTATAGCTTTAGACCCGGTCTCGCCCGTTAGAAGATTGGTGTTGTATAACGCGCTGGCGTTTGAGAGACAGGAGATTTTTACGGTTTTGGTGTCCACGCCCCATGTTCAGGTTAGTAATAATGGTTGATGAAAATATGAATGATAAGACACTCTAAATAATACTTGCGAATTTGGAACAAGTTCTTTTAATAGAACGCATTAAATCAAATATTGAACATTTAACCGGACAGTTGAAGTTAGAAACTTGTGAAGAATAGTCTTCATTACACTTTTTTGCGGAACTAATGGCCATTGAAACTACGGTACTGAAATATTATTTTTCTCTAGGTTTATGACCCAGATGGCAACGTTATGGAGGCGCAAGTATCCCCGGTGGTTTCTGGCGAAGAGCGGCTGATGTTCGCCGCGAACAAGTTCCAGCTGTCGTTCCCGGTCAGCGTCAAACCGCTCGCTCTCACCACTTACACCGTATCTCTGAGGGACACCGACAGTATCAACAAGTTAGTTGTCTGTAGAATTATGACTTTTAAGGCAATGTGATAGAGATGCAAGTATTTTTGGCGAGGAGCGGCTTATGTTCGCCGAACAAGTTCCAGCTGTCGTTCCCGGTCAGCGTCAAATCGCTCGCTCTCACTACTTACACCGTATCTCTGAGGGACACCGAAAGTATTAACAAGTTAGTTGTCTGTAGAATTATGACTTTAAAGACAATGTCATAGAGATGCAAGTGTTTTTGGCAAGAAACGGCTGATGTTCATCGCGAACAAGTTCCAGCTGTCGTTCGCGTTCAGCTTCAAACCGCTCGCTCTCACCACTTACACCGTATCTCTCGAGGGCCATGACAGTATTAACAAGTAAGTTGTCTGTACTTTTAAGACAATGTAATAGAGAGGCAAACATTTCCTTCCAACCGGTTGTTTTGGAAATCCTTGGGGGAGGCCTATGTCCAGCAGTGGACAGCCTGCGGCTGAAATGATGATAGAATGGGTAATCAAAATTTTCGACTTTGTATATTCTGTCTGTTTAAAAAATACCCTATTCTTGCGCATCAGAAGTTTATTATCTCAATACCTAGTCAAATCATATTAGATAGCCGTGATTGACTAACGTGTTTCTTTTTTATTGATATACTAAATTCATGTACACAGAAAGACATATACAGGATAAGAACATTAATATTAGCGCACTATTGTCAAGTATTATACTCGTCATGTCAAAATTTTTAAGATGTTGTTTTACCCTGCAGAAATTATATCACATCCTTTTAAAGGACTCCAGGATTTAGTGCTTATATATTTATCAAAATCTCCAGACACACATCATACGCGTATAGAAATCAGCTACTCGTACTGGACCATCGACCTTCCGAACATGCTGAGAAACTTCAAAAACCATGGCATGGCACTAGCCCAATCAATGAAGCGTTTTTGATGTGTATGTTAATTTGTTTGTGTGCGTAGTTGCAAAGCTACATTTGGACAGTGATTATTTATTTAAACTATTACAAAGTATGTAAGTGGCGGACTTAAAGCCGTTGATCTTATTTATTATTACGTTTTTATTTTTTGGTATGAATAGTGTGCTGTAAGTATTTTTATGCTTGGTCTCTTTTTAAAATATTCTCAATATCTTCAGACACACATCATACGCGCGCGTGCGCGTTTACAACGCGAACTACTGGACCATCGACCTCCCGAACATGTTCGCCGTCGAACAGCAGCAGCAGCAGCTGTCGTCAGACATCACGCTGGTAGCCGGCAAAGGAACTAAAGTTGTGGCCACAAAGGATGGCCTCATTAAGGCTTTGGTGGCCAAGGATGGCACCACCACGCCTGTGCATATGGAGTTTGTGCAGTAAGTTTGTATTTGTAATGTTTTTTTCTGTGTTTTATCGAGTAGGCTGCAACATCAACCGACCCTTAACTTTTTATACTTTGTATATGTCGCAGTAAGATAGATAAAGCCGTGATATAGTCATATTCCTAGTGATATAATTATATACCGTAACATAGATATATGAAAGAGATTTATAACTATCTTACTAGGAATATAATTATTATACGGTTGCAATCTAGTAATATGTTTATCTGACTAAACTAATCTAGTCAGATGGTTATAAATCTGCCAGAGAATCAAAGAAAACAATACTAATTATATTGGTTTTTATTTTTATTACAAAATTAAGGTTGCAATTAGTCACAATACTGTTTCTGCTGGACAAAGACCCCCCCAAGGATTTCCAAAATGACCGGTTGGAAGCGGCCTGGATCCAGCGCCTGCCTGCGACCTTCCTTAGGTCATCTGACCATCTGGTCGGTGGGTGTCCGATGCTGCACTTACCGGTGTGTGGTCGCCATTCGAGAACCTTTCTGCCCCATCGGCCATCGGTTCGTTGCGCTATGTGCCCCGCCCACTGCCACTTCAAAAAGCTAATCCGCTAGGCTATGTCGGCAACCCTTGTTCTCCTACGGATCTCCTCATTTCTGATTCGGTCTCCTAGGGAACACCGAGCATAGCCCTCTCCATGGCTCTTTGGGCGACCTTGAGCTTAACTTATGAGGCCTATAGTAAGGGACCACAAACTCATGTCATCACTGGTAACAAACACTGGTGGAAGTGATACGTATTTGGCGGGTATTAAAGTAAACGACCGAGTTGAGCGAAAGCTAGTTTATTACTAAATCAAGTACCGTACATATCACTCCTCCACACTTATTTTTGAAACCTGTAGACAATACAAAAACATACATATAGCGACCAATATGCTTAAAACTTAGAAAAACTTAGAATAATCTACTTTATTTTTCGGTCGCCGAGAGCGTGTATACACCGTCGTCGGCGGAACTGTGCTATCTTGCACAGCCGGGGTATCCCGAGTTGCAAGTGAAACTTGGGTCGATAAACCCTGACGAGCATGTTCCACACTCTCCGCGGCATTGCCCGACAAACCACATTCGACCGGGGCGGCATCTGTAATAATCTCTGCCTCTCCTTCGTGGGTTGTATCGCCTCCTCCTTCCCTCAAAATAACACCATTTTCAAGGTTAGAATTATGATCACTCTGTGACGTTCTGGGCGAAGTAAAAACTGTGGGTGGAGTGGGCGGTACCTCCTGCAATTGTGGGTCTACAGTAGTACCATAACAATTATAACCTTTATAATGAAGCAACTGGTCTATATGTCTAATACACGTAATATCGCTGCCATCCATGAGAACTTTAAACATTCTATTTCCTATAACCTTGTCAATCCTACCTAATTGCCAGTATTCTTTTCTGGCACTGTACCACCGGACTCTAACTCGGTCACCTATTTTAAAATTTCTTTTATTTGGAGCTTTTTGGCAATTTTTTTTAGACACATTTTTTTCTTCCGGTAAAATTAAATCAAGTCTTGATCGTAAGTTTCTTCCAAACATTAGACTCGCGGGCGAGTGTCCCGTAGAACAGTGCTCAGTGTTCCTATATTCAAAAAGGTAGCCTAATAATTTTTCTTGTATAACATTTTGAGACATACCTTCTTTAATGATACTCTTTAACATTTTTTTACATGTGCGTACAGAATTTTCAGCTTGGCCATTGCTACACGGGTGATAAATCGGAGATGTTATGTATTTTATACCATTGCTGTTACAGAATTCAATAAATTCTTTAGAGTTTATCTTTACATCGTTATCCGATACTAATGTATTAGGAATTCCAAAAATGGAAAAAACATATTTCAACTTAGATATTAAAGCTTGAGTACTGACACCGTTGTGCATATATAAACATTCTAGCCATTTAGAATACGCGTCTATTGCGACTAAATAGACCCTTTGCCCTACGGACAGGTAGTCGATATGAATCCGTTGCCAAGGCCCGGGCGGCCGCGGCCACGGAGCAGGCTCCGCGCGCGATGGCGCAGGCCGCAGGCTCGCACACACCTCGCACGCGCCGCTCCAGCCTTCGATGTCACTATCTAAGCCGGGCCACCAAAATCTGCTACGAGCGTTACATTTCATTTTAACAATTCCCAAATGAGAACTATGCAACTCCTGTAACAATCTTTCACGCAATGCCATTGGGATAACTATTTTATGACCTCGTAACAAAAAACCATTTTCATATTGCAAATCGGCCCTACATAAAAAATATGGCCTTATTAAACTGCAACCTATCTTACGAGGCCAACCTACATGCATATATTCGATTACTGTTTGTAATGTTTTATCTTTAGAAGTCGCGTCTCTAATTTCTGAGGCTAACACAGCTGATGGGTTCGAGTCTAAAAAATTTAATGAACAATATGCATCGTATTCTTTATCACTTTCACTCTCTGTACACGGTATGGGTGCGCGAGAGAAATAATCGGCTACTAAATTATTCTCACTAGATGTATATTGAATATTATAATTATATGCTGATAAAATAATGGCGTATCTTTGTAGACGCAAGGCTGTAGTAGTCGATATGCCAGATTTATTATTAAAAATCGAGACAAGAGGTCTATGATCGGTCTTTAATATAAATGGTTCATTTCTCCCGTAAAGATATTGGTGAAAGTGTTTAACCCCAAATATAATAGCAGTTGCCTCTTTTTCGATTTGGCTATAATTACGTTCGCTGTCCGTAAGCGATCGTGAGCCAAACGCCAATGGTCTTTCATGTCCATCCGCATCGGTCTGGTATAATACCGCGCCTAAGCCCTGTGGCCCGGCGTCGACAGCCAAAGTTAGCTGTGCATCAGGTTCGAAATGTGCTAGCACGCGTTCGGAAGCCAGCTCAGTACAGACTCGCCGCACGGCTCTGCGCTGACGCTCGCCCCACTCCCACCTTGCATTAGCGCGCAATAACTGGTGGAGTGGACTCATTATGCTAGATGCGTTAGGTATAAAATTTCGGTAGTAATTAACGACTCCCAAAAATCTCTTAACCTCTGTTACATTTGTCGGTTCGGCCGCATTTAATATTGCTTTTACCTTGTCACGACTTGTGCGGAGACCATGCTTATCTATCACGTACCCTAAATACGTAACGTTCTCCTTAAAAAAACTACATTTGTCTTTATGCAATCGCAGCCCCGCCTCATTTAGTCTACATAGAACCTGTTTTAATCTTTCTAGATGTATTTTTTTTGTTGGTGCAGTCAGACAAATATCATCTAGCCAGACACTCACGCCCTCTATACCAGATAATAATAATTCCATTGATTTTTGAAATACTGCCGGTGCGTTTGAGAGACCATATACCAGACGGGTATATTTGAATAGACCTTTATGTGTATTGATGGTTGTGAGCTCTTGGGACTCGTCAGAGAGTAAAAATTGGTTATAAGCATTTTTTAAATCAATTTTTGAATAATGCTCACCCCCTCCCAACCTTGCAAATACTTCTTCTATTCTAGGTAGAGGATATTTATCAACTACCAAGTCCCTATTTAGGGTAACAGAATAATCACCTGCTATTTTAACTGTGCCATCACTCTTTAAGACAGGTACTATTGGTGTTGCGTAATTGGAAGTATTGACCGGCCGTAATATACCTAAAGAAACCAACCTATCAAGTTCTTTTTCCACCTTGTCCTTTAGGGCAAAGGGCACTGTATGCGCTTGGGTCATATAAAATTAAAACGAATTGGTAGGATTAATTACTGTGTAATACCGTGTTAATAAAAATTACAAATTATCGGCAGCGAGCCTTCTTGCGAAAAGGACACGCGTGCACGGAATCGGAAACGGAATATAATGCAAAGACAACTGCGGTTGTCGTTCAAAAAATAAACATCGTCTATTGTATTTAAGGGCCCTAGACGGTCGCTCCAACATGCCCCCGGCCTTGGAAGCTCCTGCTTTCAATGGGTCCTGCGCTGGAACTGGAACTATTCGAGCAAAGGACATATCTTGCTGTAGGACCGTTTCACGATACCAGTCGAAGTCCGTATGTTTGCCACTCTTACGATGCCATCCTTTCCTGGGAAGGTATCCACGATTCGTCCAAGACGCCACTTCAACGGGGGTAAATTATCATCCTTGATGAGAACGAGAATTCCGGGCTTCAATGGCGTATCATCCTTTACTCCCTTGGTTCTCGCCTGCAGCTCAGAAACATATTCTTTAGCCCATCTGGACCAAAAATGCTGGCGAATTTGCTCCAATCGTTGATAGCGAGAAAGACGACTCGTCGGGATCTCGGAAACATCTTCGCAGACAGGTGCGGCAAGTGGACGGCCAACCAAAAAATGAGCTGGGCTCAGAGGAGTGAAGTCTTGAGGATCTGAAGACATAGGACTAATAGGACGGGAATTTAGAACGGCTTCAATTTGCGCCAAGACCGTGCTCAATTCCTCATAAGTTAAATGTGCATTGCCTACTACACGCCTCAAATGATACTTACAGGATTTCACCCCAGCCTCAGCCAAGCCAGAAAATATTGGTGAATATGGAGGGAGGAGTCTAAATTTTATATTTTGACTAATTGCGTAATCTAATATATCAGGCGAGCAATTGTTTAAGAATTTTTTAAAGTCGTTCATTAGCCCAACAAAATTTCGGCCATTATCCGAAAATATTTCCAGAGGTTTACCACGTCTGGATATAAATCTCTTTAAAGCCAGTAAATAAGCATCCGTGGATAAGTCACTGACCAGTTCCAAGTGTATGGCACGAGTCACGAAACAAACAAATACACAAATGTAGCATTTAGTTGTCCGAGCACCCCTTCCTTTACGATTGAGCATAAGCATTGGTCCGGCATAATCAACTCCGCAACGCAAAAAAGGGAAACCTGAGTCCAATCGTTCCACTGGCAAATCTCCCATCAAAGGAGTGGGAGTTCTACCTCTCAAACGCTTGCACAAAATGCAGTCGTGTACCACCTTTCTAGCTAGGCTCCTACCACTAAGAGGCCACCAGGTCTCTCGTAAGTTATATAAAAGCGCTTGTGGCCCTGCATGAAGTAAGCGATTGTGCTCGTATCGGAACAGCAGTTTTGCAAAGGGATGGTTACTAGATACCAAGATCGGATGCTTTTTATCCATAGAAAAATTTGGTGAATTAGAGATGCGGCCACCTACACGAATTAATTTATTACTGTCAATAAATAAACTTAGCTTTGCTAAATTGTGTTTGTTGCCTAAACCACCACTCTTTGTAAGTGACATGTACTCAATTGAAAAAGATTCCAATTGAGCCAGTCTAGCTAAAGTTATTTCAGATTCTCTCAATTCATCGACAGTAAGAACGCCTGATCGCCGGTTGTGAGAATTGCGTAAATTAAAAATAAAACGAAGCACATATGCTACAGCGCGTTTCATGCGATTGAATTGAGAAAATCTTTCAAATGGAAACAAAGATCCAGATGTCATTTCAGTCACAGCAGCAAGTGTTACCTTAGATTTCAATTCTGGTAATTCATCAGGGTTATTTTTTTTAAGCGTAGGAACATGATTACAATTAAAATCAGGTTGACAGAGAAAAGTTGGTCCCTGCCACCATAGCGTAGAAATTGAGAGCTCCTCCAGCGATACACCGCGCGATACTAAATCAGCTGGATTATTTTTTCCACTCACATGACGCCAAGGATGTTCTCCTGTCAACTCGTGTATCTCTGCTGTCCTATTTTGTACAAAAGTTTTTTGTAAATTTGGTGACATGTGTAACCAGCCTAATACTATTGTTGAGTCAGTCCAAAACATAATATTATCAAATGGCAGTTGAAGCGCCTTGCTTACTTTATTGTACAATCTAGCACCTAACAAAGCGCCACATAATTCTAGCCTCGGAATACTCACGGGCTTTAGAGGAGCAACCTTACCTTTCGAGCACAATAATCGTACTAATATGCTACCTTCCTCACTGACGGAGCGTACGTAAATACATGCGCCGTACGCTACTTGCGACGCATCAGTGAAAATGTGTAGCTCTAAACGCTTAGTGCCAGTACCCACAACATGACGCGGTACACGAAGAGTATCAAGCACTGATAAGGCAGTTACAAACTTAGTCCAAGTGCGTAAAACATCGCTAGGCACTTCATCGTCCCAATCTAAATGTAATAACCAAAGTCGTTGCAATAAAATTTTGACTACGATGACGCTAGCGCTGATCAAACCGAGAGGATCGAAAATTTGAGATACGTGTGATAAAATACTGCGTTTTGTTATTTTGCTGGTGTCACCTTTGAATTGTGTGTTAAAATAAAATTCATCACTTGTGTTGTACCACCCTAGGCCCAAAGTCTTGCACTGAACATTGTCACCCAACGTTAACTCCTTGCCTATGCTAAATGGAGCTGATGACTGATCACATTGGAAGTTAAATGTCCATTTTCTCAATGGAAAACAACCAGACTCTAAACATTGTGATGTTTTGTTACAAAATGTTAATAAATCTTGTTTATTATTCCAACTTGTGATCAAATCATCAACGTAAAAGTCCTCGGAGATTATCCGTTGCACGTCAGGGTCCGTACACTCCAGTGCAAGCTGCTTGAGGCATCTAACAGAAAGAAAAGGTGATGCTGCCATACCATAAGTTACAGTGTTGAGCTGGTAAAAACCTAGCGGCTCTGAGGGGTTATCCCGCCACACAATAAGCTGTAAGTCGCGCTGTGATTCATGTAACAGACACTGCCTATACATTTTTTGTATGTCTGCACACGCAGTGTATCTGTATCGCCTAAACCGCAACAGTATATCAAACAAATCACTTTGAAGACGCGGCCCTACAAGTTGAATATCGTTTAACGATATTCCGTTAGAGGTGGCAGAACTTCCGTTAAAAACTGTTCTCAATTTCGTTGAAGAGCTATGCTCACGATATACTCCGTGATGTGGAAGAAAATAATGTGGGGTTCCATATGTTTCTACCTTTGTCATATGGCCAAGATCGAGATATTCGTGTATAAAATCAGTGTACAATTGCTTATAACTAGGGTTGCGTTCGAGCCGCTTTTCTAATGCATGAAAACAATTTTTAGCACGAGATAACGACTCGCCAAGAACAGCTGGTGACTCCTTAAGCGGCAGGCGTACGCAGAACCTTCCGTCACTATTGCGCGTAGTCGTGTTGACAAAATGTTCCTCGCAAGCACGCTCGTCGTCAGTGCGCGTGTCAGCAGTCCTTGGTAGTTCCTCAAGTTCCCAAAACTGTCGTAACTGAGTTTCAATAGCGTGTGTAAAATTACATTGGAAAGACCTATTGTTATTGTGCGTATAATTATTAATAGGCCCCGAAATAATCCAACCCAATTTAGTGTTTTGCAAAAAGGGGCCATTAGGTAGCCTTATTCTGCCATCGCATAGTAAATCCCAAAATATATCAGCACCAATTAAAATATCAATATTTTGTGACTTACAAAATGACGGATTGGCCAGCTGTATATGATCAGGGATTGACTGTGCGCTAAGATCATATGTAGCCGCCGGTAGTGTACCTGTTATGGAAGGTAACACAAAACATTTAATGCACGTTGAGTAGTTACCTATGCGCGATCTCAACGTTACGTCGCATGTCTGTGTTGTGTGTGTAACAGAGTTTCCTATACCTCTTATTTCGCAAGTGGACTGTATCAATGTTGCATTTATTTTTTTACAAAAATCAAAACTCAAAAAACTAAGCTGACTCCCACAATCGAGAATTGCGTGGGCGGTGTGAAAGTTATCAAATTCGTCAGCTATTTCAACTATAGCGGTCGATAATAAAACAGATCTCATAACTATGTTTGATTGATTATTAAACGTATATCGAGTGCTATCTATGTGCGACTTGTTTACCTGAGACTGAGGCGTTTGCACGGGGATGGTGCCCGCGGGTGGCGGAGCGGAGGCCGCGGGCGGTGCAACTCGCAGCAGTCCGTCATCGTCATCATTGCACTTTGTATGCAGTCCCATAGCCCGTGTGTTACTAGGCGCGTCAGTATGAATTAGCGTGTTATGTTTTTTATTACATTTTCGACACGGACCAAACTTACATGTATCTAACGTATGCCCTGGACGTAAACAATTTTCACACAGCTTGTTAGTGGCTATAAGGTGTAGTTTAGTGTCTATAGGTGCCTCTAAAAACTTTCGACAGGAATAAAGTGGATGTTCATCATTGCACATTAAACACGGCTTCTTAACGTAAGCTGTGCGACCGTGACCTTGCTGTGGCTTGGTAGAAACGTTGCAGTGAGTCTTATGTGTAGTATGTTTCTTGTTATCCGAGTTACATTTACTGTGAGATACTTGCAACGTTTCTAACATCTCAGCTCGGTCTCTAAGAAATGTGAGTAGGTCATCCACCTTTAGAGATGATTTAACGTCATTATGTTTACGTATAGTGCACTTAAACTGCTCCCACTCGCGTTCAGTAGTGTCATCCAATCTGGAAGTGACTATAAATATGACGAGCGTATCCCAGTACTCAGTAGGTTCACCTAGTATTTTTAGGGCACGTAGGTTTTTAAGTATTGTGTCTATAAGCCGTCTAAGCAAGTAGGGCGATTCTTTTGATAACTTTTGAATATTAAATAGGGCTTTGACATGATTGTGTACTAATAGACTGCTATTATTATATCTATTGAGAAGTAACTCCCATGCTACGACGTAGTTGCTAGCCGAGAACTCCACCGAATCTATAACTAGCTCCGCACTACCCTTTAATGAGGATTTAAGGTAGTGAAACTTTTGGATATCACTGATCTCCCTTGAGTTATGAACTAATGACGTAAATGTGTCTCGAAACTCGAGCCAATGCTCATACGAACCGTCAAAGGTAGGCATGGATATTGTAGGCAATTTTATTGATTTTAAGTTGCTATGATTGTGACATGACTTGGAACAATCAGTGACGTCGTTATTGTTAAGTAGATATTCAGCCCGGGATACGGTACTGTAGTAGTTGTCTTCAAATAATTCTCTCTGATTTAGCTGGTCGTCTAAATCAGAGTCTACTACGATTTTCTCAATATTTGTTTGAACATTACAAAATTCAGAATACAGGCTAGATGCACCTTGCATGCGTAACTTTAAATCAATTATTTTTTGCGAATTTAACTGGCTTGTAGTAATGTTATTAAGAAAGCTCGTTAACCTGGTAAGCCGGCCTTTTATAATGCCCCTAGCTTTTATTAAATCAGACAATTTTGCATTGTCGTCGTCACTTTGAGCAATCGGCCTACCATAAGGCGACCTATCGCGTGATTTAGACGTAGCTGTATCACCACTAAGACTCATTTTATTGGCTTGACTTACGGTTTAAGGGTATTCCTGCTTGTGTAGGGAGGGTCAGCCGATGCTAGCGACGGCACAAAGCTGACTTTTAGGCGAAGCACAAGAACTGAAACGTGAATTAAGCACGGAATTAGCACAGATTGAAACCATAGGCAGGAGGTTAGGAAGGATGGCTGACCGTACCGTATTGCAGCTGCTCCTCCGACGTCTTAACCTCGCTGGTCCTGGTTCACTATATGCGGCGACGAAGGTCCACAAATATGTATGCGCTTGGGTCATATAAAATTAAAACGAATTGGTAGGATTAATTACTGTGTAATACCGTGTTAATAAAAATTACAAATTATCGGCAGCGAGCCTTCTTGCGAAAAGGACACGCGTGCACGGAATCGGAAACGGAATATAATGCAAAGACAACTGCGGTTGTCGTTCAAAAAATAAACATCGTCTATTGTATTTAAGGGCCCTAGACGGTCGCTCCAACAGGCACTGTGCGCGCTTTTAAAAATTTAGGCTGTGCACTTTCTTTCAATTGCAAATGAACTTTAAATTTATTAAAAGATCCTAGTTCATCTTTCCACAAATTAGGAAATAATGCTAATAGTGCATTCACATCGATATCAGTATGACACATTTTATTAACATTTGTAGTAAGTACCAAGCTGAAAGCAGACATAAAATCTCGACCAAGCAATGGTGATCCGTTTGAATCTACCACAAAAATTCTAATATGTTTAATTTGATTCTCAAAATCAGCTTTAATCAGGAAATAACCCAGCGGAACGATTTTATGTCCATTATACAAACACATTTTTAATTTACAATTAATCAGTTTATATTTTGAAAATAAACTTTTGTACAAAGAATTGGATATAACAGACACGCCAGCTCCTGAATCTAACTCCATCACTACAGGCTTATTTCCCAATTTCAATTTTAGATTTAAAGGTTTGTCAGTTACATACCGAATTTTAAAATTTTGGCACTCCTCACAATCGTCGTCAGTCTCTGTCATACTGCTATCACTTACGATGTTGTTTACCCGCACACGAGAACTTTTATTTTCACTGCACACTTTCTTTAAATGGCCTTTTTTTCCACATTTTTGACACTTATAATTTTTATAACGGCACTTTTCTGTAACGTGATTCTTCATACCGCAAACCGCACAAAGCACTTCTTCCTGGTGTCGCGATGATCGGGACGCGACAGCTTTGTCGCTGTCACTGTTACCGCCACGCGACTTACCACAAGACAGTTTAAAAACTTTCTCCTCCTTAACGACAACCGCCGAATCCACTGACGAAACCGCAGTGCGAGCTTCCCTTGCACTCTCCGCTTGTTCAGCTATCTCAATAGCCCGCGTCAGAGTTAATTTTGAAGCATTTTGTTCAAACAGCTTGTCGCGCTCGGGCCCAGATCCCAGGCCAAGGACAAAACGATCCGTAATGTTCGTTTCCAGGGCAGTTCCAAAGTCACAGTAACTGGCCAATCCTCGTAACCTTGCTGCCCAGTCTCCTAATTTTTCGCCTGTTTTCCTAGTAGCCCCGTAGAACTTTGCTTTGTCCGCGAAGGTACATCGTTTCGGCTTAAAATGGCCATCGAGCAATTCCACCAGCTTCTCGAAACTCAGTGCTTCTATCTCCTTTGGATACGCCAAATTACGTAGCAACCGGTAGGACTCATCCGACAAATGCGTTATCAAAATTGCACTTTTATTTTCGTCTTTAACGTCATTCACCTTTATAAATTGCGTCAACCGGCTTTTAAAAATCGCCCATTCACACTTTTGGTGGTCAAAATGGGATAAATTTCCTAAAAACTGCATTTTAATTATTATTTTTCAAACGTAGGTAGATCCTCGTCGCCAATGATACGTATTTGGCGGGTATTAAAGTAAACGACCGAGTTGAGCGAAAGCTAGTTTATTACTAAATCAAGTACCGTACATATCAGGAAGACTTAGTTTTAAGGCACTAAACGTTAAGTTACTAAACTTAATCCAGTAATATAACCATATCACTAAACTAGAACCGTATTATAATTATGTTCCTAGTAAGATAGTCATGAATTGCTTTCGTATAACTATGTTACGGCATATAATCATATACCTAGGGTTATAACTATATTACGGCTTTATCTATCATACTGCGACATATATAAAATCACTCTGAAACAATAGACATTCTCTGTTATTTTTGTTTTTCGAATAATTGAGCCATAGATTGAAATCCGGTGGCGAAAGGAAAACCAATCAATGTTGAGCTTTATGCCAATACACATAAGATTTATCCCGATAAGATTGTATTAGTGTTCAGGGTTCGAGGTTCTGAGGCCAAAGGTTGTTAGGGAATACCTCTAATTCTGAAGATGATAGTCGACATATAAACGGGCAAAGCCGCGGGCGGGAGCCAGTATTGTTACAAATTAGTAGAATTAGATATGAAGTTAATCAGTTCGTATAAAACATTCGCTTTATTGAACTGCCTCCGTGGTCCAGTGGTTAAGGCGTTTGCCTGTAGACCCGGGGGTCGAGGGTTCAATTCCCACGGGAAGTATACTTTGTTTAGTTGTTTCCAGTTTGGTTAGGACATTGCAGGCTTGAATCACCTGATTGTCTGACAAAAAAGATGATTCCGTGCTTCGGAAGGCACGTTGAGTCGTTGGTCCCGGCTGCCATCTGGTAGTCGTTAAAGGAACCATGTCAGAGGCCGAGAGGCGGTTCCGAAGAACTCTGACACCAGGGTGTGCATGGTCGATTGACCATGACACCTACACGAAATGAATGAATGAATTCGCTAATTCCCAGATACGACTCCCAAAAGGGCCCGGACAACAACAGCGGCGGCTACCTGTTCGTGCCGGCGGGCCCCGCGGCCTCGTTCAGGCCGGCGCCCTACCCCGAGCTGGTGGCCGTGGAGGGCCGCTACAAGGCCTCGCTGTACAGCGCGCTGACGCAGCAGGGGCAGGCCGATGTCGTCATGGCGGTGAGGAAAATTTTTTGAAAGCGTTTTGTGTGTTCGGCGGAGCGAAATTTGGCTCAGCGATACAAGTAGCCATTACGAGAGGAGAGAATCGAGATCGGCAGTCGACCTACAGGTGGGATCGTGGTCAATCGCTGGACATTAAGAATATAAAAAAAACATGAATGAATCAAATAAATCGCTGTATATTTACAGATAACTGTATACGACAACCCGTCACTGCCTCAAACGGAGGTGGAAATAACCAACACCCTCCTGATCAATCCGCTGGTTGACAACTTGGAGCTAGCGATGCGTTTCTCGACGGCGATCAAAAACGGAGACGTGTTTTATACCGATCTTAATGGCATGCAGGTGGGTTATGACTTATAATTTTTTTTTGTATGTATATAACAACAAATATCTCGGATTTTTTTTCAGCGCTCTCTTTTGTTTAAGCAGAATACTTTGAAGCTATTAGGCACACATCTTTTTGGATTACAATTTAGATCAGAACCTACACATGTTGTACTCTTATATTTTGTCATAGAATGGATTGTAATCTGTTTTGTGTGTTAATTAATTAATAATTATTCTATCTTGAGCTCCTCTGCGCTTCGGAACCATCTACTGCCATCTACCGGCTGCTATCGATAGACGGCAGTCGTTAGGCTATGTTAAGATGCCTTTATGATTATGATTAAGCAACCTGAAAAATCTGACAGTGTTGGCCGGATCATGTTCCTGTTGTCTGGTTTTCCTGTATAAAAGGGTTACGGAGGTCAGACGGCAGTCGCTCCATTGTAGTAATGTACCGCCAAATCAGGAACATTATTAATAGCTTACCCCGGGCTCTGAAGTGTAAGCTGAAGATGAATTTTTATTGTGTACGTGAATCCATACTGATATTATAAATGTGAAAGTGTGTTTGTTTGTCCTTCTTTCGTCGAATGTCGATTCTGCTAACGTTAAGTCAAAATCGTGTCAAAATAGTGTTTCAATGGAAGTGCTTTTTTACACACTAGTTACAAGAAATGTATATTTTTTTATATCACTGCTGATGGTCACACCCCACACTACATTTACGTCATATCATACTGTCATAATTCTTGTAAATAGTGTTTAAAATGCACTACAATTGAAACACTATTTTGACACGATTTTGACTTAACGTTAGCAGAATCGGCGCCCTGATTTTTGGCACAGAGTTAGTTGAAAGGATGGAGAGTAACATAGGCTACTTTTGGTCCTGAAAAAGCATCAAGTTCCCAAGGGAGATTACTGGAATGTTTGTATGTGTACACCAAAAATTTTCTTATTCCACGCGAGTGAAGCCGCGGGTAAAAGCCAGTTTAGTAAATAAATAATGTAATCAAGGCTTTATGGTACAACAGATGATCAAGCGTCGATACTTCGAGAAGCTTCCAATCCAAGCCAACTTCTACCCGCTGCCTGCAGCCGCCTACATCGAGGACCACACCACTCGCGTCACACTGCTCACTTCCACTCCGCTAGGTGTCGCTGCTTTACAACCCGGCTCTATAGAGGTTTGTTGTATACCCGATGTTATTGACTGAATAACGTCCGAACATTCAAATGCTACCAAGTTTGAGAGCTGCTCAAGTATTATGCTGTCGCGCAGAACGTCAACGATATGACAGTGACAGCATGATACTTGAACAGCTCTCAAAATTGAGTAGCGTTTGAGTATTCGGGCATAGGCTGGTACATTTGTTAAATATCACAAGCGGAAGGAAATTTAACAGGTTCTTTTACTGGCGTTGTTTTTACAAGACAGTTATTAAGGTAAATATTTATATCTTTAAAAAAAAATAAGTTAAATAATTAAATTGTTCAAGAAAATGCCTGCTTTGGCTTATAGCTTACTTTTACATTTAAATTTGTACCTTGTAATGTTGGGAATGTGTTGAAACCAAACCAAAAACAAACAATTATTTATCTCTAAAAATGTTATTAAACTTTCCGAGTGAGAAAAGTTTTCACTTTTGAAAAAAAAAATGCAACTGCCTTATAATGAATGTGATCGTCACCCATATCGCAGGTGATGCAGGACCGCCGCCTGAGCCGCGACGACAACCGCGGCATGAACCAGGGCGTGCACGACAACGTGCGCACGCGGCACACCTTCCGGCTGCTCGTCGAGAGCGCGGATAAACGCTGCGAGGTCAGTTTGATGACCAGAATGTTCTTAACTGCTCTCTATCTTATTATAATCTAATAGCTTTCATCCGCGGCTTCGCCTGCGTGAATTTTCCATGGGAACAGTGCTTTTTCTCCGGGATGAAAGGTATCCTATGTCCTTCTCAATACTTCTATCTATGTGTATGCGAAATTTCAGGAAGATTGGTGCAGTAGATAGGGCGTGAAAGCGTAACAAACAAACATTGCCTTGTCTCTTGTCAATCTTTACTAAGAGAATGCTGCTACTGCTCTTTATTATATTTAAAAGAACTTCGGATTGTGCTTTGTAACGTTAATATCGAATATCGCATTGCTGTATGCACTTCAAGCTCGTCGTCACCACCACGTTTACGGCGCGTTGTCCCCGCGATATTTTTAATTTTATTTTTCTCTACATCCCATGATTCTTCTTCAAGAATCATTTTGACTCGACATGAAGTCGGTAAAACGGTAAACAATACTCGAGATTACTATCTCGAGCACTGTCGGGACATAATTGACCGAGCGAACGAAGCGAGCGAGTCTCCATTTCGAGACTGGCAAATTTTGCTTTTGTCCGGATGTCTGTCTGTCTGTCTGTCTGTTTGTTCCGGGCTGGTCACATTTCTGAACGGATCTTAATGAAACTTGGTACACGTGTTCCTTGATTTATTTGCAATTTTTTGTCGAGAGTTTTTTTTTGATTGGAGGGAAAATGGGGGCAAAAATGGGGGAAGTTTGCAATATTGTTATATTGCTTATACCACTGGCCGCATGGTGATTCTTTTACAACTTTGCGCTTTGAATTCGTTTTCGTTTTTATTTTTATTTTTATTATTTTTATTTTATACATTTATTTGAACCGTCTGACCAGAATAGGTAGTAACTATAGAAAAACCCTTCTTTTGAGAGTAGACGAGGAAAAAAAAATTACAGAATGGGAAATACCTATCTATAGAGTTATGAAAAAAAAAAGGAAAAGGGAGTAAACGGAGGTGTTTCGCGAGGTCTACTGTTCACAGAACCACTAGTAGTATGCTTCACTTCACTTTCAAAGCGATTTGGTACCAGTCAGGTCAACCAACAGTCAGCGCTGTGACCTGGGCTTCGTCGTCTAGCCTGAGTCGATGCTAATTCGTGCTTATGTTTGGTATTTTACGGCGGCGAGGCGATAAGGTGACGACGCTTTTCAGAGTGATATATGTGTTAATATTATGTGCTATGACCTAGACGCCCGAATACTCAAACGCTACTCTACTTTGAGAGCTGCTCAAGTATCATGCTGTTGCGCTGAACGTCAACGAATTAACAGTGACAGCATGATACTTGAACAGCTCTCGAAATTGAGTAGCGTTTGAGTATTCGGGCGTAAGAACTGCATTTAATGCCTTTAGGCGCGATTGGTTCAATTCGCGATTGAATGGGACAGAACTCTCTTAATGCGCTCTTTACCGGAATCGTTAATCATCGCCAAGTTTTAGCAGACAGATCTCTCACTTGGGGAATTACGGTAATTTCCATCGCAAGTCTTCGCAATATACATTTGTAACCGTGTTCGCAGTCGCGGCCGCCAGCGGAGCACCCGAGCGGGCAGCTGTCGCTGGGCGCGCACGTGTCGCAGCAACAGTTGCTGCAACCGCTCGTCAGCATGCAGTACTCGCCGCGGGATGATGCTCCCGCGCCGCACTACTCCCGCAGCCTCACGTCCGCCGCGGACCTCGTGCTGGGCTCGTACCGCGCGAGCGTCGCTGCCAAGGTCGGTGTTACAGCAACAGTTGCAGCAGCCGCTCGTCAGCATGCACTACTCCCGCAGCCTCACGTCCGCCGCGGACCTCGTGCTGGGCTCGTACCGCGCGAGCGTCGCTGCCAAGGTCGGTGTTACAGCAACAGTTGCAGCAGCCGCTCGTCAGCATGCACTACTCCCGCAGCCTCACGTCCGCCGCGGACCTCGTGCTGGGCTCGTACCGCGCGAGCGTCGCTGCCAAGGTCGGTGTTACAGCAACAGTTGCAGCAGCCGCTCGTCAGCATGCACTACTCCCGCAGCCTCACGTCCGCCGCGGACCTCGTGCTGGGCTCGTACCGCGCGAGCGTCGCTGCCAAGGTCGGTGTTACAGCAACAGTTGCAGCAGCCGCTCGTCAGCATGCACTACTCCCGCAGCCTCACGTCCGCCGCGGACCTCGTGCTGGGCTCGTACCGCGCGAGCGTCGCTGCCAAGGTCGGTGTTACAGCAACAGTTGCAGCAGCCGCTCGTCAGCATGCACTACTCCCGCAGCCTCACGTCCGCCGCGGACCTCGTGCTGGGCTCGTACCGCGCGAGCGTCGCTGCCAAGGTCGGTGTTACAGCAACAGTTGCAGCAGCCGCTCGTCAGCATGCACTACTCCCGCAGCCTCACGTCCGCCGCGGACCTCGTGCTGGGCTCGTACCGCGCGAGCGTCGCTGCCAAGGTCGGTGTTACAGCAACAGTTGCAGCAGCCGCTCGTCAGCATGCACTACTCCCGCAGCCTCACGTCCGCCGCGGACCTCGTGCTGGGCTCGTACCGCGCGAGCGTCGCTGCCAAGGTCGGTGTTACAGCAACAGTTGCAGCAGCCGCTCGTCAGCATGCACTACTCCCGCAGCCTCACGTCCGCCGCGGACCTCGTGCTGGGCTCGTACCGCGCGAGCGTCGCTGCCAAGGTCGGTGTTACAGAAACAGTTGCAGCAGCCGCCCGTCAGCATGCAGTACTCCTCATCAAATTACCTTTTATTGAGCAGAGTCGAAATAACTTCGAACGCTAAAGATGCCCAAGTCAACTTCATCCTAATCCTCTAATATACCTAGTTGGTTAAACTTCCTCATTTGTAATTCAGATTTTAAAAAGATATTTGGCTAATTATAATAAATAATTTGTTTTCGGTTTACAACCATAGTTTTTACATAGAATTTTTCATGGCATAAAAATAAAATTATTAATATTTGTGTGACTTCGCAACACCTCACAATGGTCCATGTAATATTTCCCATCAATTTGTATGCATAAAAGTGAAATAAAGAATAAAGAAATAATATATACGTCACGTTCTAGGATAAAGATGGCAATATCCTGCACGGTTTGGGCATGACCTTCCAAAGAGTGAACCTGGATTCGTGCTACGGCAACAAGGAGATCAGCAGGTGGTACCCCGTTGGAGATGGAAAGGTAAGATTAATTCATTTTTAATCAGTGTCAGAAATTGTTGATCATTTTCTATTATTAGAAGGATTTTTCAAAATTAAGAAAATTAAATTGTCGTATACTTATTCTTTTGACCACTGATTATGCCAACAGCAAGAGAATGTTTTTACTATTACATGAGTTGCTTGCCTCCGTGTCCACGATTTCAAAGGAAATTATTTAAGCAGTTAAAAATTATGAAATTTTTGTAAAATTAAAGAAAAACCTACTAAATAATTTATTAATTTTTAATAATTATTGTGTGTGTTTCTTTACCCTGTGTGCTTAATATTATTATAGGCAGACTTTTCACGTAGAAATAAGTGCGCATGGCGTCTCCGGATAGTTTAATGCTCTAACGCCCGAATATTCAAACGCACAATTTTGAGAGCTGCTCAAGTATCATGCTGTCGCGCTGAACGACAACTATATGACAGTGACAGCATGATTCTTGAACAGGTCTTAAAATTGAGTAGCGTTTGAATATTCGGGCGATATTCAGTCTATATCAGCAAAACTAATTCTACACCGTTTGTCCAACAGGTCCGCATAACAGAAATAGTGGACGTGCGGGCAGACCAAATACTGGAGAGTTCACTAACGCACGCTGTTGTCCGCAACCCGCTGTCCAGCACGCTGCTGCCCCTGTGTCCTATGGAGGTTCGCTCTGTGTTCATCAACTACGGCTGAGATACTGTAAGGATTTCTTTATACAATAATTCATATGCTCATAAAATCGAGTACTCCGATACGAATTCTCAGAATTTCAAATTTACTTAAAGTCGAAATACTCTCGGAATGTCAAAGTTACGTAAATTCCAAGTACTTGTAAAAGTAACTCTTGGAATGTCAAACTAACAACGTACTTTAAGACTTACTCTTAATGTCTTCTCTCAATGAATATAGCAATTTTATTTAGCAGATGATAACGTTTTAAGAAACACTCTCAGAATGTCAAACTTACGAGTACATATGTCAAAGTTCTTAAATTGTAAGTTAAGGTGAACGACGAGATGTACTTTCGTAATATCAAAATTTAAATAATAAAGTCAAAGTACTTTGCGTAGTGTGTAATATCAAAAGTACTAGACAAAATCGGAATGTTAAAAACAACCTTTTAATATAAAATTTATTTTAATGTCAAACACAAAATTATAATATTGTGTTGTATGCTTAGCGTGTATATTTTTTTTGTTATATTATCTTGTTTTTTAGACAATACTAAGGTGAAAAGAGCTGATTTATTGATCATAATTGGACAATTGTAAACCCAGGGTAATAATATTAAAGACTACTAAGGCATTTATTTTGAATTTTATGTTACTAGCGACACGCCCCAGCTTCGCTCGTGTCCAAAATTATAACGTACTAACTCTTCGGAAATACGTCTTGGAATTATAATTATGAAAATAGGAAAATCAGTAGACGCAGTCAGTTAATAGTATTGATATAAATGTAACAGTGCGGGGGTGAATAAAGTTTTAAAAATATATGCAAAACTGGAAAGATTAATTTTTTTTATTACACGACTGACCAAAAAAGGAGTGTTATGTTTTCAGAAATCGATAAAATAAATTTTGAGCAATCGAATCGAGTGGGTTATCAAAATGATAGGGGGTTAAAAGGCGATTTCAAAAACGTGGGATTAAACAAAACTTTAAAATATATATATAACAGAAAATATTGTAAAATAAAATATTTTAGTATATGTACCGTGGTGTATACAGTAGTATTCAATCAAATCAAAGGTTATTTTTAAATACAAACGGACACTCCAATTTTATTTATTCGTATAGATGTATATTTGACGAAAAAAAATTTATTTGTATTGTCGTCAGTTGTGTATTTTTTTTTAAATATATACTTATTTTATATTTTTTAATAATAAGCTTGTTGAATTTAGTATAATTTTTTGCCCTTCTTGTTTTAAGAAGTGAACCAAATTGTGATTTTTTTTATATATGAGGAAAATGCCCCAGCCCCTATTACGGAAAGAAAAATAAGCAGTTGTAAGCATCGACATTTTTCTGCAAGATTAGATTTGTTTTTTATGACATTTTGTTTGTTTTTAAAGGAAACTTAGTTTAAAAATATAATTTTTAAACACATGTCCATTTTTTCCTATTTCCTTCATATTGTTGTTTACAATTTTAAATTTTTTTCAAGAATCTATTTATTTGAAACACTATCAAGAATTATGCCTTGATAGAAAAAGACAGTGTATCACTCCTCTGCTATAGGCAAGATCTAGATCGGAAATTTTGAACCCCTCCAATTGCAAAGTATAAACATTAGAAGAGATTTTGCGAGAAATCATTTTTGTCACGGTTCGGTACTTATATACTGTTTCTAAAAAGGGTTGTTGTTGCTTTTTTCTAAACTACTATTAATCAAGTGAAACTTTAGAGTGATAGTTACCTGTGTTGTACGTAATTAATAATCAATATTCTCATTTAAAACCATGACAGGTCAATTTATATTCATCACATGTAAAGATTATTATATACATCCTAAAAATATATACTTTTCTTATAATTAGGTGCTGAAATTTAGTGTATATGAATTGTATCTTAGAAATCAAGCTATCGGCCTATTGAAATATTGAAGTTGTCATGGATGGTAATTAATAATACTGTATGAAATATGTTTGATTTTTTCGTATTTGCCTATTTATACATTTTTTATAAGTAATACCGTTTTTAATTTACCTCAAAATAGTATACATATTATTATCTATATTCAAAACTTCAAATTAAAAACAAAATGAACTTTAATTTGTTTATTTTTTCTTAATTTTTAAGTATTTAAATCTTTTATTGCGCCATTGATGTATTTCGTAAGTAAAAGATATCAATATATACTCTCGCTTGTTATTCATAACTGTTTGCAGTCAGGAAATAAAAACATAATAACAATTTTTTAGGTTATTAAAAATAACAACAAACAGCAGTAGTTAGAAGTAACAAAAAACTTACTTCCTTTCAGTCATCAGTGTACTTATCACAAAGGAAAAAAATCCAGTTAACAGTGCTGGACACTTCGATACTAATTATTCATCATTCTCATATATATAATAGATTTAGTTCCATTGTTACGTTCAAGGCAAATGAAACTGTTGTTTCACAGCTTATTGGCCGTACTTTATTATTTAATTTTTGGGAAGAGTTACAACTATTACAAAAATAAGTAGTAAATAACTTAATGGTTATTTAAATGTATAAAACAAGAAGATAATTGAAATATTTCACAAAAAATGTTTCTAACTAGTTCATTGCTGTGTAAATATACACATGTACATATTAAATAAATTCCCCCTTATTCATAAAAAATACCACACATTTGTTAAGCCCATTTTAACAGAAATATGTTCAGTCACTTTCTCTCCTATGAATATTTAAAGTGTAAAGAAGAGACAAAATACATTTTAGTTAAAATTGGTATTATTAATAAAAAAGGGGGATGAAGTATCGTACGTACATATTAATTATCGAAGTGAATGTGTACTTTAGAATTTAATGTTGATTTGATCAATATTGTAGGATCATCGTTAAAGTAGTTAAGATAGTCAAAGTTGTTCTTGTATATATATTGTCTGTATTGTGCTTCGTTGCTTTGTAAATATATATACAAAAATCAAATTTGTTTTTTATATTTATTTTAACCATTCGAAATCATTCAGAACGCGAGCTATTAAAGACAATCTTATAATTATAATATGTCTACAAATGTTTATATTTATATATAGCATACAATACGATTTCTTTAGTTTTTTTTATTTTGGCAGTATACGAGTAGATACTGCGTTAAGACGGACGCGACCAACATCAACTTCATTAAGTATGGCATGTACTCAGGTGGCTTACCACCATCTCTTAAAACCATGCAAGAACGATTGAGTAAGGGAGATGTCGCTCTACATCATGTATTACGCTGTCTCGCTTACTCACTGTATCTTTTAGAGACGGTAGTAACCCCCCCTTTATTTATGTCTATGAACAACGAGACAATGATGGAATGCTTTCTCATATACCTGTTTTATATATTATTTAAAGATTCCTTATGCTACTGTATTGTAACTACAAATATTGATAAAACGTGAGACTCCAATAGGCTTACCAAAGGCACAATTTCAAATCTAACGAAGTTCGAAAATAACCAAATGCATGGGATTGACATAAGCCGTGCTAAGTCACGTGGTCAATCGTATGCCTATCCCATACATTTTGTTTTTGATGAACTTCATTAGCGTTTTGTGACTTTGGCTAAGCCCCCTGGTCTTGCAAATGAATTGTATTTTAAATTGTGTATTTAAAATTTAAGGGGTTAGACAAAATAAACACCAATTTCCTTTTACAAACCAAATTTAGAAGGTCATCAACCACTATCACTACATAGTATAAAACAAATTCGCTTTCTCTGTCTCTTTGTATGCTTAAATCTTTAAAACTACGCAACGGATTTTGATGCGTTTTTTTTTTAATAGATAGTGATTCGAGAGGAAGGTTTTTTTGCCCATGATGAGATGAGAGGCCAGGGCGGGTCGCTACTACATAAAATATATTAAAACAAACCAATTAAGATTGGACTATTTATTCATTAATATATCAATTAATTAACTCCTAACTTTTTTTAGATTCGTCACTTAAGCTTCTGTCAATAATTATAATACAAATATATTTGGGGATAAAATTATAATACAAAATGTATATGTACACAAACAGAAAGTAGTTTTTTCGTTACACCAAATAAGAACTGATGAACTAATACTGATAAAGCTCATATTTAAATAAACTAGCCACCTGTTACCAGATAAAATAGGAAAATATAGGTACATTATTAAAAATATTTTTTTCTTAAGTCAATTAATCACAGAAAAATATCCCGAAAAAAACTACACAATGGTATTTCTTCTGAACTAACGGCTTAAGTAGACATATTTTAGCAATTAAACCCTCATGTTTAGAAAAGTAAAAATTTGTTATAAAAATGGTTTTTTTTTTACAACTAGTTACAAAACAGCAAAAAAAAATCATCTGTAGTAATTGGTTTGGTAAATTTAGTTACCTAAGTGTGCGAAGGGAACTAATCAGGATGCGTATTAATTATATCAACACCCGCGTTTGACAGTAATATAAATATTTAACAAAACAAATATGCAAAATAAACACACAATTTCTCACCGGATAGGTACGCAAGAATTCATACAAACATCACTTGAAGCATATAGTCTGAATACTACTATGCAGAATTTGTTTGCAGAATCTGGTAAGGTTATACTCAAACAGAGGTAAGGTTATTTTGGACTGCAAAAAAAGCTTTGTAACCTTCAAAATAACTTGTAACCTCACCATCGATACCAGTCTTAACATTATATAATTAACGTTACTTACCGCTATTAAGTGTTAATTTGGTAACGGTACCAAGCCATGGTTCTACGGTAGCAAAGCATACATCACACAAGAATAACAAAACACACATAATACAGAAGTATAAAATAAATACAGGGTAGATTGTAAAAAATGCACTAATTTCAACTAATTAAACCAATCAAATTACAATATATCATAACAAATACTGACACCGAACTGAAGCGCGATAACTAAATATAATAATCATAATTGCATGGCAAGTATTCACTAGAAATAAAAATAAATTAAATTAATTAGATCATATTTCGTCTATAGATGGGTTTATACCGAGTGAATATCGGTAATATACTCAAAGCCAGGGTATTTAACCGGTTTAACACCCGATTAGGGTAAATACCTTTTGGGTTTTTACATACCGACCCGTCCGCTGACAGAATGCGTTTTTAACATTGTGAAATATACATACATGTTTCTATTTGTCTGTCTCCGGATCTTACTTACCACATAGTGAGGATTAAAATACGAATCACAGAAGTGCGACACATGAAATTTCGAATAAATAAACAGCGGCACCATTAGCTTAAAATAGTGTTTTGCAATTTCGTGTGTGGTACTTCTGTAATTCTTACATTTGTTATGTCGTCGTGACTATGTGGTAAGAACCTGTCTCCGTCTTGCTGTCAAATCTGCATTCTCTCAGCTGACGGACAAAAGCAATATTAAAATCATTTATCAGATAAAACTGACAAATAGCTATAAATTAAGTTTGTGATGGAGTTATAAATTAATGGTAACCGAATTTAAATCACTTTGTTTCCAAGTTTGACTAGTATAAGTTTACATAAGCAAGGGTTATAAATAAAAATTGCACATAGGACGTTTTGAGGTTAGCTAGCCTATTGTCGACCTAAACCACAGACTTAGCTTTACTAAAATAGACGGACTTTAATATTTCAAAGTTCGCGCCAGCAATATGTATTATCAGTTAATTTATTAACACTTTCACGGACGAGACGACGAGATAACAATAACAGTTAATTGTTATCTACATCGAGAGGCATTACTGTCAGCGAAAGTGTTAAATAATAAAAATGAATGTTGAACTCATCATTAATCCCTCGACTTAGAATCCATACACAATAAAAAAAACTTGTTATGCGGTACCTGGGTACCTCCCGGTGGGCAAGGGGTTATTACCTATTTATTTGAGAGTTATTTACCTATACGTTATTGCGTTTACAAGACAAACTATATCGTTTTTTTTCGTCTTATGCAAGAGTAATTATAGAATTTTAGCGGTAAACCTAAAAATACTGAGGTTTTAAAAATACCCAATCGCGCCAATATCTTACTTACTAAAAATTTCAATTTTCGAACTACAACAACAAAATATAAATTATGTGTCCTAGTAATTCTATTATCATAGAACTAACGAAACAAACTTGTCTTTTGTTACGATTAAAGCAGAACCACTTTTATAGTATTTGATTGCGAACATGTAACGCGCTATGAATGGCTCAAATATTTACAAGTTAGATTCGAATTTGCGTACAAGTGTTTGGGCGATTATACGAGACTGAAAATTGTTACTAATTTCCAGTCTCGTATAATCGCCCAAACACTTGTACACAAATTCGAATTCAACTTGATTTTTAATACATATAATATAAATATGGTGCTACTAAAAACGTTTATCACAAACATTAAAGGCGGTTCAATGCTACTATAGTCTGGCTTGTAGTGCGGCGTGTCGCAGTAACACGGGGCTATCTGCCAGGAAGCCGGCCCTCGCGGGCAGCAGCGCGCGAGCCAGCCGCAGCGAGCGCTGCGTGCCGGCGGGCACCACGCGGTACGATACCTCATTTTCTCTGCCGACGAAATAATATGTAACGAGGTAAGACCGATGCGGCAAGTAGGTATTGATTACTTTCTAAATTAAACAGAATTTTTTTTGATCTTTCATACAAAGCCCTGTCCGAATTGAAAAAACTTATTTTACTGCGCAAACTTATTTAGAAAGTTTAGTTTTACACACTAGAAATTTGGTTGCTATAAAAAGTAAAATTTGCAACGATTCAAAGTGAGTCTCGGCCTCTGATAGTAGGGAATCGAAGAATCGTGCCGTAGACAACCAGCCTGTTATAATGATTGTCGATATAATAATAATAAATATTATCGTAGAAAAACATCACTGGAATAAAAACATTTTTTTGGTGGTTCCATAAGAAATGTCAAAAATGATAAGATAAGAAAGAGATAAGAGCAATCAGTACTTACAGTTTCTCCTTGAGCAGCGCCCCCGACAACACCAGGCCGTGCAGGCAGTTGCCGATGGCGTCCAGGCTCAGGCTGTAGGGGTGGCGATGCTCGGCTTCGAGCCGCGCTTGAATCCGCTTCAGCGCAAGGCTGTGTGGACAAGTACTTTCCTGAAACGTGAAAGTCATCCTTTCAATAGCTAGAAAGTTTACAAATAGGGCTAAGCTTTTTTGCATATAATAACGCTTGATAAAATAAGAAATACTGAGATTAGAAAAAGATGTGGTGTGAATGAGGATGTAGTGACGAAGATCGAAAAAGGAATATTGAGATGGTTTGGACGTGTAGACAAGTTGGATGAAAGGAGCCTGACGAAAGGTATATGAGTCGGTCAGCCTTGAAAAACATACTGCGACCAAATTGCAAACATTTTGAAAAAGGGTACATTAGAAGTACCCGAAATCGGCGAGCGTGTGACGAGTTATGACTGTGGAGCGAGATATGCATGTAAGGATCCGTAGCTAATGGAAATCTATAGTTTCTGCCTACTTCTAAGGGAGACAGGCGTGATGTTAATGTATGTATGTTTAAACGCTTCACGTCACGATAATTGATGTAATATGTCACTTGTCAGAAACAGGAAAGAATTTCACCGACAAGAACCTAAAATGACGGCGTCGACATATAAATAAATATATACCTACTTTATTGTACCAATACCTAATCGAACCTAAAATTTTGCCAAAAAAAGCGGCAAGAGTAGGCGCTTAGCAGTGAGCGATGGAGAGCTCTGGTGTCGGAGGCCAAGATCCTCTTTAGGTCGCTATAGTAATAAGCCATAATAAGTAAATAATTGTGTACCAAGGCGGGCTTATCTCTATATCGTATAGTTACCTCGGCCATAAGTTCCGCACACGCGTGCAAAGTGTCTAGCGCGGGTGTGACGGCGGCCTGCAGCAGGCCTTGCAGCCGCCGCGCGCCGCCGGCCTGCAGCAGGCCGCGCCCGCTCTCCACGACCACATCCTGAGACAAGCAGTACTCCAGCGACGAGGCGAATGTCTACAACAACCTGCTCTGTTACTTCTAATAATATAGGTAAAACATAATAGCCCAGTTTATATAAATCCAAATTTCATCCTTTTTCATCCATTAGTAATATTAGGTTCTACTTCCGAGACCTGTTCATAGATTCGTCTTATAAGTAGCCGGATATCAACTTCTTCAACAGGCCTTACGTGTTGGTTCAATATCCCCACGTAAGCCTCTAAAAATGCCGGGCGGGTGTATACTTATAACTATGTAACATAAAATAAATCTTTCCTCTTTATAATATTAGTATAGATAAATAAGCAAAGTCTTACATTTTCCTCCGTTTCTTCAACATAGTAGAACTCATGATGCAACAGTTTCCTGATGAGGTGATATCGCGTGATCAGTTCCTCTAAAACAACATGAATTATAATATCATATCACTATGTCTAATCTTAATCGGAAATAGCGTGACACAAAATCATTCGATTTTATCAGCAATACAAATGATACCTTTATCTGTTATATAAAACATTATTATTTCAGGCGGATTAGAACAGCCTAATCAAATGTATATAATTTAAATAAATCTTTAAAATGGGATTTGGAATTCCCTTTACTTAAGTTAAAGTATAAACAACTAGGGAGGAAAGTCATAATCAGCATTCATTTCTTGTAGGTGACACGATCAACCGGCCTCTGACGTTCCTTTAACCAGATGGCAGTCGGGACCAACGGCTTAATGTGCCTTCCGAAGCACGGAATCATCTTTAATATCAGACAAGATATATTTGTATATATCTTGTAAAATATATATATTTTTTCATGAATATATATATATTTTTCCAAAATAACTTTTTTATTTAGTGTCATTTTTTCTTTGTCTGCTATATAGTCGCGTCAGAATACAAAAAAGAGGTAATATTTTTACAAAGGTTAACGTCATCAGGACAGCTACCCCACTCTCTCCTTTATTCCGACTGTTTATAAACTCAAAAAATCTGACACCAATCTTGGCACACTCCATAATTAAGATTAGTGTTTTGGTTTGGGCGGCGACCCAGTGTATTGTAGTGTTAGTTTGTTTTATTTGGGTGCTATAAGATAACAACGCACTGATCTCACGGAACCAACCCAGTTGTATAAATATAAATGTACCTTCTGTGACTGATCCTTTGCAGACTATGAGATATATCAACGCCGGTGGCACCAAGTAGTGAAGTACTGGGTTCACGTACAGTTGTAGTTGGATGATGGGCACCGCGTTTGCCATAGTCTCAGCCTTCAGAACGTGACCTATACAAATCATAATTTAAGTTATTCTACTGCACTGATTGGTAGTATAGTAGCTATGCTAGTTTTGTACTTGCCGTTGGCAGCCGCTTGTTAGTTTTTTTGCTGCCTTTTAAAGTGCAATATATCACAGGTTTCATCCTTTACAAAATAAGTAATGTTTGGGCCTCTGGGATCTCGAACTATTTGGAATTGACTATTTTACCCTAGTATGAGAGACGCTAGCGACTGCGTTAGGAACTCAGATCACATCAAACAAGGGAGATTTGTCATAGCGGCCCGGCCCTGGCGAACGCATCTGGCTAAATTTTGGCTTGATACAGATTTCCGCTGTCAGTCTATCACGCGCTACACGCTCGCGCACATCTCTCAAATTTTGCCAAAATGCCGAGTTGTTCAGTGGTTGTTTGCAAAAATACAAGCAGTAAAGTGAACTTCGTGAAAGATGGAATCTCATTTCATGTGTAAATATTGCATTATATACATATTTCTTTTCTAAACCGGAAAAAATGAAATTAATTATTATGTAAATGACATGAAGTGACAATTCATTCATAACGTGTTGATACAATACATTGCTTGCTAAGTAAGTATCAATTAATGAATCGGTCCGCTTGATTGCGCAATGGATCCGTGCTTCACCGATACTTTCAAATTAGCAATGTAATGTCAGTCGCGTAGTACCGGCGCTGTCACCGGCCGTAAAATAGTGATGTAGTCTTACGAGTAATATGTCGTAACTATTAAACAATTTATCGATAGTTTTATAGCGTGTTTATTATAACGTTTTGTGGGCAAAACAAAGCGTGAAAATAGAGTTAGCTTTTCAACCGAACAATACTAAAGTGGTATACTTATAAAAAACGTTTCCAACCGAGCATTAAACGTAAACAACGGTCAAAACCTTTTTCGATACAGATTAAAATTGGTTTAGATTAAGGTTGGCATAGAAATACGTCTTTTTTAGGGTTCCGTACCTCAAAAGGAAAAAACGGAACCCTTATAGGATCACTCGCGTGTCTGTCCGTCTGTCTGTCCGTCCGTCTGTCACAGCCGATAACTCTGAAACCACTGGACCAATAGAGATGAAATTTGGTACACATATGTAAGTTAAAGACCCAAAGGTGCATGTGTAACGTAAATAAATAAATTATGAATTTGGGGTTCATTTTTGGAGGGTAAATCACAACATAAAAAAAAAAATTCGCTAACCATATCGTGTGACATATCAAATGAAAGAGCTCGTTATGAGGAGCTTAAATATATTTTTGTTATTATTGTAATATAAATATTTTTCATTTTATTCAGGAAAGAAGACGAAAATTGACCATTCCCCCCTGATCTCCGAAACTACTGAGCCTAAAATTTTTAAAAAATTACGGAATGTAGGTCATTGCCTGTAGATTACAGAAAAACCTACAAGAACTCTGTCAATTGACAATCAAGTGGTAAATTCAATATAAGACGTTCACGGAAAATAGTTCACTAAAACACCACTAGATGGCGATAGTATTAGTTAGTTGAAAATTTAAAAACTGACATTGGCATTGTACGGAACCCTCTCCACGCGAGTTCAACTCGCACTTGACCGGTTTTTTTTATTACTAGTTAGATTAGACAGAGCTCAAGTACACATAATAAAATGTTACAAATGTTATATGCTTTTTCAGGCAAATGCTCTGTGATATACATTTCAAATTGTATAATATGTCTTTATTCACACTTAGTTTTTTTTACCCGACTGCGCAGAAGGAGGGTTTTATTTATTACACAATTGTAAACGGCGGACTTAAAGCCTGAGGCCTTATCTACCAGTCAACCAAATGAGTGATGCAGAGAAAAGTAGGGTTTTGTTTTTCGAGCGTATGTATGTATGTCCATTTCTTTAGCACGCCCTACAGCCCAAACGGCTAAACGGTTTTTGACATAATATGAGGTGTCCTTCAATTGGTCAGAACTGCGGTAGTGACATAAGGCTATATAATTTTTTTAAATGGTACCCGCCGGAGGAGCAATCGGGTTTTTTTTTGTTTTTATAATAATTGCTTGTTTGTGTTTTTACATAATTTTATTAGGTTTTTTGGACACACCCACATCTAGTGATTTTTATATTTTTATGACAAACACTCGTGTAGATTAACGTCTTTATCTGCACGAGGTAAATAGATATTAAACTAAAATAAATGGCATATTTTTACCCGACTGCCAAGAAATTGACATGTTCTTCACAGGTGTTCTCGCATGTATTTATGGTTGTATACCACAATTATTATACCTCGTATACTAGTATTGTACCTAACCGCAATCGCGAATATCTTGGGATGCTTTTTTAGAATTCACTCCGTATAATTGTGCTTTAAACTAATATCGCATAAGGGATTTTATTTTTGTTTCAATTGACTTTGTCTTTAACTTGTAGGTACCCAAATGATCCAAAAATTAAAGAAAAATGGATAAATGCTACAGACAGAGGTCCTAACTGGTTTCCAACAAGGAATAGCACAATATGCTCGGTTCATTTTGAGCCAAGGTGTATGCAACCACATAAAAATGTTCGTCGGTTATTTGAGTGGTCGGTTCCAACAATAACATTGTATACCAAATTAATGGTAGGATCAAATTCAGAATTATTTAATTTACTTTAATGGTACATAGCCTTCTAAATTAATTATGTACTTGTACCATGTACTTGGCCCCGACGGACACGGAGTAAAATGATATAATATAAAACTCTCTTATAAAATATAAGTAACCAAATCCAACACCATCCGAGACAAGTATACGGCATGCTCCTCTGTGTAATATAATTCATTCTTTAAGAAGGTATTGATTGAAGATCGGTCTAGTAAGTAGTTCCTTAGATTAGTACATTCAAACTCTTCAGCTTAATAATATAAGTATACAAATATTTATCTACTTAATTTTATTTTATGAATTTCAAAAGAAATACCAATACTGAATAATACCGACGATATAAAAATATTTATTTGATAAATTACCATTTTTTGGTATTTGTTTCATACATAATTTTTTTATCGACCATATTTTTCCCATCACTAGCGTTTGTGTAAAATGCTGTGATTGGAAAAGTGAATTTGTGTGAGTTAATAGAAACAATGTTATTGTTGTGTTTGCAGCCAATCACGTTGGCTTTTGTGTTTGCGTGTGCCCTGTTGAGATAATCATTAGGTTGTGTGCAAGTACAAATGTGTGGGAAAGTGGCGACATCGGGTACGTATACTAAACTCGCAAGATAGCAAATCTCCCTTGTTTGATGTGATCTGAGGTTAGGAACTTAGGAGTTTCAATGGAATTTCTTAGTGGGCTTACTGTCCGCCAGGGACACTGTACAAGTATGTCATACAAAACAGTCGCTAACATCTGCGTTTATAAAATCTCATGCTAGGGGTACTGAGCTCTATCTCTTTAAATTTAAATATCAAAATGTTGTTTTATTCATTGAGTGAAGATAACTTTGTAGTCATTCAACAATGTTTTTTTTAATACTATTTTAACATGTAGCAAAATTGTCATGACGAATAAATAATTTACCTATTGTAAGCAGATAAGTACATAACAATAGCGCATTAACATAAATCATATTATAAAATACTTTAGAGAGCACATTGTAGTAGGAGTGTGTGCAAATACATATAAGATAAATGTTTTGAAATAATTAATGTCACTTTGCATTTATTGATAACTAGCTTTTGCCCGCGGCTTCACCCGCGTGAGTTTCCCACGGGAACAGGGCTTTTTCCCGGGATGATAGGTATTCTATGTCCTTTTCAATACTTCTTTCTATGTGTATGCGTCAGGAAGATTGGTGCAGTAAATAAGGCATGAAAACGCAACAAACAAACAAACTCACTTTCGCATTTATAATATTAGTTAGGATGACTGAATGATTATGTTTATATATATATAATCTTGATTATTATAATTACATTATTTACCTTCAAAGCTCATCCCTAAACATCAAAAGATAAATTGTAGTTAAGTTTATTGACCTATATTTATCACACATAATTATGATAACATATATTACTACATTAGTGTGCATAGAAAGAGAGAGCATTGAATTGAACTCTATTATAGTAAAATCTTTAAAAATTATACAGGCTGGTTATATATAAACATTGAGTGATTTTATTAACAACTAGTATTTGCCCGCGGCTTCGCCCGCGTACACTTTCCTTGGGAACAATTCTTTTTCCGGGATGAAAGGTACCTTATGTCCTTCTCCTGGTTTAAGCTACCTGGTTTGGTGGGGACCAATTTTCAGCCAAATCAGTTTCTTTTATATATATATATATATATATATATATATATATATATATATATATATATACCAAACACGACTTTCTTTTATATATATATAGATTTCAGCTAGTGTTTTTAGCTCGTACAGATTGTAATGTAAAGGTAGGTATATTAATTAGTATAATGTACAGCTGATAATCAACATTTTCCAGGTGTCGAATGTAGTCAATGTCAAACCGTCGCTAAGGTACAAAATGTTTTTTTTTTTTCAAAGCGATGTCTTAAATCTTTCAGAACCTTTGTAAGAAGGTCACATAAGTACCGATTGCCTTAACAAAGTCGAAAATAATCGATTATATTGGAAAGATCCTAACGATGAAAATAGTCATAAATTAAGCCAAAAGAGCTACTATAACAAAAACTTACCTTTCATTTTTCTCTTAACTTCACTGGAGACCTCCACCAGCGCTCCACAAACGAGCCTCAACCGCCTCTCCTTGTCCAACCTCATCATCTCCCTGTGCACAACTAATATCCTCTCAACACTGCTCTTCACATCATTCTCATACACCATCGCGCCTAAATCCGTTAACACTCTCATCATCCAAGTCACTTCACTTAACACTTCATCGAAACCCAACGGTTGACATCTCACTACACTGTTCATCAAAACTAGGGCTAATAAGTTGGATATAGTCACGACGGTCGCTGTCTGATGCAAGCTGATGACGTGTTCAGCGACGGCTTGCACTTGTCTGAATTGATTCGGGGTAATATGCTGGAGGTCCACCGGCTTAAGGGGCTCGTCTATGTGAAGGTCACCGAGGAAGGACTTGACGGAGAGTGGGTCGCCGAAGTTGATATAGATGTTGCCGTAGTGATCATTCAGTTTGCATAGAGATTTCAAAAAACCCTGAAAAATATATAAAATTTAGGTAGATTGTCGTAGGTTTTAGCCTTGTGGTATTTGGCTTTGTTGAGTACCGATGGCTCAATCAGCCTCTTTTTTATATTTATTTATGTTTTGTATACTTTTTTATTTTGATGTTTTGTCTTTTGTTTTGTTTGGTCAGTATAGTTGTGTTGTCAAGAGCATCAATAAAGGCCGTGCTTAATATTTGATTTTATTTTACAGACGCCGACGCCTATTTCGGTGTCTATAGGCTTGTTTGTGGTTTTTTCCCGGAGGTGCCGTAAGAGGCGACTAAGGGAAAGAACACAGGTCAATATAAAACAAATCTAATAATTTGAGAACTTTAAAAAAATTGTTTAAATACCTAATTAAAGTTTCTAATAAAAGTGTGTTTTTATTCTGTGTTGAAAAACGTATGATATTCGTGTGATATATTCATATCACACTCGGCTACTATGACCAACTTAGCACACTTATCTCATAATGAACTATTAATAAGGTTTACGGGGTTTACCCTGCTCATTCCTCAAAAGAAAAAATAAGCAAAAAGGATTTAGTTCAGGCATGAAGTGAAGGGTTAAAATTTAATATATTTTTTTTATTCTAAAATAAATTAAAACTATATATCTATTGTACTAAAAGATGATAACAAAAAAATAATAATTAAATACACACAATGATTGTCAAGTCAGGTTTATAGTTAATTATCATACAGCCTTCGTAGTTCTTGATATATATTAGAGAAATAATATCTAATTTTGTTTTTTTGTTCGATTTTTGGTCACTTTTTGCTACTATTATTATTAATATACATGACTTGTATGATTGTCAGTTGAATGAACGTTAATAAGATAAGCAAATCTTTTGGCTAACAAACAGCCGCGAACTCGCAAATGTCTTATTTAAACAATACAAACGAGAAGAATATTTAAGTAGACTTGACTTAGTCAAAAATCTTACAACTGAATCTTTGATTTGTTATCTTGTGTACAACATGTTTTTATATTGTGTAGGTTTATATATTTTGGTAGCCTCGTTTCAAACATTATAATCAGAGATCGGAAACCAAACAAGCTCATTTACTGCCCATACATTTTTACCGCGACGTAGCATTACGGTTCCGCTCAACCGGTATATACCTACCCGAAAATAACGGTATTTAGTACCCTTAATCAGAGAGCTATTTACAATTTGAAATCCAAGCCAACAAGTTATTTCCAAATTAAAGTGCTGGCTTGACGTCGTGGCCCGGGTAATGTGTGCAATTGGACTCACCACCAGGAATAGCGAAAACCGGGCGAAGTGGAGTAGAAATAAACCGGTCAAGTGTGAGTTGAACTCGTTTGGAGAGGGTTCCGTACAATGCCAATGTCAGTTTTTATATTCAATTGTGGTATTTCAACCTATCGCCGTCTAGTGGTGTTTTAGTGAACTAAAACGTTTTATATTGAATTTACCACTTAATTGTCAACTGACAGAGTTCTTGCAGATTTTCCTGTAATCTACAGGCAATGAACTATATTTCGTATTTTTTTTTCAAAATTTTAGGCCTAGTAGTTTTGTAGATAAGGGGGGGGAATGGTCAATTTTTGTCTTCTTTCATGAATAAAATCAAGACTTTTTTTGTAACAATAATAACAAAGATATATTTGAAATCCTCATAACGAGCTCTTTCTTTTGATATATAACACGGTAAGGTTTGCTAAACATTATTTTTTAAATTCCTTATTTGTTCTCCGAAAATGGTACTTATTTTATAAAAAAAAATATTTACTTTGCATATCTGTGTTTGCGTCACATGATCACGCCATCCTACCAAATTTCATCTGTTTTAGTCCAGTAGGTTTGGAGAAAATTGGTTGTGACAGACGGACGGACGGACAGACAGACGCACGAGTGATCCTATAAGGGTTCCGTTTTTACATTTTTGTACGGAACCCTAAAAGTAGGAAAGCGAAACCTGAACTCCGAGGCAACTAGCTGAGGATTCCGGTTTCTATACGAGTAGAAACCGGCAACCTCTTCCCTTAAAAGACGACAAAATGACAAACATAGGGCATTTTCACACATCAGATATTCAGAATGCTGGTCATAAAAGCAGTTATTATGGCTTATCTAGAAAACTGTGAGACAGCGGGTAGAGTCTGCAACATATTATTAGAGGCAATCAGCAGTGTGCATGCAAATAGTAATGTTATTCATTCACGTGTGCATTTTAAGGTCAATTGACGACCCTGCCGAGCTGCTATAGCATTTCGAAATACCTTTTGACATGCGCAAAAAAAACAGCAACATCTCAAAATCTATGATTATGATATTTTAAAACTTTTGAGCTATGAGCTACAATAGTATATTATGTAAACTTAATGCTATTAGCATTTTCTGCCAGTCAACCTTTAGAAATTAAAAATAGATAGTGATGCTGGAATTTGGCAGGCAGATAGTTAACAAAGCCAAACATGGACATTTTTTATGATAAACTCAAAACCTTTATCCATACTAATATTATAAATGCGAAAGTCTGTCTGTCTGTCTGTCTATCTGTCTGTCTGTCTGTCACCTCTTCACGGCTAAACTGCTGGACCGATTGTGATGAAATTTGGTAGGGATGTAGTTAACTACCTGAGGTCAAACATAGGCTACTTTTGGGCGCGATATAACCGACTCCCACGCGGGGCGAAGCCGCGGGGAACAGCTAGTAATGTATATGTCTCATAAAGCTGTGTAAATTGCCCTAGCTTAAAGCACGTATTGGAAAACTGTGGGTGCTATCAGTGCCTTAATTCAATAAATAAATAATTAAGTCAGATAAGGAAGGATTTTCCGAAATTTTCATGGCAAAGGGGGCTGAGCCCCGGACAGACGTTGATATGTTTATGTAACTTACACCTGTGGACTCCTTGGGTTTGGGCACCCCCAGGTGCTCGTAGGCGAAGAGCCGGTGCTCCATCAGCCGGTCGTAGCTGATGTTCACCGGGACGATGGTGATGTCAGTCACTTCGCGCGCGAACAGCGGCAACAGACTCATTGACAACACGCCTATGAGAAAAATAAAAATTCTTGAAACACACTTTTTGCAGAATAGATGTTTAGGCTTCGGTATTTTAACCAACCTAATAAAGAAGGTTCTCAGTTTGTAGTAAATCACTTTAGTATTATTTGTAATCGGTTCTGCTTTTTTTCCAAAAACAATTAATCTATTCTATAGTATTCTTAGGGATACATGGCGTAGACAGAGGGAGGCTTATGCCCAGCAGTGGGTTGTAACAGCTGGTGATGATGATGATGATGATGATGATAGTATTCTTACCATATTTAGGTGATAAACTCTTGTTACTGCGGCTCCTAGTTCCTTCTAAGAAGAACTCGACCGGTGCAGCGTATTTCGCCACCACTGTGCGCACATATTGCTTCAAGGTGGCAGAATACAGTGGCGCCCCCACGAGCGTGCGGCGGATGTAGAAAGCTCCTGTTTCTCTCATACGCTGTCCAACCACAGCCATTGAGTAGAAGTCTATAAATTAATTGATTTTTACAACTTGTTCTATAAATTAACGTTTTAAAACTATTTTATATATTTAAAACATATGGCATATTTTAGATTTTTTTTTACATTTACCATGTGTACCCAAAGGTTGGCTGTAGGAAATTGCATTATGATAGAAATTGCAGTTTAAATTCTTATGATATTTTTAATGGTACACTATAGAGTACCTTATCTATCTATTTACTCGCATTAAAGAACTGAAAAAATTGTTTGACTTTTTATAAAAAATAGTAATTGTAATTTTTTTTTAAGGTAAAAAATACCTGTTTAGAAACAGCCATTATTAGGTAACTTTCGGCAGAATAGCTTTTTATGTTAGTTTGCCGCTGTAGGGACTATTTCACTAAAAAAAATAAACAATAGGAAAATTTACAAAACCAAATGATCTCCATATTCATATATTTTTTTGCCATCATTTTTAAATTCAAATATTATTTATTGTTGAACATAGGTAAAAGAGGTCTTCATACATATGGCATTTTGTTCGAGAAAAAATTCCGGAACAATATACAATGATCTATGTCGGTATTTGACTTTTAGCTGGTAAACAATAATCGCGTGATTTGTAAGTGCTTATTCTATTGCTTGTATGTATATATGTTGAAATGCAAATAAAGTTGTTCAAAGTTATGTCTGCCAACAAACACTGTTCAAATATTAAAACATACTGCACACCAAGATATACCACAATGACACACCGTAACATCATGTCACTAATGTATGTATATACAACATGTTAAAAGCAAATTACTGATTAAGGTCATTATGATTCCGCTCTACCAGTATTAAAGCAAAAATAACGGTCTTAACCATTGGTATTGGTTTCCATAAAATAGACCACTCTTTTTATTGTTTAATACCGTTATTTTTGGGTCTTAAAAACCCCTGCTGAAGATGTCACACTCACCCATGCCGGCTGCTACTACTGGCAGCTCAATGTCATAGTGATAGCATAGATAAGTCAGGACACAAAAGTCAGCATAACTGCGGTGGGTGGGTAGGAACAGTATAGGATTCCTTCCCAACGAAGATCTAATCTGTACACAAAGATAAAATGAGTAAAAGTTCAAGTAAACAAAGGTCTTCTGTGTGATTTGATGCTTAGTTCTGGGCCAAGAATAGACCATTTCCTTCAGTGGATGTTGCAAGGAAGGGAAAAATATAGTTAAAATGTTTTTACTTTGTGTCTACATTCTCCTAAGTGGTAGTTTCTTTTCTCGTTCAATTCTATATGGTGGAATATGGTTCGAGTAGAAGACATAATTATGTACATACAAACAAAATTAATACATGAATCCTAAAAATAACACTCCTTATGATAACGACGCCGTCGTTTTATTATTATATCCTGGTCATATTTAAGACACTAATGTAACTCTCAGTTAGTATTTTTATGAATTTTGTGCTGCATGAAATGTAAAATCCGTAATAAATATTCTGTGAATTTTCTTATATTTTTATTTAGACATAAAAAAATATAAGAAAATAAATATTTACACACAGACTTAACTGAAATATAGCTTAACGTTAAAATGGCGCCCAACGTGGGGCCAGTATAATATTAAGCCATATTTAAGATTAATTGGTTTTTAATACTAAGTTCTATGTAAAGTTGTATATTCTTGCAAACAACATACCCGTAGTATTGCAGGTTCATTGACAAATATGCCAACTTTCATCATAAAGGATATTTTTAAAAAGGCGATCCCCATCCATCGGATGACATGCATTCTTTTGTCGAATCCCATCTCTTCTAAATAGTTCATTACTTCGTTCTTTAGTTTTGCTTTACTGACTCCACTTTTGGCACTTTCCTAAAATAAATTAACATAGTTTAAAAATATCTGATGTATATTTACTGTGTTTTCTTATAAACTTGAGTTCTAAAATGCTTCAGAAGAAGTGTGAAGCCATCAGTATATGCTGTTAAACCTTAATGGCACTCACTAGACTGTGTCAGATGCCTTTAAACAGCTTAAAAAACCTGATAGTGTTGGCCACTAAAATTCTTAGCTCATGAGTCAATGAATGAATGAATGAATGAATAAACACTGTATTGCACCAATTACAAAAATACATCATTGGATTGTACAGGATCAAAGATAAAAATTAGTACAAAGGCAGACTTATCGCTAATGCAATTTCTTCCAGCCAACCTTAGGGAAGAGAGAAACAAAAAACATTGGAGCGCGAGCAATTGGTTTGGTTTCCCTGTAAATAAAGTAACAAGAGGTCAGATGACAGTGCGGCCATATCAAGACTACTAAGACCCTAATGTGTAAGCTGAGGGAATAACAGGGAAACCCGATGGGATGAAGATGACAATGGTTTACCCACTATTGAAAAAGCATACAAATAACATGGCTTGTATCCCTAAGATAATCATCATCATACTTTGCTGGACATAGGCCTCTTTTTTAGCTCAATTTGTATGTTTAATAAAAAAAAATAGGTACATATATTTTGAAAGAATACATGTATTGTATAATGGTGTTATAAAAGTCTTTCCATTACGCAGTCTGCTTGAAGATGTTCCAGTTACATTTAATTTCGTTAATCCATTAACGACCAGGCGGTACCCAGGTCCTGCATAACAATAGTTTTTCCGTTGTACCTGGATTCTTGGTAGTAAAGGGATTAAATTAACTATATATCTGAAACTACATCATAGACAGTTTTATTTAGGGCTCGGAAACCTGGCTAGAGTAAAAAACCAGCTTGTTTTTCTGCCCATAATTTTTTACAGCGACCACTAGGAATCCGGTTCCACTCAACCGGTATTTCCCCAAAAATAAAGGTCTTAACCAAATATTTAGGACCCTAAAATCGACCATTTTACTTATTTACCAGGTTAAAGACCGTTATTTTTGGGTCTTTAAAATACCGGTTCCGTTTATTATATTTTTTTGCTTATTCAAAAGGTAAGTTGGGTTGGTTTTATCTTACATCCAATTTTTTTAACTGCATACTAAAGGATTATAAAAAGTGTTATACATTGAAAATTTAAACTTAAAAGGCTTGACTTACCGCTTCAATAAAAGAATCCAAAAAAACAGATTTAGTAACAAGTTCTTTCAACTCTTGAGGTGAACAATATTTATCAGTTTCGAAGGTCCGACGAGGGTGCCACGCTCGAGTCATAAATCTGAATATTCCAGATTGAGTTTTCCTCGCCTCCAATATATTTTTAAATTCGAATTCTTTTTGCATTTTTGTAAAATTCAGTCAGTTGAAATTGATAAGGAAAAAATTAAATTCGCATTATTATCTTTCCGATAACAATACTTATTGTAACGTATGTATGATATATTTATCACTAGCTATACGTAATAAAAAACCAATAATAATTTATTATAGATTTTACAATAATACTGAGAACAATTAAATAAAACAATTATACGAGCAGTTGACAATTTATCAACCACATATACACAATGACTGACTGACAGTGACTGCCTCCACAAACTAAATAGAGATACTGCGAAATTGCGAATCCTGCTGTGCGATCTCGTCTCGGCGAAAGTCAATGTCACTGCACTGACAAGGTCTGTCAGTCAGTGTCAGACACCGACTAAAAGACCTTGGACAGGACATAACATAAACATAAAGCATAGGCATAGATATACGGTTTTAAGAGATGGTGGTAATCCACCTGGCGAGTACTGGGCAGGCGTCGAACGGTAGGTTCGACTCGAACCTGGTGGCCTACTATCATCTCTTAAAACCATGCAAGATCCAGTGAGTAAGGGAGATGTCTCCTTACATCATGTATTGCGCTGTCCCGATTACTCACTGGATCTTGCATGGTTTTAAGAGACCGTAGCAACCCCCCAGCCCTCCCCTGGGGGGAAATAGAGGGAATATAAGAATAAGAAAAACCATGTTACACAAATGTCTCACTTTATTATCACTTCACTTACATTCTATAAACAACAATAGTAAAATTTTACGTCATGGGAAAGGAATCTTATTTACTTGCGACATAGTCATGGTAATATTCTATTACTTTGTGTCTATTACTTCATTTATATCATTTTAAATATCGGAGCTCTAGTCAATTTAGTAAGGTCATTAATACTTAATATTACTTTCAAGATTTAAACTTCTTTCAAATAAACAACTAAAATATCACGAAGCACAGTAAATTGACATTTGTTCCCATGATAGTAATCGCGCAAGTACTAGGCCTAGAACAATGACTAATTAAAAAAAAGATATCCATCCATAACGAAGACTGTTTACTTAAAAACTTGGTCCTTCAATTAATGTTATTGAACTGTCTGTAGGCCGCCATTACATTACAAACAAAATGTGCTGCTCACCACTTGCAAATACAAGTACTATGCATATGCGTATATACTGTAGTAGCTAGCGCATAGTAAGCACCCTAACTGAAGCGAAGTACAAAATCCCCCGGCGGCTTACTGTGACCTCTACAAGCGATATACAAACGAATGAGTAAGCGAGATGGCGCAATACATGATGTAGAGCGATATCTCACTTATTCAATCGTTTATGGATAGCTTTTGGATTTCATAGTAAGTCCCCAGTACAGGCACTGGGCAACCAGAAATTTTAATATATCTGGATGGTGACTGGTCAACAATGGTGGACAGGTTTATCATACCTGGTAAAACCATTCAGTTAAAGAAAAATAGTTACATTGAAAAATTTCAGCTGCCCAGAGGGTTGTTTGTACGTTCGCATATGGCACAATTACAGCATTATAAATTAACCGTAATTAAATCATATGGTAGGTGACCTTTAAACACTTTTTTAATAAACGATTATATATCAACACTTACTTAACCATAATACTAATAATAATACAGTCGTAAAATTAAAATCTCAAACATAAAACAATTGAATATTTTTAGATAAATAACTAATAATATAAATCAAACATATTTACTTTATGTTCCATTTATATTATTTTAACTGACTCGAAACGCACGATAAGAAGTGTTCGTCGAATGGTATACCTACCTTCTATGGCGCAAAATAAGCTGAGAAATCCTAAAAAAGGAATTTTCTGATTTTTGTACTTAACAATTATTTCTATTTTTCTATCTATAAAAATATAAAGGAATGTATTAAACAATATTGATTAATATGGATATTTAAAAAAATATCACAAATATTTCGTAACACTAATAAAACAACTAAAAAAATATGTAAACTGTAAAAATTACACGTCATAACTACTATACATAATAACTAGCGAACCGCCTCGGCATTTGTTTAGAAATGTATATATAAACAAATAAACAGTAGTTAGTATAGTAACAGTCTTTATATAAACATGTAGGAGTTTGTACTTTATGTACCTTGTTATTAAAGTTATTATTATATTTACCTATGTGCCTATCTGATATAGCTGTGGGGTGGAGATGGCGATATATATGCAGGCGATAGGAATGCCAAAGCCGTGGACTTTACTATATAAAATGAAAATAATTTTGAAAGGAAGACATTTCAACTGATTGGTTGGTAAATCTAGACTTAAGAACTACTATATTAGATAGATGGATATGTAGATAAAGTACCTACTGTAATTAGAGTATAGACGTAAGAAAAGTAGTGCTTATGAAAGAGGCATCAAGAAAATGAAGAAAAAGTATTCATTCATGGTTAAGGACAACGAATTTTTCTTACCTGTGCAATTTTTTATACTCTAATTTATGTTACGGCCGCTTGAGGTTATGTGGTTATCCTAAACTATGAAAAGGCAACATGGGGTATGCTGGCCCAATGCGACGTCAGCAATTACCACTAGTCATATAAATCTACCCATGTATTCTTATAAAATAACAAAAGCTTAACAATGCCTATTTTACTCGAAATATGTTCTGTTTATATCTCTTTCGTCAATATTATAAATTAAAAAAATTAGATAAAATAACACATTTCAACTAAAATAGGTTGAATAAGCGTTTGTGTATAACTAATCCATCAAAAAGCGTAAAGTTGAATACTAATAGGCGTGCTGGAAGACGAACAACATCATGGCAGAAAAACGTAAGGAAGTTACGGGAATTTCTAAAGCTAAAGAACTGTTTCGCTTGGCAAAAGGAAAACTGTAAGAAGTTTGCGGAGCTGACGGCTATCCTCTAGTAATAAAGAGGCACTTGAAGAAGAAAAAGATATGGTAAGGCGGTCTGTATATATCTAACAAGTCAAGGTGACGGGAGGGTAAACAATGAGCTTCAACTTGGACTTGGGGCATGACTTATTACAATAGGGAACTATTCAGACCCCGAATATCATAACCCAGCCCAGTCGAACTCTAGTTGAGCAAATAACTACTTCTTATTTTTATTCTTATTTTTTTCATTCTTCTCCTTTTCCATTTCGTTCAGAGCGTCCAAAATCCTGGCCTTGCTGAGTCTAGCCTTCACATCGAGATGTAAAGCGGTGGTTCTCTCCAGCTGTTGAGTGTCATGTCCGAAGTAGCAGTCGAACTCTCGGCACAGATCCATGTACTCCCGCCATTTGCGGTCGCGGACGAGACACGCCGGGTTACCGATTATGATCAGTTTTGCTTTCGCTCTGGTTAGGGTTACGTTGAATCTCTGTAACAAAATAGATATTATAATCTTATCTTGTTTGGGGTGCCACATCACAGGAAGCACGTCGAACCTTTGGGTTCTTTTGTACTTCAAATATTATAATAGTATAGAGGAATATGAAACCCATCAAACATATGTCGGTGTGTGTGGATCATCTTAAAAAAAAACTGGTTTATGTAATAAAACTATTTCATAACATGAAAAGTATCTAGTAAGCTAGAGTTGAGCATGTTTTAGTTACACCCCCACTGGTAAAAACTTCTTCTTCGTCCGAGCGTGTTATCCGGTTACATCTTCAGCTTACGCTTCAGAGCCCAGGGTACGCTATTAATCATGGTCCTGATTTGGCGGAACTGGTTATTACAATGGAGCTCTCACAATTTAGTTTTGTGCGAATAAAAATTACATGATTTTTTACAAATTTTTTTCTCTATTCTGCTCGACTCAAATCTCCCACTAAACGCGTCTCTTTTTAATCGTACCTATATAAAAAATAAAGAATTGGAAAAATGCTAAAGTAAGATATAGGAAAAAAAGAACTGACCTTATCATCGACCAAGAATCCCAGACTATATTTGGCGTCGTAGTCCAGGAGCTTGCAGTTGGCGCGCACCGTGGACACTATGATGACCCTCTTCTCCTTGCCCTGGAACGACTCCACCGTGCCCACTTCGATCTTATCGTAGTTCTCCACTGACAGCCATCCCTTCACTTTGTACACCTATTTCATAAAAAATATATATTTATTAAACTTTATTACTAAATGCGTACTTTGCATTTCTACCATTTCCATCAGATGATGTCGTTACTAGCGACCCGCCCGGCTTCGCATGGGCATAAAAACCATCCTCTTGAATCACTTTATCTATCAAAAAAACCGCATCAAAATCCGTTGCGTAGTTTTAAAGATATAACATGCACATTGCACAGGGATATAGGGACAGAGAAAGTGACTTTGTTTTATACTATGTAGTGAAGTGATTATGTTCTTGTTAAAAGAAAAAACATTAATATCACATGATTTTTAACAAGTGCCAGAATATTGAACAACTTTACTATTTTATGTTGTAATGTTATAAGTATTTTTAATATTAATTATTATTGTATGAAATTAATTTAAAAAAATATAGTCAATTTAACTAACAAAAAAATAATAATTTACATAATTAAAAATCCTAAACTACTTAAACTAAAAATACACATATTAAAAAAAGCTTACAAAAAGAAAAGAGAAAAAAATTTGTAAAAAAAACTTGTTTATCTGTTCTAAATATTCTACTCTTTCAAACTGGATTTCAACAAACAAAAGCATTTCTAAAAAAATCTAAAGTCAGGAATGTGACCGTTACAAAAAAAGCTGCATATTGTCTTTAGTTTTCGGATTTTTGCTGATCTCCGCACTATACTGATATTGCAAGAGATCCGCGAATCTAACAAGTGGAAACTTTTACCCTCTACCCCAGCCGGAGACAGGCGTGTTGATATGTATGTGTAACCAAGATGGCGCTCATACGATAGACGAGAAGACGACAAGACGAGAGCTCACCTGTCTGATGTAGGGCGCGATGACACCGATATCTTCGGGCAGCACCTTGTGCTGGACTATCAACGCTTTGATGTACCTCTTCACCATGTCCAGTTCTCGCTCATTGTAGTAACTGTTAGGAACAATGGAAGTTTATTTTAATTATTCATCATTTTATATTATACATTAATAGCTGTGATCCGCGATGGGACTCGCTACCAAGGATGCCGAGAATCGTGCGAAGTGGAGTAGGAAAAATTAGGAGAGTGAATTTAAGCTCTGACGCTATTAGCAGAGGATGCACCGGGAAAGCGCTAGGATAACAAGAAGAAGCTGTAATCCGCAGCTGATAATTTTTTAAATAATATAAAAATAATAAAACTTGTACTAAGTTTCCTAATTTTAAGTTTCCTATGTTTGTATTTGAGTGTACATGAATTAAATAAATAAATAAAAATATATATTTATTCAAGCGGCTTGAATCTAATATCGTTTAAACAAAAGGTATCTTATCGCACTATTATTATAAAGGCGAAACTTTGCTTGTGTGTATGTTTGTTACTTTTTCACAAAACGGCTGAACCGATTTGGCTTATATTTGGAATGCTTAGACCCTGGAACACAACACATAGGCTATATATTCTATCCCGGAATTCCCACGGAAGCGGAGTCCCGGGCAACAGCTAGTTACACATCATATATTAGTAATTTCCAAAGGTTGACTCTAGAGAATGTTATTGTTCATGGACCACTGATTGAGGTCAAATAATATCAACTACCATCATGCTAAACGTAGTCTAAGGTTGGTCTTATGGCCCTAGGTTCTGTCTACCCCATTTGGGATAAAGACGTGATTATATCTGTGTATGTATAAGACAATCACCGCTGTAATAAGAGAGAAAGAGATGAAATGATAGTTTGTGTGCTGACCTGGGCGCGTTCCCCATGCGCTGCTCGATGGAGTGGACGGCGTGGAAGACTATAGCTCTCTCACCTCCAGGAAGACCTAAAATGCTCACTTTACTTAGCGGATCTGGTTTAGCCAGTGCCTGAAAATAAGGAAATATAACGCTGAATTTATACAACGAAGAATAACATAAAATATAATCCATACTAATATTGTAAATGCGAAAGTCTGTCTGTCTGTTACGCTTTCACGGCTAAACCGCTGGACCGATTTTAAATTTTGGTATGGAATTATGGATATAGTTGAAGACCGGGCGTCAAACGTAGGCTACTTTTTGGCGCGATATAACTGAGTACCACGCAGGCGGAGCCGCGGACAACACCTAGTAATAAATAAGTTTAATAGGTAGGTGGCGGGACTGCGAAAAGTATAAGTTATCCTAAAGTCTCAGTCCGTCCATAATTCGTATCATATTTTTTGAAATAACTATTCTTTGACACAACTTTCTTTTGATTTTGCAAACAACATGTAGTTACAAGAACATAAGGAATTTTCCGTGAACGTTTTAAATTGAATTTACCACTTGATTGTCAATTGACAGAGTTCTTGTAGGTTTTCCTGTAATCTGCAGGCTATAAACGATATTTTATTTTATTTTTTTCAAAATTTTAGTCTCAGTATTTCGGAGATCAGGGGGGGGGGGGAATGGTCAATTTTCGTCTTCTTTCATGAATAAAATCAAAACTATTTATGTTACAATAATAACAAAAATATATTTGAAATCCTCATAACGAGCCCTTTCTTTTGATAAATAAACGGTAAGGTTTGCTAAGCTTAATTTTTTAAATTCCTAATATGTCCCCCAAAAATGGTACTTATTTTATAAAAATATTTATTAACTTTGTACATCTGTGTTTGGGTTACAGGATCACGCCATCCTACCAAATTTCATCTGTTTTGGTCCAGTAGGTTCGGAGAAAATTGGCTGTGACACACGGACGGACGGACAGACAGACGAACGAGTGATCCTACAAGGGTTCCGTTTTTACATTTTTGTACGGAACCCTAAAAATAAATCGGAATTCGATATAATTTTATTAGGAAAAGTTGTTGAGTCTGAATCTGCACTTAAAATATTTGCAGTTGATTTGTGTCCACCTTATACATCTATACTAATATAATAAAGTTGAAGGGTTTGTTTGTTTGTTTGAACGATTATAACTTGAAAACTACTGGTAGGATTTACAAAATTATTTTTGTATATGAAAGCCTGATTCTTGGGGAAGGTTATAGGCTATAGTACATACACACGAATGGCGAGTGAAACCGCGGGGAACAGCTAGTATAGTAATAGTAAACATTGATAAGCAAGCAACGTCACTCACCACCAGGTTTTCGTTATAGAAGAGTCTGTTAGGTATTTGGAGGATGTCGGGGTCAGAGCGGAAGTTCCTGATGAGCATCGTGATGTAGTTGGAGTCGCCGGAGTACAGCTGTTCGTAGGTGCGGTGCAGCCGCTCCAGGAGGGATGTACCTGCACAGGTCAATATAAATATAATTTTTGATGTAAAGTAAGCGCGGTCATTTTTTCGTGTCTATCGAAATGGCTGGTGTATGACTGTATCGGTCACTCTTAAACTTTGCCGTGTTCGGTATGTGGTTGTTAAAAAAAATGTCATGACATGGCCATTTTTAAGAGTACATATTCTTTTTTATTACTTTGCTGATTTTAAAAATTCCCTTTGGCCACCTTACTTCATATTGTTACATTTTCTGTCGGTGTGCGCGCGCATCGTAAAAATTCAATCTCATCACATTTCTCAAAAAAAAATAAGCGCTTCCAGTCGCACCTGCTCGATCTCCCTACAAGTTCTCTATAGTGTCGCCTATCTATGCAATCATTGCATTTTAATAACTCTCCCCTATCTTACCGCAGAGACATTGTACTGTGAGACACTCACCAAGCCCCCTATGGTGAGCCTCCCGCGAAATGCAGACCGGTCCGAGCTGCTCGGGGTCGCCGGCCAGCACCAGCCGGCCCGAGCCGGCCAGCAGCCCGCACACCGGCACCAGCGTGGCCGGCTCCGACGCCTGCGCCGCCTCGTCGATGAACATGTGAGACATCTGCACCTTGTGCATCGATTGGCTTCGAGGGCTAAGAAAAAAAAATGAAAACTCCAACTAAGTGTTGACGACAGATAGCGTACCATAAAGAGAAAATAATATTTGAAAGACTGACCAATCACAGGAATTTTAGACAATAAAGAATCATTCCCCCCGCGCCGCACGATGCGCGAAAGCCGTACGCGCGCTGTGATTGTTAGGGACTCCGCGCGCGCAAGCATACCTACTACATGCATGTAGTGACACTTAGATATAAGGTAGCGCATAAGTACAAAAAAATGTCCCAGAGACGAGTAGGACCCAGTTGGATATACAACAGTCGAAAACCCTTCGATTTATCGAAAAGCGCATTCAAAGACAGTTATAATGCTCGCCTACTCGAATTTTATGAGTCTTAGAGATTCATCTCATAATATAACGTAAAATTATATTTCTATATTAAAAAAAAAATAGTAATAATGTTAAGTTCTTATTCATCTATATCTATATATATATAAAAGCGAAAAACACTCACTCACTCATCACGAAATCTCCAAAACTGCTGAGCCGATGAAGATGAAATTTGGCAGAAAGGTAGATTGTGACTAAAAGACGTCCGCTAAGAAAGGACTTTTGGGAATTTTATCCCTAAAGGGGTGAAAAAGGGGTTGCCAGTTTGTATGAAACTTCGTCATTTTTGAAGTGAGATATATGAAATTATTAATTTATTTTTTATTTTTTATTTATTTATCAAGGTTTACCAACATTTGTTTACATTGATACTTATTTCTAAAGTATTACATATAGCTATTTTCTAAATGTAACAAACACTTATAGGTAAACACGACATGCAATAAAGATCGTACGAAGTTTGTCTAAATTAATAGCTTTATTTAAACAATCACCTATTATTATTACTTAAGAGAACATTAACCAATTTATTTCGTTGCTAGATATTGGCTAACAGTTTTTCGTATCCTACCCAACGAATCTGCATTAATGTCTATAACAGCACTGAATTTACATTTGAAGTTAATAAAAAATAATAATGCACCAATCAGATTTTGAAATTTAGATCCATATAGGGGTGAAATAGGGGTTGCCATTTTGTATGAAACTTTGTCATTATTGAAGTGAGACACATGAAATTTTTGCAATTTGAATTTGTAATTGGTAAAAAATAATAATGCATTAATCTGATTTTGAAAATTACATCCCTATAGGGGTGAAATAGGGGTTGCCAGTTTGTATGAAACTTTGTCATTTTTGAAGTGAGATACATGGAATTAAAATTGAAAATGTCTTTTGGTATAATATTTTGTATTGTATTTATTGTATTGTATGTACACAACATATTGTAATAGGATACAATACATAATAGAAGATAGTGAGCAAAGGTTTTATTTATTTGTTAATATTATGAGTTCAGTAATGTTTCAATAGATGACGCCACCATACATTTTAAAAGTCGATATGGTTTGTCGTTCGCATTTAATCATCATGTGTAGTAATTGAGATTTCAAAATAAATAAAATTTTGTTTTTTTGCTTTTCTAACGATTTGATTGTGTGTTAAGACGATTTGGTACCTGCTAAATATAAAATTAAATTAAATTGGAATTGATTGGAGTATGGAGTGGTAATTGCGGCATTATATTGTATGTATAGTTTAATGTCTGGGTTTTGGGCTACTCATTGATTCGTTTAATTTAAGTTTGAAAAGTATTTTTCCGGATTCCGGATTTCGAATAGCAGTTTGAAAATAGGTAAATCTTAGTGTTATTTTCCATAAGTTAGTTGCATATCTTAAATATATTGTAAGGTTTCTCAAATAAATTGTAGGTCTTTAAGTATATTTGTATTAATTTCTAATTAGTTAGTTGATAAATATAATTTCTATATATATAAAAGAACGAGGGCAATTGATAAATCAACGCCCAGCCTCAACCATAAAAGCTATAATCTTGAAATTTGGACCGCAGTTTTATGTTAATACGTAATGCTCAGATAAGAAAGGATTTATCAAAATTAGACCCCTAAAAGGGTTAAAATTGAGGGCAAACTTTGTATTAAAAAAAATAAAAATCTTCACTGAAACTTGGCAAGAATGCTTCTCAACAAACTAATGGCGTGTTTCAGCGTTTTTTGAAATTCAACTTCTAAAGGGGTAAAAAGGGGAGGTTAACTAATTTATCATCACAAAACCGAAACTATAAAGGCCATAAACGTGAAATTTGGTTAGTGTCTTCATTATACTATATACTGCCCACATAAGAAAGAGTTGTTCACAATTCCAACCCTTACATCCAAAAAAGGGGTGAATTTGCGTACCTATAGACAAATTCCATTTGAAATTTCAAATGGAATTTGTGTTTTTTTGTAGTTGGTATACCAACGCATGTTGGCCTATCGGTAGAGGTCGCGTATTATTTTTTTGAGTAGAGGGATCTAATCCTGCTAAACATAACTATTTTACTTACTTTTTTTCGTTTTGTATTAGTTGTTTAGAATTTTATATTTTTGCTTTTAATATTTTAGTAAAGAAATGTTTCAAGAAATAGCTGGAAGTAGCTGGATTGAATCCTGCCACAAACAATAATTTTCTGTTTTCGTTTTTTATTTGTTTTCTAGAATTATTTTATTACTTTTATTTTGATTTGAAAAGGAACGAATAAATTCATTTGCAAATTTATTTCCGGATAAACGATATCGCAACCCCAATCAAATCAAATCTAATAGTTTGTTATTGACGACATTGAAAAAGAAGATTAATCAAATGGTTGACTGGTAGAGAACGCTCTTAGCGTTAAGTCCGTTAATATCAGAATTTTTACTTATCTATCTATACAAATAATAGGACAGTAAAAATCGAGTGTCTATACATTAAATATTTTTCTAAAAAACTGATACGGAGCGGCTAAAGAAGAGTAACAGAAACCAAAAAAAAAACCATTTTTGGAATTTTTGTCCCTCTGGTACGTTAGAACTTCAAAACTACTCAACAGATTTGAACGCGGTTTTCACAGGTGGATTACATATAATTAGGAGCGTTGTCTAAACTTTGTTTCGTCAAAATCGGTTAAGGAAAAAAGAAGTTATGGTCAGTTGAAGTTTACTTCTAGCACTGCTTCAAAACTTTTAAACAGAGTTGAATGCGGTTTACATAAACGTATTTAATTTAGATAAAGCTAGAATTTCTACTTTGTTTTATCGATATCAATAAAGAGAAAAACACACTGCAGTCTCTATTAAATTTTAATAAAATAACACATTGAATGTGTGTGGGCGTATAATTTAGTTACATAAAATATTAATAGATGGCGCTGAATTTATTTTAATTATTTTTTCGCATATGGTATAGCAGATTGAACATTTTCCTTACGGCAATTAATTAGAATTGTTTAAAAAAAATTATGGTTGTTGATTTAGTTATATTGGTTGGTTTGTTTATCGGTCGTGTTGTATTGTAAGCTATTTGAATTGATTGGTTGGTTTGGTTTGGCTTTAGTTTAAAAAATAATCAAATCGGCAAGTCAGTTCAGTTGTTGTTTGACGGAACATACGGTCGTATCGTAAGGTTTAAATTAATTAACTTATCACTTTTTATTGAGATTTTCTCCACTTTTCACGCCCACTATAACTTTAGGAGTGGCTTTTAGGTCCAAATGACCCTGTAGTAGACCCTGAGTAGGCTGCGTCTACTCTTTTAGAGACAAAGATGTGATAGTATGAATGTTAATATTTTCAGTTTGATATCGTAGCAATGTAATAATGGCTTTATAAAATTGGCACGAGAATAGGATACTATAGATTTAACTATAGGTCTGGATAGTTGTAGTTTTCACAGGTTACGCGAAAATCGACCTACACGCAGGCGGAGCCGCGGGCAACAGCTAGTCATAAATATAAGAGCTAGGCTCTTGTCGGTGGAGTTCCTTCCAACGTTCTTATTGTAATACAATAAATATTTTGATTGACTAATTTACATAAACCTTGGACACCCTACACAAACGATATTCCCTAGTATGTATGTAGTATGTATGTATGTAACGATATTGAATTAAATTTATTTTTTGAAATAAAATAATAATAATGCATCTAATACACTAGTATTGTGATGTGTTGTGGTAAACTTAATAAAAGTTGTTGAAGGTAAAAGTATTGATCACCTTCATAGTCTCATTTTTATACTGGTTTAAATACTTTGAGATGATGTTCTATAGTTACCGTAGTAACTACATATTGATGGAAGTCATATTATTGATTTGATTGTCTTGTTATTCTTCCCAGAATATACTCACTTGAATTGTACGTTATTTTATATTTCTACTCCAATCTTCCACGTATACAAAAATATCTTACTAAAGTAATGGATGAATGACGCAATAAGTGATAAAACTAGCCTATAATAAGTTAGTTAGTTACTTTTTAGTTTTATTAAGTTAGATTATTTTTGTTTAAGTTTTCTTTTTATTGTATTACCTGTTTTAAATTTAAATTGTAATATCATGCAATAGTATTAATAAATTAGCCTATAATGAATGAAAATAAACAATTTCATTTCATTAATACTTACGAAGCGTATTTAGCGGCATGCGAGAGTGTAGTGACGACGATCCTGTAGGTGGCCATTTGCACGTTGCTGACCGAGTAGAAGTTGTCGTAACAAGTGCCGTTAGAGACTGGCTCCAACACGGGCGGCATCACTGTCCTATAAATTTACAAGCATTTCAAATCATATCAAATCCGTATGGTATGACTGTTTGCCTACTTTATAGTATTGAAAAAAATATATAATAATTTCATTATAATACTGGCTTTTGGAGTTTTTGGAGGGAAAGCAAACTGTCGCTATGTCCGCGCTGTATTTAATTTCCAAAACTTAGGTTTTTTCGAGTGTTTGTGCATAATATTGGTGGATTATTATTCGCAAAGTGTTCGTGAACAAGCGTGAGTGTTGGGAAGTGATACAGTGTCGATTACGTGACTTTTTATCTTTGTCACCAAAATCTCCATGATATAGCTAAGTGAAATTTTTCCACCGCTTCACTTAGCCATCTGACTTAGACTAGACTTACTTACTTGACTGGACTTGAATTTTTGACTCGACTGACTTAAGTAAGACTGAAAAAGATTAATAAATTCAAGAAAGGCCTTAAAGGACTAGATTCCATGGCCGTATAATCTATTAAAAAAAAAATACTGGCTTTTGGTCATGAATATGTCACATTGAGAAGTCCGGTGATCTGGACATAAACAAGGTGAATTTTTATTGGTTCGGGAAAAAATGTATATATAAAATCCTCAACCTCAAATAATCCAAATGTGTGTATGTTAGTTTTAAAAAGTTGCGAGTTTTCTACGGAGACAATACAAAACCCTTTATTACGCTCGTCTTATCAAACAACTGTGTGACCTTTCTAAACTCGAACCCGTATTCGTATTTTAGTGCGCTACATATTTCACGTTTTGGTAAAAAAATTGACATAGAATATTTATTTTGATTACCTAATTAGATTTTACTAACGCTTATAATATAAAGTGGCCTTGTGCTCCAAAACCGAGAAAATACACCGTGTATATATTGTTGATTAGTTTTAAACAATTTGACAATTTTGCTGGATAGTGTCACTCCGATCATCCATACTAATATTATTAATGCGAAAGTCTGTCTGTCACGTGTCTCTTCACGGCTAAACTGCTGGACCGATTGTGATGAAATTCGGTAGGGTAGTTGCGCGATGTTGACACCATTTATTATATCCACCTTATCCAAGCAGCGGTTGTATGATTAAAAGCTTACTCTAGACTCTGCAGTGTAAGCTAAAAATGAAACTAGGAAACATGCTCAGATGGAGAAAGTGTAAAGACATCAGATGGGATCGTGGTCAATCGCTAGACATTGAGTATATAAATAAAAAAAGATACCATTAGCCCATTATAGCAACTCACCATTCCCTGGACTGCGAGTTAGCGCGAAGCAGGTAGTTATTGATATTGAGAACTTTGTTATATTGTAGCAGCATGACGGCTATGTGGTCCGCCGCCATGTTGGAATCTGTGCACACCATAATGCGATTGCGAGGGTTGCTCACTACCAGCTGAAATGGGGGTTAATATGGTTAAATGTTATTTATGAAGAATGATATCATGAGGTGACTGGGTTGTTAAGTTGAATTAGTAGTTTTACTTTGATGACTCGGCGTCACGGCACTGGTGCCCGCGTTACGTATGGATAGTTACCTTCGAATGTTCTTGATGATGTTAGCAAATTAAAATCATTTGGGAGCCGCCCCGGCTTCAGATAGGCATAAAAACCTACCTCTTGAATCACTCTATCTATTGAAAAAAAAACCGCATCAAAATCCGTTTCGTAGTTTTAAAGATTTAAGCATACAAAGGGATATAGGGACAGAGAAAGCGACTTCATTTTATACTATGTAGTGAAAACATACACAGACACAAAAATACAAACTTTCCTCTTTATAGTATGTTGATAGATATAGTGTGTCCTATAGAAGTCATACCTGTATGATGGCCTCGACGATGGTCATGGTTTTGCCGGTGCCGGGCGGCCCGAACACGATGTAGGGCGCTTTCCCGGACGAGCCCGACACGATGTGCTGCACGGCCGACCGCTGCTCCTCGTTGTCCACGATCAGCTGGTTGTACCACCTAGTGCGCACAATACCACTAACGTTATTAATAGGAACGTGTGCAAAAAGGGATAGACGTAAACGAGTTTTGGAGGGAAAGTTAACTGTCACTTTGTCCGCACTGTATTTACATGTCATATAACCTGCTCAACAACTATACATGGAACTTACTGTCATTATATCCACTAAGAAATACGCCATCGCCACACAAAACCTATGTCAGACACATATTTTTTCTTCCTATACTATCGCGCATTAATTATTTAACTAAACGTACCTAACCAAACGCCTGCATCATGAATGACTTTGGTCATTGACACAGCTGTTTCTGACTTGTTTCTGGGGTGACAGAATATACCGTCGACACAGGCACAGCTGCTTGCTGGAGTGCAGCTTGGACACGGCGTCTGCATGTGCTGGCACGAGTGTCACCTCACCTGCCGATGGCCCTCAGCTTGGCTGGCTTGGCGTTGGCCACGGGGAACGCCCGGCACAGCTGCTTGCTGGAGTGCAGCTTGGACACGGCGTCTGCATGTGCTGGCACGAGTGTCACCTCACCTGCCGATGGCCCTCAGCTTGGCTGGCTTGGCGTTGGCCACGGGGAACGCCCGGCACAGCTGCTTGCTGGAGTGCAGCTTGGACACGGCGTCTGCATGTGCTGGCACGAGTGTCACCTCACCTGCCGATGGCCCTCAGCTTGGCTGGCTTGGCGTTGGCCACGGGGAACGCCCGGCACAGCTGCTTGCTGGAGTGCAGCTTGGACACGGCGTCTGCATGTGCTGGCACGAGTGTCACCTCACCTGCCGATGGCCCTCAGCTTGGCTGGCTTGGCGTTGGCCACGGGGAACGCCCGGCACAGCTGCTTGCTGGAGTGCAGCTTGGACACGGCGTCTGCATGTGCTGGCACGAGTGTCACCTCACCTGCCGATGGCCCTCAGCTTGGCTGGCTTGGCGTTGGCCACGGGGAACGCCCGGCACAGCTGCTTGCTGGAGTGCAGCTTGGACACGGCGTCTGCATGTGCTGGCACGAGTGTCACCTCACCTGCCGATGGCCCTCAGCTTGGCTGGCTTGGCGTTGGCCACGGGGAACGCCCGGCACAGCTGCTTGCTGGAGTGCAGCTTGGACACGGCGTCTGCATGTGCTGGCACGAGTGTCACCTCACCTGCCGATGGCCCTCAGCTTGGCTGGCTTGGCGTTGGCCACGGGGAACGCCCGGCACAGCTGCTTGCTGGAGTGCAGCTTGGACACGGCGTCTGCATGTGCTGGCACGAGTGTCACCTCACCTGCCGATGGCCCTCAGCTTGGCTGGCTTGGCGTTGGCCACGGGGAACGCCCGGCACAGCTGCTTGCTGGAGTGCAGCTTGGACACGGCGTCTGCATGTGCTGGCACGAGTGTCACCTCACCTGCCGATGGCCCTCAGCTTGGCTGGCTTGGCGTTGGCCACGGGGAACGCCCGGCACAGCTGCTTGCTGGAGTGCAGCTTGGACACGGCGTCTGCATGTGCTGGCACGAGTGTCACCTCACCTGCCGATGGCCCTCAGCTTGGCTGGCTTGGCGTTGGCCACGGGGAACGCCCGGCACAGCTGCTTGCTGGAGTGCAGCTTGGACACGGCGTCTGCATGTGCTGGCACGAGTGTCACCTCACCTGCCGATGGCCCTCAGCTTGGCTGGCTTGGCGTTGGCCACGGGGAACGCCCGGCACAGCTGCTTGCTGGAGTGCAGCTTGGACACGGCGTCTGCATGTGCTGGCACGAGTGTCACCTCACCTGCCGATGGCCCTCAGCTTGGCTGGCTTGGCGTTGGCCACGGGGAACGCCCGGCACAGCTGCTTGCTGGAGTGCAGCTTGGACACGGCGTCTGCATGTGCTGGCACGAGTGTCACCTCACCTGCCGATGGCCCTCAGCTTGGCTGGCTTGGCGTTGGCCACGGGGAACGCCCGGCACAGCTGCTTGCTGGAGTGCAGCTTGGACACGGCGTCTGCATGTGCTGGCACGAGTGTCACCTCACCTGCCGATGGCCCTCAGCTTGGCTGGCTTGGCGTTGGCCACGGGGAACGCCCGGCACAGCTGCTTGCTGGAGTGCAGCTTGGACACGGCGTCTGCATGTGCTGGCACGAGTGTCACCTCACCTGCCGATGGCCCTCAGCTTGGCTGGCTTGGCGTTGGCCACGGGGAACGCCCGGCACAGCTGCTTGCTGGAGTGCAGCTTGGACACGGCGTCTGCATGTGCTGGCACGAGTGTCACCTCACCTGCCGATGGCCCTCAGCTTGGCTGGCTTGGCGTTGGCCACGGGGAACGCCCGGCACAGCTGCTTGCTGGAGTGCAGCTTGGACACGGCGTCTGCATGTGCTGGCACGAGTGTCACCTCACCTGCCGATGGCCCTCAGCTTGGCTGGCTTGGCGTTGGCCACGGGGAACGCCCGGCACAGCTGCTTGCTGGAGTGCAGCTTGGACACGGCGTCTGCATGTGCTGGCACGAGTGTCACCTCACCTGCCGATGGCCCTCAGCTTGGCTGGCTTGGCGTTGGCCACGGGGAACGCCCGGCACAGCTGCTTGCTGGAGTGCAGCTTGGACACGGCGTCTGCATGTGCTGGCACGAGTGTCACCTCACCTGCCGATGGCCCTCAGCTTGGCTGGCTTGGCGTTGGCCACGGGGAACGCCCGGCACAGCTGCTTGCTGGAGTGCAGCTTGGACACGGCGTCTGCATGTGCTGGCACGAGTGTCACCTCACCTGCCGATGGCCCTCAGCTTGGCTGGCTTGGCGTTGGCCACGGGGAACGCCCGGCACAGCTGCTTGCTGGAGTGCAGCTTGGACACGGCGTCTGCATGTGCTGGCACGAGTGTCACCTCACCTGCCGATGGCCCTCAGCTTGGCTGGCTTGGCGTTGGCCACGGGGAACGCCCGGCACAGCTGCTTGCTGGAGTGCAGCTTGGACACGGCGTCTGCATGTGCTGGCACGAGTGTCACCTCACCTGCCGATGGCCCTCAGCTTGGCTGGCTTGGCGTTGGCCACGGGGAACGCCCGGCACAGCTGCTTGCTGGAGTGCAGCTTGGACACTGCATCGTGCATGCGCTCGAGCGGCACCCGCGACATCAGGAACCGCACGTCGAACTCCGCCTCTGGGCTGTGGTGGGCGTGGAAGCTGCGAGGTTGACGAGATTTTTATCATCATCATTATCACGTTATTATTTTGTGTAGGTGATACAGTCAATAGACCATGCACACCTATTGGTCTCTGACGTGGTTCTTTTAACGACTACCGGATGATAGCCGGGACCGACGGCTTAACGTATCTCCCGAAATACGAAATCATCTTATTATCAGACAATCAGGTGATAAAAGCCTGCAATCTACAAGTAATAGTAGTAGAGTATCCATACTAATATTATAAATGCGAAAGTCGGTCTGTATGTCTGTCTGTCTGTCACCTCTTCACGGCTAAACTACTGGACCGATTGTGATAAAATTTGGTAGGGATGTAATTAATGACCTGAGGTGAAACATAGGCTACTTTTGGGCGCGATATAACCGAGTCCCACGCGGAGCGAAGCCGCGGGGAACAGCTAGTATACTATATACTAGTAGAAGAATAATAGAGAACGATTGCTTGTACGCGTAGTTTCACTGTGTTTTGCCTATTTCAGACCCAGACTTTTTCTTCCACTTGTTTGGGAAAAGCTTCATAAAAAATTCAAAATATTCAAGAAGAACATACTTATTAAATGCCTACATCTGTCTCTGTCATTTTATATCTCAAATTATCGGCATTACTATTCAACCGGAAATTGCTTTATTTCAGATATGTACAATAATAATGAACCATTGTTGTGAACTTAATTATATATAATGCAATGATATGACCTAATAAGCCGGTAACAGAATCTTACCTGGCATCAAATCCACCCAACTGCACCCTGCTGTCTTCTAAACCCTTGATGTAGCTCTCGAAATTGACTCGGGTGTTTTCCACAGGGCGGATTACTACTCTATCACCTGGAATTAAGGTATTAAGGTGTGGCGTGATGTACCTATAATTTTGTTATAAATATGTACGGACACGTTCAGGCCGTATTGTACATTTTCCTAACAGGTTGTAAATATTTAAACTATTATCGCCCTTGTCGGTCTCTGGAGGGGGGTGATGTGGCGTGATGTACCTATAGTTTGTTTCTTGTACATTGATTTTATTTTTTTGTGTAAATATTTTAATTTTATTAGTTCGTAAGTACGGACTAACAAACCGTTTTTTTATGTATATATATTTCTTGTTGTCATCTTATGACATATTTCAATGGTTTTGCTGGAGGGCGCAGACTCTGCCGTTTTGCCATGGCAACTGCGCCCCTGGCGGCTGTTATTGAAAACCACTTCTTTGCTGTCTGATTTTTAGTTTGCATGTAAATTATTCATTGTCGTTTTCTATTTATTATTTTCTGTTAATTAAGTATAATTTCTTTCTTGTGCTCATCCTACCCTTCTGATTTCTTATTCTTGGACTGTTCTTTGTTAAGTTTCTTTATGCTGTGATTAAACTTTCCTACACTATTTCTACTTTTCAATCCTATCTCCCTACCTAGTCCACAAATGTATATTATATAATAACGAAATGTCACTATGTATAAACACGAAATCTCAAAAGAGCGATTAGAAAAATTAGATTAGATTTCACAGATCACAGGGACGGAAGCGAACCTCCAAGCGGACATATATTTTTTATGTTAATACTATAACATATTAAAAAAAAAAAAAAAAAAAAAACCTAAAAATAAATCAAGTATAGATTAAGATACAAAGTAAAAGGCTAAGCGAGCAAGGAATGGCGTAAGCGAGAAAGGAAAAAAGTTAGGTCAAAAAATAAAATGAAAAGAAAATATAGATAAGCAAGTACTATGATTTTCCCGCATTATGAAATAAACTAAATCCAGAACTTCCGGAAGTAGACTTGTGTTTTACATGTTTAAAACTCCACAAACTCAAAAATAGAATGAAATAAATATTTAAGTGGAAATCCCATACAGCGAAGGTCTTTTTTTTTGCCATTTTGTTTAGATAATGGTACGAAACCCTTGATGCGGGGGTCTGACTTGCAACTGGCCAGTTTTTTTTTCTTATCGAGTGTGTTAATAGCAATGGGTCATATTTAATATCAATCAACAGGACATCATAATTGAGAATGGCATTTATCATGCATAGATCAAACTCCTATATACAGGTTTCTCAATCAGTTTGCGGCACCAAGTGGGAGATTGTGTATTTCTGCCATTATCATCTGTTGTATAATCTGTATATATAAAAATGAAACCCGTTTTCCGTTGTCACGACATAGCATGAAAACGGCTTGACCGATTTGGCTTTTTTTTGTAGTTTTCTAATACTCTGTACAAGGTTCTTACGGAAAAAAATATAAAGAAAGGCGGTACGAAGTTCGCCGGGTCAGCCAGTAAAAAAAAAAAAAAAAAAATGCACACATAACATACCACGCAACAATGACGGTCGCTTTTCGGCCAGTCCAGGAACTTCCAACATGTACATCTCGCCCACTTTCTCCAATTTAACTCTGGTCATGTTGTATTTCTTAAACAAAAAATAAAAAGCAAAAATAAAATAACTTAACACAAAATAACGTGAAATCTACAAGGGTCAAATTGCAACTTCCTTTTCCAAAAGATCTGTTGAAAAAGGAAGACAATAGAAGTACCCGAAATCGGCGAGCGTGTATGACGAGAGTGATGAGTATGGAGGAAGCGAGTGAGGACTGTAAGTATCGTAGCCATTGGAAATCTCTAGTCTTTGCCTACCCCTGCGGGAGATAGGCGTGATAATATTATTATTATGTATGTCAAATTGCTACTTACCCTTAAGTTTATTTTCTCTATAACTTCTTCCCACCAAAGCAAATGGTGGAAGTAAATCATATAATTCTCTTTGGTAATTCCTTCCTCGAGAATTGCTCTGTAATAAATAATAGATGACAAAAATATTAATAAAAAATATTAAAATCATATAATAGGTATAAAAAGTCTGCACTTAACATCAGGTGTGATTGTGTTCAATCTCTAATTATAAATTATTTTTTTTATTTTGTGTCCTACAAACAAAATTTTTAAATCTAAATCTCACAAATGTATGTATGGCAAAATCTATTGTTGACATTTTTACGAAAACTAAATATTTGCAACGCTTTTGAAAAGCATGGTTTGCTTAAATTATGATATCTGCTTGACCCAAAGGTTGACTGTAAGGTAATGCTTTTTTAAGCATTAAGTCCGCCTATTGTGGTATACAAATATCTTCTAGAATAAAGTTTACCCCCTTATTCATAAAAAAATATAAACGTTTGTAAAGCCCATTTTAACTTAAATGTGTTTTGTCTCGTTCTTTTACTTAAAATAACGATAAGAGAGAAAGGGACTAATTTTTTTTATTAAAATTGGCTTAACAAACCTTTGTAAAATTTTATGAATAAGCGGATAAAAAGAAATCTCGCAACGTATCTATGCTAGAAAAATCACAATTATTTTAATCAATCTAATATGGGGATAAAGCTCAAATTGATTGGCTCATCGCTATCAAACTTCATAGAATTCGATCTATGACGGTCGGTCGAACATGTGTTCTAGAAAATTAGTTGAATTAAAGAAAGAGACAGGGAATGCATTTGTCTCTGAAAATGTAACTATGTTTCTTACCTCGTGTCTATGAGAACCACTCTCAATTGTCTCATAATTTCAGGAGGATAATCAAGTCCTTCCAGTGCATCCTCATTCAACCCACGTGGAAAAAGGATTTTCAGCAATGGCGGCACTTTGAACATTTGCTGGTTCAACCTATAATACAGACAATAATAATTTAATCACTATAAATTATTCACTTAAGAAAAGAGAAAAACGATATATCATCAATTTTTTTTGCATTATTTAAATAAGAAAGACAGGGTCTCAAGGGATCGATTGGTGGCGTTAACACATGATGGCGCGGTTTTTTTTTTGTATAGAATTGAATATCTCTTTCATCCTAGCGCTTTTCCAGTTGCGTCTTCAGCTGGCTGCTTTAGAGGGGTCCGCTTTTTTTTCTTCGGCACTTTGTCCAGTTTTATATCCTTAGGAGCGAATCCATTTGGCCGCATATCCTGTGCTGCGATAACAAGCCAGCATTTTGGGAGGGATTAAGCATCTGTGAGTACTAGTACAGTATTTTTTAATTTGTGGTGATATTAAAGTCGCGTATGAACTTTCATACACTTACATTTGCTTAGTACCGTCAGAAGTACAGATCAGGCGCTGTTACTGCAGTTTCAGTAACGACATACTTACACGTTTGTTGATTTTATGAAATGATCTGGTTTATCCCAATGGGCCTTAGTATACGGGCTTCTAGTCTCCACATATTGTATTGGGTTTTCCTGGACGTAAACAACCTGAAAATATATATATTAAAACTATATTTTTAGATGTCAAAAACTAGAATTTTTTAAAATACGTCCTAATTCGAACTTACTAGTCCTCATGATAAAAATAGCAAATAAAAAACACAATTCTTTTATTTCAGAGCTTTGGTAGACACATCATAGCTCTCTGGTCAGAACACTAGATTTTGTAAAATAAATATATTAAAAAATATGAGAAATATTTAAAAAAATAATCTATTGTTTTGCAAGCTGAATTGCATGCAAACTGGCATTCATTTTTAAAAACTTATAGTATTTTATATTCTATATTAGATAATTTTTCAATATACATGTTAGAAAACTTAAAATGGTCCAGACAGGGAGCATGACGTCATTATACAACTACATACTGCTGCTGCTAATCGCATTGTCGAACGGATCACACGACAAAGAATAATTCTCTTTTTTAATAAACGAGGAAAATTTTTCTTTATGTTACTAAAATATACTGAAACTTTTTCGGAAACTACTTACAAATCTTACAAATCTAGATATCATAATATTTATATTGTAAATATATTTTTTGTCGTGTTGTCCATTGTATTATTACAATATCTTACACTGTTATATTCGTACCATTTCACGCATGAAGATCAAGCTCCTCTCTTCACTAGGTTTGAAGAAAGTAAATATGATAGGCATTTCGTACTGGCCTATATCGGCGGCCATGAAATCAATCACCACTGCTTTCGGGATAATGGATTCTGATAAAATTAAATAAAACAATTAGACATTATTGTATACAATACGTACGGTGTTATCTGTAAATGATAAGTACTTTTCTTAACTAGCTATTGAGGTCCCACTGCTGGGCAAAAGCCTTCCTTTTTTGTTTCCATTCCTCTCAATCCTGTGATGTTACTCTCCAGTCCTTATCAAAATCCTTCAAACCATCCGTCCCTCTCTTCCTGGGCCTCCCTCTCTTTTTTCCGTCCATCTAAAATCCAGTTGGTAGCAATATATGCCCATCTCTCGGGATGCATCCAATTTAAGTGTTCCGCCCAATCCCACTTCAACTTGGCTGCTTTCATTCCTACATCTATTATTTTGGTGGCGGAGCGCAATGTGGTATTTCGACCGACCGACGGCGACCTATTCGCCTGACACCTAAAATGCTACGCTCCATTGCTCGTTGGCAAACTTTAAATTTGGACATTTGAGCATCGGTGAGAGACCAAGCTTGTGCTCCGTAAGTTAGGTTGTTACTCATTAAGTAAGCAAAATACCTGATACAATTAGATTCACAAAAGCAACATAAGAAAAAAAAAAAAACTAACTCTTTTGCATTATATGCGGTTCTCCTCCAAACACATAAGGGTGATTATTAGTCACAAAATGAGGCTGGGGGTGAGCCAGCAGTATCCCCACAATTACCAAGTCATCATTGCGCATGTCGTTGGCCAAACTAAACGTAAACCTGGCTCCCTGCCCTGGCTTTACCTGTAAAGATGATAAATTATGTTGAGCTAAACAGTTAAATATTCTACCTAGGGTAGGTATTCTTATCAAAATCAATCACTAAAATGCATTTCTAGCCTATTATTTTTATTTATTAGAAACAGTTTCCAAATATGAATGTAAGGCCTCGGCTTCCCTCGTCCTTTTAAAAGCACATATAACTCGGCCGAAAATTGCTTCTCGGGCTTCGGAAAAATTGTTTCACTCTAAATAAATAGAGAATAATTATTTTAAACAAAAACAAAATAAAAGTCAACTAGCCCATTGTGACACGTTAAAACTTGCTCGACTTGTTGATTTATCATAATCACTGATAAGTGATCATTACTTTTCTTCCTAATTGCAATACTAATTAATAAATTATCTAATTTGTTGTCACCACTGTTAAAATAAACATAATTACCTACTATATGATTGCTTGTAAACATGGAAATCTAAAGGCTTACGCAAACTGTGATAGCATGGCAAGGGATATCAATTTTTTTCAATGGACATTCAATTGTTGGCTAGCTTTAAAATGATTTTGATACCACGGCATCATTTTAAAGCTTATTTTTATTATATTGATACGTTTGAATGTCCATTGGTAAAATTTTATCTTTTGATATGCCGTCCTGGCCTGCGTAACTCGTACATAAAAAGGCACGTCATATAAATAATGCCTTTTATTTAATGTCATAAGCTCGTAAGTACCTAAAGAAGGGAAAACCATAGGACATCGCAATTAAGTTACGCCGTTGGTCCCGGTTGCCATCTGGTAGTCGTTAAAGGATCCACGTCAGAGGCCAAGAGGAGGTTCCAAAGAACTCTGACAACAGGATGTGCATGGTGTAATGGCGTAATGGTTAACATGCCTGACCGCTACTCAGGAGGTCCCGGGTTCGATCCCCGGTGAGGTCAAGGTGAAAAATGATCTTTTTCTGATTGACCTGGGTCTTGCATGTTTTTCTATATATATATATGTATTTGTTATAAAATATAGTATCGTTGAGTTAGTATCCCATAACACAAGTCTCGAACTTACTTTGGGGCTAACTCAATCTGTGTGATTTGTCCCTATATATTTATTTATTTAGTTTTTTATGGTTGATTGACAGTGACACCTACACGAAATAATACTTACATTGGTTCTGATTTTCTGATTATCACTCTTTTCAATCTTCGTGATGATGGCGTCCCCATGAGCTTGGCTCTGGACTGAGCCCAAAATAATGACTCCATCGCGATTCTTACTGTAGAATTTCCTGTAAAATATATGCAACTTTGTAAAATTGTAAATATAATACCAGGAGCTTGGTATGCGTGCCTTTATAAAGCTACTATATTCATCTTCATCCAAACGTTACATTATCAGCTTATGCTTTAGAGCCCAGTGTATGCTTGCGAACGACAGCCGTCTGACCTCCGTGACCCTTTTTACAGGAAAACCAGACCAATAGGAACATGATCCTGGTGCCTTAGCGGCCATAGTTGACAGATTTTTCAGGCTGCCTAAAGGTATTTGACAGCTTTATGACTGCCGAGATGCCTTCCGAAGCATGAACGAGCTAAACATAGAAATGCTACCAATGGCGACCTATGCAAGTGAGGCCAACCTCGCCGTCGATTAATACGCATGATCGTTATATGAACGTGCTATCGAGCTCCTTACGTGAAGCAACTAAGTGCGTGTCCGTAATGTGGATTGGTCCAGGTTATACCTGGGATGTAACCATGAGAACAATTAATGAATGATGAAAATTTATTTATACCAAAACTTATCATCAGTGACAAAGAAATGATAACAAATAAACAAAAAAATATATATAAAATTTAAGACACTCAGTATAGCTCTTGCCTTATCAAAAAAGAAATTTCGGTGAAAAAATCTAGAGATAAGGGTAAGAAATTAAATTTTGTTTGCACATCGAACGGCCATAAATCAGATTAGACAAGTTGTTCAGACAAATATAAAAGATAATTCAAGTATACCTACCTACACACAAACTGTTATCAGTAGCACTTCATTGCAAAAACAATGTTCTGGACTAATATATGATACCTATACTTATTTATGAAAAAAATGAAAGATTATTATTATATTGGCTATTCTGGTAAAACATAATCTTATTATAAAAGGGCTGCTTGTATATAAGCTAAATTTTTCCATTTGATATATGTATACATTTTTTTATTATCCAATCTGTTTAAAAAAAAAATTCTTACTTATTTGTTTTCATGTTCGAGAGAATCGTATTGCAAAGATGTTTTGGCGTATCATCATGGAAGACTGCAGCATTTTCATCATAGTACTCATCCACTACACCGCAAACTTCACAAAATTTTCTGTTTCCTGTAAAAAGGAAAATAAGTTATTTTTCAGGCACGCCATCATTCCTTTCCAAATACACCACAACCACATACAATCCAAAAGAGACAGAGTCAACCTAAACATGCAAAAACTACAGTGGCTACTGGGTAGATAGTCTGTACTCAGCACTGAGAGCAAACTATGTCTATAAAACAATATAAAGGCAGTAAAAGGACCTACCAAATATAACTCTGGGGTTCTGCCGACGAATTTAACATATATGGGTCATTCCAGAAAAATCGGGCAACTTGATGTCCGAGGGCTTTCTGACTTTATATATTTACATTATACAGTTTTCAATATTACGTAACAATAGATCACATTGTGTTTTACTAGTAAGCCAAGTTTTGTTTTTAATAATAATATGAATAAATATCGAAATTATTACCCAAAATGTCAATCCCTAGCAGTGTCCGAATTCCGAAATTTTGTGTTCGATGGTCTTTATTTCTGAAAATATTAAATATTGCCTACCATTTGTTCACAAGTTTTATAATTAATAATGTCTTTACAATTTAATTCTGCAAGAATTATGCTGTATAATCAAATAATTATATATTTTTTCAAAATTAGAATTATGTCCTCAACTTTTCTCGTCAATCCCTAGAGTCATTTTAAAATTAAAATTTCGCGCCTTCGTTTGAATGAAGCGGGAATGAGCGCTTGTCAGTTTAAAAGTACCACCACAATTTATCTGCGGGCAATACTCGCTTGGCAGCGGCCGTTTTGTAAAATAGTGCAAACGCGGCGGTTGCTGTGCAAACACCTGCTTGTCCAGTGAGTTCATCAATCCCTAGGTGAGTAATTTTAATGGTTAACTATTGGATATTGTTATTGATTTATTATTATTTACAAGTGATTTATCGGCCAATTGTAAAAGATCGTATTATGCGTGTTAAAAAAGCGATAATCGGCTTTTTATGTTTGATTTCATTCCAAATCGTCATTCCCTGAACCATCAGGCCCTAGCTGTTAAGAAACCTAGGGACTGACGGGAGTGGTGAGGGAATGATGTTAATTATGTTTTAGTATAAATATTCAACAAATTGTCATTTAATTTTAAAATTAATTAGTTATTATAAGCTGCTAGTGTGTTTAAGAATATAAATATATAAATAAATTATGGCAAGGAAAGTAAAAATGGAACAAAAACGGTCATTTTATTTAATGCAGTATAAATAAAATTATACTTATTACTTTTAAATACATAAATCTAAATGGTAAATTTCCTTCTAGTTTTTTTTGTTAGAACTTAACTTACCTAAATTTACCAAAACCTAGGGCATTTTACAATTAATAATTACATGTATCTAATTTTGAATACATTTGTCTATTTTATAGCAATATGGCGTATAAAAAGAAGCCTAAGTTGTCCAAAGAGGAAATAGCTATCAAAAAATCAGCAGCCGCAAAAGCACGTTTGGAAAAGATTAAAAGTGATCCAGTATTATAAGCAGAATACAAAAAGAAAGAAAGACTGAAGTATTTGAAAAAGAAAAGGTAAAGGGACAGAGAAAGTCTGTTCAGAATATGACACCACATGAACAAAGAAAAATAAGAAGTGGAGACAGGCAGGCTCAGAAAAAAAAGACTGAAACAAAGGAGGATAAGAAATGAGGAATTATGAAGAAAATCAGATTTTATAAAAGATTTAAAAATTAAGCTTAAGGGGGCTATCATAAGTCAACTAGCGCCACCAATCATTTTATTTCTTTTACTCTAAAATCAGGTCAAAATGAAAAGATCTAAGAAGGTAGGTTGCTAGTAAATAACTTTTAGTATTTTTGGTATTACTTTTCATTAATTGATTCTCAGTACAAAGAAAAAATCTCAGTACTTACCGCCAAAAGTGGTGGCGTGGCATTATGATTTTTTTTCTGAATTAACCAAAATTAAAATAATGAAAAGTAATACCAAAAACTATTAGAAGTTATTTACTAGCGACCTGCCTTCTTAGATTTTTTCATTTTGACCTGTTTTAGAGTAAAAGAAATAAAATTATTGGTGGCTCTAGTTTGCTTATGAATTATGATAGCCGCTTAACACGAAGCAAAAGAAATACAGAAGACTAAAAAAGAAAATTGAGATATCAAAGATTCTCACGCCTACAAGCAAATTTAAAACAATGGCAGAAGATCCTGATCAAAGGAGAGAGCTTGTCAAACATTGTTTAGTGAAGTGTTGCAGAATCAAATTACAGAAAATATTTCAAAAATTAAATCTCATTAAGTGAGATCACAATTTAAATTTTGTCGGGTCTTAAGTCGAAAAATATAAAATTCGCTTATTCAGTAGTAATAACTCTTTGTCACATAATATGTTTCGAAGCAAAAGTTCTAAAAAATACATTTAAACCAAAAAAAAACTTGGTAATCCAAACTGTTCAAATTGTATGAAGATGACAGTAATAGTCGCACTGCAGCGGGTTAAAGTAGGGCATTACTTGCAATAAGTAAAAAAAAACAGCAACGGTATTTGTTAGACTCTTTAAAAGTTGTAATAAATATATGATTCTAAATAAACACTTACTTATTTACTACCATATCGTCATAATCCATCAGTCCCTAGGTATACCTATCAATCCCTAGATACCTTAATTTACAAAACACCAAATATTTCCTAAAATAGTGCATAAAGTGTCTGACCCTCTTAGGTGTGGTGTTATTAATGTATAACCCACCATATAATGTCAATAGACAATCTATAGCATCACAAAAGTGTTGCGGACAAAAATCTTTCGAAAATTGCCCGATTTTTCTGGAATGACCCATATATCCTCCAGAGAGCACAAAATTAGGGTAAAATGTACTTGGAAAATTTTAATGTAACAGCCTGTATAACATACATATTAAGCAAATAAAATGATTGATTGAATTAAATTTTAAGAACCATGGTTCATCAAAACCTCTGGAGGTTCATGATCATTTTAAAATGTAAAAAGTGAAGGAGGAAGTAACCTCAGTTGCTAAATGTTACGAACCCACCCAAATCATCAGGCTATCAGATTAGCCAAGCCCGGTGATAAAAGGATGTAAAAAAGATATGCAATAAAGAAACTATCAACTACACCTAAGAAAGACCAATGTCAAGAGAGAAGAAGCTCCCATTGGGGAACAACCTCGACAAGCAAACCTTTATTGAATCCATCTGCTTAGTCTTTTCACTGATTGCAATTTACTTAAAAAGCAAATAATATACAAATATACTTATATTAAAATATAACTCATACACATTTATATTTATTTCTAAGGAAGGATGATATATGAGGCATACCTTTAGTATCCGTATCCTCCATTTTCGTTATCTGCACAAAACTTGTCCTGGGGGAAAAAATAAATTTGAAATAATGTCATTTTGATTTGTTTGTTTGATCAAATCTATGAGCCAATGGGTTTATCTATAGATATGCAAAATAAGACCCAAAAATTATCACAAGTTTGAAAAATCTAAGTGTCTGCAATGGACTGTGTGTTCATGTAATTAAGATATACTGCCTAGAGGACAAAAGTTAAAAAATATAAAAACCTATCATTTCCTACAAAAATAAGTTACACTATAAATTATTAATATATAATTAATATTAAAATTTACACAAAAGAAAATGCTGGTTTATAGGTATAGGTCTCCAATTTCTTTCTATCTCTTGCTTTCTCCATACAGCTCTTTCCTGTTACATTTTTTATTTTATTTACCCATGTTTATTTGGCTTCCCAACTTTTCTCTTACCGAGTGGGCCACTTCATTTGGTGCCCAATAGACCAGCTTTGGTTGGTATACCTCACTATGTGCCCCGCCCGGTTCCATTTCAATGTTAGGGCTTGATGTAATGCATCAAGCTCTAAAACTATGGAGAGATAATTATGGGACCAAATTTCTAATTTTTTAATAAAATTGGCTCCATGAGTCATACTCATACCTTATCATAGTAGGTACCTCACAACATAACAATTGCTAAAAATGCTTATGATAAAAATGATTTGAGTTTTGAAAGGACATGAAAAATGCAACGAAATAGAAATATGATATGGTTAACTGATACCTACCAACTCTAGTGTGGTGCTGACAATTCAGAAAATGTAATTTGATAAGTACCTACTTGTAAATAAATACTACCATACCTTCTTACAAGCACACAACGATTATTGAAAACGAAAATAACAAAAATACTTGTTGTTGCTTACCTGACCGGCCGAAGTTTACCCTTGTTTTTATTTTTATCTTATTTTGTTTTTGAATTAAATTAGACTATTTAATAAAGCAACGTCAACTCAAAACGAAAGGAATAAAAGAAATAACTACAAAAATTCACGCATCACAATCAGTTTATCTCTATTTAGTTAATTTTAGTTTGTGATCAGTTTGACGTTGACGCATTTCTTGGAATTCCCCACAAACTATAGAGTAGAGATTAGAGATTCCCCGAACATGAACAAACCATAGTGATTACTTATTATGTTTATTATATTTGGCTTTGGTTGGAACAAACTGACTGAACAAAGAAGGAAATAAAATACGATTTCACGAAATATTTGTACTTAACATAAATAAAATCAAGGAGGCTATATAACTTCGTACGTCTATGAATAAAATAGTGCAGAGACTGCGACCAGGTGGCTTACTATCATCTCTTAAAAACCATGCAAGTTCCAGTGAGTAAGCGAGACAGCGCAATACATGATGTAAGGCGACATCTCCCTTACTCACTGGATCTTGCATAGTTTTAAGAGATGGTAGTAACCCCCCAGATGGCCTACTATCATCTCTAAAAACCATGCAAGTTCCAGTGAGTAAACGAGACAGCGCAATACAAGAAGTTGTTTCAATGGTAGTGCTTTTTTACACACTAGTTACAAGAAATGTATATATTTTTTTTATATCACTTCTGATGATCACACCACACACTAAACTCACATCACATCATACTGTCATAACTCTTGTAAATAGTGTGTAAAAAGCACTACTATTGAAACACTATTTTGATACGATTTTGTCTTAACGTTAGCAGAATCGACGCCCTGGATCTTGCATGGTTTTAAGAGACGGTAGTAACCCCCCTGTGCATTAATACTACTCATACTATTTAAAACGTGTTTGTCTTTAAAAAGTGTTTGTCTTTAAAACGCACAAGTTGGCCAAACGATGAAAAAGACAGAAAATGTAACTTTGGTGGTTTGGTATAATAGAGTTAACAAAAAAATAACAATAATACTGGGAGTTTGCACCACAATGGTCCCCACTCAGCATTAGTCGTGTTGTGGTATATGAACCACGACGCTGGTCTTCCGCGGACCCCTTACACCTATAAACAAAAAGTAAAAAAAAAAAACTTATGTAGGTATGAGATGAGTAAAAGAGGGAAAGTAAACTGTCGTTATGTCTGCGCTGTATTTAATTTCCAAAACTTAGGTTTTATCGAGTATTTGTGCTTAATATTGGTGGATTATTATTCGCAAAGTGTTCGTGAACAAGCGTAAGTGTTGGGAAGTGGTACAGTGTCGATTACGTGACTTTTATCTTTGTCACCAAAATCTCCAAGTTATAGCTAAGTGAAAATTTTCCACCGCTTCACTTAGCCATCTGACTCTGTCTCACTTGACTAGACTAGACTACTTTTTGACTTGACTTGGCTAAAGTAGGACTGAAGAAGATTAATTAAATGAAGAAAGGCCTTAAAGGACTAGTTTCCATGGCCGTAAAAAGTATTAAAAAAAAGTAAACAAAAAATCTAGGATGCAAACAGGAAATAAAATAAAATATGACATATTATTATCCATATCCATACTAATATTATAAATGCGAAAGTCTGTCTGTCTGTCATCTCTTCACGGCTAAACTGCTGGACCGATTATGATGAAAGTAGGGATGTAGTTAACGACCTGAGGTCAAACATAGGCTACTTTTGGGCGCGATATAACCGAGTCCCACGCGGGGCGAAGCTGCGGGGAACAGCTAGTAATAACATATGTGCCCATTTCTACTGGGTGGACCACAGAAAATTATTTTTGCCCGTAGTTTACCTTGGTCACAGTATACCAAGTATGCTGTGCCTTGGTGGACAACAGGAAATATTTTAAAAGGTATACATACGTATATACATACATATCATCACGTGCAAGAATAATGTCATAAACTCCTTATGCATTGGATACTGGATACGACCGGAAAATCGCTGGGATGGGAAAAAAACAAAATCATTACACATATTTTTTTTTGTTTATAAAAACAATTTGCTATTTAAAACAAATTTATTGACATCTTAAGCATCAGATGCTTGTTGACAAAATACTATACAGTGTATTATTAATGTTAGTAATAATAGAGTACAGTACCACATATAAAATACTAATTCTGTTGGTTTTTGACTTGATATATACTAGATGTTATCCATACTAATATTATAAATGCGAAAGTCTGTCTGTCTGTCTGTCTGTCTGTCTGTCTGTCACCTCTTCACGGCTAAACGGCTGGACCGATTGTGATGAAATTTGGTAGGGATGTAGTTAATGACCTGAGGTCAAACATAGGATACTTTTGGGCGCGATATAACCGAGTCCCACGCGGGGCGAAGCCGCGGGGAACAGCTAGTTATCTATATATACCTCGTGTGTTCATAAGTTTTGAGACAAACTTTGTACTTAAAAAATAAAATAAAATATTACTGACATCTATTTATTTCTTTTTCCAATTTTGAATTTGGAATGTTAACTTTTAATTTCTTTGATTTTTAAATTAACTTCTTTCAAATTTGTCGTGATAGAGGAAACAAAAGAATTACGTGTGTGGCCGTGATTTCGCTACTTAAGGTGGGGAAAAAAATTAAAAAGATTTCCCGTGAGGTGAAAAATTTTGGTGTGAGCCGTAACTTCGTGTATTACACTATTAAACGATACAAGGAGTCAAGTTCTTTGCAAGATAGCCAAAGGAGTGGTCAGCCACGCTCTGTAAGGACGCCTGCGAACATCAAAATCATCCGAGAGCGACTTTGCTGAAATCCATGTCGCACTCGGAAGAAACTCGCGCTTCAGACTAAAATTTCGCGCGTTTCATTCAACTGAATACTGAAATATGATCTTAAGGTAAAGGCGTATAGCCGCAGGAAAGTTCACTTCTAAAACCATCGCCTTCGTAAATTGCGACGCGAATGTTGTCCAATGCTGATAAGGAGACACGATGCGAGGAAGATACTCTTCACCGATGAGAAAATCATTACTGTCGTAGAAAAGTTTAACCGACAAAACAATAAAGTGTTTACCAAAAGTAGCAAGGATGTACCAGCTTCAGCACGGAATGTTTCGCGAACTCACCATTCGGCTAGTGTGATGGTATGGTGGGGAGTTTCGTATGAAGGTGTCACTCCGCTCCATTTATGCCAACAAGCCGTCAAGGTGAAAGCCAAGAATTATCAAAGTTACATTTTAGAGCCTGTTGTGAAATCTCTGTCACTTACTTTATTTCACAACAAGGATTGAGTTTTCCAGCAAGACTCGGCGCCTTCCCATAAGGCAAAAACCACCCAAGCTTCGTTAAAGGCAAATGTGCCCGGCCTTCATCGCGGCGAACGAATGGCCTTCCTCCAGCCCATCTCAACCCGCTAGATTATTTTTTATAGACTGAATTAGAGCTCAGGGCCTGCTGAAAGGCCCACCCAAACTTGGAGTCACTGAAGCGAACCCTTGTCCGAGAAGCAAAGCCAATTTCGCTGGAAAAGATTCGTGCCGTCATTGATGACTGGCCAAATCGTCTAAGGGCCTGTATCAAAAACAAGGGTGGTCATTTTGAATAATAATTATATTTTATTGTTGATTATTATCTACTTAATGTTTACTAAATTTTTTTGAAATATAAGTTTATTATTAAAAAAGTTATGCAACTTTTAGTTCGTCTCAAAACTTATGCACACACGAGGTAGTAATACAATTCAAGTAGTTAATAAAACTAAAGTTTTTGTACGCCGTGGAACTAGATACATAATTAAAACAAACTGTTTTCATATGATAGCTTGGTTCTTGAGGATTTTATAGATAGGTGTATAATATTAACTAACACGTATTTTACACAGGCGGGTGAAACCGTGAGGCACAGGTAGTTTATGTAAATCCATGAACTATATTTTCTGACAGGTATTAAGTAATTACTTATTATATGGTTTATTCAATTGTTAGGACATAATACGCGTTAGCATAATTTATAGCTTATGTTTTGTTTACTGAAATCAGGTATCCGGCCGTTTCTAAGTAGGTATTTACCTTACTTTTACGTACTAAAAGCAGACATCCTGTGGTAACACCAGGGCGTCGATTCTGCTAACGTTAAGACAAAATCGTATCAAAATAGTGTTTCAATAGTAGTGCTTTTTACACACTATTTACAAGAGTTATGACAGTATGATGTGATGTGAATGTAGTGTGTTGTGTGATCATCAAGTGATATAAAAAAAATATACATTTCTTGTAACTAGTATGTAAAAAAGCACTACCATTGAAATACTATTTTGACACGATTGTGATTTAACGTTAGCAGAATCGGCCCCCAGGGTGTCGATTCTGCTAACGTTAAATCACAATCGTGTCAAAATAGTAGTGCTTTTTTACACAATAGTTACAAGAAATTTTATATCACTTCTGATGATCACACCACACACTACATTCACATCACATCATACTGTCATAACTCTTGTATGTAAATAGTGTGCAGTGTTATTATCAAAAAAATAAGGGTTGCCGTATTCTGAAAATGAATTTGCCGTATTTAGAGGGAAAATAAACAAACTTGCCGTATTAAGTATTTTTTATTAAATTATTGAATAAAGTTATTTAACAGGTGTATCTTATACTTAATAAATGCTAAACTAAAACAAAACTAGCTTAAAACTGGCAATTAATGCCTTCTAAAATTAATAAAACAAAAACAAAATAAGACAAATGTAAATAGAAAAAAATTAAGTAAACATTATTATTCGTCAATTTCACAAATCAATAGCAGCAGCACGAGATTATCGTTTGCGACTAAATAATAAACCCAACAAACAAAGCGTAAGTCAAAGCGATAATGTAAACACTTTAGTTTGTTTAAGTACAAGTCTAACGTACAAGTAGGTGTTCGTTATCGATGAACGAATTTCTTTTATTCGTCCAAACCTATGAAAGAAAGGGAGCAGGAAATCTAGGCATGTCATTGTAGGGGATTTCCGGTTCCCATTTGAAGAATGAGTGTTCACAGTATATGATATTTTGTACTAGCAACACTGGAGAGATATTAGGAGTATTATGTAAAAATAAATAAATTACAACATGAAAGCTCAATTGCCGTATTATTTGATACGGCAACGAAAAATCTGCCGTATACCGTATAATCCAGAAAAAAACATGAACTGCCGGATATTACGGCAATTGCCGTATTGATAATAACACTGATAGTGTGTAAAAAGCACAACTTTTGAAACACTATTTTGATACGATTTTGTCTTAACGTTAGCAGAATCGACGCCCAGCATAGACTCGATTGTTGTCTATGGTGCGTGGTGCGCTCTAGCGCTTTAGGCGGGAAGGAAACATAACAATTTGAATTTTGTTTTTACAGTCGTTATGAGTTGCAAGTGATTATACTCTTTGATGAGTTGTGACTTTATTAAAACTTAGATAGATAGATAAGAATTTTATTTATTTATCTATCTATCTAAGTTTAAATTAAACTTTAAAGAGTATAATCGTGACTTGACTTGTGACTTGATTACATTGTTTGATTATAATTATTGTCTTCTCCGGACTCTTTCTTATTACTTATATAAAATTATATTTCTTCCTAGATACAGCACGTATAGTTTTAACTAGAAGCGGTTCATAAAGAAGATAACACTTACTCAAAATTATTACTTATTAGAATTGATTCATCCAATGTCTTATTTGTCAAAATCTTAAAGCAACAATAAGTCTGAATAATACTGGCCGATTAAGTATAGGTTTAATTACTTATAGAAAATATTTTGTCTTTGTTTCGACTTTGGTTTAACGTTCGTCTTCTTGAGCCTTTGGTTCAGATACTTCGACGAGCTCTCAGGGGATAGCGGTGGTTTGGGTTGAGCAACCATTGGGTTTTGCTTTCGACATTATATTCAAGTCCTGTGCAGACTCCCAGGTACTTGTTACAATAGTATCCTGGTGCACACTTCTGCCCATAGATGTCAAAGTCCATTTTTTCTGTGCATTGTTCTCTTGGTCCCTGGAAATAAAAAAGTTAGTTACTCTGTTACTATAATCAGTACCTGGGCGACCGAGCTTCCCTCGTTTTATGCAGAAAATCTTTTTACGTGAAAAATGGGTAAAATGAATTTTCCCAGACATAGATCCTAGCTAGATTATCTTCTATGTAGTACTTATGTTTAAAATTTCAAAGATATCGTTAGATCCGTTTTCGAAAACGCGAGTACAAATAAATTTATATATTTATATACAAATATTGCTCGTTTAATAGTATAGGATTTATGGTGTATGTCTTACAATTTTTAATAGGTACCGAATGTTATTGTAAACACTTACTAACCCTAATTTGGAATTCCTACTTTGGTAGATATCAGCCACCGATTAAACAGAAGTAAAATGAGTAAACTGAGACCTCTGTTAAAATGGGGGTTGGTATTCAAATCTGTATCATATAGGTAAGTAAAGAGTCCGGGCGGGACTCTGCAGGGCAGGCTGAGTCAAACTCACCATCTCAAAACGTTAACGAATTATACGACAAGAACAAAATGTATGGAATTGACATGCCCTATACATTTTGTTCTTGTCGACATTCGTTAGCGTTTTGAAATTGTGATTTTGAGTAAGCCCCCTGTTCTCGCTACAAAATAAGCAGTTCATTGATGTTTTCACGAAGAGTTGAATGAAATATGGGTTCTTCAGGCTTCTGTTATACGCAACGCAACCACCAATTTGCAAGGGCTTACCCGATAGCAGTCCAGCCTGTTGTCGCATACTGTGTTGACGTAGGTACCCAGCTGACAACGCTTGAACCTCTTGTCGCCCCTCACAATGGGACACACCTCATTGCTGGGTAACCACTCGCTGTTACTAGATCCGACGCACACTGGGCATTCCACTATGTCACTGGGAAAATTGTTATTCTATAAACATTTAATTATTTGACATTCAATATCAAAATATGACTTAATTGTAATCGAAATCTGTAAATATTAGACGAAGTTTTAGGTTAATTTTTATACATTAATACGCATATTTTCTTCATTTAATTAGCTAAAAATCAGCGTTGACATCATCATCCGAGCGTGTTACCCAGTTGCATCCTCAGCTTACGCTTCAGTCATGGGTACGCTTTAACGATGGTTTATTGGCGGTACTGGTTATTATTGCAATAGAGCGACTAAGTAGGTACTATTTATTTTTTCTTGTTAAGTAAACATACTTAAATAAAATAAATAAGCCTATATTACCAAAACTAATACAGTATAAAATATATATTAGTTGTTGTTAAAACTAATTATTAATGGCCTCTTTTGGGTATAGGCCTCCACCAATAGCCTCCATGACGTCCTGTCCTTGGGATTCTCTTTCCAACTTTTCCACTTAACTCCAACAATTTTTCTTTAGAACCCCCTAAAACTTAAAATTTGTTAGTTAAAAAATGGTATAGGTAATGTACTTAGTTCAACATAATAGTAACACTAAATCTATGGTTCAGTACCATCATTTATAGAGTTATGATTCCGTGTACCTACCCCTCTACTGCCTCTTGCGGTTGCTCTCTTTCTATGAGATTGCGGCGCGGCTCGAAGCTAGGGCGGTAGTGGGCCAAGCAGGAGCCCACCAGCAGCAGCGCGTACACCAGTGGACGCATTGTTCTTGGGAGTTCTAGTAACGATAAAAAGGTGCATAATACTAACAAGTATAAGAATCTTGATAGTTCTTAAACTATGTGTTCGTAACGATTGTGCCATACGATGGTAAGCATTGCCCTAAGTTTTAGACCCTTATCGCCTTCTATAAAATCCAAAGAATGAGAATTACTTGTGTTATTCTTAAATCAAATCATTTATTTCGCATACGTGCAATACACTTCTGTTTCCAGCCTGCAAAATTTTAATACAATTTACTATTTGAGCCGTATAAGGAGCTAAATACAAATATATACTCTTTATTGCACCACATAATAAATATTACAGAAAACAATTTCTTAAAACAGTGAGGACAAAGGCGGACTTATCGCTAAAGTAATCTCTTCCAGTCAACGTTTACTTAGGACATTTAGGGTGGATGGAGCTAAATTAAGTGGTGACAGAGAATCAAAGGTGTAAACCTCTCATTATCCTGCTATAAGCAACACAATTCCTATTACCCACTACGGGGGAAAAGTTATGTTGTTAGCGAGACCACCGGGCGACCTATGTTGTATGGACTAAGTTTTAACAAAATAATTTTAAATTGCCTAGGAACTCGAGGCAAAAGCTGCTTTTTTTGTAGACATAGAATATCGATAATAGATGATAATTAATTAAATTACGTACATTAAAAATATTAATTATGAAATTTCGTTATTTTTTAGATCGTATGTGCGTAAAGTGTAATGTTTATGCTGAAACGTTTAAAAATAAATTATATGCAGAAGATTAAAATTAGACTGCCAAGTCATCGGCATTATTAATACGCATTAGAAAGTAATGCGCATTACATCAATCATACAATAATATTTTCTTTATCAAATCATAGAAATGTAGGTATTTATTGGCGCTGAAGGCGGCCTTATCCAAGTCCGACTATATAACTATATTTTCGCCTTATCAATACAGCCTAGCATGTATACTTAATGTTCTATTCTGTGGTCTAAGTAGAAAAAAGAAGAAAAAAACTGTTTGGCATTGCTTCAAGTGTTGGTATATGGGAGTTATGGGACATATACGGTGCTCATATATTTACAGGTATACTTACTTAAAGCTGGGTCCAAGCTAATGGTAGATATATCATCAAAGTTAAGACAGGTAAGGGTATCGGTGAATTCTTATTATGCGTACTTAAAATTCATTGTTAATTTTTTTTACCGTAGTTCATAGATCTAAAAAAATCATTTGGTTTTCTTATGAATCAAACTGTTTACACAATACGTACAATTAATTCATAGTGCATTTTTCTTATGATGGTACAGCTGTAATAACAGTAGCTTTATATGTATACCAACTTAGTTACCGAACTTGTTTCAATTTCACAAGTCAGTGACATGGAATTAAAATTAAAAATAAAGCGTCGTCCCTGTAATATAGGCAGACGAACCACGAAACGAGAGTCGCAATTTTAATCATTTAATGCAGCTTCATTGCTGTCTTTGTAAGAGCACTTTGCCGTTACCTACTGAACAAGACTGCTTTGGATACATTGATTGTTTGCAAGTTGTTATTTGTGTTTGTAATGCCTGCGCACGCGCCGTCGCCGCCCGCCCAAACATTTGGCGCTAATGCGCATTCGTGTGACATACTTCGCCCAAATCGGAGGCATCACAGCCAATACGGTTTTGTTATTAAACGAAAGTTTTTATTTAATTTACAGCTAACGTTTGTGCGAACATATAATTTTAAGACGTTATATTTCGGGACGATTTTTTGTTCAAAATGGGTATGATTTCGCGAGTGCGCGGGCGCATACGAAGTGACTCCTTCTCGAAGATTCAGACAATCAGATCTGAGGATAAAATTGCCAACATAGGTATGTTAAGCTTTTTGTACGAATGAAAATGAGGTAGAGGACACGGTATGATATCTAGGTACCTTTTTATTATACTAGTATAACTACTAAAATTACCTAGATATGTATCTTCTCTTATAATGTTATTGTTTATTTATTTTTCTTATTGCAACTTATTAAGTATTTATTTTTTACTTAATTTAACGAATTCATAATTATTGTCAATAATAAAATATTAGTAAAATTTAATTTGATTTGTAGGAATACTAGTACAATTCTGTAAGCTGTGGTAGAATCTACCTTAAGGTGGTTTGATACTTTGTTACTCTATGTAGTTCCTGACATTCTTCTTGTTTTAAATGCATGTAACCACTTAAAACAAATTAACCCGTTGGCTAGCAGAATCCAGATAAAAAAAAAACTATAGTTATATGACAATTTTGCACGCGAACCGATCGAAAACAATCGCATTGAAAATACGATTTAATATTTTTTCTTCGTAGTAAAGAATAGTTTTTCCTTGTGTTTCAAACACAAACTCTTGACTAACCGTGTCACATGATTTCGTCATGTGTTGAAATGGGCGTAGAATAATTACTAATTCATTCATGCTTCCTACGTTTCCTTACAAAAATACATTCTTAGACATTTGTTTTTATCGTTTTGGATCAAGGTGCTGCGAACAGAGAGATACTCGTACTAAAAGTAGTAAGTACGACTATACTACCTAGCTAGTCTTTTTATGTCTTACGTTCTTAAATACGTTCTATTATGTATCGTCTGTCTGTTTTATTTTTTCGTAAGCAAATATTAAAGATTTTGCTTTTATTAAGAAGCGGATATTAGCTCCGTGAAGAGCAGATAAAGTCTCTTATCTGGGTCTAGTTGATAAGTGAGAGATTTTTATACGAGTACGTCACTATATGCCAGAAATATAATATATCTATTTTTTTAGGAAGCGGCAAATATTCAATTCCCAAACCAGTTTCGGTAACCTTGTTTTACTTGACGAAATATATAGGTAGTTAAAAATCGCGCTTGGGTCTACGAACGAGCTTGTAACGTGCTAAGATGCCTCGTAGCAACTCGTAGGCCCTGATTGTAACTTCTACCGCGTGTGCTACAAGCCTGCTTTAATTAATAACTTTATTTCATAGAACTTTTTTTTTATTTATAAATTAAACAAACGTTTTTTAAACCCATTTTAATTAAAATATGTTTACCTTGTTCTTTCATGTTGAATATTGCTAAGAAAGAAAGAGACTAGCCTCGTCTAGTATTCTAATAATATAAATAAAGGACCCACTTGCTACACACGTTACAATTCTAGATTTCCTTGTTGCTTAATCGTGATAGCTAGTCAGTACTCAAATCACAGCAAAAACAACTTTGCTTACTTGTATAACAAACAAAACTATCTATTATTTTTGTATGTTGTGTATGAAATATAGTTTGTTTGTTAGTAATAAGTTTATTGCACAGAATAATCTAATCTAATATCCCCTATATGGTATAGGACTCAATTTTTTTTTGTTAACCTATTGTGTCCCACTACTAGGCAAAGATCTCCCTCATTAATTAAAAATTTATATCATTCTATTGTTTGTTTGTAATATCTTTATTGTTTTAAAATACAGTAAAAACTAATTATTAAAATCAAAAGGTCATATCCTAGGAAGAGATCTCTTATAGTCAACCGGCGAATGACGAAAGGGAAATGCAAGTGATTTTTTTTTAAATTTCAGTATGGCTGCTGTCACTGGTCCTACTATTGCCGTACTGGGCGCCGCGAGGGTTGCTGGTGGCGCTCGGGGGCGCGTGGCTCATGGCCGCCTACACCTGCCTGGTGGTGCCAGTGCTCATCTCCGCTAACTACAAGTACCCCGCGAGGTGGTACCCCGCCGTTGCTAAGTTTGCACAAGGTTTGTATGCTGTATGTTGTAGGTATTGTATCATCCCATTCCTTCCCACTAATGTTATAAAGACTAAAGTTTGTATTTTTGTTACTTATTTACGCTAAGGGCCAATTTTTGTGAAATTTTGTATGGAGGTAGCTGATACCTTATCGGATTAACCACATAACACAATAGTCAATGGCGCTCTATAAAGTAAATGGCGCGCTGCTGTGTAAGCTAAACTGCGTGTAACATCGCGAGGTGTAGCTAGTAAATATAAAAATGCTAAAATTAGTTGGATCATTTATTTTTTTTGTTAAGCAACATCTGTGCTGGTCGTGATGGCGCTACAATCTATTGCATGTTTTCTAGTTCAGTTTTTTAACGATGTAAGAATATGGTAGGTCTTTAAATGATGATTGTTATCTTGAAAAAAGTGACAAAACCGAAAGGCCACGACACACCGTCAAAAATACCTAATGTAAATTACATACGGTATTTTTGACGGTGTGTCGTGTCCTCGTCTGATCATAATGATTCTGTTAGTGTGTCATGGTCATATGAAATTGCAAAGATAGATATGATTCCCAGAAGATTTTATCGACTACAGATAGACTGAATATAAATTTCAGTATTTATTTTATTTAATTTGTATTCATCATCATCATGGGGTCATTGGAGGTCAGCAAACAGAACTATTTTCAGTTGCTTCGGTCTAATTTTTATGTAATCAAACCACTTTCTTTTACTATTTGGAAAAGGAAGTTGCTTTCTTTGGCCACATAGAAATAGGGGTTTGAATTTCTAAGACTAATTCTTAAAGGTAAAATTTCTGGCAAAAGATCTCCTGGCCGCCCTCGACGAAAGCGTTTGTATTAATTTGTAAAAAATATCGATTAAATAAATTGATGAAAAATAGCTCATAGATCAACGTGATTGATTGTAGGCGCAGACAGATATAAAGAATAAACGATTTTTTAAAAGAAATTGGTATTTGGCATACGCAGTGGGTGTGCCGTTGTCCTGACCTATGTAACACCCACGCTGTTTACTTCGCTGGCGTAACGTCATGCATAGAATTGAATGTAAACAAGAGTTGAAAGCATATATTTAAAAAAAACCATAAGGCACGGATTAGTAGGTTTCTAAAGGCAAGAGAAAACTATATTTACATTAAATTTAGAATTTAAGATCTGAAATGTAATTCAAAAGTGGGAATGTTATCTATGTTGTTAGAAGGTTATTTATTATTTTATATTAGCTTATAATGTAAGTAGCTGCTTTAGTCTTACGCTTCTGTCTTAAATTATTTTTTAACAGTGCCTACTTATACTTACTAGGTAAAATGGCATATGGATCTAATTAAAGTCTTGGCCTCCGATTATAGATAGATAAGATCTCAATTTTTATTTGATTTCTTTTAATCGTGATTCTACATGATACCGAGAATTTCTCTTTACCTACCAACTTTACTAAACTACGTTAGCATCCATAGATTTACAAAAATTGCCTGGCGCCCGCGCGCGATTTAATACCTCTATGTTTGGAGTCAGAACTAAACTCGGTTGGTCGGTTCAAGAATCGTGTTTGTAGACAGTCAGTTAGGCTTTTTACTTTTGGGACATAGACAGCCTGTTGAGTCCTTTGCATATAAATAAAGTCGGCATTTCTTAAATACCTGTCAAAGGAAAGGAAACTAAACCCACTCCATCGGTCATCGCCTCCGCGGTGATTATTCAGAATCAGAATGTACAAAATATTTTGGCAATAAATAACCCAATTTTATAAGTCTGAATCACCGGCTCTTTCGATGGAACTCGTGACATGCGTGTCTCGTTTCCTTACGCCGCGCCAGTAAGAGATCGAATAAGGTCGAATACCTTTTATTTCCAATGATTCACATCCTACCCCAGCCTGTACGTAATTGCTCAAACATGTCAAGATGTCAAGCAACGACGAGCGTGTATTAAATTCAAACTGACGGCTAAAAATGTATAGGTATTCATGAAGAATCTGCTTCTTTAATTATTATCTCAAGCGGTTGTATTGTATTTCCCGAGGCCTGATTAAAATAAAATTCAGATTTTTTTCCATTCTTTGTATTAAGACATAAACATTTTAGTATAACTTTCATGACCGGTCGTTTGCCTGACGTCGACCGACGAATTCTCCACTAGTCGAACAAAGAAACAAATATTTTTTTATAAAAGTGAAGTCATGTATATTGTTTGTTAAAGAGAGCAAATGATTTTTCTATCAATCGTCTGTTTATCAAGTACTAAGTCTCAATTTACTAGTAACCCTACAGTCACTTCTTACGGCAAAAACTAACGGTATATTCTTAAGCTGAAGATCACATAGCTATCAGCGGTAGAAGCACTAATTCACTTTATGATTGACTAGCAGTCTACCACGGCGCGCCTGTATAACTAACATAACCTATGTCACTTTCCAACCGTGAAAGAATTATGCAAATAGGTCCATTATTTTCAAAGCCTTTTCGATCCAATCAAACAAACAATCAAATCTTTCCTATTTATAATATTTATTGTTGATGACTAAGACACGATAAGTCTGGAAAGGCAGGATTTGATAGCTTTTTTTATCGTAATTAAGTTAACCATCTGCTATTGGATGCATAATTGCATAGAAGATTGTTAATGATTATTTAATCAATACATATAATAAGACACTAAAATGCGAGTGTCTGTACATTTAATATTTTTCAAAAAAACTGATTGAGTGCGATTAAAAAGGAGTAACAGAAACCAAAAAAACAGTTTTTGGAATTTTTGTCTGTCTGTATGTATGTATGTATGTCTGTCTGGTACGTTATAACTTCGAAAATACTCAACGGATTTAAACGCGGTTTTCACAGTTGGATTACATATGATTAGGAGCGTTGTCAAAACTTTGTTTCGTCAAAATCGGTTAAGGGAAAAAGAAGTTATGGTCGATTGAAAATTTACTTCAAACACTGCTTCTAAACTTTTAATGCGTTTACTTACGTTTAATTTAATTTAGATAAGGCTAGGATTTCTACTTTTTATTATCCATATCAATAAAGACGAAAACACGCACTGCACCTATTAATTTTAATAAAATAACACATTGAATTTGATCGTAAATTTAGTAACATAAAATCTCAATAGATGGCGCGAATTTGCGTACCTATAGACAAATCCCATTTGAAATTTCGCCAATCTCTAGCAACGTATGATGGCCTATCGGTAGAGGTCGTAGATCATATTTTTAAGTCGAGGGTTCGAATCCTGCTATAGATGACTTTTTTTTACTTACTTTTTTTTTACTTACTTTCTTTTACTTGCTTTTTTTACTTACTTTTTTTTATTTACTTTTTTTTTCGTTTTGTATTAATTTTTAAGAATTTTTTAATACTTTAGTAAAGAAATGTTTCAAGAAAGTACCTGGATCGAATCCTGTCACAAACAATAATTTTATGATTTCGTGTTTTATTTGTTTTCTAGAATTATTTTCTTACTTTTTTTTATAATTTTGAAAAGAAACAAATAAATTCATTTGCAAATTTATTTCAGGATCAACGATATCGCAACCCCTTACAAATCATATCTAATAGTTTGTCATTGACGACATTGAAAAAGAAGATTAATCAAATGGTTGACTGGTAGAGAACGCTCTTAGCGTTAAGTCCGTTAATATATAAGTACTAGCTGTTCCCCGCGGCTCCGCCCCGCGTGGGAATCGGTTATATCGCGCCCAAAAGTTTATGTTTGACCTCAGGTCGTTAACTACATCCCTACCAAATTTCATCACAATCGGTCCAGCAGTTTAGCCGTGAAGAGGTTACAGACAGACAGACTTTCGCATTTATAGTATTAGTATGGATATGGATTTTGTACTTATCTATCTATCTTTACATATAATCGGACAGTAAAAATTGAATGTCTGTACATTAAATATTTTTCTAAAAAACTGATACGGGGCGATTAAAGAAAGACGTGTAACAGAAACCAAAAAAAACAATTTTTGGAATTTTTGTCTGTCTGTCTTTCTGTATGTCTGGTACGTTATAACTTCAAAACTACTCAACAGATTCGAACGCGGTTTTCACAGGTGGATTACATATACGTTCAACAGTTTTGTCAAAACTTTTTTTCGTCAAAATCGGTTAAGGGAAAAAGAAGTTATGGTCAATTGAAGTTTACTTCTAGCACTGTTTCAAAACTTTTACAGAGTTGAATCCGGTTTACATAAACGTATTTAATATAGATAAAGCTACAATTTCTACTTTGTTTTATCGATATCAATGAAGACAAAAACACACTGCAATCTCTATTAAATTTTAAAAAATTAACACAATGAATGTGTGTGGGCGTATAATTTAGTTACATAAAATATCAATAGATGGCGCTGAAGTTAATTTAATTATTTTTTTCTCATATGGTATTATAGCAGATTGAAATTTTTCCAGTAATTAATTCTAATTATTTCAAAAAAATTTTGGTTGTTTATTTAGTTCTATTGGTTGGTTTGTTTATCGGTCGTTTGTTGTATTGTATTGTAAGCTATTTGAATTGATTAGTTGGTTGGTTTGGCTTTGGTTTAAAAAATAATCAAACCAGCAAGTCAGTTCAGTTGTTGTTCGACGGAACATACGGTCGTGTCGTAAGGTCTAATTTAACTAACATAACACTATTTATTGAGTTAGGTTCTAATGACCCTGTAATAGGCTGCGTCTACTCTTTTAGAGAAAAAGATGTGATAGTATGAATGTTAATATTTTTAGTTTGATATCGTAGCAATGGCTAATGGCTTTATAAAATTGGCACGGGAATAGGATACTACTTATAGATTTAACTATAGGTCTGGATAGTTGTAGTTTCCACAGGTTAAGCGAAAAGCGAACTACACGCGGGCGGAGCCGCGGGCAACAGCTAGTAATCTATAAATATAACAAAATCTTTTACATCAACTCTCAGATTTGACAAAACAAACGTAATTGCTCGAACTGAACAGGTTGTTTTTGTTTATAAAAACACATAAACATGTACTATTTGTGTGGAAGAGTCAGGTCATTGTCGAGCGAGCTGAATGGGCCGGCGGCGGAAGCTGGCCGCGGTCCAGCGCTCGTGCGTCAGTGCGCGCCGTCGCCACTTTTACTTATATTTCTGTACGGCTCGAACACATGGCTCTTTGACGAAATCGCACGCCTCCCGAATATTTATAGTAGTACAAAAAGTAACAGAAATATGTTTTTATAACCCCTTTTTATGTTGAAAGTGCTAAAACTTTTAAGATCTGATGGATTAATGGTTGTGTTTAACTGCAACATCAGAGCAATTCCTTGCTTATTTTTTTTCTTTAATAATTTTCACAACTGAATTAAATATTAAAAACTAAAATGATTACTTTCATGATATTCTTTGTTAAAATTCAATATTGTGAAAATAGTTCAGTTTAATGATGTGACTGATGTAAACTGTAACTGATGGAAGAAGGTAATATTTTTTATGTTGACCATTCTTCCAAACTATCTAAATATAAAATGTTATTATCACACCTATTTTAGTTACTGTGGTCCTAGCTAGAGTTGTGTGGTTTGTCTATTACTTATATTAATTTATTTATTTTAGCGTTCTTCCTCTTTTCGTGGAAAATCCGCATTGCTGTATAGTTTTACCAATCACTAAAGTTTTTCTGTGAAATACCTATTGATTTTCATTTTTTTTTTAATAACATAACTACCTCGGAACCAAAACAAGATTGAGGCAAATGGAATTTGTTTTGAAGCCGGCCTGCCTGGCTGCTGCGTAGCTAGCGAACAGCACAAAATATTGACATTTGTTTACATCTCGAAAATCAGATGTTTTCTACGTCTAGGTAGGTGATTACTACGCAATTCAATCACGTAGGTATATGAAAAAGCTTTTAGTTTATTTTAAGTAGCGCTATTATATTATTTTGTTATTTGACAAAACAAATATGAAAATAAGAACTGTATTTTAGCTTTGGTACACATATAAACTATAGTTAACCCCATATTTCAACCGAAAACTAAACAATATATCTTTTTCTCTACTTTTATGCCACACACATTAAACACAGTGTGACTCCCACATATAATATACTAGCTGTTCCCCGCGGCTTCGCCCCGCGTGGGACTCGGTTATATCGCGCCCAAAAGTAGCCTATGTTTGACCTCAGGTCGTTAACTACATCCCTACCAAATTTCATCACAATCGGTCCAGCAGTTTAACCGTGAAGAGGTTGTCACCTCTTGACAGACAGACAGACAGACAGACTTTCGCATTTATAATATTAGTATGGATCTACACCACTCTTTTTTCTTAATCCGAGTGTGTATCCAGTTCATCGAGTTACATCTTCAGCATGTCCCCGAGAGCCCAGCGGATACGCTTGTTATTATCCTAGCGATGACGGCACTCATTCAAACATAATATATACATGCGAAAGTATGTCCGGCTGTTACGCTGTTTGTTATGAATATAGTTTAGGATTAGAGGTCAAGCATAGGCTACTTTTGGGCGCGATATAACCAAGTTTCACGCGGACGCGGGCGTTATTACAATAATAGAGAGACTATCATCTGACCCCCTTAACTTTTTTAAAGGAAAACCAGACCATAAGGATCATGATTCGAGCAATAACAACCCTCTTTTCTATCGAGGATATAAGCAACATACTGCCTTCGATCATTATACTGCTTAATCAAGTAATGTGAACTAGAAATTACTGATGACGTCGCAGGTCCTGGGTTTAATATTGATTTGCTGCGTTCGAAACTACCGAATTGGAATTTAAGCTACAGCCGGCTAAAAAAAGAAGCCCAAAATTAAAAAAAAAAAATAGGTTTATTTTATAAATTCAGTTTGAATGATCGTTTCGTCCACTAGGATCCCCTGATAAAGGAAACAGGCTTTATTGAATACTGTCTAGACAGGACACAAAATAAGCATTTTTATTTATATAATAACATCTTAATTGAGTTAGGATAGTAAGCTTACTGCGCGTACATTATAAGTGGACCTTACGCTTGGTTGCTATTCTAGTATAAAAATAATATTATATACTATTCTAGTATATAATAGTCAGACTACTTACCAGAAATAATTCTAGATGGTTGAGTTATTTGAAGATAAGTTTTATCTGAACTGGAGATCCTTTAGCTTGGGCATCCTTTTATACTTACTACTTCAGAAGTACCGGCTAGTTTCCACGAAGAAAAACGAAAAAGGGGTTTATGCAATATGTTAAGATCAATAATGGTCAAAATACTTAAATTATAAAGTATTCATTTTCTTTTTTCCTAGTCTAATCTATCCTTATTATAGCTAGTGGGACTGGGAGGCCGGTAGGACATTATTGGTGGGACCACGAGTCAAAAATCTTGTAATCTATATCTGCTGTAGAAAGGTTGTCAACTGTTCTGAAGTACCAATATTCATTGAAATATAGGATCATATCATAACAGACACATATGTGTCTGTTATGATATGATCCTATATTGATTAATACAAACTATAAGTAAATATATATTTACTTATAGTTTGTATTAATCAAATTCTATATGATCTAATGATCATTTCTATCTGGGTATTCTATTAAAAAAAAATGGGCTTGAACAGATAAAGGAAGTATTTAACAGCTAATAGTTAATACAACCAGTACGAGTACCTTAGTTACTAAGTTAGTATAATGCAAAACAAAAATAAAACAAATCAAATAATTTATTTGCATAAAATAGCTTTAAGTATTTTTATAAGTACACAATAATCCCTCGCAAACTCTGTGTCTGTAAGGCAACGACTGCGTAAATAACTTATAATGAACAAAAGGACTAACACTGGTATCTTAAACATTATAGGTCGCCTCCACTCAACCTCATTGGAGGACACCTTAAGGAAATCCTCAAACTTTCTTTCAAACTTGTATTCTTAATTGTTTTCTTGAGAAAACTCCAGTCATATTATTTATTTTTATGCACCACACTAACCGTTTATATTTTTTTGTTATTCACAATGACATTAATCTATGATCACAATTTTCAAAGACAGAATTTATTTCATTATCCATATTTTTGTCTATAACCATCCTCAAGGCTTCCTTAAGGTCCTTTGACCAACCTTATATTTGACAGTTCGATCCTCATCTCCAGTAAGGAAGTTCCTTAAGGCGAGGAAGCTAGTGACGACTATGAATACCGCAGAGGTCGAGTGAGGTTGAGTCAAGTTTGAAATATCAGATCTTCTTTCATCAAAACTTTTGAAAGGAATATTTATCCTTTTACATGCTTTTTATTGCATGACAAATCCATATTTTTTGCCCATTCTTGAAAGTAAGAAAAATATAATGCAAATGAAGTGAAAACGCTTCGAAGTGGACAATAGATAATGACAGGAATCAACGCCCACGTTCAATAATAAAATATAACAATTTATTTGCTACTGTTGCTAATGAAATAATCTCATAAAAGTTAGTTCTCATACAGATTATTGTACGAAAACTATTTATAAGCACTTACAAATAAGAATCATTAATTGTTAGAAAATAGTTTAAAACTTTTAAGTATAACGTTCACTTTACAGTTTCCAAGCGTGCTACGATACGACCGATGCATAACGCTAAATACAAATTTACTACGACCGCGTAGCCGCCGTAGTATGGCTATGTAGCGAATTCCTCGTAGACGTCGTAGGGTAGGCGCAGTGCGGTCGTAGCTCAGTCGTAGCGTGATCGTAGCTTAGTCGTAGGTCGCTCTATGAATACGGCGTGCATCGACGGCTACGACTAAGCTACGACAGCGCTACGACTAATCCTAACTTCGTAACTATCCTAACTAATATTACAAATGCGAAAGTGAGTTTGTTTGTTACGATTTCTTCTTCTATCTACTGCACCAATCTTCCTGAAATATCGCACACACATAGATAAAAGTATTGAGGAGGACATAGGATACCTTGCAACCCGGGAAAAAGCACTATTCCCGGAAATTCACGCGGGTGAAGCCGCGGGCGAATGCTTGTTTTATCTAACTAGTTCAAAAACAATTAATCGACTCCAATTGGTAGGTTTTTTAATGTGTCGTAGAATTAGGACGTACATCGCGCTAGCAGTTCTTAGTATGATAAACTAGCTTTCACCCGCGATTTCACCGTCGTGGATTTCCCACGTACGTTTGATCAAAAAAATGGCACCTTATAAAGTAGATGGCGCTGCTGTGTACGATAAACTGCAGGTAACACCGCAGGGTGCAGCTAAAATATATAAGTCGTATATTGTTACAGAAGCGGCGCGTCGTCTGCGCGCGCCCTTCGTGTGGCTGGTGGGAGTGCTGAAGGCGGTGTACGCGCCGCTCGACCGCGCCGAAACCATGTTCCTGCAGCTCAACAATCTCTCCACCATGATTAGTCAGGTACATACATCTTGTAATTAATAACTATCCATTGAAGCCGTGGAGGTGTACATCCGCGGCACCTTTATACTACAAAGGTCAATGTATGGTGTAGCTGGTCATTTCCTCGCACTTCTTTAACGTGGCAATATTGCTTATCCTAATGACCTGTGAGAGGACAACTTTCTAAGAGCAAGAGCACCTAATAGAAAACCTTAACATTTATTGCTACTTGTATTTAAAACCAATTAATAATGACCATAGAAATGCACTAAATGTAATATTATTTCTATTTGACTTTTCAGCTGCTGATGTTCACCGCATGTGACCGCCTGCTGGTGTCGCAAGGCCAAGGCAGGCTCACGTGTCTGTACTCCCTCATGTTCTACAACGTGGTCACCTACTCCGTCAGCTACGTCCGGGATGTCTGCACCAAGGAGGACTGGTTGCCATACGTTAACGTCACTCGCCACTCGCGTGTCAAGCATCTCGCCATGTCGGCTACAAAAATCGTGCTCGAGTGGACCAAAGCTGTCACTTTCATAGTCACTATAACCTTCGTTCTTCTCACTCTAGGCCTAGAGCAAGGGTTAGAACACTACCGACCTAACTTCTCCTATACAATGATAACTGGAGTATATTACCTTCTAACGGAGAGAACTTTCCTAGAACTATGGCCAGTTGGTCTTTCAGCATTGAAACTGGAGAGATTAGAGGGTATGGAAGCCCTCTATTTAGGAGTTTTCGCACGGAGTCTGACCACAGCACTGGCGTTACCGTTAGTACCAGCTCTGGCTTGGTATGGGCGTTGGAGACTGGCAGTATTTCTGATGTACGTGTGTGTGTTTATTCACGGCAGACATCGTCTTAGAGAGGCGTGGGCTAAACTCAACGAGGCGAGGGCGTCTCTAGCGAGGTTCCGACGTGCGACGGCAGAGGAGCTGTCGACGCTGGAAGACGTGTGCGCAGTATGTCTTGGAACAATGAAGTCGGCCCGCGTCACACCTTGCAGCCATTTCTTCCACGCGGAATGTCTGAGAAAGTGTCTGGCAGCTTCTGACAGGTGTCCCATCTGCGTCAGGCCGTATGTATTCTGCTGACTGTCAGACAAAACCATTAACGGATAAGACTGCTTCGAGTAAACTCAACGGCTTGAAGTTCAAGCAAGTGGAGTTTGGATTCGGTTCAGGGTTGAATGGTAACTAGAGTGTTATTCCGATTTCAATTTTACTGCATAAAAATAATTTCTTATTTTAGGTGCATAAATAGTAGGCCTTACTTTTTGCCTTACCTGTCACAGACATACTCTTAGGAAGTAAAACAACAATGTCTAATCATTTTAAACATGTATTTTTTTGTCTAATGTATGTACAATATAAAATAAATAGCAGGGCAACAAATAACAAATATTTACAAATTTAATGCGTCATAATATGTATCAATTGTTTCCTGTTGGACAGATCATACATAGTGCTTTTTATGATAATATGTGCCATCATAATCATTCCCTATAATGTTTTATTATTGTGTACAATTTAGGTACTGTCTAATAAAATAATCTCTATCATTGCTTAAATATATCAGGTACTCCGATACTTATTCTTAGCTGTAGTACACCCAGGATATCGGAGTATTTTAAATATTATTTTTGATAATATTCTTCAATAATCCATTAAATATCTCCAGAATATTTACAAAAAAAAAAACATATAATTACCTAATTAAATATAAGTTCTACTTTATGACTCAACGAATAAGATCCAATAGTACCTTTATACTTATTTAAACATTATAAAATATCTTATGTAAGTAGGTGTATTGTTCTTTTTTATAGTAGTGTAAGTATAGTAAAGAAAAATATAATTAAAACCCGTCGCCACTGGGTCCAAAATATTAACATTGTAACATTTTTTGTACGAAAATAAAATATTTCTAATCACTATTTGTTATTTTTTTGTAATATTTGTTATGCATATGTAAAAAATACTTACCATGGGATTGTTCTCCTTTAGTAAGGTACAGTAGGCCGCACATCAGGGACGTATACCATCTCCTACTTATATCTATGGTGGTAAGTAGATCAACTAAGTCAAATAAATTGAGCTTTTTTTGAGTTGCATTTTACAAGTTACTGGCTTGATGATGGAGTAATTTAGAAAGGTTAATCGACCTTGTATATCCCGGTTTTGGTGTTTTGATACGCCCTCAGGCCCTCACGGCCACTGCAATGATTTAAATTTTCCGTATGAATTTCTTTGGGTTGATGATTCATATTGTTGCAAGTGCAGTTGACCCTGTCCACTGTGGTGTCAGACTGGTCTATCAACCCTGTATGCCTTCGTATCATTGTCTCAAATAGCAATATGTGTCTAAATTTTTCTTGACGAAGTTCAAGTTGGCCCCAGTAGACAAAGGAAGTCGGTTTTTGTTTTGTGGAAAAAAGATAATTCAAATTAGTGTAAGACTTCTTCGTGCATGGTACACGAAGAAGTCTTACACTAATTTCATATAATATCGTATAATCACTACATAGTATAAAACAAAGTCGCTTTCTCTGTCCCTATGTCCCTTTGTATGCTTAAATCTTTAAAACTGCGCAACGGATTTTGATGTGTTTTTTAATAGATAGTGATTCAAGAGGAAGGTTTTTATGCTCATGCGAAGCCGGGGCGGGGCGCTAGTAAAAAATAAACTAGTGAGTTCTTAAATTTTTTTGTGGTTCCTAAAAATTAGCGCCAAATTCAAACTCACGATCAAAATGGTGGCAGCGTTACCATGACATCATCACATCTTACGTCAGATAAACAAAACGTTCCGCGCACCGAAATTATTTATCGACCGCTGAAGCTAGAAATATACTCTCGTCCTACTCAACCATACGAAATGTTGTTTTCCTTCTATCCCACTCGCCATGTGTGTTCTATTCTGCGGTAGGACAAGGTTAAACAGAGTTTACTGCTTCGCCGCTTAACCGCGGATCGTATTCGTATCAGTAACCGCGGCATGCGTAGTTCGTAAAACGTGTTTGGTGTGAGCATTTTCATGTAGATTTTACTGTTATAATAAAAATAACAATGAAAATGTGAATAAAAATACCTACTGTGTAATTGTTGTAAATAAACGTGCTATCCGCCTTACCTTATTGGATTTAAAGGTAGGATAAAATATGTCTTTGTGAACATTTGTATTTGTATGTTATTAATAAATGCAATTGGGCTTATCATAAAAAAAGATTACATGAGTTTGACACCGGTATCACTATAATAAGTTAAATAAATATTATGCCAATTTTAAATATGGATGTTATAAGAGTAGGTATCTACATAGGTACATCATATCGAACATTTTATTATTTATATGTATAGTTGGCAAAGGCAGTCGAGCATACGGCCCGCGAAAGATGACTTTATACATGATAATAATATAAATATGAATAATATATGTTTTTTAAAATACCAACCTAATCAAACATGTATTTTCGTTTTGATGAAATAAAAAAGATTAAAAAAACGAATAGATAGGTAAACTTACCTATAAGGTATATAAGTACCTACCTATTATAGGTATTTTACTTATTGTACAGTAAGATAATTTTTTTTTAAATAATTTTAAAGCAGGTCTAAACAAATATCCTAAATCCACAGAATAAATTAAATCATCGAAAATTATAACTATTTAGAACTAGTGAAAACTTTTATAGACAGCACTTCCTCCAAATTACGGGATAAAAGTAAAGAATAAAAATATAAACATATTTAATAAATAAAAAAAATTAAATTCTATAAATTTTATAGCTTCGACTAAACTGTATCGAAGGTTGCTTGTCCTTGGTAAATCCTTGACCCTGATGCATATCGCTCCCAACTCCCAAGACGTCGCCGCGTCGCGACAAGGCTTTATTAGAATACTAGCGACCCGCCCCGGCTTCGCATGGGCATAAAAACCTTCCTCTTGAATCACTCTATCTATTAAAAAAAACCGCATCAAAATCCGTTGCGTAGTTTTAAAGATTTAAGCATAACAAAGGGACATAAGGACAGCAAAAGCGACTTTGTTTTATACTATGCAGTGATGATGATAGTGATAGTGATAATTTATGTATCTGTTAGGTGCATTAACTAGTATCATCACATCGTTATCATTTTAGTCGTAAGACGTCCACCACAGGTCCATAGACTTTCCTCATAAAATTTCCAACTGTAATATCTCAAACAACTCCAGAACTTTTCTTAACAGTTTTTAAACCTAATCCAAGCGCCAGGTAACTATATTATAAGTTTTGTAGACCCTATGTTGGTCATTTAAAAAGTAGGATAAGGAACGAAAATATTACAAATACACCAAATAGACACAATCATAGAATCTGCGGTGATCTTGAAGCTATAAAAAACGAGTTGTATAAAAACTAAATGTGTGTGACATCACCCACCGTGCGCGTTGTCTACTACATCACCAGGCGGGCCTACCGCTTTGTTGCACTGAAGGATACAGTATACAAAAATATTTTGGCTTTAGAATATAATCTCTTACCTCGAGTATCGTAAGAGGCGAGTAAGAGAATAATTATAGAGATCTTGTTTTACTTGAATCCTCTGTCCTATTGGTGGCGGATTCTACCAACAACAGTATTAGAATTGATATTAAAAAGGCCTAAACGGCTGGTCTTATAAATAATTTTTTGTACATGACAATTTTTTTTATCAAACCCCAGGATCCTCGATGAGGCTATGAGCCTCGCAATTAGTAACTATAGACAACTATAATTTAGAAATTAGGACCCATACTTAGATAAGATAAGAACTATAGACAGTCCGACGTCCTAGAACCACTGACGACCACATGACTTACGACAGCAGTGGATTCATTTTGATGGAAATGCCTGAAAATCTAGAAATAAGAAAATAGCTACCTAGCATAGGCCTAGACTGCCGCTCTAGGTAGGAGAGAGATTTTCATGGTTAGTGTGGGTGTGTGTGGTTAAAATAATAACCGTTATCAGATGAATGTGTTTTAAAACTCAAAATGAAATGTATGGCGTGAGCAGTTGGCAGTTAGCCAGCTCAGTGGCCGAAATTGTTAAACATTAGCTTTTGCCGGCGGTTACGTCTGCGGTAATGTCAAATATCCATTAGAAGTACGAACAAGACGCAATAAACATATCTAAAGTAAAAATGTCACAGTCATTAATCGATTCGTACCACAGAATAGACCGCTACATAATAACCATGCATTATTTGAGATAATTTATGTACATAATTACATCAGAATGATGTCATTACGCTGTCTATCGGGTGAAGACGGCATCAAAGTCCCAGCATCGTTACTAACTAACAACTCCCACACTACGCACGTACAATCAGTGGCCCACATAGAAAAGTATAACTAACGACTTTCCTATACTCTGTAATTATTCATTTAAAGTTCATTTTTAAATGTGGCCCACTGTACACAAAAGAAAATAAAATGTAGAGAATTGGGCGAAAATATCTTTTTATCGAATAAATATTCTACCATCTAGATACAAATAAGTACTTAACGCATTGTTTAATTATTACTTCTTCTACCATTAAGAAAGTACGTTTGATAAAAATAATTTAAAAGGAATGATTAAGCACCTTAAATTTCAAGGGCTTTGCCTTATTACATCACACTGTTTTCATACTAATAGGTATAGACATCGAGACATATAAAATACTTAGTACTTATTTATATCTCGATGGCTACCTATATTTAGATAATGTCACAGAAATGAGGAAATTAATGAAAAATATCATTCATTTGGTATATTTAAGATAGACTAAACTTTTTCTTTCCAGGCTATCAAGTAAATTCTAGACACTTGAGATTGTGTGAGCTCAGTTCATGCACACAAAAATAAAACTAATTATTAAATTATTTACTTATGAAGTAGGTCTTAACTACTATCCTTTCGTGTGTTTCTATCTATTGTATTTTCGTCGTCAGCTGTTAAGTAAAATGTAATGAACGAACGAAATACGTGTTTGTTTAATCCCCATAGACTTCTCAAAAACGGCCTTCGTAGGTAGGTACTTCGTATAATGCAGATACCTTTTTTAATTTTATGTAACTAGGTACAATAAAACAGCTTTTAAATGTGTGTTAGTATCGCGATCCTATGACCGCTTATGTAAATGAAAATGTTCTATGTGTACCACTTTACCAATAAATCTTCAGAAAGTCGCAAACATTAAGATAAATTTGCGACTTCCTGAAGATTTATTATAATAATGTATATATATTATACTTAATCCTATTCATTAGTTAACACACGATTGTAAAGTTCTTTATATAATTATGATGATATAACCACAAAGAGTGCACTGCTTCACACGGTCCTCCGCCAGAATCTCTCATTAGAGATAAGTACCTTTTGATATGGGGTGAACAAACAACTACCGAAATTAGTTAGGTAATCAAACTAAATAAGGTAATTAAAGCCACTATGTCGATCCGAGATCAGGGTCATTCATAATCCGACTCAGAAATAAAGATTACGATCTACGATCTTATTGTAATGCGACTGACGACGCAAAGAACCTCGTCGTGCCCGCTCACCGAGATTATATTTATTTATTTATTGAATAAAGACACTGATATCGTGATATCACTTACAGTTTCCCAATGCATGCTATAAGCTAGAGCAATTTTGACAAGTTTATGACATTTTACATGAATAACTTTTTTTCCCAAAAAACAAAAACCGACTTCCATTTGATTACTGGGGCCAACTTGAACTTCGACAAATTAGAATAACTCAGACACCTAGGTGTGCAGGTTCAATTCACCTAGTACTCTAGACTTCAAATAAACGATAACAGTGGAAGTGCCCCATATTTGAATCAATGATACCAAGGCATACAGGGTCGATTGACCACTCCGACACCACAGTGTGCATGGTCAACTGAGCTTGTTATTAACACTCTACTAAGGGATATATTATCGAGCGTAAAGTATAAAGGCTGTTACAGCGGCCCTGAGGGGGTTCTAAAAGCTAATACCAGGGCTTGCAAGGTCAATTGATCTTGCAAATTACTTCATTATCAAACAAGCAACTTGTAAACATAGGAAAAATAAAAAAATACTCATTTTATTCAACTTAGCCGATAAACGTTTTCCGGTTATTTTGATTTTAAAACCAAACTACTGCGCCGATTTTGATAAACTTTCTATGGGAAACTATATCCATTCGAACAAAAAAAAATTTTCAAAGTCGGTTTTGAAATGACGGAGATTTGAGGTAAAAAACATAAAAAAATATATTCCGCCGAATTGAGAACCTCCTTTTTTGGAAGTCGGTTGAAAAATAAAGGTTTAAGATATATCCATGTTTACGTACAAGTACTGTTATATATTCTGTGGTACAATCGTCTTACAAATAAAAAAAATTCAATTGTCTGTTTGTAAGTAATAACAAAATAAAAAATATGTTCTGGACTCCGATAAAGTTGGCGGTAATGTGGTACCATACACACACATACACAACAATTTATAAAAAAATAGAACATTGCCCTACTTAATTTGAATGATACGTCACCCTCTTACCCTAGGGACATTTACTTCCTATACCACTTAATTAATTAATAAACTATCTACTAATTTTCCAAATGTCCCATTGGTCTAATATAAGGTTAGGCAGTTGTCAGTCAAGTGAAGTCAGTATTTACGTAAAGTTCATTTAATTCTATCTAGTTTTGTCCTAGATGATATATACAACCTCCGACAAGACAACGTCTGTCGCGCGGTTTCCCAGGCACAACACCCGGCGAGAAGATCTTCCCTTTGTTGTGGTCGAGTACATCCTGCTCGGTCCTGAAACCCCCAAAAATTCAAATTTTCCTGTTTTGGAGAGGCTGAATCTGTCTACATACGTCTTTCTAGTATCTATAATACTTACTTGTCTTTCACAAAAACTAAACAAGGAACAATGTTACTGTAAAAAATATATATTTAAAACTGATTTTTTTAATAATTAAACCATAAGTATATAAAAATAATCAAGGAAAGCAAGGAATGTGTAGAATATAAATACTCGCTCATATCGCTCGCGTGCCGAGCGATACTTCGTGCTCTGTGGTCTGGCTATTTATATACTAAACATATAGACAGTGGGCTTTTATTAATAAATAAGCAAAGGCAGTGGGTACCTAAGGATCTATCTAAAATCAAGACACATTTGTCCACAGTTACACAGACATAATGGCTTAAGCGGGAAATATGACGATGTTGCTTTATGACTACTATGAACTGGAGGAGCGGGCGTCCAAGAGCCTAAAACTTTGGAAGGGTAAAATGATTTATGTTATTTTATAAAAAACTAAATTTTTCTATGTAGGTATAATTGTTATTCTTAATTATTTACAATGCTTTTTATATACCTAATCTTATTCATAGATGATATTTTAATGCATTTATTCGTCAAAGTTCGTTCCGTACGCAGTGCTCAATGTTTCCATTCCAAAAACTACAAAGAACCAAAAATTAGGTTTATAAAACGTGGTCCTAAAGGTACAATTTCTTACAAAATATAAGTACTTTAACAGTATCTTCTTAAGTAACTTTTACCTTTTACGTATTGTATTCATAAGTAACTGTAACGTGTATAAAATTTTTGATCCAAGGTTACTTTGACCCCCGTACGTAGCGAAATGAACAAATGAATGTTAACATGCCTGTCCGCTACTCAGGAGGTCCCGGATTCGATTCCCGGTCAGGTCAATATAAAAATGATCTTTTTCTGATTGGCCTGGGTCTTGGATGTTTATCTATAGGTATGGTGTATTTTGTTATAATAAAATAGTATCGTCGTTTTAACACAAGTCTCGAACTTACTTTTGGGCTAAGCTCAATCTGTGTGATTTTATAGGGTTGTCCCTATATATGATAACTCGTCTGATTTGACTCAAATTTTGTGAATTGACGTTTTTGAAGAAAATGCTGCTGTGGAGTTTGTGGCGCCACTTCTTCTCCACTTGCGCTTTGGAAGTGGTGGTAAACTTAAAATAAGTAACAATTGACGTCAATAAGTGATAAGAATATCCTATATTGAAAATAAACAATTTGAATTTGAATTTGAATATTTATTTATTGTAGGTACTTAATTCAGTACATTTCTACTGCGATTTCTATTGGTATTTGCCTATTCTATTACGGTTTTACAATTTTTTAACGTAGCACTAAATATGTAAGTAGGTATCTTGTATATTCAGTACTTTAAAACCAGATCGTGGCCTGAATATAAAGCCTGGAGCCCTGCCAAAACGCAGTGTGTACGTTCACTACCTAGGTACTTGCGATCTTCGACCTATTGTGCATCGCTTTGGCAAATTGAAATTTAATCACTTGGTACCTTGGTTAACTGCGATGGCTTAGCAACCCATAGAAGATCTTGACCTCCGATACCGAGCCCTCCACCCGTTCTCTGCTCAGCGCCATCTACGCCTGTCACCTTTTTTTCTGTTATGTTTAATTTAATAAAGTTTGTTCCAATTCTTTTTGTGACGTAAATTTGATCTTTTTTTTAATTTTTGTAGTACAAAAAAGTTAAATATAAAAGACACTATTTAAACCACAAAGGTTTGTCTACAGCGCAGATAAATTAGCGTCAGTTCAATAAATTAAATTTACATAGAAATTACCTACCTCGTACGCACTAAACTAAGGTTAAAAATAAACTTTATTACATATTACCTATATTATTATATTTTAAATTGTGGTGGCCTACTTATGCTACTCGTATGTATGGTGTTGATTCACCGGATGACTAGTTGCGACAGCCGACGTTATCGCACGTCGACTCCTCTATGACCTCATGTTTATTATTACCTACCTAATTATTACCTATCTACAAAACATACTTAAGTATCTACCTTAGCCTCTTTTCAAGTCCATTTAAACTTATTCCTTTTGTTAGTACTTATTGTTTTGTTTGTACTTTGTATACTCAAAGGACTAAACGTTTAAAAGTACAGTTTTTAGCCGACTTCATATGATGTAGTGTTATTATTAACTAGTCACACTTTTCATTATTTGTATCATAACTATTCTTAACTAAGTTTTACCTCTGGCTTTGACTGTCTTTACTATTCCGCTAAATACGTTTTAGTTAAAGAGTTGGTAGGTACTAAGAAGTTATTATTATGATCACTAAAAATAAAAATCCATTTCTTCTCCTTACAGCATGGCACATAATACTGTACATCTGCGCAGCTGTCTTCGGCATCCTGAACTATGCATTCTTACACAACTCTATGGAGTTAGTAAATAACAATTGCGTTCTTTTCCCTCGTGTACTCGAATTTCACATGGTGGAGCAAGCTGATATCACAGAAGATAATGATTCCAACATTTCGGAAGAAAGAGCTCCTGCTCAAATGAATGCAACCGATCACGCTGTTAACTCTACAGACGCCAAAATAACTAAAAGAGAAGCTTCTGCAAATGAAACTAGCAAAGATTTGGAAACTTCAAGCGAATTAAATAACAGCACTATTATTACAGGTCAGTAAATAGATAGGAACCCTAAGACTTTTTATGACCAATTCTTATATATGGCCAATATTTAAAATATTTGATTCTCAGAACTGCTAAATCATAGCCACTTGAAATTTTCACACAAACATGGTTTGTTTTCTTCCATAGTGTTCGTTTGAGATAAGAAGCCCAATACGCCAATAAGTTTAGTATACCATGTTTTAATCCAAATGTGTTAGGCTAATTCTTTACCAATTAAATTTAAGTTTTATTTTCTTTAGGACATTTAGAACGAGATCCCGATGATCCATTCACCATTTATGTCACGGTGATATTTTCAAGGAAACTAATTTGGCCAGTAACAAAAAGTTTGTTTTCGTGTTTTACAAGTTGATTTCTCACGCCTGCAGTTGTGTTTACAGATCTAATTTGATTTGTGCTGAATCATAGAAATAGCTTGCTTACTTGATATTCTCTGCTGCGTGCGAGTGATTTTTGTGACTTACCTACCAATCTTATATACCTACCAAATAGGTACGTTACGGAACCCTAAAAATCTATTAATAATTATGTCAATAGATTATTTATTGTAGTTTATTAAATAAATAGAATACAATGAAGTACTTGTACTATATAGGTACCTACTAACAATATAAATGCCAATAGATGTGTCTGTTTGTTACCTTTTCCCGCCTGAAAAAATTGACGAAAGATAAAAAGATATGTAGGTACCTACATATCTCTTTATCTTTCGTCAAATTGTTCATCAAACAGTACGTACTTCTTCTGAACTTTGGGGGAGGACATGATGATTCATTTTCCGCAATAGACAGATGCATGCGGGCAAATTAGGCTAGGAGCATGAGTTTAACCTTGAGCCCTTTTTTGAACACGTTTACTTACTGTTTCAATCGGCGAGGCGAAGCATTTTCATTCAGTAATTTCAGTCTTGTGATTTGCCCTGACTGAAATCGCACTTACCATTACACCACAGATGTCGTCAATGAATTGTATTCAATATATTCCAGGCAATGTGACCCATCGAGTGGCCCTGGACACGTCGCGGTCTTTATTCGGCGAAGACGACAAGTGTGAGTTCGCGGAGTACATGCCCGTCATGTCCACTGTGCTGGCTGCCGTGTGGCTTACGTTCTTCACCATGTGTCCTAGCGGAGGACGAGTCAGGACTGGGTACGTAACTTACACCCGAGTTCACCAACATATGTTTTAAGTCTGTTCGGTCTTTTCAATGGTAGTCTAGAATCCAGATACGACATGGAATACCCAATAGTACCAACGTACTACGATAGCCTACGAGTAGTAGCTAACTTACTGATTAGATGGGCAATTAATGAACTGGTTGAGGAGGAAACTTTGCAGGTTCGATGGTAACCAAACTGATTCGGGTAGATGTGAGATGTGATGTGAAATCATCGGGTACTATATTTTAGTTTTTAGTTACCTACTTATTTTTACAACCACGCCGCATCCCGGTAAAGTGGTTACTTAGGTAATATAAAAGTGGTTGGGTAGATAGTAGACCTATAACTAAACTGATTGCATGTGTGTGTAGGATGGGTAAGTAAAGACAAATGCAATAACACGATATTTCCACGCTAGGTTGCCGCAGCCCTGGCGGATACTGGCGCCCGCGCTTCTCTTCGCGCTGGTGATGGTGGGCCTCACTGGGTACAGCTTTACCACCACCAACAGCGGCATCCAAGCCTTTTGTTCAGCATTCCAAGAATACACCAATTCCACTAAGTAGGTACTACCACTAAGTAAAATTGATTCTCAGCTTTCGCTCCAAAACCCAGGGTATGCTTTAAAATCCTTTAATCATGAACCTGTTAGCAGAACTGGTTACATTTAAATACTTATTTTAATTAATATTGAAAAATATGAAGAGATTTAATAGTGAAAATAATACCTATACCTATTGTTGTAAGGTAACCACTGCCACATTTAGATGAGCTAGTTTAACTTGTACCTAAATTAGTTTACCGAGGACACAACTAAGAGAGTATCACCACAGGATTATTAATAGTAGTACGTAGTATCACTATGACCTACTTAGAGCACAAAATGAGATTGAGATTCAACTGGTGTGACACAACAAAATTAATAATCAGATTATGTTTGACAGCTGTTCCCCTGTGAATGACTTCCTCGAACTTAGCTGGAATGCAACGTGGGGCTTCGGCGGGCGGGTGGTGGCCACGAGGGCCGCCAGCGCTGGCGTGTGGGCTAGCTGGGCGTGCGCCGCCGCGGTGTTCCTGGCACGGTGTCTCGTTGCCCCCGACTTCCAGGTCAAGAGGTCCAAGGTCTACGTCTCCAGTGACCCAGACCAGGTAACGCACTAGATACTAAATTTGCTCTCTAGAGTGTGACACCTATCTAAGGAACGATAGTACCTACTAGAGGAGTAAGGCTGTAACGGAGTGGTACCTGCCCTAGAAACAAAGCGAAATGCTGGCTCCGGCGGCGCGGCGCGGTGGCTAGGTGGCGATGTTAGATCGCTGGTAACAACTGGATTGTGGTAGTTTAAAATCACAATATGGTTTGTAGAGCCGTTGGCGTAAGTTAAAAAGTACTATGGGCAAAATCCATAGAAATATAAAATCTCGGCCAAAATCTATGCATGACTAAATAAATCTTATCAACTCTCATAACGTCTTAGTAAATAACATTTACGTACCTACATGAAAACTATGAAATAAGTGATTTATTAAACATCCATTTTTGCAACAGAAAATAACGCCATTCCTCAAGAAGCCATCAACGCGCAGTTCACACCGATCAAACCTCAGCTCGCCGAGCAAGCGAGACAACATGTCGGTGCGCTCCGAACCCACTGCCACCACGGAACTGGCCACAGTCACCGTGGAACCAGGGCAGGACTCCACCCCTACCTCGCTCCTGGCCACTCCTAAGAAAGACACCAATGGAGAAATGATTGAAATGACTTACACAGATCAAGATATACACGACTAAAGTTACTTACTGTACATAGTCGTGTATATCTTGTATAGATACTTAAAAATATTTATCTACTTTACTTAAAGCTTGACAAAAGTATCAAAGTAGGTACTTGCAATATTAACTCACTAGAGGTAAATATAAAAAAATCTCATCTCAAAGCATAACGCTCAAATAAAAAATGCTCAAATTTATTTGTGAAATTAATTATTTATTCTGACTTTCAAATAAAAAGAAGTCTATGCCAAAGATTGCTCGAAATTATATTTATGCAGCATGCCACATGAATGCTCATTGCTCAGTTCAATATCTATCCGCTTAACCATTTTTTGTAAGGCATTCTTGAACGTTCCGACCGAAAGTTTATTCATTAGATTTCATTTACTTTTTATTCTATGACTGTATAGTTCGCGGCATATAAGTTGCCAATAGACTGAAATGACCTTAAATGCGCAGTGCAGTAGCCGATTTTCATAGTACCTAATAGAGTGCGAGTGCGCGCCCGCGCGCACGTCCCGTTTGTGGGCAACTTTTGTGCCGGGTATTATATCTACATATTTACGTTATGCGTACAATAAATTGTAAAGAATGTTAAAAATGTTGTGTTTTATAACAACCCTTTCCTCCCAGGTAGTTCCGGCTCAACGATTTTTCCGAAGCCGTAAAAAAACCTGTTAAAGCCGGCGGCTCTCTTCAGCGTTTAAAACTTATTTAAAATAAAATTACTTACTATACTACTTAAAAAACTTACAAATAGGTAAGTAGTTACCTATCGCAGATTTAGGTTTTCCATTACGTTGCCAGTGTTGGCAACACAACATTAATTATTAAAAAGTTACGTCACTTTGACATTTCTCTCTCTTCGATTCCGTGTCCTAAGCTAGCTAAGTGCGTGTAAAATTGCTCTTGAATAAATCCAATTATTTCCAAGAACCAGCGTTATTTAATTCTATAAATCAATCAGCAGATCTCGAGTTATAAGTGTTGTAACAAACCCGTCTTTGTTTTATATATAAAAAAGAAAATATAACGAATCAATAACCATGAAAATTGGTTCAGCAGATCTCGATTTGTAAGTGTTGTAACAAACCCGTCTTTGTTTTATATATATGTATAAAGATGAATCGCAAAATGTGTTGGAAAGCGCGTAACTCAACAACGCCTAGCTACACCAGGCCCCTTACCACCATCCCTTAAAACCATGTAAGATCCAGCGAGTAAGGAGAAGTTCGCCTTACATCATGTATTGCGCTGTCTCGCTTACTGACTGGAACTTGCATGGTTTTTAGAGATGATAGTAGGCCACCAGTTTGGCTTAATTCTTTTTTTTAATGTTCGTTGAAGTCCAATGATAGTTCTTGCGGAGAAAAAATTAAAAAAATATGTAGGATCTTCTTCGTGCGAGCGTGTTTCCCGGTTACAGCTTCAGCTTACGCTTCAAAGCCCAGGGTACGCTATTAATCATGGTCCTGATTTGGCGAAACTGGTAAGGAAGCGACTGCCGTCTGACCACCGTAACCCTTGTTACAGGGAATAGTGGCCAATACTGTCAGATTTTTCAGGCTATCGAGCTCCTCAAATATGTAGGATATTACTAAAAATTCTAAGGCATTACGAAGTTCACCGAGACCGCTAGTTTTGAATTGACAATATCTATTTTAAATACATCGAATTTCGAAACCGATACTATTAGAATATAGTCTACATGATAATCGAGCAACCTAAGTCACTGTCATAAAAAAGGCAAAGAAAGTCGAGTGAAGTGGTGTCAAGGAGATACTTCCTACGTCCATGAGTGGTTTGAAGTCAGTCAGCACGTCACGTTTCACTCACGTCAAACGTCAAAGTCAATGAAGTCAATCACGCAACGCAAGGAAGGAAGGTCATTATACCTAAAACGTAGTGATTATATACTCTTTGATTATACCAATTATACTAGTTGTTATGATGTAAGAAAATAAAAAATAACTAAATCTTTTTCTAATTTGTGAATTAATAAAAAGATGAGACAAAATATTTTATAATATAACTATACCATCGGCAAAATACTATGCTGTTGAACCAGGTAAATAGGCTTGCTTTCAAGCTTTCTTGCAAAAATCAGATTTACCGATGTACACATTCGAAGTCCTCGCACATTCTATACCCACTGGAAAGTAGGAGAATAATAAAAGTTAAGGGAAAAGATGCACCCGTTTTTCTACAAGGTCTCATCACAAATGATATGCGGCATTTTGATGAAGGAGCTCAGTCCGTGTACGCTATGTTTTTGAACAACAAGGGTAGAGTTTTATATGACACTCTGATACATAAATGGGAAGTAGACGACTCATTCCTAATTGAATGTGACAAAAATGTTAGTAGTTTATTACAGAAACATTTAAAAATGTTTAAACTAAAAAGGCTTGTTGATATTGAAGACATAAATCAAGATATTAGGTTATGGTCTTTAATAACCCAAAATAATGAAGCAATTGATACAAATCTGGATTTGAAAAATATGGTCAAAGTGTACAAAGATCCTAGATTGACTGATTTAGGCTACAGAGTTTTAACAGCTCCATCACTAAAAGGCCCTGAAGTAGCTGAGAGAATTGCAGAGAATATAAGAATAGAAGATCACGAAGAAGGCTACAAATATTTAAGGTATTCTCTGGGTGTGAGCGAGGGGGCCGAGGACTTGGTGCCGACATCATGCTTTCCTCTAGAAGTGAACTGCGATTACCTGCACGGTGTGAGTTTTCACAAAGGCTGCTATATTGGCCAAGAGTTGACAGCACGGGTGCACCACACAGGTGTAGTTAGAAAAAGAATCATGCCCATAAAATTTAAAGAAAATGTAAATGTACACCTTGAGAAAGATGCTGAGATATTAGATAGTGACAAACCTAAAGCCAAAGTAGGGAAATTAAAAAGTTACCTTAGAGACCATGGTTTAGGATTAGTTAGGATAAAAGAAGCTGTTGAAGCCAATAGCCTGCACATTGGCAGTCATACTGTGGAGATTGTGAGACCGAGCTGGTGGCCAGTTGAGGCACCTAAAGAGAAATTAACTTTAACCAAAGACTAGCTACAATCAGCTAGAAATGGAATACAGAAAATTATTAGTCAATACTTTATTTATTACTCAATATGTATGTATACGAAACTTTTTATAAATCTTATTAACATATTGCTGGACACACTATGTCTATAGACGTTATAACAATTAAACTTCTATTGTGTTTTCAAAACCGTCCAGCAATGTGTTATTAGAATAAATTTTATCCAATTTTTTTTTGTTTAATTGATGTGTCAATTTAAAAATAATGTTTTATAATCGCCTTTTACCCATCGTTCCACTAACATGTCCCTCTGGTGGGTCCACAGGTAATTTTTTTTACCTGTTGTCCTACCAGTCTAAACATTGTTTGCCAGTGGGTCTACTAGTGGGTAATTTATTTTACTCCTATCATGCAAAATAAAAACCAGCTTCCTTTTTTGTTATAACTACAAAGTAGTATTTCTGTAATTTATTTTCTTCTTAATTAATTAACTATATCTAAATAACTATTTCATTTAGACTTTTAAATAATTATTAATTGTTTTCAGAGCAAAATGACAGACAAATCTAAAGAGGAAGCTGAACAAACAATCTATGATTTTCAATGTTATGTTTGCAAAATAACAGAGAAAGCAAACTACAAAGGGACAAATCCACCTTTTTCCCGCAATATAGTGCTAAAGTTCCCAAGCTATGTGATGAAGGATCCTTTCAGTCCACCTGGCAAAGGTGAAATCTTGGTGCTAGGGGCAGACTGTGCTATGTGCAATAAAACTGTTTGTATAAACAAGGACTGTAGTTTGTTCTACACAAAGATGTTCTGTTTGAACTGTGCTCAAAATTCAATTGATAATTTTCCAGTAGAAATTAAAACTAAGTTGTCTCAAAGTAGAAAATTATAATTATATTATTTTCAGCTTAAGTTTGCTTTTCATTTATACACATAGATAAACAACCACCGAAATTTAATTCTTCTCATAAATTATTTTCAATTTATATAAAAGAAAGCGAAAGGTCACTCAATCATGTAGTAAATACAGGGATTAGAAACCGGTTATTATAAAAAGCCAGCTCTTTTTGCCTATACATTTCTACAGCGACCTTTATCGTTAATCAGGTATAAGTTCCCTAAATCAACCTCTATTTTCAATACAATTGGAGTTTTATTTGTTAAAAACTTGATTGTTCCACAAGTAAATCATACTTTAACAATTACTAAAAGCTTAGCTAAAAGCATTCTCAACCAGTCAGCAATATAAAAATAATTTAAAATTTTTGCAGCGCCAAAAACGTTTGTCAGTAGTTTGGATCTAGAAATAGGGGAAATATAATAAAAAAGCTCTTTTTTTATAAAATACTGTATACTTTGGCTTTCCAGTCCGATTTACAGTATTTACTTTTTATTTTCACAAATTATATTCAATAACACAGTTATATTTGACTGAAACTCAATTCAGCAACATGTAATATCATACAAAGTTCAAATGTTTTATCAATACAAGCCACAGCATGAACTGAGACGTGATGCAACTGTCACAGAGATAATTCTGATGTAATCCATATCGCATCACATCAAACTTCATTAAAAAAAAAAACAAAATATAATCTTAAAATTATTTAAATAAGATAATTACAGCATAGCTATGTATAGGGTATATATATTAATAAGCTCTAAAATCAGGACAAAATTAAATACACATTTTGTCTTATAACCAGTCACTCAATCAGTTTGATAGCACCACATTACATCGACCCCTTACATTGTCCAGTGACTGGTCGCTCCTTCGCACGCACACAACCGTAACTATATTTCTAACATAGGTAAAATGTATTATTCATTCAATATAACATTAGATATTCATTGAATAAAGTACAAAAACGATTGTGAAAAATTGAGACTTTATATTTTAGTGAGTAACATTAATTCGTATGTTTGAATATTATTGCTTTCTGTTTATTTGTGAATTTAATTCGTCACAACTATAGATTGCTACGAAGCGACTATTGTACACTGATGTAGGAATAATATTCGAGATAATAACTACATTTTATAATTAGCATACCTATTTAGTTCCCTTTTAAATTTTCTTAAAGATACGAGTAATTGTGATGGTCATATATTATAGCCAGTGTTACTAAAGATATAAAATGGACTTGTTTCTCATCACGAATCCCTAACCGCTGAGCTAATAAAATACTATCTACTTGCAAATATTTTTATCGGTAGGGCAGTGTGTTACGTAGGCTCTATCGGCTCGACGCAGTTGAAGTCTAACTACATTAAAAATATTTAACATGTACACTCGACTTAATTTAAACTAAAAGAAAACTATGATTAGTACATTACATGACATAAAACAAGTATTCTTAGGATATTCTAGATGACAAAGGCTTCTTGCCGTCAACATTTAGAAAATCCTATAATATAAGATTTGAAATTCTATAAATCTTTTAAGAAGTCTATTACTAAATTATGTAAGTTACTTTTACACGAAGATATCAAGCACATTTATAAGAAGAAAAATAAACAATAAAAATGTCGTCTTAATTCAGTTATTTCAATATTAAAGGCCGGGTACTTACCGTGCCTTGTTTTCACACGAACATCGAATACACCTACATCTTACACAATTATAATTTATAAAGAATTATGTACACGAATTGTACTGGCTTAATTTACACAGTTCTGCAAAAAACAAAGTACGCGCCTTGGACGGGAGTTGAAGTTATACAGTTTTAATATAGTAGCAGCCCACGAAGCGATTATTATTATTGATTCGATTTCTACTTCCTTACACGACGATTACACAAAACTTACACTAACAATTCTTTCACAGCCGAAACGTAATTATGATTTTGACGCAGATTTATGAGACAATGTGAGTAATCATTTATTTAAAAAATATCCAAACCCTTTTAGGTTTTGCACAGAAATAAATGCATGAATAAGATTCGATAAAATGACTTCAAAGAAAGCTAAATAACAAAAACATGCAGTTATGTCTAATATTTCGCAATCCTGTTTTTTTGTGATTTCTACATTCGGAATGTTTATTAGTAAAAACTAACGTAATAAATATATTACTATTGAAAAACCATTTTTTAAGTGAAACAAATAATTTGGCAAGTAACATTAATAAAAGCCAAGCGCGGCATCCACTTCCATACATTTTTTTTAGAATAACCTTCGAATAGTCTTTTCAACATTTGCACTTTTGTCTAACGTAATATATTAATGACTTTAAATTTGAATTTTAGAGCTTACATTTAAACTTTACATATCATTGAGCTGGCCACTTACGGTTTTCTGGCATTGACGATTTGCTAGCGATTATACCTAAGGTGGTTATAAAAAGTCACTTTACGCAAATGCTAATCCAAAACAAGTAAGCTTAATGTGTGTGAGTATATATTTTATGTACTTATTGTACATGTACTTACTTAATGAAATAAGCTTGTAAACTTATTGCACGAGTTCGATTTTGCTTGTTTCAAACATGCGATTCAATATCAAATACTTTGCAATCCTAATTCAATTGAAATATGTTCTGTCTTGTCCTTTCTTATTCAAGAGATCTTTTATCTCTTTTACATATTATGACTAAAATTGGTGTTTGTAGTTCAATAGCTAATGTTTAGACTCCAATCACTATGCTTGTACCAAATGCTGGCAAATCGAAAATGCAATTTCAATAAATTGTAAAGCGCCTCGTGCTGACCTATTCTGACTAGTATTAAAACGATGAATCGAGAGAATTTACTACATTATTTAAGCACGGTAATACTATCTAATATTTCCGTGATTTAAGGTTAAACGAACAATTTAAATGGTATTTATTTGATTCGCTCAACCCATCATTTTTGTCTGTGATTGGAAAACTTCGCAATTTGGATATTGTTACAATCACGATTCATAATATAATATCGTTATTATGACAAAAGACCATTACGAATGATTTGAAACTATCGGCAAGTCTACACGACACGACAGAGATTATGCACTGAATCCAAGAAGCTTACAATTATAACATTAATATGTAGATGAAGGCATGTACAGCAGTTTCCTAAATCCCAATTCATTAGTGTGTCCCCACAATTATCGACGCCGAATCGTATCTTCTCCGAGCAGGGCCGATGCCAATGGCATTAGCGACTCTCTTATTACGTTCACGATAACGGTTACGATACCGCGTCGATAAGTTTGTTTCAGTAAGGTATAATATAGCCTCCTTTATAATTATGAGCTTCTCATTCATAGTTATAGGTATATACATGTAAATTTAATTAATGGAGAAAGTTATAAATATGGATGAAGAACAAATTCTAAAATAACTTCATTGTTGTAAGTATTTTAAATGAATCCTCATTTAAACATGATAATTTAATTTTATACAGATCTATATAGCATTGAAGTTAGTATTAGTTTTTTCTAGCATGCCTTACATCACGCTCGTTCTGATATACTTCTTCTCATAACAGCAAAGATCAATTACCAACAAAAATTATAGTTAACACAATGTAGTGAGCAGTGTGTAACACCAAACCTTAAGGCTGATAAAATGATACATTTTATCCAGTGTTAAATTGCAAGTGCGAAGTAAATTACTTAAACTAAATAGCATAAAAGTATGTTTACATGTACTTCACACTTAACTGCATGGCCGATTATATGTTTTTCTTACTCAACACTTCTCGCCCTGCAGCGATTAAGTAAACAAAATGTAAATCAGTCTTAATTATATATAAACAGTGTACATAAACTTTTTATTGAGTTACATTGAGATATAATTTCGCGTATAAACACTCGGATACATGTTTTCTCGGAGTTCGTGGTGTCAAGCGAGGTGGTTGAGAATGAAGTATTCGATTATATGTGGGTACCTCGCGACGGCGAGCGTGGCGAGCGCGACGGCGAGTGTGGCGAGCGCCACGGCGAGCGCGGGCGAGCGCGGGGCCCCGCGCCGGCACTACGTGTCCGCGGGGGGCTGCGCCGCCGCCGCCAACTGCTGCGCCGCTAGCGCCACCTGTCACAGTCATCAAACATACATCAGAACCTAAAACTACTCGACTCGAGCAATTAACTATCTCCATTTTTTATATTGAAAAAATATTCTTCACGAAGTTGATAGGGCGGCGGTGGAATGGAAAAAAGCTCGAAGCTTTGTTTCTTTTGCTAAAACTCTTATCGTTTATTTTTCTGTAGTGCTTATTACGAGACATGCGATTATAGTAAATCAAACCGTCCGTCGAGCCGCCCGGTCCGATGTCTGGTGCTGCGGGCAGTGTACCTTCACTCTGTAGTGGTGCGGCTGCGGCTGCGGCGCGGGCGGCGCGGGCTCGTCGTCGGGCTCGTCGTCCAGCGAGGCCAGCTCGTCCAGCGGCTCCGAGGCCGAACTGTCGGGCGACGCGGCCCGCGCCGGCGACCCGCCCGCCTCCGACGCCGTCTCGCCCTCCGACCCGTCCTCCTCTGTACCGAGAGAAACGATATCATAAATTATACAAAAATAAATAAGAGCGAAACTTTGTTAGAATGTATGTATGTTTGTTACTCTTTAACAGGAAAAAGGTTGAACCGATTTGGCTATAATTTGGAATGGAGATTGCTTAGACCCTGGAACAACACATAGACTATATTTTACCCCAGAATTCCCACGACAACGGAGCCCTGAGCAATGGCTAGTGGTAATGGTAAATAACCAAAGTCCGTATCCTCGACGACTGCGGGCGACGGGGCGGCGGCGTCCGATAGAATTATGCTTTCAAAGGCGACGCTCCCGCCTCGCGGTGGCACCACCCCACCGCCCGCATTCCTTGAGAATACTGCCTTAAGCCCGGTCCCACTACAATAGAGTAACGAGCTAAAGATAGCTAGTAGAGCGGACTCCGTTTACACAAAAGAGATTTGCTTTCAAGTAAAAGTAATTTGATATCCTCCACAAAAGAGAAATAATTCAGCAATGAGAGGAGCGAGCTTGATCGGAAAATGAGAAGACTATTAAATGTTTGAACGCCACCATCCTTGTTTTCCATTTGGAAAGGACTCGTTAATAGCTTCGCTAGGTTCTAAAAATGAGCAAGTCCATTTTCACTCTTTTCGCCCTCTTTGTACTTTCAGCTCAGCTCTACTGGTTTGCAATTTTTCATGCAAGTTAAAACAAGTCATTAATAAGCCCGCTCATCTCACGGTGAAAACCGGACTTTACAGCTGGAGCATTTTCTCACTAGTTGAATTCAGAGTTCGACTATTGAACTAGCGAGATTTGGCTTTTAACTTTGAATTGATAAATAGGGTTGACTAGGTTCCGCGAACAGCTGTGCTAACTGTCATCTACAGTGATAATTTTTAATGTACATCTGTGTGTACATAAGAAACAAAAATCAATTGCTGTTCGTTGGTCTGGCTAAAAACCAGAGAATAACTAGGCCGATTTGGCTAATTTTGATCTTGAAATATTTGAGGAAGTTCAGGAAAGATTTGAGTGGTGAGAAAAGACCATTCAGGCGGTAAGAGTTCGCCGGGTCAGCTAGTAAATAAATTTAGTTAGGCGGTAGCACCATACAGAATAGATAAAAGCTAGTCTGTGGTAGTGCTCCAGAAACAGCTCATCTCCTCCGCTGCATGTCACCAACGAGCCTATGGGAGACACTGACCTGCAGTTCTCTGCAGCCGCTGCTGCACGGCAGAAGCGGCTGCCGCGACGGCCCGCGTGAGTGCAGCACTGGCCGGCCGCAACATCAGGATCACAAGCGCTAGCAGCGGCGCCAGTAAAGCGCTGAGCCTCGCTCGCGCCGCTCCGCTGCACACTTCCTCCGCGAGCGCTTCAGCCGCTGACTGGGCGCTGCCCGCACCACCCAACTACAACAAATAAACATGATTGAACTAAAATTTACAATTTAATTATTTTAATTTTATTATTTCATCGTTTTCCTCCTGACCTCCCCCCACATACATTAAACGTAATATCACATTATGTTCAATTAAACCTATTTAAAGTTTTGCTTCAAAATGTATCAAAAATGTCTGCCCTAAAAATATTAAAAAAGCACGTCTATAGCATGATATACAATAAAATAACTTTTATATTTTTCAAAGCTGAAACACAACATCCATACTAATATTATAAATGCGAAAGTCTGTCTGTCTGTCTGTCACCTCTTCACGGCTAAAGTACTGGACCGATTGAGATGAAATTTGGTAGGGATGTAGTTAACGACCTGAGGTCAAATATAGGCTACTTTTGGGCGCGATATAACCGAGTCCCACGCGGGGCGAAACCGCGGGGAACAGCTAGTTTATTATATCAAAAAGATATAAAAACTTTGATGCAATGTATAACAACAATATGTCACCTTGGGATAGTAGTGCCTCATGAACTGGTATATGACGGGGTCCTCGAGCGAGTCCCGCTCGTCCAGCAGCACCGCGTCCACGTACTCCGACACCACGCTGCATTCTAACAGCATCTCCTCTAGCTTAGAGTCCGCCTGTCAATTCAACATAAGTATGCACAAATTGGCCGAAAATAGGAAAGCAGCGAATTGATGTCGAGGTCAATAGTGAATTATGGTTCGCGATTTCAGCCGAGGCCATTGTTGAAACCGTTGGATATACAGCTCGAAGGACCATAAGTGAGACTAAAAAACCTTTGAATCGCATTTCTCGACTGTATTGTTATCAGCCTTGAGTGTGCAAAATTTAAAATTACATGTAATAGTATTGTATACGATGGGCTGAAGATAAAGAAGTAAATATAACAAGAAACAGAGCAACACACTAGTACAACTTACCGGGCAGTTGGCTACTTCGTTCCAGAAAGCGGCGAAGTAGTTGAACCGCAGCGGGACCGCTTCCAGCGCGCACAGCGCTGACAACAACACTAGCTGCTCGGACATGCAGCGCTGACTGCGCGCCACGCGGCAACACGTGTCTGGAAATATTGTGAGCTTTAAGTACTCGCTCTATATGAATAAGCTCGCTGCGCTAAATGTAAGAATTTTTGTAAACATGTTCTTATTTCAAATATTTTGTAATCAATCTTTTTTACTTGCGAAGTTTTTAAATATAATTGTTGAACACGGTGCATCAGACATAGTTTTACATTAGTTACCTCTCTATCTAGCGATGTAGTTCCTCGTGTCATGGGATATTATAATAATCGTAAGTAGTCATAGATGATCTATTGTATTTTTGTTCGAGGTTTTGCTCGAAGAAGGCAAGAAACTTGTAATTTGATAAGAGAACATATCCGTCGTTCACGCAAAGCAAAAAATGGTAAAATAGATTTTTTGAATCTTTTTGACCAGATAAATTAAGACCGGGCGCAGTGGAGCAGACAAAGTAGGATAGAAAAGCGGGCGCTGAGCACTAAAGCAACCAGCAAAATATAATATTGGGAAAGCCTAACGATCTTATTTTTCTTCTTGTCGAGTGAAACTCCTAGGATAAAGAAGAAAGATCTAATATATTAGAACTTAGTATGTAAGTACAAATACTCACCAATAAACTTGTGATAGGGTCTATATACGGGCGCGTGCGGCGGCGCGGGCGCAGTGACCGGGCGCGCGCACAGATGCAGGTGTGCGCGGGAGCGCGGCGAGCCCCGCGCGCCACCCGCACCCGCCCCCGCACCCGCCCCGCCAGCCCCCGCCCCGCCCCGCGCCGCGCAGTGCGCGCCCGCCGCCAGCGGGACCAGCGCGCCCAGCGCCGCGCTCCCGCCGATCATCACCAGCTCGCGGAGCACGCCTGGACAGGTAGCAAGGATCATGTGGCTATCGAATTGATAGTTACTCTAATGATATAAATATATAGGGACAAATCACACAGATTGAGTTAGCCCCAAAGTAAGTTCGAGTAACTAACGCTTTGGTTTAGTTGGACCTTTTTTTCTTTAATCTTCCATTTAATGACGATGTTTATAAAAATAACTAATATACGAGTATATAGAGTATAATATTTACATTGCACCCAGATACCATTGCAGGTTTAACCAGAAACTGTTGATCATCTTTCAAACTTGTAACATTTTACCATATTATATTGCATTGCCATTGCCGGACTTGACTATAAATATAACTTCACCATTTATATGAAAAAAAAAAATTGCAACTATTACATTACACAAAAGGTCCGACTGAAAGCAGTTCCTCTGAAATTACGACTCGATTATGCAATATAATCCCTTCTTATCCTCAATGTCAAAAGTGTTGTATAGACAACACTTTTAACTTTCGTCACAGAACTCGCAATGTATTAAAGGAATGTCTCACCCAAAGCAGCTCGTCTCAGATGCGCCAGCCGATGATGCAGCGTCAGCATGGTCAGCAGCCTGCGCGCGCACTCCGGCCAGTCCTTGCACGCCAGTAACAACGCCCGGGCTTCCTTGGCGTCTCTCCGTGTCCTGAGCGTCCTACACAAGGCCCGCGCCCACCGCAACGCCGCTATGAGCTCCCCGCGCACGGCGCCGCCCGCCCCCGCCCCCGCCCCCGCACCACCACCACCACCCCCGCTGGCGCCGCCGCCTTCTACGTAAACGGCGTGGAGACTGTGTAATGCCTGGAGGAATGTTATATGGTCTAGATGAGGTGAAGAAATACAAAAGATGTCTTTAAAAGAATCGGATACATTAAAAAAAACTGTTTTTTTATTGCAGTTGTCGACAAATTTATCTCGATTAAACAGTCTACTCTAATGTAGACTTATGTTATAAAAAAAATTATAAGCAAAATATTTCTGAATTTCTTTTTGTAAATTACATTTTTATTTTATACCGAAGACGTGAACACACGCGGAACTTTTACCTATGAAATAACGTTTACGTGCACGCACCCGTCATACAACCGTTAAGTGACGTACAATTTCATACATTATAATGCAATGCGCGTGTGGCATCAAATGAATAAAGGCCCTTAGTTTAGTTGATGGTGCACACCAATCTTACCTCGAAGGTCATCTGCAGCCCGCCGTTGTAAACAACATACAGCCTGTCGTCTTCATTCTCGACGAGCGTGCAGAACGCTGATATTAACGTCGTCCAACACGTTCGCCCGTTTAGACCTGACAAATAAGGTAATAAATTTTACTTCCTCTTGCTCGGAAATAGCTTCATTATTTATAAAAAACAATACGTCATTAGATTCATTGCTGGCCTAAGACAACAATGTAATAAAAAAAAATATTGCTGGCCACTAATGGAGGTTTTTTAATGTACACGTTTTCATACATTAGGTTTTTTAGTTTAACTCTGGCCAGTCTACCAAAAAGAACCTATTCTAGCGGTCTTTAATGGAAATTACTGGACACTTTTGTTAGGTTTGTACTAAACATTAATTCTTTTATCGTTTAAAAATATGTATGAACATTTCAAAAAGTTTCAAAAAAAAAACAATGAATGCTGGCTTGTTGTTGACGCCTTTTTAAAATTTGATACGATGTTGTTTCGGTCTCAAGAGGATTTTAGAGAAAGTTAAGTACTATACAAGCCTCAGCCGAAATTGCAACTTACGTCCTCGTATTTTTAAAAGGCCTCGGCTTGCATTTTCAGTGAACAAGCCGGGGCTGTCTCCCGCGTTGCTGCTGTTGTCGCTATATACAATACAATGAACGTGTCTCGGGTGCCTCACCCTGTAAGTAAGCGGAGAGCGTGCTCCTGCGGAAGGCGGCGGCCTCGCGTCCGTCGGGGCTGTCTCCCGCGTTGCTGCTGTTGTCGCTATATACAATACAATGAACGTGTCTCGGGTGCCTCACCCTGTAAGTAAGCGGAGAGCGTGCTCCTGCGGAAGGCGGCGGCCTCGCGTCCGTCGGGGCTGTCTCCCGCGTTGCTGCTGTTGTCGCTATATACAATACAATGAACGTGTCTCGGGTGCCTCACCCTGTAAGTAAGCGGAGAGCGTGCTCCTGCGGAAGGCGGCGGCCTCGCGTCCGTCGGGGCTGTCTCCCGCGTTGCTGCTGTTGCCGCCGCCGCGGGCCGCCAGCACCCGCGCTAGCCTATTTGCAATACAATTTATTAAATAATGAATTGTTTTAAAAAATTTCCCATTTTATATTCCAGCGGCAGATAAAGACAATCAACTTGCATCCTACATTTAACAAATTTTCAACTATACCTTAATAGTTCATCAGCGGCGGCCTGATACAAGTGTGCGTGTGGCGCGATGTTCCTAAACGCCCAGTGAATGTTCTGGTGCTGCGCCAGCGCTCTGGCGAAAGCGCTAGATCTGCGGCAACACAGCCTCAGCAGCGCGTAGTATGGCGGCAGCATGGCGCGGTTGTACGCCACTACCTCGCCGTCGTCGTGGTCCGCGCTACAAGATAATTGTAAAATAATATAAAAACAAATGTTTCTAAACGCCTAGTCCGTCCAAATAGCTTTTTTTCCTCTCAGAAACATAGTATCGTCGGGTAGCGGAGAAGGGGAGGGTGATCGGTGTTGTAATTTTGTTTTACGCCATCTAGCGACGAGTAGAGATGGTAAACAATAATGCTTTCTGATGTGACCGCCATCTAGCGTCGAAAAGAACGCAACTTTATCAGTTCCGTTCTATTCCACGCTAAATGGCAGGCACAAAATAAAATTAATTACTTTGCATATGAAAAAAAAATGTTGACTTCAATAACTTTTGCCTTACACGAAAAGCTTTTTCATTCTTTCGACTAAGAATTATTTACATTTTTTGATTTGATTAAGCTAAACATGTGCTTGAGCGACGACGTTGAAAAGTCGAGAAGCTGAATTTTTTAACGCGGCGTCAAAGGCCCTTTTGACTGACCCACGGTCTGATTGCTTAATTCACCTCTTCTGTGTAATTTCGTTGTGGCTTTGTGCAGGGCCAGCGCTCTGGAAAACGCGCTAATTCGCCGACAATATAAGAATACGGTACATATACGGCATAATAAAAAAATAGGTAAAAAAACTTTTTAAGTTAAACGGTTTTATGTTAAACATACATTGCAATTAAGATAAATGTACTAAAAACCAAAAAATAATAAAATAGATACAGTCGTGGGAATTATAAACATATGCATAGACTAGACTAAAATAAAACCGTGGGGCACGTCAATTGTCTACAAATTATCGACTTAATGTGCGATAGAAGAATCGTTTAATTCGTCGTTAGGCAGTTGGCCCGCAGACGGTGAGGAAATTACTTACTATTTTCTTGCTCATGGAAATTCCAATAGTAATATGGAGTGTCCATGTAAATAAAAGAGATGTTTCAACTAGTTTATCGTTGGACATTCACACTGCTGGCTGGCGAGGAATCGTTTCACTGCTCGTAGTTTGTCTTTAATCGACAAAACATATGATAAATGTACTACCCGCTCACCACTATGAAACCCTAAAACTCGCTTATAATCGAGCTTGCTAGCTTGTTTCCACATTCTAGCCCTACTTATCACACGTCCATCGTTGTCGGTTGAACAACTGCCTAATTATAGTGTAACATTACAAAACAAACATTTTAATCAACGATTGTAGACAATTGACGTGTCCCACGGTTTTATTTTAGTCTAGTCTATGCATATGTTTATAATTCCCACGACTGTATCTATTTTATTATTTTTTGGTTTTTAGTACATTTATCTTAATTGCAATGTATGTTTAACATAAAACCGTTTAACTTAAAAAGTTTTTTTACCTATTTTTATTTTCTAGTTTTTAGTTTTTATTTCGCATTCTGTTTAATTCATTTATATCCACCCTAATGTCATAGAGTTCTCGGCGCGTTTTAACCTTTCACCTTAACTTGGGTGGTGTACCGCTAACGACGTATCATTTTTAGCCACCCTAACGCCACACAGTCCTCAACACGATACAAAATCTTGACTTGGGTGGTGGATTCAGGCTGGATTAATCAGATACCTAAATTACAGATTCAATTTCTAAATTTAATAAAATAAATACAGTCGTGGGAATTATAAACATATGCATAGACTAGACTAAAATAAAACCGTGGGGCACGTCAATTGTCTACAAATTATAATCATCTTGAATTTATAATGATAATGAATAAACATAATTGTATTGTCACCAAAATCCAAAGTGTATACAAAATTTCAGATTAATCGGTTGACAGGAAGAGGGTGAAATTTGAATTACTAAATTTGACCCAAGAATAAAACAAACGGGGTGAGCTAAATAAAACCGTTTAAAAAGGCATATCTAGAGTGGCAAAAATAAGAGCTGCGTGACACCGAGATAAAAATGCTGCGCTGAATGTGTTTGACTTCTCGCAGATAAAAACTGTATTAGAAGCACTCCCGTGTTAGCAACAGACTTCATGTTAATGTAATAGTAAAGTTTTGTCTCCCCTGGGAGAGAATATGGCGAAATATACTCTATACAAAACACCAAAGTAACACAAAATACGGCTTTATGTCACTGCTATCACTTCCAGGAAACCTAAAAAAAGACTGTGAGACAAAAGACAGTAGTGATACATGTACAAATAGGTCGTTACTCACAGTATGTAGTTGAACGCTATATGTTTGATGAGCCTTGGGTTGGACACAGCCAGCTGCACATTCTCCGGGCAGTCCAGGCAGACGGCGTGCCAGAACGTCAGCAGGGCTTGTTTATTGGGATGTACGGCCACTGACGGTTCAGATATGGCTGGATGGTACAACTCCCATAGGTCGTTGAAGTATTGACCGAACTATGGAAAAATATTGGGTCATTAATTTTTAAGCAAACCACATCTGAGGCCGAGATGCGGTTTCAATTAACTTTGAATAACAGGGTGTGCATGGTCGATTTACCGTGACACCTACACGAAATTATGATTTGTTCATCGAATTGAAATACTCTTTCATCAGTTTATAATAATATATAACACTTTCTCTTCAATATCCTGAAGGGATTTCTCATAGTTCTTATAGACTAAAGAAAACAAAAACATAAAACCTATTCATATTGTGGAGATCTTGTGCCCACACTGGGTATTGAAGATATCTATTCTGTAAAGAAATAATGGGCCCTTACCATGAGTTTCTCGACTCTGCTGACGACGCAGTACGACATGACTCCGAAGTACGCCGTCAGCTTCATGGTGCCGTGCACCGCGATGTCCGTGTATTTGCGGGCGGCTTTCAGCTTGCTTAGCAGCATCGTGTACACCTAGATAAATGTTTAAACAAATTGTATATTTTGTGCAAATAAAATATTATTTTCTGTTGTTTAGTCCTACTTTGATATCAATACCTTTGATTACCTTGCACTCGCAATGTGTTGTAAAATTGTGTAGTCTCATTTGTTGACTGTAGAAACATGTCCAAGTCTCCCAGTAGTTCCATAGCAACAACGTTGCAATTAAATATATATAAAAAAATAATGATTTAACCATCCTACTTTATCTATGATGCGGCAAGGTAGCTCGAAATTAGCTAGTAACTCAAAATTTAACAGAAGCGGCACGTTACCCCTAACAATACTATAGCCGAGTATGTAACAGAGTAAACCATTAGTAGTGGCACACGTCGAGTTTCATTAAACTCATACAGCTTACCTGGTGTAACGTATGGTACGCCGTGTCCGGTAGCTTGGCCAAGTGATGAGCATGGTGCGCGTGGTGGGGATGATGCGGCTGCCTGGCCCTGGCGTACCCGGCGCGGAAGTGCTGCGACGGCACCAGCGCCACCAGCAGCAGCGCGGCGGCGGCGCGAACCCGCGCGGCGCCCGCCGCCAGCAGGTGCGGCTCCACCCAGCGGTCGGCGGTGCGGAGCGCCCATGCGTGCGCTGCTTTGTTTCGCGGGACCTGCCCAAACGTTCAATGCAATTTTAGTATTATGCTGATCTCAACTAATATTATAAATGCGAAAGTGAGTTTGTTTGTTACATTTTCACTGGTTTAGTAGATAGGGTTATCTATTGAACCAATCTTTCTGAAATATCAAATAAGTACACATAGCTAGAAGTATTGATAGGGACATAGGGTACCATTCATCCCGGGAATAGCACTATCCCCGAGGGAAATTCACGCGGGTGAAGCCGTGGCTGAAAGCTAGTAATAGATATAAAGGTTAAGCTATTTGTGGCGACACTAGAGCCACAATAACTAACCAAAAAGACGTTAAACAAATGGCGTTTAATGCGAGAAAATCGAACTTGCATACAAAACAGCAAAATTACTATGAGTCTAAATGTCTTGCGCTTGCAAAGTTTCTACGGATTGGAGTATAAATACAACCTCCGACAAGACATCGTTAGAGTCGCGGTTCCCCAGGCATAACGCCCTAGCCTGGCAGGTAGATCTTCCCTTTGTGGCCGTCGAGCATATCCCTATCGCTCCCGTCACACACTCCAAAAATTAATAGCAGACAAATAAACGTTCTAAAATATAAAAGTTCTTCGGCACATAAAAAAAGCCCGCAAATTTCCGTTTTGTTTCATTTTCAAAATAAAACTGACCTGCAGCGCGAGCCACTCGAGCGCGGCGTGCACGCAGCCGTCGGCCACGTCCCACAGCCGCGCCAGCGCCAGCTGCGTGAAGCACGGCAGCCCGCCCGCCACGCCGCCGCCGCCGCCGCTGCCCTCCGCCAGCAGGGTGAGCAACTTAAAAAATGCTCCACATGTCTGGAACAACATACAACTCGTTGGATAATCGAAAAAAATAAAAAAAGAGCGTGTGTACTTATGTACACGCGTTAAAAGTTACGAGTATTCATATTTTTTTTATTTTTTACAGTATGAAGTTAGTTGCTTTTTTCTGTCGGCGCGCGCATCGTAAAAATCACTCTCATCATTTTTCCCACTCGCGCCAAAAGATGTATAACTTCAAAAAATCTAAATATAAAACTAACCATTACAAAAAGGCGTTAACTAATGCCGATGCACTGCCACTAATTTGAAAAAGGGTTAAAAAATCTATCGCCATATCTAGAGCCGCTGTGATTAGTGCTAGAGATATAACGAATCTCTGTTATCTTGCATATAAAATTCATTGTAAAAAATATAGTCTGTATTTCATCGATTACATCGTTTTTAGCTAACGCGGAAACCTATAGTACCTCAGGCTGCGATGACTGGAAAAAAGAAGTTGCAATACCTCAGAGTGTTTAGCGATAGCCTGGAAGATCATGTTGACGATCTTCTGCGCCAGCGGCTCGTTCCAGCGGCACAGCGCGAAGATCAGCGAGCGCGTCTGCTGCAGGTTAAGGCAGTCCCGCGTCTGCTGGTAGATGAACGGGAAGCCCTGCACACAAACCTCGGGTTGTAACTGATGGGAGAAAAAACACAACATTTTTATTAAAAATACTCAATACTCACTCAATGCGTCATCATTCCCCCCTTAAGATTATCATCGTCATTCTCATTAGACGCAAGACGTCCGCTGCTGGACATATGCCCCGGCGACGGATTTTCCAAACGATTTAAAACGGCCCGTATCCAGAATCTTCCTGCGATCTTTATAGGTCGATCTCTCGCTCTGCATTACCCGGTTCGTAGTCGCCATTCCAAAACCTTTTTGCTCCAACAGCGATCAGTTCTGTACGCTATATACCGGGCCTAATGCCACTTCGACGAACTGATCCGCTGGGAGGGATAGGAGGGAATTTATTCTTGAATGTAAAATACTTGATGACTTAACAGAAAGAATTCGATAAAACATGTCAAGTCAACGTCATGATGCTTGCATAACTAAAAATTTTGGTTTTCATCTCAACGTCATTTGGTATTGGATTCAATAATGACAGTTTAGAGCAACTATTTCAAGCATGCGACCTGCGCAAAATGGGCGCGCGGTCGTTGAAGCTTATTTATGCTTATGACATATTAAGGGGTATCAGTAGCGTGCTGCCAACTCGCGGCCATGAATGTTTAATGAACCCAATAATTTCACTGCCTCTCTGACCCTTCAAACCGAAATACAAACACTGCTGCTGAGGTACCAAAGCAGACGACATATGTATGGTCAACCTCTGGTGTTGTTTATGTTTATAGAAACACAAACAAATACTAAAACAAGGAAGGGGGAGAGGAAGAATTTTGACATTGATGCAGTTTTACGCCCTTAAAAATACATAATAAAAATTTAATGATGATTATTCTTATTTATTTCCAGTTTAATTCGTCCACTGCAAGACGTAGGCCTCCTCTGATACATGCTTAACTTCCGAATAGTACGGGATGCTCAAATTGATTGTATTTTATTACGATTGTTAACTCAAAACTCCGTCATTTGAGTACAGACTTTTGAAAGCCTTATTTGAAAGCATATATATTTACAATTGAGTCCCGTTATTAGAAATTTTATCAAAATCTGTGTAAATATATGACTTACAAAACAAAATAACTAGAATAAGTATGGCCTCCGAGACAATGATATTAAGTATTTTAATGATTCATTCACCTTGTGAGTATATCACGCAAGAAATTTGGTTTTTTGCGTTAATGGGGAGTACGTAGTTTGTAAAGTCAATCAACCCTATATAAATTGTTATCATTGTTTCCCAACCACCACACGGCCACTAGCAACTAACTGACCTAACATTTTGGTAAACAAATGGAAGCCAATTTTTTGGGGGAAAAAAAGATTTAACACGAAAAATATCAAATATTTAATAACTTAATAACAAGACAAAGTATTTTTCAGTGCTGAGAGTCAAAAACGGATTGCTCACCCCACCGTACTTGCCCAAAGGCCGCGTTGTTCAAAATGTTGATTAATAAACAAAAAGTACATATATTAAATTTGTATTTATTTACTAAATTGTACAAGTTAAAATATTTGAACACAACATTTAACATATTACAGGATATTTATTTTTGACATTGTTTTCTCGTCAAATTAGTTTCTATGGCTAACCGACCATATAAACCATAATAATTTGTCTAAAACGGTGTGATTTATTGATAATTCCGGATATCACACTTCCGGAAGTTTCCGGTTCCGGAAGTACCCGCTTGAGCTTCCACTGCGACAGAGGGGAGCCCAATCGGGTTGCTTGCTCATAATGATAAAGATTTTATCGTTTCATTATCGTTTGAATATTATATTTTTTATTATTTCAAAATGCCGCACAGACATAATTAGACTTCGTCCCAGGCGGCGCGTCACTTCCTGTAAAATGATTTAATTTTTCAAATATTTTTTTTTATGGTTTAAATTTGGAAATTCGGAAGGTATGGGTAATCTTTTCTTTCTTTCCTCTATCGTAGTTACAAAATGCAAATGAAACAGGCAACTTATTGATTGTCGCGTTGGCAAAATCGGATTAAATTGACGCGCAGTGAACGAAAAGCTAAGGGCTAATAGATTCGTTCTTTTTTATACTACTGAGTAGACAAACACGATTTCTGCTGATAGTAAGCGGTTACCGTCGTAAACAAGACCCAGAACAAAAATTACCGTATTAACTAGAGCTATTGGCGAAATTTTAATCAATGAATGAATACTGCAATAAACATGGTACAATTAAAATGTCAAATGTGTTAGTGATGTAAAATCTACTAGGATAAAGTTCAAATTACCTTGGCGTGTAACAGCGCCCTGGCATCAGGTTCGTGGAGCGCCAGTACGCCCTGGGCATCCCGTGACCGCTCGACGAGGCCGGCAACCAACGCCACCATCTTGTCCAGCGCTCCCGGCCTTAGTTTGTCTCCCGCCGTCTCTGTTGCTCCGCTACCGCTTCCGCTCCCGCTTCCGCTTCCGCTAGCCTCTTCCGTCGGTGACTCCACCTTTAGAAAAGTTGTGGAAATATATACTTGTATGTAAAATATTCTTGGCTGGTTTTCTTTGTTTGGGTAGGTACTTGAAAAACGTAAACAGACCATAAGGTTATTTATGAGCACCCTTGAAAAAATAAATTGGATAAATTAATCATTTTTTAAGTAAAACATTTTCAAAAGACAAACAAGATGAGAAATTAACTTACGTAATAATAACACAGATCATAAATAATGTAATTTGATCCTCATTATGGCGTAAAAGAAATGAATACATATTTAATATTAATTGATTAAAAAATAATAACAATAATTAAAACTATGTAACTTATATATAAAATATTATAATAAAAATAGCGTAAAATAAAAATTCTTAAATAAAATAATCATTATATTTGTTGTTATCATAGTTATATTATATTTTCTTTTTCCTGTATTAATTTGTCAAGCTCCAAAAAAAAAATGATGCTTCGTGCATTGACACTTTTATCGAGTATATGTTTGGCAATTGAAACCAAAGTTTAATTCCCAAAAAACGAACATCCTTATAAAAATTAGAACACAGATAAGTGTTTGCTTCTATTCGGTATTCACCGGGTTCAGAGTAATGCGTGTTCGCTCTTACCGAAGTGGCATTTTGTCCTAAATAGAAGTCGACCATACTGGCGATCGCGTTGACCCGCAGCATGAACTTGCCCTCCTCTTCTCCCATTTTGCTGAACTCGTATAGCAAGCTGAAATATTCTGTCAAGTGTCGTAAGTGCGAACGCGCGCCGCTTTCCATCTGAAAAGAAAAGATTTTTTTACATACAATTGAAACTAGAAAATTGCTTTTAGTACTACCGAATCAATTATTTACGAATTAATGGCCACAATAGTATATATAAGAATTTACATAGCAAAAAATATATTAGTACAAGTCATCATCATCATTGAGAACTCCATACACCACATCAAGCTATGTCGGTCGTCGGACAGTCTGAGGTGTATATTATGTGCTGCGCTGTCATTATAATTAAATCAAAATCCAGAAAGTTTCTGCTCTAGGATCAACAACGACGTAGTTTTTGAAGATGAATGAAGGTCAAAAAATGTGCAGTTACGATAGGAGCATACTGCTTTATTTTTATAAAAAAGTAAACACATACAATGCATACTATAGTTAGGTGTTGAACTTACCAATGACAATAACATCCTTATAAACCTAGTAACACAGCTGGCTTCGCCTAATTTGCTGTTATCCTCTCCGTCCTCACTACCTTGAAGGTATAAGGCACAATGACTAGATCTGAAAACAAAATGGATATTTATTTCTTAGATATGATAGACTACACGGAATAAGGCCTCCTACACATATACAGTCAATGGCAAAAACTGCTGTTTGGAGCGTTTCCTCCAGCTCCTGCTATACTCTGTGGTAGGCTGTACTGGTAGGAGCACTAGGACATACTGTTCCTTGTTTTGGCGGTAGAAATACGAAGGGCAATTGTTAAAAGCAAATTAATAAAAAAAATAGTCGATTTAATAACGACGTGATTTAGATAATACTGCCAATAAATTTGTTGTAAATAAAGATAGGTATTTATTACACAATTATTAAAATAATAAATAATTTTTTATTCTCTATTTTGTCAAACCTCTATGTACGTTTAATGAATGTATTGATTTAAAAAAATAAATTACCTGAGCCTTTGTATGACGTGCATGCATAGCCTCTGAAACATCTGCCGGACCATTTGATTCGGACATTTTATTAACACCTGAAAGTAATAAGAAAAATTAGGCACAATTACAAACATTACAAATACCTACAGTATGAAATAAAATAATGCTGGACCCTACTGGAAGTTTTTTAATTTGCACACTTTCATATGATGTGTTTTTGTTATTTTATTGTGTTAAATCTAAATGAACAATTATTTTTTTTTTAATTTTTTTTAAATATTATATAAAGCGAGCGCGTCGAATGCAAATGAAATAAAAAATGTTGTCTTTGCAAGTGGAAGAAAAGTACTATATACATTACACAAGACGAAAAATCAAATGTTGTTTTATAAAATTACTTCGCATGGCCTCTGCATCGCTCTAACCTTTTAATATTATTCAAATAGCTTTATATCAGGCCTTGCAAGTAATGAATAAACGTGATATAGATGTTATTGTCTTTAGATAGTACCATCCATGATGGACGCCATACTCCTTTTTCCACTACAACCAGTACCCAAAAAAAACCTTGGTTGGAATAGATTCCTATCTGTACAATTTAGAAAGTGTACAAACGTTATGTCTTTCCTTTGACATTTTCATAAAACATTATATTATTATTATTTATATATTAATATTGTAGTACCTGCATAGGCCACCACGTGTCTTCGGCCATGTGACCAAGGAACCATTCTGAAGCCGCCGCGGACGCGTTGAACTGCTTCGTTACCAGCTCCACCCAAGACACCATTGTCGGCTAAACAACATTTTAACTTGTTACAATTTATTTATTTTGTTTGTATATATTCTATATACTTTCCACTTTTTCCAAGTGCTACAAACGGACATTTACTCAAAAGGATATCTATTAAAAGGTTATTCTTTAAAAGTACGTGTAAACTGTTTTAGTCTTATTCATAACAATAAACATTTGTTAAGCCTATTTTAACTCAGCTATGTTTGTCTCTTTCGCTTCTTTAGATATTTAACTTAAGAGAATGTGACAAACATTTGTTGATTCTTATAAATAAGGGGACTTTCGTGTCTAATGCGAATAGAAAAGTAAGATGCAGAAACAATCAGAACTAATGTTATTAAAAAAAAGCTTACCTTTTCTTTCGCATGTATGAAAGTTTCTATGAAAAACGAGGTAGATAACCTCGCAGCCACTTCGGTAATCTCGGGCCGTAAGGTGAGGAGCGATTGTGGCACTGAACTACACATTTGGCCCATAAAGCTGTAGGGAGAAAAAAATTGTCAACATCAAAAATTTTAAACAAACATTTTGGTACAGAATTTATTTAAGTACATAATGTTAATACAACACCAAAAAACCGTACTTACATATATCAAGGAAGTAAAAGGGTGAAGATGAGAATCAGTCAAATACTACTCTTTAAATATCTATACTTCTATACTAAACCTTTGTTTGTTTGAACGCTTATATCTTTTAAACTACTGGTCCGATTTCAAAAATTCTTTCTGTATACGACAGCCTGGTTTTTGGAGAAGGTTATAGGCTATACATTCATAGCCACAACGGGCGGGTGAAACCGCGGGAAACAGCTCATAAAATATAATTACAGGCAAGTCAATAAATAATAACGTGTTCTACTCACGTGAAATAAGCGTGCTGGAAGATGTTCTTATCATGCAGGAACTGCATGTTGTCGTCCCAGATCCATTTGAGAAGATCTGGAGGCAGCTGCACCGCGGGAGCAGAGTCCGAGCCTCGACGTTCCAGCGCTGATGACGGAAACTCCTCCGCGCGAGATGACTGTCCAATGTGAATTTTTAAAATAATTACGAATATTGTTTACATGTTTTACATACATATATATCATCACGAGTGTCTCTCGCAGGGGTAGGCAGAGACTAGAGATATCCATTGGATAAGATCCTTACAGACCCATCCACTATTCAAAATTCAAAATAATTTATTTACTTTAAATAATATTGGTCGAATCGTATGCGCCATGTCTAGAGTTCGAGATAGCACGACTTTTACACCCATATTCTTAAACGTTTACTCAAACTCGACTCATCCTCACTCGACCTCAATGGTATTCATATTTGACACTAGCTTACTCACCTTAAGGAAATTACTCAATGGAGGTGAGGAACGAACTGTCAAATATAAGGAAGCCTCGAACGTTTCGTTTAACGAAAGGTAGGTGCTTTTATTGAGGACCAGATTTTAAAAAAATTGTACCTACTATAATAATTTCTTTGTGTATTTAAGTATTTTGTTGTTTTATAATAAATCTATGCTAGTTAGCTAAAATTAAAAAAGAAACTTTGTCAAAAACTCTCTTTACGTCAAAAAGTTAAGCGGTTTACCAACATACAGATATAAAACGGAACGTCATTCCTTGACTCATCCTCACTGGAGTTTGCTCAAGGAAACAATCAAGAATACCATTTTCAAGGAAAGTTGGACGACTTCCTTGAGGCGTCCTCGAATGAGGTTGAGTGGAGGAGACCTATAAGGTAACTTTTTAGAATATGGGTGTTAGACTTTTAAATCTTGTATAAAATAATCTGTTAATTTCAGAATGCCCGTCACCATTAGTTTGTTTTAGCAAGGAAACTCATGGTGGCGGGCATGCTGAGACTAGTTTTCCAACTATATAATAAATGCGAAAGTGAGTTACGCTTTAACGCCCTATTTACTAAACCAATCTTAAAATTTTGCACATACAGTAAGAAGTATTGAGAAGACATAGAGTACCTTTTATCCCGGGAAAAAGCACTGTTCCCGAGGGAAACTCACGAGGGCGAAGCCGCGAAAAAAAGCTAGTTATTAATAACTTAATTTTATTTTTTTTCTCTTTAATGTGGATTTAATCCACAATATGAATCCAACATGTAGCTTATTTTTGCCAGTATCAAGTTTTATATAAATGTTCTTCATTTTGTCGAGTCACAGTCAAGTCAAGTCAGTAGTCATGTCTAGTCAAATTAGTCAAGGGCTAAGTGAAGCGGTGGAAGTTTCACTTAGCTTTATCTTGGGAGATTTTGGTGACAAGGATTAAAGTCATTTATACGACATTGTAACACTTTCCAACACTCACGCTTGTTCACGAACACTTAGCGAATAATAATCCAGCTTTATTATGCACAAATACTCGAAAAAACACAAATATTAGAAAATAAATACAATGACGATATCTGAGCGACTTTAGCTTGGCGCCAAAACCTTCAATTTAATTTGTTTCGCACAGTACCTGCGCTTCCTCCTGCAGCCCGCTGTCGGAGCCCCGCTGGCTGCGCGGCGGGCTGAGCTCGTAGAACAACATGTACGCGCTGTTGGTCTTCTCGAACGAGAAGTCCATGAACTTCTCCGTCACAGAGTCGTAGGTTTTACTCTGAAACCAATGTTCATTAATTTAACATCATAGGGAGTCGTTCATAACATACAAATATATCATCAAGCCTATTTCTCGATAGGATATGAGGTAAGAAACTAAAGATTCGATTGCTACTTGCTACGCTCCTTGCATCCTCCCTAGAGTTTAGGAGTCGTTAGACGGTTTTTTCAAGTCTAGTTTAACAAGCATTTTTATTAGCAAACGCTTGTAATAAATAAAACATATACTTTAACTACTAACAAAGCATTATCACTGGCGTTGTAGACAACACTATACAAAAAAACGAAGCAAGACTAGTCTGGAGAACATCGGCACACATACTATTAATTATTCAACGGCTAAAGAGTTCAAGAAATAAAGTCGTCATCTACCATGTCATGTAGCAAAAAAATACACATCGTCATTTGGCAACCAAAACATTCAGCAGCGATGTGCGTAGGGTCGAATGGCTTGACATCTGCGTCGTTGAACAGCAACCAATGGTCGTGGTGATAGTGTTTTTGATTAAGATAGGCACCTTCTTCCAAGTCGTGTTCCTCATAACTGAGGGTCGTGACGTGACTACCATGATAGGAACTAACTCTTAAAACTATCATGTATACACACCGTCATCTCGCCCCCGAAGCATTCAGCGGCAATGTGTGCAGGATCGAATGGCTTGACTTCTGCATCGTTGAATAGAAGCCAGCGGTCGTGGTGGTCGTGTTCCCGGTCCCGAATGAACGAGTAGTAATGTCCGCCGTCCGCAGTGCCCGTGTGTACTGTCACGCCGATTAACTCGTATCTGTGTAAAGTGGATGTACTGATAAAGAGAGTGTTGTGTTGGAGGTATATCTGCAATCTGTGTGCTTTTGGCGACCTCCGTGGCGTAATGGTTAACAAGTCTGCCCCTACTCAGAAGGTTCCGGGTTGCATCCCCGGACAGGTCAAGATGAAAAATGATATTTTCTGATTGGTCTGGATCTTGGATGTTTATCTATATATGTATTTGTTATAACATATATTATTGTTGAGTTAGTATCCCATAACACAAGTCTAATTTACTAAATCTAACGTTTAAGGGCTAACTCAATCTGTGTAATTTGTCACTATGTATGTATTTAAATCAGCTACCAAATTCAGCACTCTCATTTGGCCTCACAGCCTCATCAAAATAGGATGAATTTCATGCCCACAATACAAGGGTGGCGTCATATATCTCACTCCAATCATTATTTTCGCAATTCGAACTGTAAATAATATATTGACTCACTCATAGTGCTCTTCAAATTCTGAATTGTCTTCTATTTCCGAGGTAGGGCTTCCTTCTCCGTCTTTTTTCCCTTCAGCAGACTTCCGCTTCTCCTCTGATATAGCAAATAAAACTTATTTAATGTACAGACTTAACTTATTGAATGACTTGTTAACTTATATACTTAACGAATGAAATGCCAGTAGAAAGAATAAATTGATAATTATACTAGCTTTAAGGTTGAAAAATAATCTTACAAAAATGGTAGACTTTTACAGGTAATGTCGTTACATGCACAATAGATATATAAAGTTACTTATAATGTAAAAACAGGATCAAGTAAATTCCTTTATAGTTCGCGGCATATAAGTTGGCAATAAACTGAAATGACCTTGAATGCGCAGTAGCCGATTTTCATACAAATTTTAACGTGCGCAGCCCCGCGCAAGTCCCGTTTGTGGCCAACTTATGTGCCAGGTATTATACCTTGGTACTGCGCCGGCATCAGGTGTTTCTCCACATAACCGGACATGTCGAGCCGCATCGGGAATGAGAAGTGAGTGTTCACTTTCTCCTTGAGCATCGTCAGCATGTTGAATGTATACCGCATTGTGTTGAAGCAAAGTATCCTTGGTAGCTTTTTGAAACACGCTCTAAAACGATTACAGAAATTATCTTTAGATGAAACACATTAATGTAATCTTATACGAAAACTGAACGCTAAGGCAGGTTACTTACAAGTGGTGTAAATAGATGTTCAGCCCCGAAGAGGGCAAATGCCGTTTTCGCGGTTTACCTTGGTTTGGTAGTGCAAGTTTAAATATGGCGAATCAACGGCAATGGAGGTAGCCAGGTAGCCACGAAATGGGTATTTCAATAACAGTGCAGTCTATAGCTATTTGATTATTGACTCGACACGAATAAGAAGCGTGATAGAAACCTTGGCTTATAATGTTTAAAAATCAAGCTACTTACCGCTTCTCAGCGCGTACTTTAGCCGCACACTGCGAGCAAGTGTAGCAATTATCTCCTTCTAAGGTGTCCTTCACCGTCACCTCGTCGAGACTTTGATGTAGATTGCGCATGTCTGCCACTTGACACCGCACAGTGTAGAACTCTTCTAGAGTTCGGGATACGTGGGGGCAGTCCTAATAAAACAAACAAACATCAAAATGATGGCCGTGTGTCTTTTATTCCATTTGAAAAAATATCTCTGCTCCAGAAATTTTTTAATTAAAAATATGTTTTTTTTTTAAGTTAAAGTTGTTGATCACACTGCCTGTCTGCCATTGACAACTTTGTAATTAGATCTTGAGAAAGCAAATTCATCGCAAAATGGTTTTGTTAACTGTACCATAAAAAATACTTCCTTCGTTCAAACTACTCACCAGAGATACAACATTATTGCTGAGCACTCCACAGAATAACGTTTTGACTAGTGTTTTAAGCTCGGGGGTCATTTCTTCCAGCTTAGAGACCAGGTCGATGAAGAATTCCGCCATGTCTTTCTGTTCGCCCGTGTTGAGAGGTTGGTGGTCCATCTGGTACACTTTGCAGAAGCTGCGAGGATTGTACGCCTTGCGTTCACTCTCCTGTAAGAGAAGCGTCAGGTAAAAAAAAGGTAAACCACTTATATTTGAAATAAGCTTGCCATGTCATCCTAACTTTACACTCTATACTTTGTGCTTATTCGGCGGCTATAAGCGTCGAACGGCAAGTAGACGCTTATGGCGCCGAGTAGGCACTAAGGGTCGATTTCACCAAACATGACTTAACTTGAGAATAGCTATTCACGGAATATATTTATTCTTCCATTTAACTGTTGGATAACTTCATCCACGTTCCACCACTTTACACCAGATTAAATTTACTCTCGGACAGTTACTCTGTGACAGGGAGTGAATCCGAATGATTGAAATGAATGACTGTATAAGTCGCCCAAATGCAATTGCTCGTTTCTCCTCTAATAAATAAAGTGTATTTCGTATTATTATATTCGATAGGGTTATACCTATGTCAAAAGTGTCAAAACGAGATATTCTTACAAAGTAAACTCAAAGAAGTTCGATTCGCGTGCGGTTTTTTTTAGTGACGCAATTTTTTTTAATCTATGGGTAAAATATATAAATATTATTGAGTTTTTGGAGGGAAAGTAAACTGTCGCTATGTCGGCGCTGTATTTAAATTGCAAAACTTAGGTTTTTTCGAGCATTTGTGCATAATATTGGCGGATTATTATTCGCAAAGTGTTCGTTAACAAGCGTGAGTGTTGGGAAGTGGTACAGTGTCGATTACGTGACTTTTTATCTTTGTCACCAAAATCATGATATAGCTAAGTGAAATTTTTCCACCGCTTCACTTAGCCATCTGACTCTGACTAGACTTACTTACTTTACTGGACTAGACTACTAACTTGACTGACTTAAGTAGGACTGAAGATGATTAGTAAATTCAAGAAAGGCCTTAAAGGACCAGTTTCCATGGCCGTAAAAGTATTCTAAAAAAAAAAAATTATTACATAATATTATATTTATATCAGCGCGCCAGAGAATCAGCTGTTGAAACAATGACACTTGGACGCCATATTGAACTTATCCTTAGTATAATAAGCACGCTGTTCGTTGAAAATTGGCGGAGTAGAGATTTACTCCAGCATAATCGTTTATTCTTGGATCAAGTCTATGGTGAAACGTAAAAATATGTTATCCTAGGGGTAACTGCTCGTATACTCTCGAGTAAAATTTACTCTTATTTGGTGAAATCGACCCTAAGTGAAGTAAAATTGTCGACGCCAACTACCGGCGCGGACTGGTCCCGATTTATCTATCTTTCTAAAATTTAAGAGCTATGCTCTTGTCAGTGGAGTCTCTTCCAGGTGTTTCTTTCTTCCGCTAGCCTTATCACCTCCTGATACGACATGACTCCCACTTTTTCCCTCTATTTGTTCTATATAAAATTCCTCGGTCTACACCTCTTCCCCGTCTTCCCTCTATCTTGCCTAACATAATATTTTTCATAAAGTCGTGCCGTATCAATGTCCCCACATGTCCCCTCTTCTGTTCTCAACTCTATCTCTCCTCTACAGGCTCCTACGAGTGTATAGTCACCATGAGATATGCGAACATCCTCTGCATCTCGTGCAGCGTGGAGGCGTGCCGGGTGGCGCGCGGGTCGGCCGCCAGCACCGCGGCGCGGGCGGCCGGCATCATGTACAGGTGCTGCATGCACGAGGCCATGTAGCACGTGGCGCCGAGGTTGGCCAGCCCCGCGTAGCCGCACTCCGAGCGGGACTCCTCCGCCGGCCAGTAGTCCCACGGGTACGCCGACGACGGCCCTGGGGGATGCGTGGTTATGATGACCTTCCCCGAGAGTCCGCGTGTGAGCATTGAAAGACCACACTAATAAAATGGGTGCTCACTCAATACACTCACACACTAAGATCAGGCTTTCATATACAGAAAAAAAGTCCAATTTGACCAGTGTTTCTAAAGTTATAAGCATTCAAACAAACAGGTTATCATCATCATCGAAGGCATATGTCCAGCATCACTTTAAGGGATTTATAGAATGACCAGTTGAAAGAGCAGCCTACATCCAGGGATGTATCCCTTTTTATTTGATTACTAGCTGTTGCCCGCGGCTCAGCCCGCGTGGGACTCGGTTATATCGCGCCCAAAAGTATCCTATGTTTGACCTCAGGTCGTTAACTACATCCCTACCAAATTTCATCACAATCGGTCCAGCAGTTTAGCCGTGAAGAGGTGACAGACAGACAGACAGACAGACTTTCGCATTTATAATATTAGGTAGTATGGATTACTTATTATCTTATAGTTAAGCAATAGTTCTTCAAGCAAGGAGAAAGTCAAGTAGATTCATGGTTAAGACTATTTGCTCCTGTGCTGGCAACAACTGGATTGCGATGGCTCACAGTAGGTATGGATGTCGTAGACAGAAGGAGGCTTATGCCTAAAAGTGGGTTGTGAACAACTGATGATGATGGGTGGAGCACGAACCTTACTAGTAAGAATAACCGGTTACTGAACCCTCTCAAAATAATTTGATTTAAACAGATTACATATAACAACAAACCTGGTTTATGATGCTCCATGAGTTTATGATGCAGCACCATATAGTTATCAGGCGCGCCCCTAACCAGTTCCACCAACAGATCGTAAGCGGCCGCTCGAGATTTCTGCGATTTGCACTTGGGCAGATTCCGTTGATCCGGGTTCGGCACGTCGAAAAGAAAACCGAAAACCATTTCAAGTGTCCTCGTCCCTTGTTCGGAGGTCTTAAATCGCAATGGGTGTTTGAGTAAATGCGTGAGTAGACTTAGTTGGCCATAGAGACCATCGTCGGGAGTGCATGGCTCTGTTTTGCGCTCTATGATTTCTCTTTTTTCGAGAGATGCGCGTATTTGCTCGCATAGTTCGTTTAGGTCCGGCGCGCCACTGTCTTCAGAAGTTGCACCTTCTGCAAACAAATAGTAATTTTGGTTGGTCCCTCTCAATTTGTCTATCAAAATTGAAACTATATAGTAAAGTATAGTTCCTAATTTACCTTTGAAGAAGTCTTCCGGCAACCCATCTATGAGCCGGCAGACCAACCAGAAGTAATCCCGACACGCCGGCCCGTACGGCTCCTTGCCTTCCTCGGCGTGATGATGGATGACCGGCTGGAAACCAATCATGATAGGTTAGGTATACAAAGGCCTTGAAATGGCTATCACAAAAGTTATCATTGCAAACGTGTGTTTTCTTTCTGATTTGAAAAGTTACGACAACATAGACACCAAAAGAAGGAGGCTTACCTCGTGGTGATGTTGTCTCATGTCGGCGGCTCTGGGCAGGTGCGACAGCAGCAGCTGCAGCAGTGGCGCCACCACGCCGCACTCGCCGCCCGCGCACAACCGATATAGCGCACTGCCTGCTTCGCGACGCACCTACGGAAGAACATAAAAATAAAAATGTCACAAGTCACCAATCTAAGTCAGATCGAGCTGGCCAGTGCTTCACACTCATGGCCCGCTAGTTTATCTAGCACCTTCAACTTGCTTTGTCTACTAATTGACTTGACATTTTAAATAGTCAAACTAAGACAATTTAGAGAACATGTAGGGAGATCCAAGGTGCGACTCGGAAGAGCCAAGCAAGTACGGCGTAATCTCCCGAAATTCAGCTCGAAAAACCGAAAGGTTAGTAGATCCAGGGTGGTGTGGAGGGTTGTGTCGAAGCTGATGTAGATGAGAACTGATGAAAGGCATTAAAGAACTCGTATCCAAGGCTGTAAAATATAAAAAAGAGCGCCACTTGAGGCTGCCGCAGTAAAGCTATTGCAAAGAATTTTTTATCAACTTATGCAATAAGTACGATCGCTCAGCCGATCGGTTTGGGCCAAAAAGCTACATGGTCGGTGTTAGGTTTTATTTTCGTTACGGAATTTCTTGATTTACTCGCCGCGCTCAAAGCCCGCGATAGCTTAAAAACAGTGCAAACTCTCCAAGCTGCAGATACAAACTCACCGCCGGGTCGGCGTCGTCCAGCAGCAGCCGCGGCGCCGCCCTGCGCAGCGCCCACGCCAGCGCGGCCGCGTCTCCGCCGCCGCGCGCCCACCACACGCACATTCTCATTGCATGCTGCACTACCTAACGACAAAAAACATTCTAAATTCAAATAATTGTATTTACTAACCTATACCGATCTAGCAATCCGAAATAAATGATTTATTATTTATTTAAATATTTTTTATTGTTGTTGAACATAAAATAAGGTTCATTCTTTCCTATATTCAAATGGGTGACGGTGGAGTCGCGTGTGTAATCTTGAGCTGTGACTACCGTCTCGTTGAGGGTGGGGCACGGAACTTAACCGTGATTTGAAGGTCTCGAGACGAACAAGACTTCTCTTCAATTTGTTTGTCTTTGTATTAATATAATATTGATATTAATATAATTCGATATCTCAGTAGCAAATAATAATTACAAAAAGAATTAGTCGAAAAGATTTTAATGCATGTTGACATTTTTATCATTCCAGCCTGCTTGAATTAATACGGACATAAAAACAGGACATTAAATATGAGTCTTACCTGTGCGCGTCCCCAAAATCCAGTTTTGTATGTGGCAGGCTCCTTAGATGTCGCTGCTTCACACAATATAGAGATGAGCCTATCTGTCGTCTCCTCCACACTCATCAGCGATAATAATGACTGCAATCAAATTCCACAATAAATAAATATGTCGTCGCGCCAAATCTGCGACGTTTTTTTCTTTCTAGAAGCCATCTGGTTGACTTGAAGAAATTACATTAGTGATTAGTCTTTAAATACATTTTATATTCTCAAATGTCACTCATTACAGTTGTACCTACACACTCTTGTTCAAAATAAACACAACTCAACTAGCAGCTCGTGTTTCACGTCAAGTCTGACTTTATACCCCTATTGTTTTTGATTATGCATGATTCAATGATGTATAAGTTATTCATTCATCTGACGGATTAGACAAGAATTACTTACCGGATGTAGTTTAGGTGTTTGCGCGGGATCCGCTGTGGGCAGTGTGCCAATCCTACACAACAACTGAAGGAGCAAGGCGAGGCAGTCTTGCCTCCATTCGCTATCGTCACTTCTTTGTAGGATGCCTAAAATCAGTATACAAATGAGTTAACTTTTCAATTCGTGACAGCATAATTATCATCATTGTGTATGGCATTCACCCTGCGTGGACCAAATCTCCATATCCAAGTTTTTCAACCAATTTGCGGCGGCAGGTGTGTGTGAAATTGATGAATTTCCGCCATTCCACAGGGGAAAGGAGCGAAGTGGGTATTCGTAATATGTGTTCGTGTTAGCATAATGATAAGACGTTTAGTTTCATCGAGAGGCAGTATCGAAGAACTCCGACACCAGAGCGTGCATGGTCGATTGCCCCTGACACCTACACGAAATTATGATGAGTTCTCGACTCGTACTTTCTTGAAGCAAAGTTTGAGATTTAATACATTTATGACAATTGCACATAATATATTTGCAAAATAACATGCAAGTAGATGTACAAATATAATCGGCAGTTGGCACTCCGTCCTCTCTTGGTCCAAGTACATAGCAAATACTATATAGTAAAACTTTTATTATTGTAACACGATATATTTTCATCAATACTTCATCATTTTTTCTCATATATACTTTCTTAGAATAAAAATAATAAAATATTTTGTTTATGTATTGAATTATGATGTACAACTCACCAGACATCATGATATCGTACAATATCCTCAAGCCACCTTTCTTTATAAACAGCTCATTCCAATTTTCCACAGACACTTTATCTTCCTCGCTCTTTTCTGTAGTGTTTGAAGGTTCCTTAACATTTGGACCGCTATTAGTTGAGCTCAACTTGTCAATGATATGTAATGAATACATGAGTTTTTGTGGGCTGGTGGGGTCAAGCAATTCTGGCAGTTTGCTTTCTGTGGGGTTTTGGAAGGCTTCTAAAAGAGTGGGGTTTAAAGGAACTGCTTGGAGGATGTCCCATACCCTCCTGGACAGCAACTGAGCTTTTGTGTGTGCCACTGGCTCCTAAAAAGTAAAGTTTTTTAAATTGATTCGTGTCCTTTAAAACATACATGTTGAGCTTACATATTTTAACACTGTTTATATAGTGTGAAAAAAGAATGAGTCATAATAATAATTTCAAGATTACTTTATTTAAAATGTAAGTAGAGTATTCAGCATATTTGTACTGCTTACTCGTTTCGATTCAGCCGCAAGCTGTCCACTGCTGGACATAGACCTACCCCAAGGATTTCTAAAATGACCGGTTGGAAGCGGCCTGCATGCAGCCCCTGCCTGCGACCTTCTTCACGTCATCTGACCATCTATTACTCTTTTACTTTTTTATTATTATTTTACTAATACAAATTACTAATACTAAGTACTCGTGCATTAACTTGGCTAATTTGCAAACATTTCATTCTGTTTGTGCTAATATAAATAAATTCCTAGAATATTCTAGGCCCATGCGAGTGATTTAAGGGGATTTTATGCATCATCGTTATAATTTTAAGAAACAGTTGGAAAGTTGAAACCGGGCAAAATATATTGAAAATATATGAACTCTGTTTTGAATGAAGTCCATTTGATAAATGAATAAAGAAAATGATGTAGCACTCACCCCAGTGGAGCCCGGCTCCTTCATCCTGCCCAGCGCCTGCATGAGCGTGAACAGATGGTGGAAGTAGGTGGGGTCGAGCAGCAGCAGCGTGGGCAGGCGGGCGCGCGCCGGCGCGGGCTGCGCCGACGGCCACTCCGCCCACGCGCCGCGCCCGCCCACGCCCACCGACACGAACACCAGCTGAGGGCAAAGAGTATGTCATCACTACGTTTTAGAGACGGGACTTTCATACAACGAATTGAATGAAGTTTGAAATTCAAACTTTGCATCATATTTCATAGCCAACTTAAAACAATTTAAAAAAAAAACGTCGGTGCTACCAGCTATGCAATACTAATTTTAAAGTGTAGGTACTTACACTACCTACTACGCCAGTAAAACTAGTCCTTTAAGGCCTTCCTTGATTTTTTTTTTCAGTCCTACTTTAGTCAATTCAAGTCAAAAAGTCAAGTCCGTAGTCTAGTCAGAGCCAGATGGCTAAGTGTAGCGGTGGAAAAGACTTCACCTAGCTATAACTTGGAAATTTTGGTGACAAAGATAAAGTCACGTTATCGACACTGCACCACTTCCCAACACTCACGCTTGTTCACAAACCCTTTGCGAATAATAATCCACAAATTCTCGAAAATACCTAAAATTTGGAAATTAAATACAGCGCGGATAAAGTGACAGTTCTTTCCCTCCAAAATCTGTCAAACTGTCAAAGCGTAAAGAAAGAGAAAGTATGATGAGGAAGAGAGATGACAGCATCCGCCATGTTTGTCGCCATTTTTTTTCCCTAGGGGTAACTGCAAACTCCATACATTGGGTTATCTACTATGAACTTTCGCCCCCTTGGCTGAGGGGCGCATAACATATTACACGGTAGAAATGTCAAGAATGTGTTACCGATAGATAAGTCGTGCAAACTATTCTCTGTTCTGATTTTCTAGTCTGTGATCTCGGGAGTTCTTTCTATACGATTCTTGCTCTATGGCAATTCACGCGTCGAACCACGCATAGCCAATCAACAGTGACAGTTTTCGAGGTGATTAACAATTTTCATTTTTGTAACAAACGTGGTTGCAATAAACTAATAAGATCCCATCCTGGGATAAGTCCGCCATTGTCTTCTTATTTTAATAATGTTCCTTTTACTATGTATTTTAAAGCAATAAAGATATTACAAACTAATTTTTATACCAGGACCAGCATTTCATTCTCTACTGAATGAGAAAGTAAAACTGATGTTTCACTTGTTGTATCCTAGCTATTTTACCTAATAGAATAAAAAATATCGCTTAACACCAAATACAGTGAGTGGCCGAAAATTACAAAAATTTGATCAAAAGTCGTACGAACAATTAAAATCGCAATGACTTCTTTATAAGTAAGCAAGCGACTGTACTAACAAGGGGACCTTGTTAGTGCAGTCGCACTAGTCGCTGCATTTGGTGTATTTGGCATTTAAACAGAATATTAAACAATACAATTACACGATTTAGGGTCGATTTCACCAAACTTGACTTAACTTGAGAATAGCTATCCACGGAATATATTTATTCTTCCATTTAACTATTGGATAACTTCGTCCACGTTCCACCACTTTACACCAGATTAAATTTACTCTCGGATAGTTACTCTGTGACAGGGAGTGAATCCGAATGATTGAAATGAATGACTGTATAAGTCGCCCAAATGCAATTGCTCGTTTCTCCTCTAATAAATAAAGTGTATTTCGTATTATTATATTCGATAGGGTTATACCTATGTCAAAAGTGTCAAAACGAGAGTGCGGTCTTTTTTAGTGACGCAATTTTTTTTTAATCTATGGGTAAAATATATAAATATTATACCTAATATTATTTTTATGTCAGCGCGCCAGAGAATCAGCTGTTGAAACAATGACACTTGGACGCCATATTGAACTTATCCTTAGTATAAGCACGCTGTTCGTTGAAAATTGGCGGAGTAGAGATTTACTTCAGCATAATCGTTTATTCTTGGATCAAGTCTATGGTGAAACGTAAAAATATGTTATCCTAGGGGTAAAATTTAATTTGGTGAAATCGACCCTTAATATGTATTTTTTTATATTAAATTCGCAACTACTTTTAAAATCTCAAAATAACAGTAGACTTTCACGTTCTATTTACACGCTTTTTGTAATATTTTACAAATTATTAGCTATAATCTTTTTTCTTTAATAGCAAGACATTTTGTACAAAACATACCTGATTATCTTTAAACCCCATGTCATAGAGCGTCCTCTCATCGTAATCGATGGTGAGTTCTTGTCCTTGCGTTATCATCCGCAGCGGGCCGTCTGTCGACAGCGCTGTTACGCCTTCTTCGCCTTGTATCTGTGATATAATCATTATATTGTACAACTGGACTAGTTGTTATATGTACAAAGAGATTTATCACATTTCAAGGTGGGGAAAATCTATAGGTAAGAGCAGAAAGTTAAAGAAAATTTTCATGTTATTATTGAAGATAATGTTATTATTAACTTTCATTTTGATAACAATTGACAACATTTCATTTTTTATGCCATTTGTTTTCTTATGCTCAGTAAATAGTATTTTGAAAACTAGGAAACACGTATCTTTTCTTTTCGTGATATTTTAGATCTAAGTTATAGAAAAATATTTTAAAAGTTTTGTAAATTCAAAAAATGCTTTAGAGGATAAATAAACCCATTACCTTTGTTAAAAAAATAAAAATAATGAAATTGACATTGTCACGTCACATCACATTGACGTTTGACGTTTGTTTGTTTTTGTTTTTGGTTGGTAGTGGTGATAACATAGATTTAGAAATAATATAGATGTAGTTATAATTTGTCATTTCCTGCGAAAATGAGTTGGCGAAATAGGATAGTCCATCTTCTGTCTCATGTGCCGCAATGCTATTTGTACATCTATAGGTACATGATCTAAGGTGATAGGAGGAGAATGAAAGGAATGGTCAAACCACAGACTATCTCTTTATTTGAATTGACAATGACATTTGACACCTCAATTTTTTAATTACACTGTGTAAATGCGCAAAGGTATACACGACGTTAATCCGCCATTGAGACTGCACAAAGTTTTTTGGGAATATTTCGATAAATAAGCGATAAAAATAGTCGAATTTTTTTTTACGGTATTATTAAAACATAAACTTCAAAATAGTTAACAATTTGAGGTACCTATAAAAAATTGAAATGTTGTGAATTATCAGTGTCGACGAATAAACCCGTTCGCGTCTTAGCTTTTGGCACCGATCACGGTAAAGATAGGAGCATCAACCTCGTTCCTATCACTGGGATCCAGTCTGATCCATTTTACAGTTATATTATGAACACATATATTAACACGAACAACATTATTCAAGACTAATCTTTGCAATGTTAAAACATTAGAGCACAAACACACGTCTGCACCGCTCGGCGGATCCAAGGATAAGAGAGCGAAACACTGATACTGACCCCGACACTCCCACTGCCAAGACGGGTTTATCTGTAGTAGAGAGATACCTGTCACACGATGTTACCAGCGCTGACACAATAATTATTGTTCAATTAGACGTTTGCAGTAGCGCAAAAATAAAACATGATTTTTCGGATATAGAATTGAGAAGTTAAAAGTAATATAGATCTAGGGATTTGAGACACAGAGATTAAATAACGTAACACAGGTATTCCGTGGATTCTGCACACGGGTCCATGCTCTGCATTTCTCCACAAAAGACAACTGTAGACGCTGCTGTAAATCAATCAAATCATACATAAAATTGAGTAGCCGTTTGTCCGTATTGTACAGGTACATCAGCCAGATCCATCTCCTGTAGCCGGCAGCAGCCACAGCCAGTACCTGTCTCTCCCACCAGACGTGCACGTGCGCCCGCAGGTGCGCCACCAGGTCGGAGTGGTGCAGCGCCAGCGAGGCCCGCGGGCCCGCGCCCGCCGGCTGCAGCGTGAGCCGCACCGTGCCCGCGCCGCCCCCGCACACGCCCTCCCACGCCCCGGACTCCGCCAGCGCCCAGCGACGCAGGTGGTACGCGTATCTGTTAACAAACGATGACGATTACAAGGACGAAACGCACCTGCGCTACGACACACTTCACGACAGGACTCAAAATACCATTGAACGCGAAACGGCCTCTCAGCCACGGGGGAAACTCGACGGGATACGATATTGAGACTTAAAAAGCTCTGCAACAACATTAACACTCTCTTCTTGGTCGTTACCTCATGATTGAGGGACGTGCCTGCCACGATCTTCCTTCAGGCGATCCGGTCCTAGGCTAGAAGAATGGACCTAAGCTACTATATCCCAGATAAAACACGGTCCAGGACCCGAGGTTTTCGGATCCGAGGACCCCTCCTCGGATCGCTGGGGTAGTGGTGCCCTGTGTGCGCTATTCTCCGTGACGTCGGCGGGGTTGCAGAGAAAGGGATGGGCGGATATGGCAATGTGCTGCCCTCCTTGTCTCCTGCGACCGTTTTGTGGTAGGCCTCGGCCGGCCAACTGGCCGACTTGAAGCAGGCCCTGCTTTTGCAGGCTAGCCCTCCGGTTCTCCTGTGTAATTACCAATTTAGCACACTTGTATCATGTGCTATTTATATTCACTGTAATTTTTAAACTATGAAACGAGAAGGAACATATTAATGCTAAACGCAAACCTACAAACTGGAATATGAATATAGCCTCAAATACACAAAACCTTTCTTAAATCACTCCTTACCTTCTTTTGAACGTGTCTAAATGGGTCTTGAGCAACAGGAGCGCCCTCTGTATACACTGCAAAGCTGCCTCCTCAGTCATGTGTTCATAAATGTTCTGTTTGTCCGCGGGTTTGTCAGTCTCTTTCTTCTCCTCACTCTCTGCGCTTTGTGATCTCTCTCCGTCCTGTTTGGATATGAGGCGTTCGGCGGCCGAGGAGAGGTGAAACATGCATTTCGATACGAAATCGTCTTCTTGTTGAAGCTGCTGTCCCATGTAATAACTATTCAGGTACTGTATCGCGCCCATGGAAACGTCTAAAAAATATTAAGAATATAAGAACCTTTACTTGGGGTATATTTTACCCATAGATTAAAAAGAAAATTGCATCACTTAAAAAGACCGCACGCGAATCGAACTTCTTTGATTTTACTTTGTAAGAATATCTCGTTTTGACACTTTTGACATAGGTATAACCCTATCGAATGTAATAATACGAAATACACTTTATTTATTAAAGGAGAAACGAGCAATTACATTTGGGCGACTTATACAGTCATTCATTTCAATCATTCGGATTCACTCCCTGTCAGAGAGTAACTATCCGAGAGTAAATTTAATCTGGTGTAAAGTGGTGGAACGTGGACGAAGTTATCCAAGAGTTAAATGGAAGAATAAATATATTCCGCGGATAACTATTCTCAAGTTAAGTCATGTTTGGTGAAATCGACCCTTAATGTGCAACGCAGTTAAATATCAAATGAAGTTGTCATTATCAAATGTAATTATTTTTTGTTATGTTTCTATGCTCAAATTTTCCGATTTGTTCTGAAGGTAACTTCATTTTAACTTCAAGATACAAAATCACAGAGGGTATCTAATGTTCAAACAAAAATATTATAACACACCTGTGCTATTTGCCCGTAACGCGATTTTCCACAAGTGATCCATGGCCAACGTATGCGGATGGGCAGAGTCTCGAGAGTCTCCAGCCCCGAGGGCCATCCGCGCCAAGTTGCACAGCTGTTGGTATAGGCTCAGGCCCATTATACTGATCGTCTGTGAAAAAGAGATATATTGTATGACATTAAAAAATGACGATTTGGCACATTCTCGTAGTTCTTAATTTCAGATTTCTACGTATCAAGAGAATGTTTCTTCTATGCCCTTCAACAGTTCTACTTGTGATGGTCTCATCTCGGGGCCGAATGTGTATCAGGCATCTTATAGCAGTCTATTTCCTACTGGTCTCATTTTAGGTTAAAAGTTGACATCTTCGCAATCCCCTTTTCCATCACTTTCGCCATCAGACTACCACAGTTCTACTAGCAATCTCACCTACCACAGTTCTACTTGCAATCTCACCTCGGAATCTAGAGTAGTCCTTCGCACCAACAACTGTAGCGACGTCTAGTGGGCAAAGGTTGAAATGTCGGTGGTCCTATGACCAGTCACGGCCACAGTTCTATCTCACCTCGGGGTCCAGCGTGGGCATCTTCTCGACATACAGGAACCTCAGCGCGTCGAGCCCGAGCGCGTGCTGCTCGGGGGACTTGGTGTGCGACAGCAGCCACGAGTACAGGCAGTCCGCGCACTCGCCGCCACCTTTCACCACCAGGCACTGCCACAGTTCTTCCACTTGATCCACTGTTAGTCTGCGTTTTATTAAAGCCTTTGTAAAGTCAGATCTATAAGGATAGTTTCGAAAATGATTAAATAAACATCAGTGAAAAAACGAACTTATTGCTATTACATATGTCGAAAAGCAGTAGGAGTCGTGCTATATCGCTCATCCGACTACCGATAGGACGCGACGGTGTGGCGTGTACGCATTAGCCAATAGCTGCTGGTTATTTTCGCGTTACGCAAATAATTGATTTCTGCGGAAGTACATAGGTGTAACTTATAAAAGTGGTAGTATTGTAACGAAGTGCAGCCGCTCAGTGAGCTCGGTGATGAATATCTCGTAGATCCTCTAGAACAACTGCCGCTAGCATTTGTCCAATTTGAATTTAGAACTGACCTGAAATGCTGCGGCGAACCAACCGGAGAAAAGATGGCGGTGAGGAAGTGCAGCCGCACAGTGAGCTCTGTGATGTGTGCGTAGTGCGCCGCGTCCGAGTTGACCCCCGCCGCGCCCCCCGCCACCCCCGCCGCCCCCGCCGCCCCCGCGCGGGCCATGTAGTGCCGTAGGTCTTCTAGGAACAACCGCATCATGCCGCGTTCGCGCTCCGCCCACATTACAACCTATCGGAAAATGGTATTCAGCACATGATCATCCTATTAGCTTGAGAATTGTAATTTATTTATTTAAACGATTTACAACTTTATATATAACAACTTTTAGAGTATTGGTAATTATGTTCATCATATTTAGAACTGCGACATTCTCCTATAATACTTGCAATTACTTCGTGTTGCTGTCAAATAAATTGTTTAAATAATAAATAAATAAAATAAATTTATTTCAGTTTACTATTTGGTTATACATATATACAGTTTTATGAGAATTATTTAGTTTAATCAGTAATTGGAAGATGACACAAGTCGTAACAATGATGTAAGAAGCTAGAGAGAGAAAAACAAGCCGTAAGCAGTTAATTATTTTTACCTGATGCATATCCATGCCACGTAATTGTTGAAACGAGGAAAACAATTTCGGTAACAACCGAAGTGATACGGCAACAGATCTGTGAACAAAATAGTCACGTGTCACATTTACGAATTTTTTATAATGTGAAAAATTATAGGGCTTTTTAAGCGTTTTAATAAAAACCAATTTTTACCTGTGATTAGCGAGATTATCAAGACAGCCTTCGATGAATTTGATTCTTATAAACTTATCGGTGCTGAAGCAAAGTAGGCCGCATAGCGCCTTTTCTGCCTCGAGCGCCAGCCCTTCTCCTAATTGTTCCTGTGAATTTTTACATTTTATTAAATCATAAACAAAAATTCGGAATAAATTATCTATGCAAGGTCTCATGGATCCATCCCAACGCTTCGGGGTTAGACGTTTCATTTTTTTTTCTAGCATAAAATACTTCTGACATTTAATACTATTTGATATTAATGTTCTACTGCCTTTGGTTCAGGCCGCCTCGCCTGAAAACCAGGAATTTGTTTAAACGCACTGAATGGCAACCGTTGCGGTCCCCGGGCCGGCACACGTCCTCGCAGGCCGGCGCTGACAGTGCCGCGCCGCTCGGTACTCTGTCAGACTGTGTATGAGTGTCATACAACTCACAATGTTGCCGTCCTGCAGCAGGTCCCACAGCAGCGTGTCCCCGGGCCGGCACACGTCCTCGCAGGCCGGCGCTGACAGTGCCGCGCCGCTCGGTACTCTGTCAGACTGTGTATGAGTGTCATACAACTCACAATGTTGCCGTCCTGCAGCAGGTCCCACAGCAGCGTGTCCCCGGGCCGGCACACGTCCTCGCAGGCCGGCGCCGGCGACGGCGGCCGCGTGCCCCGGGCCGGCGCTGACAGTGCCCGTGCCGCTCGATATTCTGTTAGACTCTGTGCCTGTAAAATACATACATTCATTTATATCTAGGAACAAATCCTAGTAGTAAAGTTACCCACGGTACGGGCACGACTATCGTCACTCTTAAGGGCCGACGGGACATAGGCAAGCCAGCCTCTTTGATTGGGTACAAAGCGGTGATAACGCCGCGACATACTTAATGATAAACTGCTAGCTAAAAGTGGCCATAATGTGCTTTCCAAAAAGTTAGAAGTGGCTTAGAACAGTTCTAAAGCGACGAAAGGTAACAGCTTCTCGCAAGCGGAACGGTCTCATCCAGGTCGACGAGCTAAAACGGTGACAAATAAAGAAGCAGATCCTCCGAAGCAACCAGGTAAAGACGCAATAAGGAAAGTCATAAAATGAGACAGATAGAATGTTCTAGAAGGCATACCTGAGCAGCGAGGCGAGCCAGCTCCTCCTCGCAGGCGGAGTCATCCTCGTCCAAATCGGCGAGGTGCGGGTGCGAGTGCGGCGACAACGCCGACGACGCACTGCCCTCTTCTTCCTCCGCTGACACTCCCAGTCCCACGCCGCGACGCTTGTAACTTTCCATTAGACGCAGTTCCATTAGACGCCTGGATGCAATAGTATTGATTACAGGAGTCGAACTTGGATATTTTATAGATATAGCATAGAATTTGACAGCTAACTGAAAACACAACATTTAGAAACTAAACACTTAAGTTTATTTAACAGAAATCATGTTTAAATTAGCTCATTGAATAATAAGAATCATTGAAAAATAGTGTAAATATTTTTAACTGTTTGAAATAATTTAAAGTTCGATCTCACCTTGCATCGACGTTATCGCAGAGTATCTGACAGTGGGTGTCGCTGCCTGAAGACTCCTCCTCTACTTCGGACACTGATTCTGCCAACTCCGCCGTTTTTAACTGTGCTGCTGATAGACAAACCATATGCATTATTTACTTGTGCAGCTCGATAGCTACGGGACATGCGAGATAAGGATCGTGCGTGTTAAACGACGGCGAGCGTGGTCTGAGTTGGATTGGTGGCCATTAGTGGCTACAGAAGGGATGTTAACACTTTCGGATCATGATCATATTGATTTGGTTTCCAAACCGCTGTAGGTCAAACACCAGTCCCGCCATTATAATAACTGGAGGCTCTTTGTCATTGAAGACACTTCCATTCTTGTCTGTCATTGGTTAGTTTCTTTGTTTCAAGTAGTATTAATTCAATAGAACAATAGAAGAGGAAACATATTGGGACATTTGATACGAGACAATGGTTTTAAGAGAAACATCATTAATGCAAAGATAAAAGAAAATAGGGATAGGATCCAGGTAGACCAAAACAAAGTTACATGAAGCAAATACTGGATAAAGTAAATGTTGCGATGTATTAAGAAATAAATCAAGAATATCCTGATGGTATAAAGCTATAAAGAGTAGTAAAATCGCAGTGGTATGGACCAGCACTCACGGAAATGCCTCGCCTTGGGTGGCTTGTGCCGCTTCTTGTACAGTTTCTTCTTGCGCGGCCGCAGTAACTCCTCTGCCCCGCTGCTGCCGCTGCCGCTGCTGCCCGCGCGTTTGCTGCGTCTGTGTTACAAACGTTGCATTCATTCTTTTAATTCATCACTTCACTACATCACTACATAGTATGAAACAAAGTCGCTTTCTCTGTCCCTTTGTATGCTTAAATCTTTAAAACTACGCAACGGATTTTGATGCGATTTTAATAGATAGAGTGATTCAAGAGGAATGTTTTTATGCCCATGCGAAGCCGGGGCGGGTCGCTAGTAATAAATAAATTAAATCAATAATAAATAAAACTTTATTGAAATTACATTTGTTTGATAAAATATACAATATAGTCACATAATTAGACAAAGGTTATATAAATACGATGCCTGAACTAGAGTGAAAATGATTCTAGCTGTTGTCTTCAGCTCCGATTGCGTGAGACTTTGTAATAACGCGCCAATAAGAAGTTGTTCTCCTGTCTTGTTATTTTTCGATTCAAAATCATCAATCCCAACTAATATTATAAATGCGACAGTGAGTTTGTATATTCTTTGTTTGTTTATTTGTTTGTATCTTTTCACGCCCTATCTACTAAACCAATCTTCCTGATATTTCGCATACACATAGCTAGGAGTATTGAAAAGGACAATGGGTACCTTTCATTCCAGGAAAAAGCATTGTTCCCGCGGGAAATTCATGCGGGCGAAGCCGCGGGCGAAAGCTAGTAATCATATATTTCAACAAAATCATCTGACTGGTTGAAGTGTAAGTCACAACCATCTCTTTCTATCTTTCTTGTCCGAGCACGTTTCCTTTCGATAGGAGCCTAAAATACATCTATTTCTATACAAATGCATTAATGTGAGTTTGGATGAATGTTGTCACTCAATTATGCATTCTAGGAACCAGATACCTATATTAAAGTTTAATCTTAACTGCAATGAAAATAAAGTGTAGTGAACTTACTTTTGACAAGATTTGAGTGTTCCACATTCCTTCTTAGAGAGCTCCTCTCCTTCCCTCAACCAATCTTGTTCTGCTGTAAGGGTTAGAATATTAGAACAGAATTTTACAATTTGAATATTTACCATGGCAATTTATATTACAAAATGTTACCAGTAAGCTCCCGCTGATGTTTGCTCTGCTTTCTTGGCGTGGGTCCAGCCTCTTCGCCAGATGTACTTAATTCTTCACACTATAAGAAACAATACATTAACCTCAGAATAAATGATAAACAGAATAAATATTTATATTATAAAAAAGGAAGTGTGTCAATTTTAAATAGCGAAAATAATAGGCGAAAAGGCGTGAATGAATCAAGTCTTCCAACTAAGAGAAATGACGGATGTATACATTAAATCATTACTAGTATACGATATAAGCTGCTACTGTGTAAAACCAATGACTCACCGGGTCATCATCGGAGTTAGTCTGGTCCATGCTGACACTGGCCTCCGAAGAAGAATTGTGATGCGGTTTCATCGGCGGCTGGGGTTGTCTCAGCGCGTCTTCCAGCGGCGGCGGCGTGCTTAACGTCGCGCCTCCGCCGCTGCCGCGGGACCACATCGCTCGCATTAGCGCTGACGCCAAGTACAAGCTCTGAAAATTGATGCAAGTACAGTTTCGTACCACAAATTGGTTAGGTTTTACAACTGTCATTAGTACCGTGTAAAATTTTTGGGTGGCACAAAAAGATAAAAACATACCGGCACCAGTGTTTTGAAGACCCAAAAATAATGTGGTAATTTAAAACACCGGTCGATTTAAGGGTCCTAATTACCTGGTTAAGACCATTATTTCTGGGTATATACCCATACGGCATATGCCGGTTGAGCGGAACCGTAATGCTTTGGGTCGCTGTATAAATGTATGGACAGACAAATGAACTGGTTTATGATGCTAACCAGGTTTCCGAGCCCTAGATAAAAGTAAGACATTGCATTTTGTGGACTCTGATATTAACTAAACCAGTTGAGGATGCAGATTGGTAAAGTTGTGATGAGCGAAAAAGCCAAACAGGGCTAGTAATATGCTTACTCAGTGGTATTAAAAAACTCTAACTCTTTTTTTATTATTAGCACATAATACCTGTTCTGTATGTTCTTTAGGCGGCAACGCGCACAACAAACTGTAGAGATGCGAGCATGGTTTCGGTGCGAGGGCTCGTATAAAACCAGGCAGTAAGTCATACACTTGACGACCGCAGTGCTTCAGTTGTGCGGCCGCCCATACTAGTTCTACATGTTCTGGTGTCACTCGGCCCTCCACGGCTAGGAACTTGAGGATCATGTGAGATTGTTTTATGACCTGGGATAGATACAAAAAATATATGTGTTGGAAGTTTGAACACATTAAAATAAACATTAGCTTTATTTATTACTACAGATATAGATGTTTGAAAACATATTTGATAGGACAGGTATTGTCTTTAGCCTAATGGGATTACTATGTGGTTCACCAAGTCTATTAGAGTGTAATTATCTAATTTCATATTCTTTTTTTTTAATCTATTTATTTTGAGGCTTTAGCCACTCAGTGAGACTATGCCAGCCTCATGGGGAATTAATAAATATAACTAAATAAAGATATTTGAGGGAACTGAAAGCTAACCAAAAAATTACAAATTTTCTGTAAAGGCTTGTAACATTTAATTGGGTATGCTAAATTTTTTTAACACACTAAAATACGAAAACCATTTCGAGATTATTTGATTTCATACCATATTTTTGTATTTTCGACAAGAAAAGTACATTGATTGCGGTAAAATATTCAAAAATGCCGTGGAAGTTGTAACATTCATTCGACACCTAAGTGACGTCATTACGCAAATAAAGCTGCGTCTACGCTTTAATTCGTATCCTAAGTGTGTGCGTGTCCACACTTCGGATTCCGACTAGGATTACGACCGTAAAAACAGACAAATTAAAAAAAAAATCTATGATCTTTCAATGTCATGTCAAGTCAATCTTTCAATGTCATGGTTTTAAGAGACTATAATAACCCCCCTGGTGGCCTACTACCTACTACCATCTATCCAGTTGTCTATCCAGTGAGTAAGCGAGATGTCGCCTTACATGATGTATTGCGCTGTCTCGCTTACTCACTCGTCCTTGCACGGTTTTAAGAGATGGTATTAAGCCACCTGATTCTGACTATAGACTTACTTGACTGGGATAGATTACTGACTTGACGTTTTTGACTTGATTAAAGTAGGACTGAAGAAGGTTAAAATTTCATTAATGGACTTGTTTCCAGGGCCGTAAAATTATTGTAAAATAAAAGGCACGTTCATTTTTATTGTGACCACACTGTGGCAATATACTATATAATAGTAACATCATCTAGTAAAATGACGTCATGAACTATAAAACTTTAAAAATTCATTTAAAATGAATAATAATAATTTAAGCGAAAAAAATCAAATTTGTTTCCTAAAATAGTCTAAATTTTCGGTTAAACATATAAAAAAAAATTTTTTTTTTTACTTAGCATACCCAATTATTATTTGTTAAACATATTCTCATAGATTTACCTACTACACTATATATTCCAATAGTCTTTGTTGTAAGTGGTTATTTTAGCATCATTTACCAGTCAAGCAGAACTCCAAAACAGAATTAACATACTACTTACCTCTACATGTAAATTAGGCCCAAAAAGGTGTTCAATAATATTGTTGTATGTTAGCCAAACAGCAAGTCTCTGTCCGGCCACTTCAGCCTCAGCAGCTGGCTCTCCAGCACTTAGTTCGTTGTGAGCAGCGATGTGTGCGTTGATCTGTGCCACTCCAGCTAGCCTCATGGTCAAGGTGCTGCTGTTGAAGTACTTGAATGCCAGTGCTAGGCCATCACCGTCAAAAGCTAGTGGCGCATCCATTGGTTCTTTAGCTGCACCCCACATAAAATCTAAAAAAATTTTGGATTATAAATCAGATAACATGACATAAACATTTTGACGAAGCATGTTGCTGATATAATTGTTGTGAAAATTTTTATGAAGCTTGTGAAAATTTTGATGAAGCTTGTTGCGGATGTAAATTCAATAATCAAATATGAATTAAATATTATAAATCTTATATCTATATATATAAAACAAAGTTGTTTTAGTTACACTATTTATAATTCAAGAAAATCTGAACTGATTTGGCTGCAAATTAGTGGGGAGGCAGCTTAGAACCAGGAAGGACTTTCATCGCAGGAAAAAGTTCCCAAGCTGCGGGAAAAAGCTAGTTGTGTATAAAATAAAATTATGCTCTTGTTTATCACACAGTAAAGAGATTAATCTTGAAAGTTATAAATGTTATTTTATGATCATTGAAGCAATATCAGTCAGTGTGTGCTTTTGTATATTAATCTACTTTCTCTATGTAATTGTTTATCCATTTTGTATAATTAAGTTACTTCATACAAACTTTACGATTTAATACTTAGGTATTTTTTTTATTTTAGATTGGGCTGGTTTGAAAATACTTACCAGCCATAGATTTAACTGCAGGCACCCTAAGATCCTTGTCTTCCAAGCTGCACATGTATTGTAATATCTTTCTTCTTAGAGGCATAAAGAACTGTGCCACAGCTCTGAAATTCAGCCAAAGTTTCAAATTGCCTACAGCTGCCACAATGGCATGGGCCATAGACAATGGTAAAGAGCTTGGTGTTGCATGCTCAAACACAGATGTCATAGCGAATACTCCACCTAACTTGCAAAAGAGGCTGACATTGCGCAACAAATATGCTGGTATCTCTGTATCATGCAGGTCACAGTAAGAACTCAAATTTGATATCTCTTGGGCTGACAAGTCATCTAAGCGACTTGGAAGTGTGGAATGTTTACAGGCTAAGTAGAGAGGAAAATTTAGTAAAAATATCTTGGAAACAATGTGCATGAGTTTTTCTTTCTGCTGCATAGGCCAAACTTCTGTTTCATCTGTTGATGTTGGTGGATTTTCAGTCTTATCTTGCGTCTGTTCTGGCTGGCCAACATCGCCAGAGTCACCTGATTTCTCAGGCTCTGTTGGAGCTTCAAGCTGTTTATCATTGTTGTCATCACTTTCATTGGGGTTAGTAGCTTCAGGAGGCTTTGTCTTCTCCTTTGTTTCAACCGGTGGTGACTGTTCAGCCTCCGCTAGTTCATCTTTAAGCTGTTTTAGTTGACATACTGACAAGCACAGTATACTTTGTACTAATAAATAAAACCTTTCAAAGTTTTTCACATCTCTATAGCAGCACATACATTGCCTAAAAGAAAATAAGTACTTAAGCACATTTTATCCATTACTTCTATTTATTTACACATTTGAATTACCTTTACTACTTAAAAGGTTATTATAGTAAATTAAGTAAATATAAATACTTATAAATTTGTGTGACCATTTACTAACATAGAAATATGATTTGTATATAAAATGCATATTAACATTATACATTTTTATACTACAGTAAATTACTATAATCATTAAAATAATGAGATAATTAACAACCAAGTTATCTAGCAGTTGCTACTCTTATTGTTAAACATTCATATGCATGAACATGCTAAAGGTGATGATAGTCATTTCTGTATTTCCTTTTTTGTACGAGGTAAAGACGTGAAATGTACTATATTTGTAACAATAAAATAACTAACAACTATTTTATGGACAAGCCTAACCATAAGGTTAGGCTGAAAAGTTAGTAGTGCTGAAACCACTTATACTAATTAATTATTTGAGCATATTTAGGAAAAATAATAATAAAAGAATTATGGATTAACGAAAAATCATACCTTTGGGGCCAGGAAATAATGTAGTTTAAAACTATTTCTAGTTCAGATTGGCTTATAGTTGGGTACTGAGATACATCGTCCGTTAGTCTAGCTTCACCTGAAAAAATACACTCGCTTTTAACATAAATTTAGAGTAATGTCAATATTAACTAAAAAGCTATAAAAATAGATCCATTAATCCAATGTTTCCATAGAAAATTTGTGTAGCAAGCCAATGGTCACAGAATTTCGAAACAATGAACTCACAATTCACCAAAAGCTGCGAAAATTCCGAACAAACATCACACATTCTTATAGATTAAAGACAAAATGGGCGAAATATTAATGTAATAATATCGCAATTGATAAATCGTATGAAATACTGATCATTATTGTTATTTTCCGTATCATAAAACGAAAACGAACACTGCCCTAAAATGTCAGTCAGTCACAGAATCCGTTTTTCCTCCATTGTTGACGAATGTTGTCAAATAACGTTTTGAAATTGCCATGGCCATTTTTAAATACCTTATTTTAAATAGAAATATTATTAAAAACATTTTATACTAAATCAATGGGTTTAACTGCCCAAAACCCCAAAACTAATACTTTGTGACGTCTATCTTATTTAATATGTGAAGAGAATAAATAAATAACAAAAGTTATTTCTATGAAGTGTGTTTTTTTCGGTACGTACGGTAGTGGAAATTAAACGCTTTTAAAAATGGGGACCCGTTGGCTGGACTTGGACCCAAACCCAACACAAAACAGAAAAAAATATGGACCCAACCCAACTTAATTTCTCTGACCCAACCCAACCCATCATTGAATTTATAAAAAGGGTGGCTACTACCATCTCTTAAAACCATGCAAGATCCAGTGAGTAAGAGAGATGTCGCCTTACATCATGTAGCGCGCTGTCTCGTTTACTCACTGGATCTTGCATGGTTTTACCCCCCTGGCAAAAATAAGATATGTAAGTTTGAAGCCATATTGTGGATTATTGCCACTTAAAAAAAAGACCGTGAAAGACAGCAATATGTCAGCAATGGGAAAATAAACTGTCATCACAACATCTGTTTTTTGTTGTCAAAAATTGAAAAACTAATCGAGCAATGGGTTGATATCGTAGTGATTTTTATTTAAAATTATAGAAATGGTCCAATTAATGTATATTGTTGCAAGTTTACATGTGTTGTTATGCCCTTTCACAAAAGTGGAAGAAAGTTTTAATATTCAAGCGTTTCATGACATTCTATATCATAGACATAACCTATCACAGGTGGATAGAAGTCTAATTTTGGATTCATGTTGAAGTGTACAGAGTATAATGATCTTTTTTCTTCCAGTACGATCACAATGAATTCCCTGGTGTTGTACCGCGTACATTTTTGGGTCCGATAGCAATATCAGTGCTTTCGGCGCCGTTAGTTGGAATTTTACATATCGCCGGAATAAATAAATATTGGATGCAATATGTCGGTAGGTGTAATCAACTATTATGAAATATATGATAGATAGAAATGACACACGTAGAAAGCAATTATTACTAGCTGACCCGGCGAACTTCGTACTGCCTGAACGCACTTTTCTCACCATTTAAACCTATCCTGAACTTCCACAACTATTTCAAGATTAGCCAAATTGGCCCAGCAATTCTCGAGTTTAAGCAAGACTAACGAACTATATATATATTGACAAATGAAAAAGTAACTTGTTTGTGATCATGTCTGAACTTACATGAATATTGTTGAACAATAAACATTGGGTTGGTTTAAACATATGTAAATTCTCAATTTAATATTTTGGGTATGTTGCCTCCCTGTGGCGCATTGTTATACTATTTTTATTTATAGTTTGAATTGCAATTAATTTTTATTATTTTTTTAGGCAATAAATAATAATATTAAGTAAATTGATATATGAGATGGGCCTATGTTTATAAGCAATCACACATGTATCAATAACCAGAATAGATATAAATGCATTAATAAACTTACTTTCATTTTTACTATTCAGTATACACAGTATAATATACACAGTGAAATCATAATGCCTATGTAAAAAATGAATTCTTTATTTGATTGACATATGATAACTAATAACATAAGGAAACAAGTTGCAAATATACAGAGTACAAAATACAGAAACTTATGTATTTTACTTGTTATTTTTTGTTTATTTCAGTCCGTTTGATGCTAGCCTTGACAGTAATAGGAGCATGGAGTCGTCTCAGAGATGCAGTACAAAGACATTTTGGCAACACATTCACCTGGTGGTTCACAGTCATATCAGTGACACAGTATCACTTTATGTTTTACATGAGCCGCCCTTTACCTAACATCATGGTACTACCACTAGGTAAATATAACCATTATTTAACAATTTAACACCTTAAGCAAAGATTTTATTTAACTGAATGAACACAATACCTCGCAACTCATCAATGATGCATAGACTCGGGAAGAGAGGTATACAGGACCACACTTTGTAAAGCACAGGACACAATTTATTATATTTTTTGTCATTTGTCTGTCACTAATAAGTAACTGTTTAGAGAAGAAAAAGATCTCTAGAATGTGGCAGGAGCATGAATATACACGAGGAGCATTAAGAACCTGTAACCAAACAAACTAAAAAGTATAATTGCAATCTTGTGATTTCAGAGACTAATTTACAAAAAAAAAAACAGCAACATGTGTAATCTGGTAACAATATTTATTTAACTAAATGGACATGTTATGATAAGACATCTGATATAACATTTTACATTTTCCTTTATAGCAGGAAATTATTTTATGCATCTGTATGAAGTTAAAATTTGTTTTAGAGATTGATATTTTCTCCTTATCAAAATCACATTTGAACAGGTTTTATCTGAAAAGAAAACCTTATTTAAAACAAAATCATTTCAAATGTTTCAGTACTGTTGGCATTTGAAGGATGGATATCAGGAAGACATAAGTTGTTTCTCATTTCGGCGGGAGCTGCTATAGTTATATTTAGGTCAGAATTGGCCATGCTGTTTGGACTGTTTCTCATAATAGACTTGTATTTCAAGAAAATTGATATAAAAATGTAAGTATCTAAAGATCATACATTTTTCATTTGTACATGTCTTAGATCTTTATATGCATATTATGTTGTTCAAATACTTTTAAAATACATTGTATACATTTTAAAAGTCAAGGGAACATACAAACATTTTGAGCAGGCAACTGTTACAGGTTACTCAAAATAGTGATACCAGCTGGAGCAGGTCTGGTAGCCCTGACAGTGGTGGTGGATTCTATTTTCTGGAGACGATTGGTCTGGCCTGAAGCTGAGGTGTTTTGGTACAACACTGTCCTGAACAAAAGCCCAGATTGGGGAGTATCCTTTTTAAATGACTACCTACTGGCTGTTCTCCCTGGTTTGGCAAACTTTTTTTTAGTCAAAAGAAGAAAGGGTGTTTATCTATACGTTGGACAGTTATTGTACAAGAAAACACTGGAAAAACCTTATAAAATTAGACCAGGTTATTGTTTCGATTGTTGTCTACGGCTGTCACATTCCTCAGGCATTTAGCCATTCTAGCATGTTCAAGTAAAAAAATACCATCCCTCATTTTTTTACATTTTATTAAATTAGATATAAGTATTAGTATAGATTGTACAGTATTTTATACCTATAGATAAAATTAAAGTTTATTTAAATCAACAATATATCTAACCATGCATTACATTACATCTGTATTAAAAACGAATTTTGCGACCGCAACACGACAGTAGTTTGTTAAAAATAGAATTTAACTCATAAAAACAGACATCTCCATTCCTGTGGTACTTCTACTCAGCCCTTCCCCGAGGCCTTGGCCCCAGCTTAGTTCTCATCCCGGCGGGAGTGTACCTGGACCGGAGGCTCGTGCAGTACGCCGCACCCGCTCTCGTCTACATACTGCTGTACTCGTTGTTGCCTCATAAAGAACTGAGGTTTATTATTTATGTCTTTCCTTTGCTGAACATGGCGTCGGCAGCAGCATGCTCATATGTGTAAGTAACTTTATCTTGGAACTTTAGAGAGGCTAAATTAAGATATATTAGAATTACGTAAAAAATTGTATATTTACTTACACTTTACGTTTTGATTTTTAGGGTGTGGCACGCCCACCGTTGATGGCTATTCGGTGGGTCCAACAACGGTGAAATAAACGCTCTCAGCGTTCTATTGTTCTGAAAGCCGGCCTCCGTCCAAAATGTATCCCTTAAGTAGTTACTTAAGGTGATACCTCGGTGAACACTAGCGCCACCGTCATTTAAAAATCATTACTCACTGAAAACACAAGTTATCAAAAATCCCTCTGCTGTAATTATGGTTCTGGATCTGAAGTTAATTTTAATCATATTCAATTATTAAATTATAGTTCCATACAGTTACAAATTGCAAAACTGCTAAAAGTGGCCGTTTTAAGCAATAATGCAATTTGTAACTATAGGAAATTATAATTTAATATGTTTAAAATTAACTTCAGATCCAGAACCTTAATTACAGAAGAGGGATTTTTGATAACTTGTGTTTTCAGTGAGTAATAATTTTTAAATGATGGTGGCGCTAGTGTTTACTGAGGTATCACCTTAAGGAGTCTGACATTAAACTCCATACTAGTGACACGCTTATTATATCTTTATTTTGTCAAATTTTTACCACGCCTTCTGACCAAACAGTCTAACGTGCAGTCAGATAGTTCATATAATAATATTATTTTATATACACATACATATACATTTAAAAGTCAATGGTGGGCGTGCCACAAGGGATAGTTGAGATACATTTAATCGGTCTAGTATCCCATTTTACGGTTACGGAGGTTAGATGGAAGTTACTCTTTCGAAGTATTAATAACCAGTACCGCCAAATCGAAGACCTGAAGCTCTGAAGCGTAAGCCGAGGATGCAACTGGGAAACACGCTCAAATATAATTATTTAATCTGATGTATGTAGATTCCTATAAATATCTATCTTCAATATTTATTGCTTCCTTATACTAATATATTATTTTCACTTCAGGTATATAAGAAAGAGTAAAGCGCCAATTTACGAGTTATTGTTTTGGGGCACAATCGTCATAATAGTGGGCAACATACTCATGTCCCTGTCATTCGTCCTAGTAGCCATGACAAATTACCCTGGTGGAATAGCGATCACAAGGCAAGTGAAATCAAAAATATTTTCCCCGCTAATGGTCATTTTTTGTGTGGACGTCTGTATTATTTGTCATTATGGGAATTCCTAGTTTCCTCTTAGTTTTTACCCGACTGCGCCAGAAGGTGGGTAATTTTTTTCGAGAGTATGTACGTATAATTATTTCGTTTCTCGTATTGACTGGAGTACTTTACCTTCCCTTATTTTCAATAATGAGCTTATTCCTTTTAGTGATTCGGTGAAAAATCTGGGAGTGGTATTTGACAAAACTCTTTCTTGGTCACACCACATTAAAGAAATAAGTAGAAAAACGTTTGCTGCTTTTGGTTCTCTGAGAAGACTCCGGAATTTCTTACCATTTGATACCAAAATTGCGCTGACACAGTCCCTTCTACTCCCTCTTCTTGATTATGCTGACTCATGTTTTATTAATCTCACCGAGGAACAGCTAAATAAACTAGAACGTCTTCAGAATCTGTCTATTAGGTTCATATTTGGAGTTCGTAAATATGACCATATTTCCCACTTCCGCTCCCAACTTAATTGGCTTCCTATTCGCCTTCGTCGCAACCTTCATATCTTGTCTTTACTATATTCCGTTCTATTCAATCCATCTTTTCCACCTTATCTGAAGGATCGTTTCATTTATCTCCATGATGTGCATGCTGACCGTAATTTACGTAGTTTTGTCTCTCTTAGACTTAGAGTACCAATGCAAAACACCAAATTTTTCTTTAACTCTTTCTCCGTCCAAGCAGTTCTCCTCTGGAACGCCCTCCCGCTTGAAATCCGGAAAGCTCAGACTCTGACCGGGTTCAAAAATCTCGTCAAATCCCATTACCTTTCTGCCTTGTCCTAATTTGCTTTGTATCTGCTCAGTTATTTATTGAGATATTTAAGTATGCTCTTATTTATATGTAGTATATATATTTATATGTATATATATATATATATATGTATATATATATATATATATATATATATATATATATATATATATATATATATATATGTATATATATATTTTTTTTTATGTATGTATTTATGTTTGTTTTATTTGTTTTTATTTATTTTTATTTAGTATGTGTAGGTTATATTATATTATTTTATATTTATATCTTTGTGTGTGTATATTTATTTACGTATATATACTGCGCCTTCGCCTTTTGATTTGTCTTGGTTTTGTTTTCCATCCACCCTAAGGTTGACTGGAAGAGATTGCATTAGCGATAAGTCCGCCTTTGTACCTTACCTAGTTTTTAACAAAATTATGTATACATTTGTTTGGTGCAATAAAGAGTTTTTCTATTCTATTCTATTCTATAATTGTTTGTCACGCTCTTTAACCTGAACGCCTTGATAGAACCATAGAACTTAGCTTGAGAGGTGTCGTTAGATTCTTATTTACTATTGAGTGAAACTGGGTTTATCAAAATAAAAGATTGGCCGCCAAATTCAAATTTTGACAAAAATTTTACGCAGGCGGGTATTTCTTTTCTTTTAATAAATTACTTGTAAAATTCAATAACTTGACTTTTCAGATTTCACAAGCTTCTAAAAGACGAGCCATTTGTTCATGTACATATCAGTAACTTAGCTGCTCAAACGGGAGTGACCAGATTTACTCAGATCAACGACAATTGGATATACAGCAAGAATGAATCATTGCAAGCAGATCAAATGCAGCAGTATACACATCTCATTGTCGAAGCCAAAAGCAAATACTCGCCAAACATCAAAGCGTTTGCCAATACACACGTTGTTTTGGATAGTATAGACTCATTTTCACAAATTGCTATGAACTATAAACTCATACCACCAATAAAAATTAAAACAAAACCAGCATTATTTATCCTAGAGAAGAAAGGTTTCAGCAAATACCCACCAAGACCAATCTTGAATCTGGACCGATCCAAAAATTCCGCGGCGGTTTCTGAAGAATCAGTTGAAGAAAATATTGGTTCGGTAAACGAAACCGATGAAATTCCGACAATGTCACCTCCTGTTGCAGATACACAAATCATTGAAGAAAATATACAAATAACTGAAGTAATAAAAGAAGAACTAGTGGATGTCGAAGATTTAACTCCAGATAAATTTTCAGATAATTATGAAGAATCTGAAAAAGATGAAGAATTTTCTTTAGTAACAGATGAATCCGAGAATGCAAAACTACCAAAAGCAAAGAAAGCATTCGACGAATTGCGAAATTTGAGACAAGAACGGAAAAAGAAAGCTATTGCGAAAATCAAATCAGAGACTCGAAAAGAAGTAGTCGCGTCGGCCAAAGAAAAATTGCGCGATATAATGAAACGTCATAAACACATTGCTCAGGAACTGTCTGATAACATTAAAGACGAGACATATCTTGAAGAATCCGATGGAAGAGGCGATATTCCCGAAACAGCTAATGAAATAGATGAATCTGAAATACCTTTGCACGAAATACAAGAAGCTGAGCAGCAAGGAGACGCCGAGCAACAAAGCATAGACACCTTCGAGGATATCCTTCCATTCAGTGATACGGATACTAACGAAAATGTTGATGCGATCGTGGAGGAAGTTATCGTAAGATTGATTGACAGAAAAATTTACGATGATAAAACAAAACCCGAAGATATAAAAGCTGAAGACAGGCAAATCATACAAAAAATTGTTGAAGAAGTTCTTGCAGAAAGAATGAATTATTCTCACGCCGAAATCAAATGATCTCATCTATACATAGCATAAAATTAAATCACCTGCACTGTCTGTCGGTCTGTGCGCGCAAAATTTAAAAACTAACAAATGGATTTACATGCGGTTTTCACTTCTAGATAAAGTGATTCCCAGGGAAGGTTTTAGGTGTATAATACAAATAGGGTTTTATATGAATAAATACTAATAATTTTAAGGCGGTTCGCCGGGTCAGCTAGTTGAACTTAGATGAGATTTTTAAAATATGTGCCAAGATGTCAAGTAACATTTCTGAGTAAATTAAGTGCCTTTTGATATTTTTACGTATTTTTTTTTTCTGACAGTATATTTCCAAGATAAATATAAAAGACGATTTGTTGTTTAAGTATCGTCCAAAGCTTATAATAAGTCCGAAGCTTAAAATTAAATGTGCTAGACTTACCTACCTAATTTCCATCTGTTATAAAATTGTTTTACGAAGAAACAGCATTTCAAAGCATTTTTGTGAAACATTTGCAAGTTTTTCTAGTCATATAAGATTATAATTTTGAGTTATGAATAAACTGAGAAAATTTGAAAAAAAAATGAAAATTATTTTTTACATATTTACCTACTAAAAATGTAAAACAAGATATCCCATAAAACAAAGCTAGAATTTAACGTACGGATGAAATGAAAATGCGTCACATTTAAAATACTAATTTTAATTGTTATCACTAATAAAGAATATATTTACGTGGCCGCACAGGCATTTCTATTCAGTCTAATAAGGCATACATAAGGTATAAGTTGTTATAGTTGTAATACAGGTACATTCGAAGTACGTTAACATGTAAGACTTATCTTAAAAATATTTAAAATTACATACAGTAGTATAAGCATAAGCAAATTTATGCAAAATATACTTATTATCTATTTATATACCTAATTACAATGTTCATTAGCATTTTTAAACACAACCAGATTAGGTTTCTGAGAATAGACAACTAGGCATCATATATTTACACAAGTATTAGAAGGAACACGAATCACATCCTAAAACATGTCCGTATTAGTTTTGTAATTGATTAGTTAAATAATTATTGAGTTTTATGGAAATTGAGCAATAACTTATCTGATAGGTACATGATATACATCCTAAAATTCACTTTAAGCCTCGCAATGTTTGTTATAAAATAAGTACAATAATTGTATCACGGCGTGTTGTATGTAGACTTAACAACATAACTTAAACTTATCTAAACAAATATCACACACATTCTCCGCTTAATGCCAGAGCGAGATATGCGCGCTACGGCGTAAACGTGAACTCACGATAAACATATTCAAATAAGTTGGGACATAATTTTTTGTAACTATTTATAATTGATTCACATGTTTAACAAATAAAGAAGAAAATCGTTTACCGCTTAAAATATGATGAAGGTAATGACGCTAAACCAACGGCAGACATTTTGTATGTGCTCGAATGATTCGCGATACAACAAAGTGTCATGTCATGTCTGTACTTGTAGCGCGCATGTGGCCTCGGCATAACACAAAAAAAGATTTTTAATATTAATGATCGCGCAGTAGAAAAAATCTGCCGCAATACGTAATAAATTTCATGTTGCCAAAAAGTAAAATAAATTACAAGTTAGTAAAACAAACATCAGTAACTGTCTTATCAAAGCTGCGAAATGGTGATCGGAATATGTAAAATACATTATTGAAAATAACAATCGCGAAAACATAAGAAATCATTACATTATTGAAAATTACGAGTATATCGTTATTGAAATTGATCGAGTGCTGCAAGTATCTGGATATAGATCCTTTTTACCGACTTTAAAAAATTAGGTTCTTAATTCATCGGAATGTTTTATATTCAGCAACACTCACCAACTTCACCAAACTTTATGTACGTGTACAAGGTTCTGCCTCAGGAAAAGATTAATACATAAAAAATTCTTATATTAAATTGGTATCGTATCAATAGTATGGTAAATAAATGCAGTCATGTTTCTTAAAATTTGTAGTATAAAATAAATTAAATACATGAAAATCACACAGATTGAGTTAGCCCCAAAATAATTTCGAGACTTGTGTTATGAAATACTAACTCAACGATACTATATTTTATAACAAATACATATATAGATAAACATTCAAAGCCCAGGTTAATCAGAAAAATAACATTTTTTCATCTTGACCTGAACGGAGATCGAACCCGTGACATCCTGAGTAGCGGACAGGCATGCCTCAGGCTAACTGGTGATTACTGTAAACTAGCTTTTACTTGCCGCTTCACTCTCATAAATCCCACGGATTGAATATGGCTAGACTAAAAACCTAAACGACACACCAGCGATCGAAAACCTGGGTGTAATTTAAACCGCTCATTTCCCTGGCCATATATTTTTACAATGTCCTTTATCATTACTGTTACAATCCACCGGTATTAACCGAAAAATAACAAGTCTTAACCTAAATAATTATTTCCCTAATCGACCCCTTATTTCCAATCCCTCAGCTACCGGAGTGAACAATAGAACACAACGTTACGCGACCACCAGTGACCGCTTGGGTGCTGAGGTACCAACGGGTTAAAAACGTTATTTTTTGGGTTTTAAAATACCGGTTTCCATCCCTAAGGGACATATCTACACATCCAGTAAGATTTTCCAGTCGAACCGTCCAGAACTAGAGTTGATAGAGGGGGGGCAGGGCGGTGCTACGACTTCCCAAGGCCGGTCTTGCAGGGCTCCTAGCGCGCAGTAGGGCACTCGCAGCAGGTGCTTGCTGAGCTGGTACGGCACGTGTTCGGTGCGCGGGGTGCTCAGCCTCTTCAGTGCGAACACCACCATGTCTAGCGTCGCTGCATGGCCAATGAATATTACGTTGCCGCCTGGAAGAAATTTCACCGTGAAAGTACTCGTGGTAAGTATAGTCATATAAAATATAAATATATAGGAACAAATCACACAGATTGAGTTAGCCCCAAAGTAAGCTCGCGACTTGTGTTATGGGATACTAACTCAACGAACCTATATTTTATAACAATACATATACAGATAAACATCTAAGACCCAGGCCAATCAAAAATCATAATTTTTCATCTTGACCTGACTGGGGATCGAACCCGGGACCTTCTGAGTAGCGGACAGACATGTAAACCATTACGCTAAGGAGACTTTATCTAGTAGTTAAGGCGTTTGCCCGTAGACCCGGGGGCGTGGGTTCGATTCCTACGGGAAGCATACAAGGCGTGAATCACATGATAGTCTGACAATAAAGATGGTTCCGTGCTTCGGAAGGCACGTTAAGCCGTTGGTCCCGGCCACGTTAGAGGCCGAGAGTCGGTGCCGAAGAACTTTGACATCAGGGTCATAGTCGATTTACCGTGACACGTACACTAAATGAATGAATGAATGACTTCACCTCGTCTCTCATTTCTTGCCATATGTGTTACTCAAACAGACAACCTTTGTACAAAGGCCTACCTCTGGTGGCCTACTACCATCACTTAAAACCATGCAAGAACGAGTGAGTAAGCGAGACAGCGCAATACATGATGTAAGGCGACATCTCCCTTACTCAATCGATCTTACATGGTTTTAAAAGATGGTAGTAGGCCACCTGGTAACTTAGTCATATATACCTAAACCATGTTTGATCAACTAACCTTCGGCTTCGGTATCTTTGACGACCGAATGGACGACCTTTTCGTGTCTGTCATAGAACTCCTCCACAGTTTCCGTCGTGTCTATGGTCAGGTCTACATACGGCTTGTAACTGTAAACAGGAAAATTAGGATCTCAAACTTAAAAAAAAACCAGTGTAATCGATTCTATTATGAATATTACACAATATGTCGATGACCTTTTGAATGACACACTTTAATTTAATTTTAAAAAATATAATGAATAAAAAAAAAATCTCTAAATTAAACTAAAACTAAAATATAAACTAAAACTAAAATATAAACTAAAACTAAAATATAAACTAAACTATAAATGATCCACTCTCCGGAAAGTAGCCGGCTCAAAGGTCCCCATAATGCTTGCAGCATTTCCGCGCTGTATAGCTATGGAGACCTGTTGAACCATATACTGACCGGAGCGAGGATCACAGCCCCTATCTATAAGTCGGCGTCTAAACTCCCGGAACAATTCTCTGCCTTCCAAACCCCAAGGGCCAGCCGTTTCTACCGCGAAAGGTACGAAGTCGTACATTGGTTCCAAGGCAATATATTTGTCGTGTTTAATTTTTGAGTTTATTTTTAATAATTTGTGTTTACGTATCGATTTATTTAAATTGATTGAATACCCTTGAATCATGAGAAACTAAAGACGTTTGTCAACCTTATGGCAAATGTCTGTGTACGTGACATCACTAGATTTTTTTTTGTTGTGGCATTAACCACAATATGGCAATCAAAATTTTAGCTTATTTTTGGCAGTCTCAAGTTATATTTGAATACAAGCTGTTCTCCGCGGTTTCATTCGCCATTAGTGTCTATGTAAGCCCATAACCTTCCCCAAGAATCAGGCTTTCATATACAAAAACAATTTTGCAAATCCGAGCAGTAGTTTTCGTTCAGCGTTTAAACAAACAAACAAACAAACTCTTCAGCTTGTTATATTAGTATAGATTCTTCATTTAGTCAAGTCACAGAGTTAAGTCAGTAATTAATCATGTCATGTCTAGTCTAATTAGTCAGAGGGCTAAATGAAGCAGTGGAAGAACTTCACTTAGCATCATCTTGGGATATTTCGGTGACAAGGATTAAAGTCACTTATACGACATTGTACCATTTTCCAACACGCACGCTTGTTCACGAACACTGAGCGAGTAATAATCCACCATTATTATGCACCAATACTCGAAAAAACACAAATTTTGGAAAATAAATACAACACCGAAATGTTGTGACTTCACCTTCCCTCCAAAACTCCCACTAGGTATTATAGGAACAATATAGTACTCACTCGGGATCGACCTGGTAGCCCGCCGCGACGAGCTCGGCCGGCGACATGAAGGGCGCCATGCCCTTGGCGGCGTGCCACACCTTGTACTCGAACAGGCCCGGCTCTACGCGGATCTTTATTGATGGCTCTTGTAAGCCTGGAATAAACATACTTATTTATTTATGTACCCTAAGGTTGACTGGAAGAGATTGCATTAAGGCTGCATGCATGCATTTTACAAATTACAAATGTTAAGTAATTTTAGCTAAATAGGACATAAGCACAAACCCACAAATAATATAAGAACATTGTAAACCCTATTTACTGCGAATAAAAGTGATTTGATTGTACCTAACCAATTAAAAAAAATGTATTTATTTTTGTTTGGTGCAATAAAAAGTTTTTTCTATTCTATGTACAGTCGGTTTCAGGTGAATGTGACTCGTTCATTATGGTATGGTCACTTTTTCGATTATCTACCCATGATTGTACATCTGCCGCCTGGTCTTACCATGAGATATTTTAAACACAGATAGAAACTGTATTAGCATTTTTTTATGCAAAATCCGTGAGTTTCCTAAAAATTTTATTTAAAAAAATAATGCTTTAAGCATTAAGTCCGCCAATTGTAAAAGTATTTAAGTCGTGGTAAAATAAAGTTACATAATGTATTATATGATTGCATCGTCGGCTTAGACTGTGATCAGGATAGAGCGAGATGTCTTTCCGGGGTCAAAAATTAAATAAACAATAGACAATTACCAATCAATCCAAAATCAATCTTTAGTCGACGCTTGCTATCTCTCGCATTTGGCTTTTGGCGCCCCTTGCCACCTGACGGCTAGAGCGACCGCTCATCTCGCTCTACCCGGCGCTGTATGATTTAAAAACGTTAAGACGATACCTTGGTGAACACTAGCGCCACCATCATTTAAAAATCATTATTCACTGAAAAACACAAGTTATCAAAAATCCTTCTTATGTAATTAAGGTTCTGGATTTGAAGTTAATTTTAAACATATTAAACTGTAAAATTATAGTTCCCTATAGTTACAAATTGCAAAACTGCAAAAAGTGGCCGTTTTAAGTAATATTGCAATTTGTTACTTTAGGAGACTATAATTTAATATGTTTAAAATTAACTTCAGATCCAGAACTTTAATTACATAAGACAGATTTTTGATAACTGGTGCATTCAGTGAATAATGATTTTTAAATGACGGTGGCGCTAGTGTTCACCGCGGTATCGTCGTAACGTACTATTGCATTGAACATACCTTGTACAAACTCGTGCGCAGTCTCGACGCAGCGCAGCGCGGCGGAGGCGTACACGTGTGCGACGCGCACGCCCGCCAGCCGCAGCCCCTCGCCCACCAGGAAGGCCTGGTAGCGGCCGATGCGCGTCAGCGGAGAGTCCTTCTGGTACGAGTCCCGCCCGCCGCTCCTGAATTGAATACGATACAATTTTATTTTTACATACATACATACATATAGTCACGTCTTTATCCCATACGGGGTAGAGAGAGCCTAGGGCCAAAAGACCTTAGACCACGTTTAGCATGAGGACAGTTGAAACAGGAAATCAATAGTGATGGGTTGCTAGCCGCATCGCCTATGTTAAGATTCCCCCATTCGCCGATTCCCTCAGTCGACTTTTACGACTTGCACGGGAAGAGAAGCAACTGGTACATTCTATGTTTTTCTTTTTCTCCCAGACCAGCATGGAAGTTATTTTATTTTTATTTTATTTAAAAAGGTACAATCACAGATAACAGAATATATAGCGAAGCCGCGGACAAAAGCTAGTATAATATATATTATCCTATGACAACTAAATACTTTGAGAAACTGAATTTTTAAATTTTGCAAAACTATCAGAGAATAAGTCACATTGAATAATATTATGTTATATTATTTAATATGTATCAATACGTTATTAATAGCCATTCGATATGGTTTGCCATCATTTAGAAAAATATTAGGATTCCTCCAAAAAAAACCACAGCTATGTTAAATTATTTTATTAGTTCCATGAAGTAACGGGTAACGGTTGTTTTATAAAAAAAAGACATATGGCTAAGCAGGACTGCTCACTTCATTTTTTTGCCATAGTATGGACATCATAAATCTTCTTCGAAACAGGTTGACCGATTCTAATGAAATTTTGTGCGTATATTTAGTAGAATTGAGAATAGGAAAAACTATTCATGCCACTTTAAATAAAAATATATGGCAAAACAAAATTTGCAGAAAGAATTTTTCAATTCCGACCAAGTAGTTTTCAAGTTATAAGCGTTTGAACAAACTATTCAGTTTTATATTATTATTTTATTATTTATATTAGAACCTTGGCGTCCGGCGGCGATTTTTCCAGACATGGAACCCAGCTAGATTATCTTTTTGACTATCTAAGAACTTATGTTTAACATTTCAAAGAAATAATTAGAGCCGTTTTCGAAAACGCGAGTAGAAATAAATTTATATATATACAAATATTGCTCGTTTAATAGTATAGATAGATTCTGAAGATTATGAATACAAGATTTTTATTTATTTACCTCTGTCCCAAAGCGAGCGGCATATTGAGGTCCTTGCGCACATACTTGTCGCTTTCGTCGAAACAGAACGGAACCCACTGGCCGTAGGTGAGGTCCACGCGTTCGCCGTGTCGCATCGCGAAGAACCACCGCCGGCCGGGCTTGTCGCTGGTCTTCTAAAACACGGGGTTGCTATTTAATACCATCATAACATGACTATTGGACTGGAATCCTCAAAGAAAATAGAAGCTAGTCCGCCATAAACAAAGCTGGAGTGCTATTTTTGAAATGTTTGACATAGCAAAATCGGTGAGTCGAATAATTTTCAAGACAAGACAAAAATTCTTTATTGCACCAGTGAAAATATACAATAAGAACATTATAAACATAAATAATAATGCAATATCTTCCAGACAACCTAAATATAAAGTGATTGTTGACCAAATTATGCTATTGCTCTCAAACTTTCTGACTCTTTATCTACATATAACCTAAATTCATATAAATCACTATCATATTCATATGTTTTCTTGTTAGAATAATATTGTTTATCATGCTGTGTGCACTCGCTTTTGGTTTTACAACCAGCCATTGTATACTGTAGTGGTGTTTTACTTTAAGAATGTTTAAGTTGTAATACTGTTGTGTGCACCAATAAATAAATAAATAAATAAATAAAAGAATAGGTGGTGCAGAAAATTTGTATACATATAATTGATTTTCATACTACATAACCGGTGACCGAAAGATAATCATTCGTCTCACCGGTTTCGGGTAAGTCATACATATCAAATATAGCAGTCCTGGCGCACAGTGCTAGCAAGATGTCAAGAAAGTTGACAAGACCTGGAGCGAAATCAAACGTGAACCACTGTGGACGTTCCTCTCCGCTTCCTATCTCTGAGGCTAGGGATATACAAACATGTTCTATCGAACTCTGTTTGGGCTAATAATAGTTGTATTTTTATTTCCACCAAATATAAATATAAAAACATGCCAATGATAATTTGAATTTTTAATTTAATAATACTTTTGCATATGAAATAAGAAGATCAAGTTCATTGACTGCAGACTTTATCGCGTCGTTGTTATTAAGTAATGATAACGGATATGTTTTTATCTAAAAAAATGTTACTAGGTAAGACGTAAGTGTATTTTATCACATAGTGTAAATATTACACTAATACGTAACTTGGAGAAAAATTGTCGGTCCTACCTTTTTTGCATTATAAACATGAAAATTAGGAATTCTTGCTTCCTAATTTGAATTTAGGTAAATGTATGTGTATTCTACAGATTTTGCAAAGATCTGTAGAGTTTCTCTATATCAGTTTTGCTTGAACGCAATTTTAAGGTAGTATTCATTTGGTTTTCAGAGATTAATCTCTTAAATCATGACGTGACGTTCATGACTGATTGCGATAAGAAGCTAAAATCTCATGCTGATTGAATGTTATCGTTATCAAAATGCTGCACGCAACAAGGAGCATAGTCATGAATGACTTTCATGCTTTTCACGTAATGAGGCATTCGATGAATGTTGATCCAAGAAATTATCTACATTGTGAGGAAAAACATAATAAGTACTAATACTTACGTACATGTTTTAATAATTTAAATTGTTATTATGACTCCGCAAATTGAGTACAAAAACAGAACCCTATTGCGAGCCTGACTATTAGCTTCCGTTGCTAGTTCATCTGTCCTTCCTGCCTGACAAAAGCATTCCCAAGGAGGGTTGACAACCCTTCTTGGGAATGCTTTTGTTTATAGAAGCCGACAAGGAACAAGTATCCTATTTTTATTTTTCGTTTAGTCGCGTTCTCTTAAGACCCACGACAAAAGTGATGGTACTTGACTGTACTTCAATTTGTTGAATATTCATTGTTTATATATATTTTATTTTCATATTTTAATTACACTGTTGTTGTTTCATATAAACTAGCTGTGTCGTTAAAGGAACCGCGTCAGCGTTTCCGAAGAACTCTGACACCAGGGTGTGCATAGTCGCTTGACCATGTCACTTACACTGAATGATGATGATATGACCCACTGCCTCTCTCCGTTTACACCAATCGATATTATACCATTATTTATTGTTTATTTATTCAGCTCACGTGTTAGTTCATGTACAATTATACTTGTACACACAGACGCGTTGCGGATATAAAGACGATACCTCGGTGAACACTAGCGCCACCTGATGGTGGCGCTAGTGTTCACCGAGTGTTAAAAATCATTATTCACTGAGAATACAAGTTATCAAAAATCCGTCTTATGTAATTAAGGTTCTGGATCTGAAGTTAATTTTAATCATATTAAATTATAGTTCCCTAAAAGTGGCCGTATTAAGCAATATTACAATTTGTAACTATATGGTGGCTATATGCTATAATGATTTTTATCTGATGGTGGCGCTATTGTTCACCAAGGTATCATCCATACTAATTCCATATTCCATACTAATATTATAAATGCGAAAGTCTGTCTGTCTGTCTGTCTGTCTGTCACCTCTTCACGGCTAAACTGCTGGACCGATTGTGATGAAATTTGGTAGGGATGTAGTTAACGACCTGAGGTCAAACATAGGCTACTTTTGGGCGCGATATAACCAAGTCCCACGCGGGAGGAGCCGCGGGAAACAGCTAGTCTTAAATAAAAGTGTTACATACGTTACTGGCAGCGCCCGCCTTTCCATCTCCCTTGGCCGCCTTACTGCTCTCATCTGCTGCAGAATCTAGACAAAAATTAATTTATATTATTGTCGGGAAAATCACAATAATTGAGCTTGACCTAGGTTTGTTACCACAGTGTTTGTTACTATTTACTTTAGTTCACTCTTCATTGCACCTAAACAAATACAGACTCTTTATTTCGATGGTTCAGCGACCTAAAGAGAACCTGACCTGACACCATAGCTCTCTACTATTCCCTGCTCTGCGCCATAATACATACACTACTTTTATGTAAGACAAAATTTTGCCCGCGGTTTCGCTCGCCTGAATTTTCCCCGGGAACAGTTCTTTTTCCCGGGACAAAATTTCAGGAAGATCGGTTCAGTAGATAGGGTGTGGAAGCGTAACAAACAAACTCACTTTCACATTTATATTAGTTGGAAGTTGGGTGGATTTGAAATGAGCGTGTTCAAACTCTTTAATCTAGTTTGTCCTTTTTCAAGTCAAATGCTGGACCAAAATAGAGCATTAATACAATTAATTCAGTACTTTTGCCGTCCCAAGAAGACCAGGCAACGCACTCTACTGCGACCATCGGAATGACCTGATCTTTAGTGTAACGCGTGGCCCAAGACAGATCGAAATAGCGAAGCACTGTGCCCCACCTAGGGGCATTAGGAAACTAACCAAGTAAATAAGTTTAGCTGTGAAAATAACAGACACAGGGGCACAGCTAGTAATAGTATAGATGCAAAAGAACATTTAATTAAACCTACGGGCGTAGCTTATATGAGGGGAAGGTATATACAACAAGAAGCACCTAAAGCAATTCTCACCTGAATTCTCCGACAGCACATCAGGGTTCTTGCGGGCAATAGCAGCCTCCCAATAAGCCGCCCACTCCTTGTACGTCGCCTCCGACTTCTCATGACCCAGCTGGGCAGCGTCTTCGTGAGGGTAACTCCCCGACATCTCCACGTCTGTCGAATCAGATTCCGACTTGCTATCAGAACCTAAAATATATAGACACAAAATTAAAAATATCTTAATAACGCGCATGTTTAGGCGGGTTGGGATGTGAAGCTGGTATGATCGGTATAGCGGTCAAATACCTATCATCTAATAGATAATTGTGTTGATACCTAGCAAACGTAACGTGTTGATAGCGGGCGAAATTGGTGAACTATACGACAAATCAGCAGCAATAATAAACACTTATCATCTTTATCTTAATGAATAGCTGTCAAATAAACTTCTCGCTTTAGAAGTTTAGTACAATATAAAATCATTTTATAATATTCTAGCCGAGCTCCACAATCCGCGGTTTCCAACTGTAATCTTCACCAAGAACTAGTTTGTCAACTTCAAATGATTTTCATCATTATCAATTATTTCCAGAGATTGAGAGCTGATTTCATTGTCTGATGTTGAAGAAATGTTCATTTACAAATCTTTACGTATGTAAACATGTATATGTGTGGCCTCAGTGGTCAAGTGGTTAAGTGGTACCGTTTGCCTGTAGACCCGGGGGTTGAGGGTTCGATTCCCACGGGAAGCATACTTTGTTTAGTTGTTTCCAGTTTGGTTAGGACATTGCAGGCTTGAATCACCTGATTGTCTAACAAAATAGATGATTCCGTGCTTAGGAAGCCACGTTAAGCCGTTGGTCCCGGCTGCCATCTGGTAGTCGTTAAGGAACCACGTCAGAGACCGAGAGGCGATTCCGAAGAACTCTGACACCAGGGTGTGCATGGTCGATTGACCATGACACCTACACGAAATGAATGAATGAATGGGCTTCGGAAGGCACGTTAAGACGTTGGTCCCGGCTGCAATCTGGTAGTCGTTAAAGGCACCACGACAGAGGCCGAGGGGCAGTTCCGAAGAACTCTGACACCACGGTGTGCATAGTCGATTGACCGTGTCACCTACACGAAATGATGTAGATGATGGTGTTTAAAAAAACCGTCAAACAAACATACTCTTAAAGTTGATGTGACAGTGGTAGAATAGAGATATTAAATATTTAAGGCTTGTATCTAACGGGTGAAAATGGGATCTATTCTTAGATCGACTAGTAAAGACACACGTTCGATGGAACCACAGGTAACTTAGACTTAGATTTACTTATAGCGTGCATTTAAATTAATTAATCAAAATAAGAGATATTTGTAGAATTAAATCAGATTTGAAACAATACATATCATTGCGCCAACTTATACCGATTGTTTTATCATATGAAAGGAAGTCTTATCAATAATATCACATCGTCGATGCAATTTGAATAAATAGAAATAGCAAGTCATATCATGCAATTTAAATAAATAGATAGATACATGTATGATTGAGGAGCTCGATAGCTTAACGGAGCGTGCGGGTTAGTAACGATAGTGCGGGTCAAGCGACGGCAAGTGCGAGCTAGGCCATCCTTGGATTGGTCGCCATTGAAACATTTCTATTTTTGTATCGCAGCTATTGTATTGGGATCTTCCTGTGATGATAGTTGTAAGGTGAATAAATAAATAAATAAAAAAATATTTTAGGCTCTCCCGTGCTTCGGAAGGCACGTTAAGCCTTTGTTGTCAACCGTTATCAATAGATGGCAGTCATTAGACTATGTTAGATGCCACAAACACTATGGCATCGTGTTCCTATTAGTCTGGTTTCCCTGTAAAAAAGGTTACGGAGGTCAGACGGCAGTCACTCCTTTGTACCAGTAGCACCAAATCTGGACCATGATTAAAAAGCGTAACCTGGGCTCTGAACCGTAAGCTGAAGATGCAACCAGGAAACACGCTCGGACGAAGATGAAGAAAATAAATTTGTACACGTCCTTGTTATATACATACATATAATAAGATCTGACGAACTAAATTTTGACATATTTTATTTATTGTTATTATGGTGTGTATTATTTCTAATTTTATTTTATGTAAGTAATTCAATTATGTATATAATATTCTGCATCTGTTTGCAATAAAAATTGTGATGTGTGATAATTGTAACTGGTTTAAATCGTTTTTATCACAATAAATAAACCAATATACGTGTAACTATAGTAAGCGATAAACTAACAAATATCACGTGGTTGTTTATTGTTTACAAACAAGAATAGGTGCAAAAAAAATACAATATAGCTAGTTCGCCATCCCCATTTGTTGTTTTTTTAAAGGTAAGGGCACGAGACGCGTGCGCCGGCAGCGGCCCGGCTGCCTTATTTTTTGTTGCTTTCTACGATCCTTCGATTTAGGAATGCAATCTTCAAAAAATAAAATTTACGATTGTAAAGTATTTTACAAGATAAATTGCTAGATATATTAATTTATTGTTGTGTTTACAAACCTATTTTGTCATAATTAACCTACCCACCATTTTAGGAAGATTTACAATACAAAATTTATGTGTTTGTCTAATAACACAATTTATGATTTTTATGAAAGAAAAATTGTACTTTATAATACAAATAATAATTACTTATACTTATTATTGGTATAGACTTAATCGATTGATTGACAAAATTGATCCAAAACAAAGCGATCACCGGCAGCGCGTGGGATTTCCTAGCTACTAAAAAAAAAAACAACGACAAAAATAGCTGTTTCACCAAATAAATTGATAATGAATTATTCGTGTTAGTATACTAATTGTTTCAGTAACACTATATATGTTTTTATTGTTATATGTATGTTAATTTAACTCACTGTTTGTGTTGCCGAGTGAGATGGCTTTGTGCAGCGTCCAAGCGTCTGATTCAGCGGTGCGTCGCGTGAACACTGCCGGTAGGTAGCCGCTCACACCTACAACAGAGAGCCTGTAGTCGCTACTACACAAGGACAAAGACAGGACAGGGGCCGACGCGAAGACCAAGGCTGTGTGGTGCGCCGGCACTCCTGTCTTGCGATATATACATGATGCGTCAGCGCAATTTCAAAGTCAGCTAAAAATGCAATCTAATCTAGCGGAATCGTACCCTCGTGACGTGGTTCGTGGAGGATTCGTGGGCGGCGTTGTGGCCAACAGCGCTACCTACAAGATTGTCAGCCATCTACAACACAGATTATAAATAAAAACTACACTCAATTGGTATTGGACGATAAGGATTTTTATTATTTTACTAAGAATAACATGAAATTTTTGATTAAGATAATAAAAAAACGTAAATGTATTTCATGCGTTTTATTTAAATTATCTCTAATTACTTTTTTTAAATACATAAAATTTGCATAATGTAGGTATAATGCTAGCTAGCTAGCTACGGCTGGACCGATTCATGTCATGACCAATTCGAATGGAACGATCAAATTCGGTCAAAATTGTCTGTCTGTTCAACAACAATTAACAATTAATGTGATAAGTATCGTATAAAATATACTTACTGTCATATGATTTTAGTAAAAAGTTTTTTTATCCTACTTTTTATAAAAGACAAGACTATAATTTAACCAAGTTTTATTTAGTTTGGAAAATGACGTGAAAAGGTTTCTTTAGGGTCGGCAACGCGCGCATAACATTTATGGTGCTGCAAACGTCAACTTGCTGTGGTAACCACGTTCCGCCTTCAATACCTATAAAATACTTTCTGTTCGGTTTTATCTGTTTGATTTATGTAATCAAAGCTGCAAATTAAATTTTACCGACTTTTTGTGTTGCATAGAATTTTGTATATCATGGAAGTCTGATGACAAAACAAGTTGCCAAGTTTTAGATACGTTACACAATATGCACGTAGCATGATTACCTACATTCAAATAACACAGATGATTATAATAACATATAATAAATAAAACAATTCAAATCGTAAACAAAGCCAATTCATAATAGTGCTCAAGCTAGGCCAAGGAATAGAAAAAGCAGGCTAACCACTTTGAATTACGAGATACGACGCGCGCTTAAAGTGCGTTCAGCAATCATTATTTAAATTTTGCAAAATAAAATCATATTAGCAACTTTATTAGTTTATCGATGCTCGCATAGGCAGAATTAAAACCACGCATTCCTTAAATACACATACGATAACGCGCGCCGACGACAACGGCAAGCCATTACGCACTCTAATGACATGGCTCTAAATTTAGAATCTCTACGGCAGTCGACTTCGATGTACGTATAAGTTCAAATCTCACTAACCTGCTAATTTCAGGTTCAATAATCGCAAGTACTTCATTCTAAGTGATGTTGTTATACACTGACGCGGGCGCTTGATAAGATAAGACGCGCGAGCGAATCAATGTTCTCTAAATTACCTGTAAGCCATGAAGTCCCGAGCACCCAGCCGTCAGGCGAGCTGTCAAACTCCTTCTCTTCGATGTAAATAATGTCTCCAGGTACTAGTTCAAGTTCATCACTGGCCTTCGGCGTATAACCTTGAGTTACTTTGTACACCTAAACAAAATTCAGTGTTATTTAAAGTGGAATAAAATTGGAGTTGCCATGAGTGAAAATACGTTACTGTTTCGCACGTTAGTGTTTACATATAGCAAATGTCATATTGGTTGCTATTCAGAAATGTGACATCTGTTTTTCAAACATGAAGTAATATGCACTTTATATTTAGGACTATTGGGATTATTTTACATTGCGATTACATAAATACATTCACTGTTTGAAGATGTATTATATCATACATATGGTTTTCTTTGTTTTAAATAGGTCAAAGGTTCATCCAAGCCAAAAACATTAATCTATTTAAAATACTAAATCTAATTTTACGACACTCAACATAAAATTATGTCAAAAAAGTATCAAAGCACAATAGTTCTTTGATACTTTTCATTCATATTATCGCTTCTTCTAACTCGCTAACGTCGCTATTAATATTATAAATGCGAAAGTGTGTCTCTCATTGTTTGTCACATTTTGTACGCTTGAACTAATAACCCGAAAGTGATGAAGTTTGGTACAAGATAGATTGCAACTTGACTAAAAGACGATATTTTTTTCAAAAGATTGTTGACGTCAAACAGGCAACCGGTCATAAAAACAACTTAGAGATGACGTGTTTTAACCATTGTCTTCAAAGCAATGCACCTTATGACTACGCCACGAACCGGATCCCATCCCTGATTTAAAAAACCCTAATAAGTCTTCAATCTGGTAAATGTAAGCTATTCGATTATAGGGTCTTGTAGGTTTCGTACCCCTGTGTCCATGTATTCATGAATACATGGACCAGCTCATTTTTCTGCCTATACATTACCTAATTTCGATAAAAATGTCGCCGACACCTGTTCCACAAACATGGAAAAAGGAGACTAGAATCGTCAGCTATGAAAGATTGCGCACTCTTGTGTACAAAGGGGCTAAAGTCTCACTCAACAGTTGTTGTGACATTATAAAAGTACTAATGAAACTAAAAAATACAAAAGAACGCATTTCTAGAGGAAACATACCTGGTGATTATTAAACCTTGGATCTCGGGAGTACAGTCGTAGCTCCCAGCTGCTCTGTGCCAGCGGCTGCAGTCCGTCCACCAAGCTCTTGAGCTCGTCGTATGCCGCGACCTCGAAGTGGTAAGCAAGTGTGATGTGCAGCGAGTTTACATGGGCCTCCAGATTTACTGCTGCTTGGAACACACAAATATTTAACACAACTGATCGGGCCCGCCCTAATTAGAGCTATGAGTATGCAATATTTTGATCGGCGCTCATGCATACGGCCCGCGGACGATGAGAACTCAGTAATCGTAGCCTATTCTCTACTGTGATACTTTAAGAGTGTCACTAGCGCGCTGCTGCACTCGAAGCCTAGGTTGTTTAGCCACAGTACCCTTTAATTTTTCTGCGTTTCATCAAACCGCAATACCATGCAAGGACTACTGTTAAACGGCAGAAAAAGGTGGTAGTGAAATACCCAAACAGGCAGAAACTTATACAATATGGGACTTTTGCTGTATCTTCGGGAAAATAACTCCGAAGTCTTCCGATCTTATTTTAAAGAAGTAAACAAATGTAGTTGGTGGGAAGACATTTGTCTTTTTTAACTTAAGCTAATACAAAGAAATACCATATTCTCTTTTCTGGTTGGTTCAATTGACTGGCGAAGAGGCATGTCCACCTGCAGTATTTCTAAAGTGCAAATAATCCGCCTCATAAATAATTTTACACTCTTGTTGAACTCATTTAAACCAAAATATGTTTCGTCTAGTTTTTTTTTTCACTTTATGTATATCGAAAAGAGAAAAATTACTAAACATATTTTAGTTAAAAAAGATTTCATATACGTATTTTTTTATGAATCAGGTGCTTAATATTCATGCAGCTTAAGCAGACTATGTGAATAAAAATATTGCGTGAACCTTGAAAAAAGTAAGATATCCTGTAAATATAATATGTAATGTAAGTGATGATAAAGCAGTAATATTTACCTTCAAATTACTGGGCATGCTCAAGTTATCTTCTAGCATGGCTATCTACATGATGCTGATGGAAAAAAAAAATTAAATAATAAGCTCATACAGTTTGTCTACTCTTACATTTAATGGGCTTTTCTTGGGGCATAGTACACCAGGGGAAGCAAGTACCCAATGCATCCAAGTGTTCATATGTATCCAGCGTAACCCCCACTGTGTAAACATTAAAACATTTTAACTAAATTCCTTAATTAATTTGAATAAAATTGGATTCCATGCTGATTTTGGGTACAAACAAAGGAATGTGCCAGCTTATTTATTTAATTGCTTGCAAGTTGCTGAAAGGCATCAACTTAAGGCTTTGTCTACCCCTAACACATAGATGTGAAATAAGATACATTAATATGTATAGGCATATGTATTAAAAATTTGTTATTGGGTGGTTTACATCCACCATCTCTTTCTTATACATTAATTTTAATAGTTTGGATTCTCAGCTCTTACTGTCTTGAGTGGCCTATGTTACCTTAGCTAAGCATATTATGTATACTATGTTTTATCCGCCTCAGTACAATTTAAAAATGTGAATGTTATTGTTAAGAATATTAAAGGCTTTGCAGTAAAAGATATAAAATAAACACCAATTTTGTGTGTGTGTCATTCATTACCCAAAACCAGAAATGAATAATTGTCAAACTGCCACCCACAATAAAACAGTAATACTATTTAGCATTTACTTCATACCTATTTCAGCGATGATTATAAAAATAATCCTATGTCCATATGTTTACTTTTTATGTAATAAAATATACAATTTATAACCTACATGCTGAAGAGACTTGTTTCACATACTGCAAGGAGATCTTCTTCAAATAATCTGCATGCTCATCCAAAACAAAGAGCCCCATGAAGTTTTGGGACATGTATGGCTCCAGCTTTAGGGGGCAGTTGGGTGGATCACCCACAGACTCAACTACATGCTTCACTGCTTTTGCTAACTGCAGAGATGTTTCATCAGGAGCCTATAAAAGAAAAAAAAGTGATGAATAAAAAGGAGATAGTAATGCATGTCTCAAAGCATGAAAATATTCTTATAAAAAAAATGATGAGATATGTACGTACCTATACATAATTTAATTGGAAAATTGAATAAACTTATTTAATAGATTCAGGCGTTACTTTGCAGAATTCAAAATTACAAGTAAGTACTTGTGAATTACCTTAAAAAATGATACCAATGTTATATGAGGAGGGAAATTATGTGCTCCATTCCACCCGCCGTTTGCCTTAGATTTTTCCCAGAAGTCTAACAATTGTGTCAGCAAAGGTCCTGAAGGGCTGGCATAGAAAATATACTCTCTTGGCTCATCATTGTCTATACAAGGATCATTCACATGAGTCAGCAACCAGTCTGAGGCTAACTGGACACTGCGGTTTCCAGTTGCTGCTAATGCCTTCAATCTAAAAATATTATACAACAATTGTAATAAGAGGTATGAATGAGTAACCAACTGAATTACTTTGGTAAACAATCGATTTATATTTTTAAATATTTTTGTTCACATTTTTGTAAGTTTCGGATAGTTTCGAAAAAACGAAACTAAATACAAAGACTCGATTTCTATTTCGATAGAAGTCGTAGCACACCTAATTCATTTGTATAATAAGAGTATGTGAAATAAATGTAATTTAGGGCCGGCCTATGGACGTTACTTTAGAGGTTTTTCTACTTCTTCTTCCTTGACTTTCACAATATGACCCTTGTCACATCCACTGATTTATCCTAATTTAGAGTTTTTATGAACTAAATATGTAGGTACCTATTTAGTGATGTGAAATAATAACTTACGCCCGGTGTTTCTGAAACCCCATTTGTAATAGGATTTGCAATGGAGATGCATCTTGTTTTGATGATTTGTATGCAGAGGAAATTTTTCGTGGTGGAATATTAGACATTTTTGGTGCTATCTGAAGAAGACAATTAGTAAAAACACGTCTCATTCAGTCATTAAATATTCTACCAACATACTTCTATTAAACTACTTATTCGTAGATAGCGGTTGAGATATAAACACGAAAAAATCACAGAAAATCTCGCCCAAATCATTTATATAAATAATTAGTTAATTAAGTTTGTATTTTGTATGTTATGTTTTGTTTTGACATCACGTGACATTCGTGACATTGACATTGGTCTACCTTTTAATGTATTATCACCCCGGGAATGGCTCAATGATAATAAAAATATCTGTCAGATGTCAGTGTCTGTTCGTGTCTTTACTCTTTAGTACGATGTCTCACTCAATCTCAAGTTTTCATTCTTTATCTCAAACAAACTCAAATCAAAACATTGTGAATTTGTTATTTGTTGATTTTGTGTTCCCCATTTTATTTGTGAATAGCAAAGCAAGTTAATAATGAGTGAGTGTATATAAATAACAGAAGATCTCTGTTTTTTATGCATATAATAATGATCGAAGCTAATCAACGATTGTACACGTTCCTGAATAAATTCAGCTCTTTTGCATTGCTACGTAGCCGATAGTTTAGACCCTAGATACCACTGTATTCGCGAAGAATAAGTTCAAGATACATTACTTAAAAATTTTTAGACGAAACTAGTATTTTTGTTGGTCATCTATAATATTATGAGATGTCTTCACTACTGAATGAGGATATTGTACGTTCTTTAATACGTAATTCTACCGTGCCTTTGGTGTTTAAAGGCTTTGTTAATAACTGGTCTATGTGCCAATGGACAGTAGAAAAATGGGCTACATTATTTGGTGATAAAGTAATCCCATTCAGATGTCTGAAGCGGGATTTTGTTTCTGACGAGCCTTGCTGGGAACGCAGATGTGCAATGAAGTCTATGACATTTGGCCAATTCATCAGCAGCCTAACAACCTCTGAAGAATGGATGTATTTTGATTATAAATACTTGCATCAATGGTTTAATGGAGACACAGAATTATTTAAGGTAATTTTTGTTATTAAAATTCTCTACATTTGAAAGTGGCTCTCATAAATGTGGAATGTTTGATGTAGCAAATATGTGTATATACCTGTAGCCGCATGTAGCATAACAACTGTTTAACAGCTTCTTCACTCTTTCTTTAATAATATATCACCTACAAATATCAATGTATGTCATAGTTTTATTACATATATAAGTAAGTAATATAAAAAATAGTGATACAATACAATACAAACACTCTTTGTTGCACCACAAAATAATAAAATTACATAAATCAGCTTTACTTAAAACAATGAGACACAAGGCAGACTTATATTTGTGTGTTACTTTTTTTTTTGTTTTACATTTATTGCGTAATGTTTTTATTATTTGAAATTTTTTTAGAACAATATCATACCTAATTTTATTTTAGTTTCTCTATTTCAGGAAGTGTCTTGGAAGCAGTTTGGGTTTCCAGACAAAGGTCCCACAGATACCACACTGTGGGTGGGCAGTAGTGGGGCTCACACTCCGGCCCACCAGGACACATATGGAGTAAATATTGTTGCTCAAATACATGGAAGGTATGTTAACTTACATTTTTATGACCCATATCAGATTTAAAATTTCCACCAAAATTTTAATTTAATATTGTTTTAGAAAGCGTTGGATTCTGTTCCCTCCTGAGACACCGGGGATGAAACCTACAAGAGTGCCTTATGAAGAATCAAGTGTTTACAGCGAGCTTAACTTCTACTGCCCTAACAATTTAGATGTTTTTAGCGGTAAGGCTTGGTTTTTAGTGATTGCAAGGTCAATCGACCCAGTATACCGTATTGGCAAGAGTTTCTATTATTTTAAAAGATAAACCATGGTTTTTGACAGCTAACACATACTTATTTATAAAAAATACATTTGTTCTAATAAATAACAAAATCCACTTACATAATAAGTAAAAATGTAAATGCAGCACTTATGGAAAATAAATCTTATTTAATTTTAATTAAAATGGAAAATTTTATATTCGTATTTCTTGTGTTCATAAATAAATAAAATATTTAAATTCCTGGCACAATAACTGCTACTATTAGTTTCTATTTTTGCAGGTTTGTCAGGCGGACGCATGGTGGAGCTGTCTGCTGGTGACGCCCTGCTGGTGCCTCGAGGATGGTGGCATTTTGTTCAGAACTTGGATCCCTTGAACATAGCTCTCAATGTTTGGCTACCACATGTAATTTTTTTTTATAAAGATTCCTTTGTACACAAAAATTATATAATATTATTATCATATATAATATTTTCATATTTTCTATTTAACTAGTATCAGGTATTGTTTAGAACTTGAATAAATAAATAAAAATTGCCTCTTAAAAATCAAAATATGACAATATAATTATGGTGGTGGTATATTGTTATTCATATTAAGAATTAGGAAGCAAAATGTAGTTTTAAATTATTTTCCATGTTTATCCAGGAAAAGGACGCCTCAGCGCGAGTTTCAGAAGCTCTGATTAAAATACTAGTGGCTCAGATTTGCAAGGATTTGCCCCAAGAGACTGCAAAACTTTTAGTCAATCCTAATGAGGTAAGACAACTGTTCTTGCTTTGAATTTATTTATGAATTGGTTCTGGCTTTTGTCTATAAATAAATCTCTAAGATTCTACTAAAGGAAGACATGGTTATGTCCCTCTAATCTAAAGGGTGAGAGAGGCAGAGATTACACGATATTTTGGCATTTGATTGGGATAAATAGGCCATGAGTTCAGTCATATAAATTTACAGTAAACAGCTAAATCTAGTCTAGCTGAGATTACAAGGCTTTGTTATACCGCCACGTCGTAAATTTTATAGGTTGTTTTCAAGGTTCATTTTATTGTATAGTTACTTATACTCAGTGACCGCATAGCTCATCAGTCATTGTTGAGATGATCTTATTTATCAGCTGTTCTGAATCATCACATCAGGTCTTTATCCTGTATGGTGTCATCCACAGACATCTTAATGTATACCAGTTAATATTTCTAAATTCTGTGGTGTCATTATAAATAACCTTTACATTGTATAACTAGTTGCTAACAAGTTAATAAGGAGTAAATGGCAAAGATCGAATTAATGTTTTTTTTTTATGAATGTTGGCAATAAAGCCATTTAACTAATTGTGGTCCAGTGCGACGGAAATGCGCGTTATTTTAATATTAGATTGATATGATTATAAAAGAATATGTCAAAGTTCGTCATATTAAAATCTGTAAGATGTGTTTTTCTCAAGTAAAGGCAAATCTTAAACTATTTTTAGGACGACATTGCGGACACTCCTTTAGCGGTGCTATTTCTACAACTGGAGACAGTCTCCAACTTGTATATGGACAGCAAACGGAAGGCGCGTCGAATGAAACGGCAAAAGACTTGCGAAGAAGACCCTACACACACAGCGCAGGAACAGTGCGATGTCAGCGCCCTCTTACAAGAGCCGGCGAATAAACTAGAGGTAGCTCAAAGTATTACTAATGCAGATCTGATAAATTTGATTAGGGATAATGTTAAAAAGTATGCAAACACGAATAGATCTCTTGATGAGGATGAAGTAGACGGCACTACAGCGAATCTTTGTTTGACGAAAGCTGTGATTGACGCGTTCAGTCAAAGCAATGTTATAGATCTCGTTAAGCAGAATATGTTAAGTAGACTGAGTTAGATAGATACTGTAGTAATTAGTAAGAACACTGGAATTCAATGTAAATGTAAGCAAACCGTTAGAATGTTTCACACAAGCTTATTATCCCATCACAACTAATATTATGAATGCGAAAGTGAGTTTGCTGGTTTGTTTGTTTGTAACGCTTACACGCTTTATCTACTGCACCAATCTTCCTGAAATTTCACATAAACATAGATAGAAGTATTGAGAAGGACATAGGATACCTTTTGGAAATTGGAAAAACTGTTTCCAGAGGAAATTAACGCGGGCGAAGCCGCGAAAGCTAGTTAAACGTACTTCTATTTTGTACAGAATTTATTTTTGTATGTCCTGAAAAGGTTCCTATTATTATTATTACCTATTAGATAACGGTTTGTTCACATTGATCACAGTTTGAATTCCAATTTAGATAGCTTGGCTTTCGCTTTTAAGTACAATTTTTTTTGTGGGGAGACTGCAATATGTTATGGGACTGTTAACTTGTTACAAACTCGCGATTTGGTTTGAAAAACTAGTTACTGCAATTGATGATAGATTGAGAAATGTACGATTTTGATACAGTCGTTACAATTTTGTATTCCTGGGGGTTAATGAGGACATCCACCTTTGCAAAAAAAACCTAACTTTAGCAAAATCTCGTGGTAGAGCGACTATGCACGGTTCATGGGCTACAAATGCATATTTTGAGTTTTATTATATACTAGCTGTTCCCCGCGGCTCCGCCCGCGTGGGACTCGGTTATATCGCGCCCAAAAGTAGCCTATGTTTGACCTCAGGTCGTTAACTACATCCCTACCAAATTTCATCACAATCGGTCCATCCGTTTAGCCGTGAAGAGGTGACAGACAGACAGACAGACAGACAGACAGACAGACAGACTTTCGCATTTATAATATTAGTATGGAGTATGGATAAGGATATTTTACAAGAAATTAGTACCAATTTGTAACCGCCTTAAAAAATGGAGGTTTCTCAATCCGACAGTTTAATTTCAAAGGTGTTGGTGGCAGAGCCATATCACACTGTTTTTTATACTTATACTTTTCCTGCCTTTAGCCTTAAGCAATTTTTATTGATTTATGACAGAGTCAAATACATCAGTCATTTTTTCGCACTAGTTAGTTTTATTTTAGTACTCTTATGTATATCATATCATAATACTATTTTGTAAAAGACAAGATTTAGCTCGTATGTATAATGATAGATATTTATGTGCACACAATAGTACATATATTATTTGGGGAATTTATACTTATTTAAAAAAAATGCTATGTGCGGATTGGAGTTTCGTTTTTTTTGTGATATTAGTGTTAAAAATAAAAGGTGCGTACATATAATGTACATTACGATAACTGTTTAAAACAACACTGCCTATGTTATAAATAATATGCGGACGTTTCAATACATGGATGATATCTTTTTCGAAATTGTGCTACAGTATTGGCGCTCTAGATTTATGCAAACATTTTTCCCGAATTTTATTAAAAAGGCCTTTTGTATAAATGTTATTAGAAGGTATATTAACATGATTATGAAAACTAGTACGAAACTAGTCTTTATCTGTTATAGCATCGATAAAATATTACTAAAGTAATATTTTATCGATGGTTATAGTTAGGCAATAATAATGATTAAGCTCTTCAATATATATACTTTGAACGTTTTATATAAGTACCTACTATTTTTGAAATAAATCCTTGCATTTTGATTTTATACTATTTATTTTTAACATCACATCACTGACAACCAATGCATTTATCGGTTGATTTCTATCCCGATTGATATTAAGTAGGTTAGTAAGTAAAAACTTTATCAATACATATAATAAGACACTAAAATGCGAGTGTCTGTACATTTAATATTTTTCAAAAAAACTGATTGAGTGCGATTAAAAAGGAGTAACAGAAACCAAAAAAACAGTTTTTGGAATTTTTGTCTGTCTGTATGTATGTATGTATGTCTGTCTGGTACGTTATAACTTCGAAAATACTCAACGGATTTAAACGCGGTTTTCACAGTTGGATTATATATGATTAGGAGCGTTGTCAAAACTTTGTTTCGTCAAAATCGGTTAAGGGAAAAAGAAGTTATGGTCGATTGAAAATTTACTTCAAACACTGCTTCTAAACTTTTAATGCGTTTACTTACGTTAAATTTAATTTAGATAAGGCTAGGATTTCTACTTTTTATTATCCATATCAATAAAGACGAAAACACGCACTGCACCTATTAATTTTAATAAAATAACACATTGAATTTGATCGTAAATTTAGTAACATAAAATCTCAATAGATGGCGCGAATTTGCGTACCTATAGACAAATCCCATTTGAAATTTCGCCAATCTCTAGCAACGTATGATGGCCTATCGGTAGAGGTCGTAGATCATATTTTTAAGTCGAGGGTTCGAATCCTGCTATAGATGACTTTTTTTTTACTTACTTTTTTTTTACTTACTTTCTTTTACTTGCTTTTTTTACTTACTTTTTTTTATTTACTTTTTTTTTCGTTTTGTATTAATTTTTAAGAATTTTTTAATACTTTAGTAAAGAAATGTTTCAAGAAAGTACCTGGATCGAATCCTGTCACAAACAATAATTTTATGATTTCGTGTTTTATTTGTTTTCTAGAATTATTTTCTTACTTTTTTTTATAATTTTGAAAAGAAACAAATAAATTCATTTGCAAATTTATTTCAGGATAAACGATATCGCAACCCCTTACAAATCATATCTAATAGTTTGTCATTGACGACATTGAAAAAGAAGATTAATCAAATGGTTGACTGGTAGAGAACGCTCTTAGCGTTAAGTCCGTTAATATATAAGTACTAGCTGTTCCCCGCGGCTCCGCCCCGCGTGGGAATCGGTTATATCGCGCCCAAAAGTTTATGTTTGACCTCAGGTCGTTAACTACATCCCTACCAAATTTCATCACAATCGGTCCAGCAGTTTAGCCGTGAAGAGGTTACAGACAGACAGACTTTCGCATTTATAGTATTAGTATGGATATGGATTTTGTACTTATCTATCTATCTTTACATATAATCGGACAGTAAAAATTGAATGAATGTACATTAAATATTTTTCTAAAAAACTGATACGGGGCGATTAAAGAAAGTGTAACAGAAACCAAAAAAAACAATTTTTGGAATTTTTGTCTGTCTGTCTTTCTGTATGTCTGGTACGTTATAACTTCAAAACTACTCAACAGATTCGAACGCGGTTTTCACAGGTGGATTACATATACGTTCAACAGTTTTGTCAAAACTTTGTTTCGTCAAAATCGGTTAAGGGAAAAAGAAGTTATGGTCAATTGAAGTTTACTTCTAGCACTGTTTCAAAACTTTTACAGAGTTGAATCCGGTTTACATAAACGTATTTAATATAGATAAAGCTACAATTTCTACTTTGTTTTATCGATATCAATGAAGACAAAAACACACTGCAGTCTCTATTAAATTTTAAAAAATTAACACATTGAATGTGTGTGGGCGTATAATTTAGTTACATAAAATATCAATAGATGGCGCTGAAGTTAATTTAATGATTTTTTCTCATATGGTATTATAGCAGATTGAAATTTTTCCAGCAATTCATTCTAATTATTTCAAAAAAATTTTGGTTGTTTATTTAGTTCTATTGGTTGGTTTGTTTATCGGTCGTTTGTTGTATTGTATTGTAAGCTATTTGAATTGATTAGTTGGTTGGTTTGGCTTTGGTTTAAAAAATAATCAAACCAGCAAGTCAGTTCAGTTGTTGTTCGACGGAACATACGGTCGTGTCGTAAGGTCTAATTTAACTAACATAACACTATTTATTTAATTAGGTTCTAATGACCCTGTAATAGGCTGCGTCTACTCTTTTAGAGAAAAAGATGTGATAGTATGAATGTTAATATTTTTAGTTTGATATCGTAGCAATGGCTAATGGCTTTATAAAATTGGCACGGGAATAGGATACTACTTATAGATTTAACTATAGGTCGGGATAGTTGTAGTTTCCACAGGTTAAGCGAAAAGCGAACTACACGCGGGCGGAGCCGCGGGCAACAGCTAGTTGAACAAATATAAAGTGATAAATACTAATAAAATCGAAAGACAGTAAATCCTGTGCGAAGCCAAGGTTGTCCATTCCGAATAAATTATTTAAGAGACAGGTTCCTTTTTGGCGCTATGCAATGAAGTCCTAAGTGGACCCAGCTGCATAGCAATAGCTAGTGTGAATAGAACAAATAAAATCAATATCTAAAAAAACATGTACAAGTATTTAATAAACGTTACTTTCGTATTCAAACACACAACACTACACAGATTTCAGCTTTTTGATATAGGTTCTGTAGTAGAAATCTCCAAACAGTATGACCATGAACAGGTTCTGCGGTATGAGCAGGTAGGCGGGTTGCCGCGGGAAGGAGCACTGCGGCGCCACCACCAGGGATACGAAGTGGAGGAATAACAGCGTGAACTGGATCTGAAAACATATTAATTACCAATAGACTGAAAAAGCCTTTTTACGCTTTTTTGAATAATTCAGGTCTTTTTTGCGCTACGTTAACTTCTCTATATAATGATAGCAAATCAAAACCTTAAGACTATTTGCCCTCTGTTTTTATCCTCAACTATCCAATCATATACTAGACATGAAATCAACAAAATTACATTCTAGTATTTATTCACTTGGGATATGAAATTCGTGGAAATTGTTAACTGTAACTGAACAACACAATTCAGGGTACAGAGTTCAAACAGGCAGGATATGATTCAAGAAATGTAAATTTTACGTTAATACTCGTAATTAGTCCGTTCACCTCGTAAACTGGCGACGCGTCACAGCTCCCTTCGCACTTTTTTCGTTTTGTTATTTTTTTTTTAATTTAATAAATTCACACAAAAATATGACAATAAGTTTAATTCGGCCGTCAACCTGTGTAGTGAATACGGAATATGAGGACTGTAGACCAACACTTATTGGCATATTATTGATGTGAATTTTAATCTATTTAAAAAAATTATAAAGAATATCTACACAGGCTACACATCATAAATCATAAAAAATATTTTGATGCATATTTTTTTCATTTAAACTTAATATAGCCAAAATAAAATTGGAATACTTATTCGCGATTTTTTCTATCGAAGAAAGTAAAGCAAATCGTGTATCTCTTAAATATCAAAATAAAATGTGCAAGAATAACAAAACACTCGCTGGTTGACTGTACTCTTACAGTCTCTCCCTTTCTTTCTGGGATAAGTCCGCCATTTTACTTCTGTTTTAATTGTATGCTTTTGTATTTGCTTTTTTTGGTACAATAAAGTTATTACAAACAAACAAACTCACAATAAAATGTGCCTGCCTAATTTTGTTTAGTTTTTGCATTGAACGAGATTAATAGTTCTAGAAATTATGCGCATCCAGGACAACCCCGCCAACAAAATTAAATATACCTACTTTATCTTGTTTTACCCGATGCATTTTATTGAAATGAAATTCAAATCAGTAAAATTCAGCTAGTTAAATTTACATAATCTACTTCCACTCACAATCTGCAGCTGGGTGACGTGCTTCTTCCACCACAGCGACTGCTTGTAGGTCTCGTCCCAGGTGCTCAGCAGGTAGTATGTGTACATGACAATGTGCACGAACGAATTCACAACCACCAGCATAGAACCATGCCCACCTGTGCATAAACGTAAATCTCTTAATTATTCATTATATCTGCTCTCAGTTAGTCTGAAGTATGGGTTCAAAATTAAATTAAGCACGTCGAAGCTTTAGGTCTTTTTGTACTTAAAAGGAGTGTTAAAATTCGACGTGTCTGTGTGTGTCTCTGGCATCGTATCGCTTATAATGGGCTGATTTTGGTGCGGTTTCTTTATTCGAAAGCTGATTTAATCGAATTTGTGGAGATCTTTTCAGAACTAACTTTAGAGAACTAGCTCGTTTCCTATATTGACTACATGGTTTCACCAACATTCGCGGATCCGATTGATAGGATATTTGGTTTTATCTGATGTTGCAGCATGCAGAAGTCTACGGAGCACTCGATACCTCAGCAACTTCAGCAAATTAGCTCTCTCGGATCTTATAATAACAAGGGCCTTAATTATGAATAGGTGTTGTGTGTAGGGAGGGAGATGATGAGTAACGGTCCATGCAGTTTTGATTGTCCTAGACATATGGTGGATTTTAAAAAAGAATCTATACTTGTGAATTTAGTTTTGTTGCAAATCGTTCTAAGGCTAATACTGGAAAATTCAAGTTTATATGGCAGTTTTCTCGCAAAAATAACAGATACCAATCAACAACACCAACACCAAGTGATCAAGATCGCAGTCAACAGCTAGTCTACATACCTGGCACCCACTTCACTATGCCCCAAGACACCATCACCATTCCGAAGTGGTGGTACACGTGCAAAAACGACACTTGCTGTTCTTTTTTTCTCAGTACAAAAAATACCTGTAAAATAAAAATAAACTTAATTCAAATATTTTTTGATCGGCTCTTAAATAGACTACATCATTCTATAAATGTCATAGAGGTGAGGAATGAATCCGACCACACGCTGTGCGTCCGACTCATATTGAGGACGTCGCGCGCATCAGACAGCCGCCGCCTCAGAAGGGAGAAAAGACACATTTTCTAAGCGTGTCGTGTAATGCAAATGCCATATATCTGTGGATTTCTTGGTCTGTGTCCAGCGTTTTTATAGCTTAACGATTGCACTGTATGCAAAAATATATTCACCGTGTCCAGTAGATCAACTATCTTGACGAGGAAGTAGGCGTAGCAAACTTTCAACGCGTACTCCACGGCGTGCGGTCCATGTTCCACAGGCTGGCACACCAGCGAGTAGTGACTGAGCCAGCCGAGCACCAGACTCTAAACACAAATATTAGTTATTATTTTCATATTTGTTATGAATATTAGTTAAGGCGTAAATAATTCTTCGAAAGGATTTGTTTGGAATAGTTCACAAATATTGAAAGGAATCTATATATCCTTTTCGAATTATGTCGACTGACGTTATTTTGGAATAAAATTTTGTTGAGACTATCTAAGCCACTACAAAAAAACAACGAATATACATGTATAGGTTCTAAGGATCGGTCACATACCTAATACAATACACTAGTGATGAAAGGACTCGAGGCTTTTAAGTCATTTAAAATAAGACTTAGTTTTTTTTATCCGACGACTACAAAATAAGACTGCAGCTGTTAGTCTTAATTAATCCGACTCAGTCAGTTATCGTAAAGGACTAGTAGCCTTAAACGTCTCATACGACATAAACGACTCAAACGACTTAAACAACTGAAGCCCTTTATAAAAGACTGGCGTTTTAGTACCTAGTTGGTTAATTATTGAAATATTTAAAAAAAAGCAATTTAAAAACCTTGTTTATTACAATCTATAATATTTATGTCTACACAGTTTAGCAAAAAATAAAATTTCAGAAAGATTGGTTCACTAGATAGGGTATGAAGGTGTAACAAATTAACTCACTTTCGCATTTATAATATTGAATATAAGGTATGATTCTTCTGTTTTTGGGAGAATACTTATTGCATCAACCAACTTTTTGCCTTATCGAGAGTCGAGAGAGAGAGACGAGTCGCCAGTCTATTAACTACTTTAAGCTGTTTAGCTTAAAGGACTCAAAAGACTGGCAGCTCAGTCGTTTACGTTAGAAGATTTCGACTAAAAAGGCTAGTCTTTCGACTAAAAGACTGATACAGTCGTAAGTCGTCAAAATAAGGCGAGTCTTTATTAAAAGCCTTATACGACTGAGTCTCTTTCATCACTACAATACACAGATAACTATATCGCCTTTGCAGTTATACAGACTACAGATGAGAGATTTGCCAAGCATTCATTTGATTGATATTTATCTGAATATTGAAAACATCGCCTAATAACTATTTGTTAACAGTAGTTACTGTTTACAAATAGTTGTTGAAAAGTTATTCAAATAGATATACAGGAAGTAAATGCTGGTGTTACGAGTGGGTTAAGAACGCATGGTCCTGCTGCAGAATGTAGCTGGCGTAGAACTCACATGGTACACGATGTAGACACAAGCGAGGATCTGTACGATGTTGTACGCAGCAATGACGAGGCGCAAGTCGTAGGGTGGTCGTGTGCTCATGTACGCTGGCAGCCAACGCTTCACAGTCAGGAGGTATACCACGAGGAACGCGAGGCCTGGCCACGGCGTACGCATCAAGAACCAGTTTTGTGTTTTCTCATCTACAGATGCACCGGAGAAAAATTTGGCAAGTTATTTTTCGAAATATTGGAAAAGGTGCCGGTCTCACTCCGTGTTACTTTTGTCTTAGTGATTCCTGTGGCTCGTCCATCAAGACAGATACGGAACTATTTTTGTTCGTTTTTAAATGAGTTATGAGGGGTGAAACGCAGATGAATTAGGTAGATAGAGTTTAATATATTTTCTTAGCTTTCAAAGTAGGAATGCGGACCTTGGGAATCCTGGGATCTAAAACAGCGTGGTGAGGATGCAACAGAGAAAAGAATAAGGTATATTTTATAAAATATTCACTGGTCTAGACTTTGAATGTAAGAATATTTTAATTTTTTTTTTTTTTTATAAAGTGACGGCTGCTATTGGAAATTAAATTCAATAAAATTACTTACCAGCTATTTCCTCATTGAGATAATAGTACAGTCTCACAGCCCCTTTCAATATCACGGACATTTTTTCAACAATCAGGTGCGTGGAGCGTGGTGCAATGAAACCACTGAAGGTAACAGGCACAAGGCACTGTTTAATAATTAACTGCACTTTAATACATTATTGGATCGCTTCAATGAAGTTGATGAATGTAAATTTATTGCAATTATGCAGTTTTGTAAAGTCGAAAGTCAAAACAAACCAAAGAGAAAATTAATAAACATTGTATTTAATAAAAATAAAGGCTATTATTTTCGGACGTTCACATATGGCATCTCCTCATTGTCTGTGATCATACGTCGTCGTATCGTCTGTTATCATTATGCTTATAATAAGGTATATAGTAGCTACTCTGTGATCCCCTAGTAGGTAACTTCTGATGAAAGGCCGAGGCTAACAAACCCCTGTATCCAAACGCACTTCCTAATTCTTTAAATAAAACTAAGTTTTCTTTCACATTAAATTTTATAAAAACAAAATTGATGCTCAAATATTTCCGAAAAAACGACTTAAGATTATATACTTAAGACTTCAGACTTCAGAAAGTCTCCTTTGTCTATAAAATAAGAACAAATGTTTAATTTATAATATAATGTTAATAGTTTTATCTCCTATCTTTCTATCTCCAGTTTAGGTAACATCATATGGCCACTGGCCAATATTTCAAATTATTTTTTGAAGGGGAATTCTGGGTGTTTTTCAATGCCAACGAAGAAAGAGAAGTCGCAGATTCGGCCCTGCTCGCCGCGGTCCAGGGCCGCCAGCTCGGACATCTCGCTCTCGCTTAACTCGAAATCCCAGAGGGATATGTTCTGTGGAGAAGAAAAAGGTACAAATCAAGAGCTGTATCGAGTAAAAGTCCTTGTAGCAAGGAACGCAAGTACCAAAAACAAGAGTATCGGGGATGGCGGCGGGGCCAGACAGCAGTAGGTTAGGTATGTAGTGAAAGGGACGTATGCCGTGCTCATGATAGATTTGTAATTAGTTAATGTTCATCAAGCTACCGGGGGCGTAGCCGTTATTTGGATTGGTCGTTATCCCTAGTGACATTTTATCATGAGCTTCCCCCGCTTCGAAGGGCACGTAAGGCCGTTGGTAGCAGCTGTTATCGATAGATCGTTAGGCTCAGTCAAGTCTGACACCAGAGTGAGCTACTAACACAATCGATAAAAAAGAAAAGCAAATGAGGTGTTACCTGTTTGATCCGGTCTGGGTTGGTGCTCTTGGGGATGGCGGCCAGGCCTCGCTGCAGCGTGTGCCGAAGCAGCACCTGCGCTGGTGTGCGAGAGTGCGTCTGCGCGATGCGTTGCACTGCGGGCAAGGTTAACAGGTCGGGATACTCGCGGCTGGAAATACAATGTATTGGTTAGATCAATGCGGAGATGCCACTATGGGCACTGGCCACGAAGTCAGACTGCTGGCACATAGCATGTAGGTTACAGGTTAGCTTCTGGACTGCGCACAGTCGGGGAAGCTGCTCCATAATAATAATAAGCTAGCATATGTTTATACCCAGTTTTGGCGGCGAGGGCATCAGCTAAAGCCTTAGATCCGAGCGGAGAGTAAGCCACGATGGGCACGCCGAGTTTGGCCGCAGCCGCTACCATGGTCGACTGCTGGCACAGCGCATGGACCTCGATCTGGAGACAGGCAGGCTTCTGCACTGCGCACAGCCGGGACAGCTGCTCCTCGTTCACGTTCGACACGCCCACGTGGCGGACGCGACCAGACTCCTTCAGTTTACATATGCTCTGAAAGAGATTAATTAGAAATATTAGAATGAAAATAGGGTAGTATCAAAACTTTATTGTAGGCAGCGTAGACTTTCTTTTAAACTTTTATTTGTAGTATAGGTAGTCACTAAAATTATAATAAAACACATACACATACGAGTAAATTATTGTCAATTCATTGTGTACCTAGGTACGGTTCATGAGATATCGATACAGCCTCTGATGACTGGCTGACGGATATACAGAGAAGGTAGTGACGGAGGCTTAGTTAATAACCCGTTGGTAGGTACGAAAAACTACTAATAAATATTCTGGAAATACCTATTACTTAAGTTGACAGTAAATAATGGCCGATGGCATAGAGGAAATATGCTTCTGAACTGCATGGATATGCATTCAAAATTGTCCACCATACGGATTATTTTGTACGTGGCACACATTTGGCCTGTGCTGGTGTCCAGCCAGCCTGCCCATTGGCGATGCCACGAGATGCTGTGTAAACTAATATGAAAATACGATTTTATTTCCACTTTCCATTTTAAAAAAACTTCGGCTTTACCTCTTTTTAAAAGCACTTGGTAAAGCCTCGGGCTTCGGCCTTGCAATATTACTCAGCCGTCAATGGCTTTATATCCGGCCTAAGCAACCTAATTTACTGTATTATTGTGTGTTGACGAAATCAAATACTTAATGAAATTTATCTTCTTTATTTCGAATACAATATACCTAGTACTACATACTCATATTCCGTTGTAGCAATTCTATATCAGAGGTATGTTCGTATAATTATTTCACCCGGTCCGCATATTTTGCTGTGGCGCCTACTGTCGACTCTTTCGGGTATTTCTAGATCATCCATCGGCAAAGGCTTTTCATCTTTGATAAACAAAGGTCTTTGAATCCTTCCCAGTTTGCTGCTGAAGCCAGCAGTGGAGGGCTTCAGGCTAAGAGATAAATTACTTTTTTTCTTTTTCGGCAGATGAAGCACAATAACATTATTATTTTTTTCAACGGTAGTTTTGTCAACGTTATTTTTTTCGACAAAGTTTGTTTTTTCATGCTTTCTTATAATTCTTTTATTTAGAACGTTTATTATGCTTTGAATAAAGCTGCTTTCTCTTTTATTCTTTTGATAGCGTCTACGTTTCACATCCTCTGAAGACATGTGACAACCAGGTGTTGTCAATAGCTGCGATACGATTTCTAAACTATGTACAGAGTTGGCGACATGGCGACGACCGCCACTGATCTTTTGTTCTGAACTTGTGTAGTTGAGTATTCTTTTGCCGACACAATTAGTAATGCGCTTCGATGCATCTTGTTTGCCTTTGGGTGGCGAAGCATTACGTGCATTGGTTCCGCTTTTAGATTTTCTTCGTTGATTTCTTACGAAGCAAAAATATATTAATTTTGAAAAAAATCTATTTTTTAGACTTTTATATTTTTGCGACGTAGTAGGTTTTGAAGGTTTAAAGCGCGAATGCCCGGCAGCATATAAATCGGAAGCCGACTCGATCTTATTTTTGGATTCGGCCGAATATTGTTGCATACCGGTACTATCAGCTTCATAGATGCATCTCAAATAATCAGTTCCAATTGCGCAGTCTTTGAAAATCACGTCATGGTCTATTTTCGTAATGATTGCGGGTTGTGCGGCAATTGTCGGCTTCAAGCACAGCTTCAAGAGAGGCTCCTTACTTTTAAATTCTGATGTAAAACTTTCTAGTTTTACAACGACGTGCAGAAATATTCTTGAGTTTCCTCATTGTAGATGCTTTGTGAATCTATCTTGAGTTTTCTTGCTGATTTAATTTTATTCATTAATCTTCTGGAACTTCTTCTCGAGTAATGAAAGTATTGGACTGCCGACTTATATTATTTGGTTTAGGCCCACTGCTTTGTTTTTTCTTTTTACTGCTATTGATTCTCTAGTGTAGCGCAACATATTCAATTTTCTGGGTAGCTTTTTTAATGTTAAGAAATTTAATGTTTTAATTACGACATGATTGTTTACTGTTGTTATATGATTTTTTTTGTGTTTTTGGCTTTTGTAGTATCTATTAATATATACTGACATTTTGATCTGTCTTAATTTCTTTATGATTAAGTACATCAAAATTCTGTCGACGTAATGTCAAAATACCTGTTTTCTTCTCTAAAAATAGTCTTCATATAATTGAGTTCTGTTTGCAGTTTGATATAAAAAATACTTAGCAAGCTGCCTTAATCGATTCCAAAATATACGCCGCATCCTTGTAAGTGTTGCGAAGGATAACTTTTATAATTTTGGTATATACTCTTGGAGTTTTCTTTCTTGACATAATTCCATGTAAACGCAAAATACTCATCACAGAAGCATCCAAGTTTAAGGAGGTTGATGGCTTGGTATCGGAAATAGTGTTCAGATTTATACTTTCATATGATTCAGTTGCACTTCTATATGTATAAGGCGATAGTATAGCATCATCTCCACCAGTACAGCAAGGACATAGTAACTTAGGAAAGTACCAAGCAGATTTCTTTATTATTGGCTGATCATTGCAAGTGGAGGTTACTGATGTGGCCATTATAGTATTAACAGATTTAATATTATCTTTACTTTTATGGAGATTGTTGGTTTTATTAATGAATAATGCACTTTCATCATCTCTCTGTTTTTGGGTAGTCTCCAAAAATGTGCACTTGTTATCAATATTTTTCTTTACAATTATTGGAGATTTGTAAACTTTGGACCAAGAGATTTTAGAGTCTGTTTCAACATTTTTATTACAATATTTTATATTATTTTTAGCCATTTTCGTTAGTGTCGTTCTGGGTTTGCTAACCTTTGGTTTGCTTGGAACAATCATTCTAGTCGTAGAATACAGAGGGTAAGCACAATCCTTGTAAACAGAATCCGTTCGATATAGTGCGTTCATTGTAATATTATGGACTATATTCGTGTCCAAAACATTATAATTTTCCACCGAAGGTATACCCATTTTGATTTTTCTTAGATATATACAAATTTCAATAAGTTTTGTAACATCAATACTCTACTAGAAATTTTAAAACGAATATTTATTTATCGGACTTGAGTAAATTTGTGTTTATTATGTGTGAAAATGACAGATTTTGGTGACATGCTTAACTCTGACTGTCATCTGCCATTTCAACGATTTGCTAGAGGAACTTGTTTTTAATTTTTTATTGCCGGAGTAGGTACGTCAGAAGGAGGGCTAAGTACTATTACTACAAAGCTATAAAAACTCGACTCAGTAGAGTCCTAGTTTCTCTTTCTCAGTTCTCTTTGCTTTAAACCGCATACATCCTGAGAATCTAAGGTTCATTCAGATTTTTTCATAGATTTATTAAATTGACTTATTAACTGATTTATTAACTAATAGCTTCGTTCCCGTTATCGTGGGAATTTCGGGAATTGCTCCCGACATTCCTGCGGGAATTGCCTTTAATGCCCCTTTTCTTTTCTACAAAGTTTGTCATGACAATAACTAACACAATAAAATAATTATCCAATTTGGCGCTATCGTTCGAAATCAAACATGCCTTGAAATCTGTTTAGAGAGAAATATGTATAGATATGGATTTTTTATAGTAATGTAACGTGCAGTTTGTTTTTATTTAATTTTTTTCTTAGATATCATCTTAGTTATGCACAAAAGACCAAAAATAAAAATAGAAATGTATAATGGCGGACTTATCCCTGTGAAGGATTCATTTCGGTCATTCACTCCCTGTACCTATGGGAGTGAATGACCGAAATGAATCCTCCCATAGGTACAGTCAGGCAATTACTCATCTCATTCTATTAGTACCTGGGCGACCGAGCTCCGCTCGTTAGTTATGGTATCCATCCATACTTCCATCCATACTAATATTATAAATGCGAAAGTCTGTCTGTCTGTCTGTTTCTCTTTCATGGCCAAACGGCTGGACGGATTTTGATGAAATTTGGTATGGATTTAGTTGAAGACCCGGGGTCAAACATAGGCTACCTTTATAACCGAATTAATAATTCTTTTAAGCCATTTTAAATAATATATGCGCGATTTATACTAATTTAATACTTTTATACTCCAAAACAAAAACAAAAAAGAAAAACAAAACTTTCTTTAGTTGGGATTTGAACCTGGAGCCACCAGAGTACAAAGCAGATGTCTTAACCACTGGGCCATCGAAGCAGACCCGCCGGCGCCGAAATTATTGTACTATTACTACAATTTCATGCGGAAAATCTTTTTGCTGGAAAATATGGGAAAAATGATTTTTCCCAGACATGGAACCTGTCTAGATTTATTTTTTGATTTTATAAGAACCTATGTTTAAAATTTCAAAGAAATCGTTAGAGCGGTTTTCGAAAACGCGAGACAAATATATATATAAATATATATACATACATACAAATATTGCTCGTTTAATAGTATATAATATATATTCTTCGTCTCCGTTATCACTAAGTTAATACCTACCTATAATAGAAGAGTTAGGAGCATGAACATTTTTTTATTGTGTAGTTGTAGTGTACTCAAATAAAAATAAATGTTTAATGCACTGAAAACTACCATTTAACTATTAAACTACTTAGGAAAACTATATTATAAGATATCAAAATCTCTAAGGGTTATTCCTTGGGAAATTCGTAATACGTAATATTACGATAGTTTTTAATGACACACGGAATTATAAGCACTTGTTAATCTTTCCTACCTTCCATACAGCAATAAGATCAGTCGAGAGGTCTACTTTCATGCTGCCATCGGGGTTCTTGGGGTGCAGGTCTCCTGGCACGTGGGCGAAGGCGAAAGGAGTGTGCATGAGGTAAAGGTCCACGTAGTCTAGACCTAAGTCTTTCATTGAAGAGTCGAAGTATTCTGGTACTAAGTCCGGGCGGTTCCCTGAAGTATGAAATAAGATTATTTTATATACTCTACCCACGTGGTTTATTTAATGACGCTGTGTGGCGGCCAGAACTATGGCTTGGCGTACCATATGTAGCATAGGTTGAAGGGTTGAGAGGGGCAGTGTACTTGTATAGGCACTTTGGCAAACATCCTAGGTATAAGGTCACGAGCGTAAATAGGCTAAGATTACCGCGCGCCCATCTTTAGCGGGCCGTAAGCTTGCCTGCCAACGATCTTATCCGACAAACGTACGAAAAGGATCAATTTCAGCCTGAAAAAGTACTCGTATTCTCCCTAAAAACTAACAGTTTAAAATAAAGACGCGGAACTCTTTTCGTACTGTTACATCCCTATATTGTAGGCCTTAGTGCAGCCCTAGCTGCCTTCATGCTGAGTCAGCCCTCTCTCTCTCCAGGCTAGCTCTCAAGTCCATCTCGCAGCTCAGTTCGTATTCGGCTCTCATCCAGCGCGGTTGCCCTCGGACAAAGATACTATCTATTGTCCTTTTTGCTATTAAGTTCTTAAGGATTAAAAATAGTTTTCTTTAAAAACGAGTTTTCCATTTTCCGCGTAACATTTGGTGGCAGCGGTGGGATTCGGAAAATCCAGTAGCCCGGCACCGCCGCACGAACTCATTCCGAATTCCCGAAAAATCTCAAAATAAAAAGAAAAACTTTTAACCGTATCCAGAAGTGAAAACGTTCTACTAATCTCAACGAGAGCTAATCCTGTGAAAAACTTGTGAAACCTGTATCCTGTAAAGCATCAATCCAGTCAATCAACCCGGCACAACCAAGTTGAGTTGCCCATACATATTTTTCAACGAAGAATAGCCGTGAGTCGCAGCCCGTACGTGCCTTATCACATTGGAATGTATCCCGTCGCCGTCGTCGCGCTCCTGTGTCTCGCCAGTACTCTGTGAGTCTTTGGTCATTGTTTTGTCTAGACAGCCTTACCTAGAATTCCGTCTGGTTTATAGTACTAATTATTAATAACTTTCATCACGTCTTTGTTGTAAAATTGTACCTCATGTTTTGTATGTAAATATAATGCCAAAAGTACCAAAGTCTGAAGACGACGCACAAAAGTTACGCATTGAGATCCCCGATTTTGAACAAATTAAAGTAGATACAGAAGTAAAGTCGCCTACCACTTCTCCACGTATAACAAGGAAAACAGCTGCAATCCTCGCCATGTCAGAGTTAGAACTCAATGTACTATTCAAGTTTATTAAAACATATGACGGAAGTAGGGAAACTTTAAACTCATTTCTTGTTAATTGCGATAACGGTTTTAGCCTCGCTACAGAAAATCAAAAACCTATTTTATTTAAATTCATTCTCAGCCAATTAAAAGGAAAGGCTGAAATAGCCTGCTCTATTAAGGAGTTTGTAACATGGGAACAACTAAAGGATTTTTTGAAAACCCAGTTCAGTGAACGGAAGCACTACTCACATTTACTTACGGAACTTCAGGAAAATAAACAAGGTCCGCAAGACAGCGTTAGTCAATATGCATTACGTACAGAAACCTGCCTCTCACAGTTACTCACAGAAATATCGTTATCGAATGCTAAGCCTAAAGAATTGCCCGGCCGTACAGCGGCTATGGAGGATCTCGCCCTCCATCACTTCCTTATGGGGCTCCATCCCCGTATATCCAACATTGTGAGGTGCAGGTCACCACGTACATTGAATGAAGCCATTAACTTTGCTATTTCTGAGGAACGAATACAACAAACGTTATATAAACGTTCTCAACCAGATCAGAAACCTAACAATAACAATAATAACAACAATAACCGATACAAACCAAACCCTTCCACTTCTAGGCAGATCTATAGTCCTTCCTCCTCTTCACAAAAGCCTTCTAGCCCTGCTCCACAGAGAACTTCCAATTTATTCTGTCGTTATTGTAAGGCGACCGGACACGACATCTCTACTTGTAGAAAACGTGAATACAACAATAATCATTTCCGGGTTCAACAAAACCAATCGACCAATCAAAACTTAAACAGGCCATCACCTAGAGTGAATTTCCTTGAACAACCAGAAGAGGAAACCGGTTACGATGAGGAAGATCTCTCACTAGCCAACTCGGACAATTTAAACGAACAGTAGTCTCGCCACGGTGTCGCTCGAGACCACATCTAAAAGCCGACACCCTCGCTCACTCTTCAAAATCCAGGGACCACCCGGGTAACCAGCCCCAAATAAGCGCCCATTCTTCTAAAATCATGGACCACTCGGGTAACCAGCCCCAAATAAGCGTCCATACTTCAAAACCCAGGGACCACTCGGGTAACCAGCCCCAAATAAGCGTCCATACTTCAAAATCCAGGGACCACTCAGGTAACCAGCCCCAAATAAGCGCCCATTCTTCTAAAATCATGGACCACTCGGGTAACCAGCCCCAAATAAGCGTCCATACTTCAAAACCCAGGGACCACTCGGGTAACCAGCCCCAAATAAGCGTCCATACTTCAAAATCCAGGGACCACTCGGGTAACCAGCCCCAAATAAGCGCCCATTCTTCTAAAATCAGGGACCACTCGGGTAACCAGCCCCAAATAAGTGCCCATTCTTCAAAACCCAGGGATAATTCGGGTAATCAGCCCCAAATAAGAACCCGACAATCAGAGTACACCTCTTGTATCACCAACCGAAAGTCCTCTCAAACCTTAGTTCCTAATTATATTAATAAGGACATCTATGAGATCAATATAGATACTACCAAAAGACTCTTACCTCATGTCTTAGTAGAGTCAAGTGTATCAGAAATTCCCTTATCCTTATTAGTAGACTCAGGGTCTTCCATATGTTTAATAAAAGAATCAAGTATCCAGAAACATCAGAAACTAATTAAGGAGTCTATCAAACTTAAAGGCATTGACCCTGGGGATGAACCTACTCAAACTGAAGGACATTTCCAACTAAGATTAAATTTAAAGAACAATAAATCAACCTCATTCAAATTCCACGTTGTCCGAAACATTAACTTACCTTATGATGGTATAATAGGCACCGACTTTCTTACTACTTTTGGTTGCAAAATCGATTATACACATGACACTTTGAGAATAGGGAAATTTGATATTAAAATACACTTCTCTGAACCATTTTATATTATCCCTCCACGTACCGAAGCCGTTATTGAATGTTCAATCCAAGAAACAAATCTCAAAGAAGGTGTTATCACGGATCAACACCTCTCCGACAATTTGTTAATAGCCAACTGTATAGTTAAAATCAAAAATAATAATCGTGCTAACTTAACCGTTGTAAATACTTCAGAAGATTATCTTAATGTAAAAACTAATCTTAACCTAACCGTCGAACCCCTATCTTCAACAGCATTTTCAATTAACACGGGTATTTTAGAAACGTCCAAAAGAACTCATGACGTAATCCATTCATTGAGAACAGAACATCTTAACCAAGAAGAAAAAGAAGCCCTTATAGAACTCTGTTCTCAATATTCAGATATCTTTCACTTACCCGAAGACCAACTGACGTACACCTCAGCAATCAACCATCAAATAAAAACTACCAGTGATATCCCGATTCATACTAAATCATATAGGTTCCCAGAATGCCATAAAAAGGAAGTTGAAACACAAATTAACAAAATGCTTGATCAAAATATAATAGAACCTTCCTCCTCTCCTTGGAGCTCACCCATTTGGGTAGTTCCTAAAAAAGCAGACTCCCAAGGCAAAATCAAATGGCGGATAGTTATTGATTACCGAAAATTAAATGACGTCACAATTGGCGAAACTTATCCTATCCCGCAAATCACAGAAATCCTTGATCAATTAGGAAACAGCAAATACTTCACGACCCTTGATCTCACTTCCGGTTTTCATCAAGTCCTCATTTCTCCCGAGGATGCTCCTAAAACAGCCTTCTCCGTACCTCAAGGACATTATCAGTTTAACCGGATGCCATTTGGCCTTAAAAACGCACCGTCAACCTTTCAGAAATTGATGAACAATTGTCTCTCTGGCCTACAAGGCACTCGCTGCTTTGTCTATCTTGATGATGTAGTCGTGTATAGCCACGATTTGCATTCTCATATCGATAACCTTAAAGAAGTCTTTGACAGAATCCGAAATTTTAACCTCAAACTACAACCAGAGAAGTGCGAATTTTTCCGTAAAGAGGTAGCCTACTTAGGCCATGTTATTAATCAAGATGGGGTCAAACCAAATCCCGATAAAATAAAAGCAGTATCCCAATTTCCTGTCCCTGAATCCCCCAAAGACATCAAGTCGTTCCTAGGGTTAGTCTCATACTACCGTAGATTTATACCCGATTTCGCCAAATTAGCTAAACCATTAACATCCCTCCTGAAGAAAGACGTCCCATTCGTCTGGAAAAATGAACAGCAGCTTGCCTTCGAATCCCTTAAGGATAAACTCACATCAGCCCCAGTCCTGGCGTACCCCGATTTCACGAAACCCTTCTTACTAACTTGTGACGCATCTAATTACGCTATATCAGCGATATTATCCCAGGGTCCCATAGGGCAGGACCGTCCCATTGCATTTTCATCACGCACTCTTAACAAAGCGGAGTGTAATTACAGTGTTACCGAAAAGGAGTGCCTTGCAGTGATTTTTGGCACCAAAGTATTTAGACCGTATATATATGGTCATCGTTTCACTGTTCTTACCGATCATAAACCCTTAGAATGGCTATTTAAATGCAAAGACCCGGGGTCTCGTCTTATTCGTTGGCGCCTAAAGCTCGAAGAATTCGAGTACGACATTAAATACAAAAAAGGTAAAATCAATACCAATGCTGACGCTCTATCCAGATATCCTGTTAATCCAGTCCAACCAGAAGACGCACAAGCGCCAAATCCCGATAAAGAAGGAGAATCTTCTCATGAGTTAGATAAGGACCTCATGGACCTACTAATATTACCACCATCATTTAACCCCGATGAGATAGAGTCGCAATCCTTCGACCTTCTTAATCCCAGTGAAGTTATACCACTTCCCGAAATCAATCAACCTATTCCTGATTTCCTCGATTCTAGCGAAGATATTTTACCCTCTGCTGAGATGAACCTTCCACCCAACATACCCGATTCCCTCAGGGAGGAAATCGAAAATGAAGGAACCAACCTACCTCAACCTATCCCGGAACCTTCATCGATTCCTGATGTACAACCCGACATTGTCGTTACGCCATCCTCTAGTAGTCTAGACTCCCCAAATGACGATTATCCTTCTTTCCTAAAAGCCATGGCAACTAAAAACCTAACCTTCAATACAAACATTCAAGAACATAATCAAGATATTACGAAATCTGAACATAAAATCATTATCCTACCCACCTCGATAGACCTTGACGAATCTAACCCTTTTATACAAAGGATTATAGATAATATTCCCGATAGCACAGAACTCCTAAACGCAGAAAGAACTCTTAATTCATTTATCTCTTTCACTCAAAGTGAAAAAACTTACTATTTCCTCTTTTTCAAAGTCTACCACTTTGACAAATCTACCTATAAGGATATTTACGATAGCCTTAAATCAGTTCGAAACGAACTAGTTATTAAACTTGATATTAATTCGAATCCTAACATCGCTATAACAGACTTTAAAAATCCGTTTGACACCCATCAATTTATCAAAATTTATAATATGCTCCTCTATTTATTTAATAATACTAATATTAATATACACATATTTAAAGATAAAATAATATACCCATCACTTTCCGAAATTCCTAAAATCCTTAAAGAAAATCATAATATCCCAATTGCTGGTCATCTGGGCATGAACCGGATGCTACAGCGAATCCAAGAAACCTTCTACTGGAAAAATATGCGTAGTGACATCGAATCCTTTGTAAGGAAATGCCCGCAATGCCAGACTAATAAAGCCCTTAGACAGATTAATCGCGCCCCCATGCAAATAACCAGTACATCAACCGAACCCGGTCAACGGATATCCCTCGATATCGTTGGGCCGTTACCTGAGGCAGGTCCTGCTAAATTAAAATACATACTTACCATTCAGGACGACCTTACTAAGTTCTCTTCTGCATACCCCATCCGCAGCACTACAGCTGAGGAAACTAGTGAATGCCTGCTCCACTATATATCTATTTTCGGTATTCCCAAAACTATCCTTACCGACCAAGGAACCAACTTCACGTCAGATCTTTTTAGGAAAACCTGCGAATTCCTTAAAATAAAGAACCTTTGGGCTTCCCCATACCATCCACAAACCCAGGGGGCCCTAGAAAGAAGTCACTCCACTCTTAAGGAGTATCTCCGATCCTACACTGATGAAGGACAAACAAATTGGCCTCGTTATGTCTACACTGCCATGCTCACTTATAATACTGCTGTTCACTCTACAACCCATTTCACACCATACGAACTAATGTTCGGTAATAAACCACTTATCCCGAATTCCATTTATGAAGAATCTCCTGGAGCTACCTACCCCGATTATGTGCGAATGCTTCAAAATAGATTAAAATATTCAAGAGAGAAAGCTCTTGATTTTATGAGAAAGTCCAAAGAAACCTCTAAAACCTATTATGACACGCGAACTCGGGCCACTAGATATAAAGCTGGAGATTACGTGTACTTAAAAAACCACCTACGAATGCGTAAAGCACTCTCGCCCCTTTGGAAGGGTCCTTACAAAATTGTAAAAATTAATGGTAACAATACACTTACCTTACTTATTAATAGACGGCATGTTACGCATCACTTCGATCAAGTGAAACTAGCCAACGTCGAACCAAACCTGTAAATATAAATACACATAGTTAGTTAGATATAGGAATCAGTATATACTCACCTTGTATCCCGTACTCCGAGTATATATATATAATATATACGTATAAATTAATATAATCTTTAACATAATCTAGGTTAGATGTTAGTTTACTTACCTTTACTTACCTTATTATTATTTACAGTTCGGCTCGAGAACAAACCCGTCAGGATTTCATCCAGCCGATCACTTCCAGTTCAGGCCTCTACTATGATTACCTAGGGAAAATGAAAATAAATAATGTCCATTTAAAAGTAGTTATACCGATAGATATAGCGCATTTCCGTCCACATGTGGAAAATATTAGAGTAATCCTAGGAATTACAAAACAGTTGTGCCATGAAATCCACGTTGCACAAATTGGCTATGAATGTAGTAGCTGGCTACTGCCGTTAATAGCGCGGTTTCAGGGCATGAGTAGAGAGTTTGAATCCATTTCCCATTTGATAGATAAGAGAAATAGACGCAGCGCCTGGATAGGTGGTGTCGGCACTGTTCTTAAACAGATCTTTGGTACTTTAGACGATGAAGATGGATTGAAATATGATGAAGCAATAAATACACTTCAAAATAATGGCAAGCAGCTAACTTCACTAGTGAAGGAAAATATTCTTATAACCACGTCGGTACTGTCACATTTCAATACCACCTTACATCGAATATTGGATAATGAAGCAAATCTCAATAAAGCTATCAACGAACTCACAAGCAGCGTTAAAAATATAACCGAAATTACTGACAAGCTGCAGGTGATTACCAACATTAACGAAATGATCGATATGCTGGAAACGTCAATACTTACCCTGTCCTTCCAGCTGGAAGACATAACTAACGCCATCCTATTTAGCAGTAGGAATGTATTGCACCCTGCTATTATTACACCAAGTCAGCTACATCAGGAGCTCGTTGATAACTACAGACATTTGCCCGGTGATCTCGAGTTGCCTGTAAACTTAGACATTAGTGCTATACACCTAATTTTAAATATATCTAGTTTAGTATGTTACTATGTTAATGATAAAATTATATTTGTTCTCCAAGTGCCGCTGGTTAATACCAGGGAATATGTACTATTCCATAGTATGGCACTTCCTACTCCCTATACACCTAAGGCACCAGAAGCGTTTAGTTTAATTACACCTAATAGTAAGTATATAGCAATGACCAAAGACAAAACTTATTACTGTACCTTCGACAACCTGGACATCTGCAAGACCGTATACATGGGAACCCTAATTTGTGATGTTGAGAACGTGTACTCTACCGACGCAAAACCTACCTGTGAAAGTGAGTTATTGTCAAAAGTGATCAGTGAAAAACCAGTGCAGTGCAAAACAAAAGTTCTTATGGGAAAAGTGGATCTGTGGAAACCATTAGCCAATAATAAGTGGATATATGTACAATCGGACCCTACTAAATCGCAATAGAATGCCAGAACGCTCAATTGTATGAATTTAGTATTTTAGGCACAGGAATACTGAGTATTCCCAAAGGCTGCATTGGGTACTGCAAGAGTACTACATTAATACCTAAGTACAATCTTCTCAATATTACGTCACCCATAAATCATATGCCTGACTTTAATTTAATCAACGACACTTGTTGTAACTTAATTAAATTAAGAACAATAATAGATGATATGTCCCATAAACATATAGATAACATAGACCTAGATGACCTTAATCTAGAAAACAGAAAGTTTGATTCAATTCTGAAAGACTTGGACAAAATTGACTATACCCAGAAGCAGAATTTTCTAAACCATGGGGCACATTATTCTATTATGACTATTATTACCTTTATTGTTATAATTTTACTATTATGCTATTTTACCTATAAAAGGTTATGTAAATCCGATGGCAACCGACTCTGTCCAGTGAGATTTAGTAAGAGTAGTCCAGCACCTAAGCAGTTTTCTCCCGAGGACATACTGACAGACATACATACAACAACCCCTGAATCAGAATCTAGCATCCCTATGGCTCCACTTAGGACTAGAATATAATAGAGACTTTGATTAACCCCAAAGTCTCCACTTAACGGGGGAGGTGTTACATCCCTATATTGTAGGCCTTAGTGCAGCCCTAGCTGCCTTCATGCTGAGTCAGCCCTCTCTCTCTCCAGGCTAGCTCTCAAGTCCATCTCGCAGCTCAGTTCGTATTCGGCTCTCATCCAGCGCGGTTGCCCTCGGACAAAGATACTATCTATTGTCCTTTTTGCTATTAAGTTCTTAAGGATTAAAAATAGTTTTTTTTAAAAACGAGTTTTCCATTTTCCGCGTAACAGTACGTTACAATTTCCACTATTCTAGTTCTCCCGAAACCGCGACAAGGAACATCGCATCACAAAAACAACGAACCTCCTGGAGGCAGCTTGGTGACGACGAACAACTCCTTCCTCCTGGCGGGGTCTGCGCCGATCCAGCGGCGGAGCGCGCGCCCCAGCGCCGCCTCGTTCTCGTAGGCCCGTGCCGTGTCGAAGTGGCGGTAGCCGGCCGCCAGCGCCGACTCCACGGACTTCTCCAGAACCTCATCTGATGCCTGTTACCATATGAGAACAAAAATCATTACAACTGGTTGCATAAATTACCGTGTCGGCTTAATACCTTTAGGCGCAGTTTATCTTTGCTGCTGAAAAAGTTCCATTTGTAGTTTTATATCTTAACTAGCGACCCGCCCCGGCTTCGCATGGTTATAATCACCATCCTCTTGAATCACTTTATTTATTTAAAAAAAACGCATTAAAATAACGATTTAAGCATACAATAGAAAAAACGACTTTGTTTTATACTATGTAATGATAGTGATGATGATAGTGATGGAGGATTTTTGTTGGTATCTTAGGTCATTTGTTCGGTATAGGACAGATTCGGGTTAGGTATTGAGAACTTTTTTTGTAGCTAGCTTTTGTCTGCGGCTTCGCCAGCGTGAACTTCCCTCGGGATCAGTGCTTTTTCCGGGATGAAAGGTAGATACCCTATGTCCTTCGCAATACTTCTAGCTATGTGTAAACAAAATTTCAGAGAGATTGGTTGGTAGAACTTGAGTTATAAGTATGGTAACTAACACGACTTTCTTTTGTATATATATATATATATATAAGTTTAGGCGTTTTGAACACGTTTTAATTAGTTTTATACACATATTAAGTATATTGAAGATAATATTTTAATAATTTGTCACAACAGTAAATTAAATACAAATACATACATACATAACAACAGTTAAATACCTGTATGATAGGCAGTTATTTTTAGAGTTCTCTTAGTTATTCGATGAGGAAATACAAAATAATCCTTGTTTATGTAAATATTCAATTATACATAATTTTAATCTTAAAAGTTAAGGGGTTTAGGGTAGACGTAAGTACCATCAATTTATTTCAGGTGATAGAGTATCTTGGTAGCTCAGAATAACAATAGAAGACAATCTTCGAGGTGTGAATGTGGCGTTTGATATAGAGAAAAGAGGCCAACAGAAACATCCCGGCCTAATTTTATTAAAATTATTTGCACGGGCTCGAGCTTATATTAAATCACACGTCGTTTAATCGTTCGTAGTGAGTTCACTGATAAAGATAAGTAAACAATACAATGGTACACCGTAGCAGAGTTGCAAAAAAAACAAGAAATTAAAAAAAAGACAAGTTTTATTTGCTTTAATCAATGTTTCATGTTTAATTTATTGTTTTTTTTTCACGTTTTGTTACGACGATTTTTTTCATGTTTAAAACATGATTTATTCGCAGGCACATATTTTTACTTGACTGTATGGGCTTTTATTCCTATGCCTTTGCACTGGCAAGCGCGCATTTCTTTGGCATTGACATTGAAAAAATTGCCAAATTGGTAACAGTTTTTAAGTCTCTCAATAAGAAAATGCCAAAACATTATGATTATTTAGATTTGCAGGAGAGTCAAGATCAAGAAACCTACTTTGAAGAATAAATCCTTGATAATGTGTCTGATAATTATATCCATACTAATATTATAAATGCGAAAGTCTGTCTGTCTGTCTGTCTGTCTGTTGCCCGCGGCTCCGCCCGCGTGGGACTCGGTTATATCGCGTCCAAAAGTAGCCTATGTTTGACCTCAGGTCGTTAACTACATCCCTACCAAATTTCATCACAATTGGTCCAGCAGTTTAGCCGTGAAGAGGTGACAGACAGACAGACAGACAGACAGACAGACAGACTTTCGCATTTATAATAGGTATTAGTATGGAAGTATGGATAATATAATGTTTATTTTCTAAACATGAACTTGTTTCATATGTCAATAAATACTTTGTTGAAAACATGTTTAAAACATTGTTTGAAACATTGTTTAAAAACAGAATGAAAAAATCAATGTTTTATTTCTATGAGTTTTAAACGTGTTTTAAACACACTGATTAAAACAATATGTTTTTTTCGTAACAACTCTGCACCGTAGGGTATTAACAAGACCTATTTTCTGGCAACAGTTCTTTTTTTGCCATGACATTTTACTTGTAAAGACAATAGAACCCAAAGACAAGAGTCAATGTTTCTGGTCAACATCTAGCAGTGTAAATAAAATTGACATAAAATCAAAATTAATGAACCAACAATGGTAAATTAAAAGTTAATGTAAAATAAAATAAAAAATGGGCAAAACGACAGTAGGTGTGCGACTTTCCGGAGTAGTATGTCTTCGGAAGTGTCCTGCAAACGTTCCGTTGTGAACAAATGGTCCTTTGAGGAAAGCCAAGCCACCACCTCCAGAGGATTGCCTTCGAGGTCCAGCGGCGACTGCGACGGAGCCGACCATTCTTACTGCGAACACTGCTCATGTGACTCCGAATCCTTATTATCGAACATCTTCGGCAGACCATGCGTTATCATGGACTCTGACACGAAAATTCACAAATCCAAATGGAAATCTATTAAAATATTCTTCAAACGTTTGAGGAGGAAGAAAAAGAAAAGGAAGATAACTGCAGCAGAGAAAACGCAAGGAGATTCAATTGAGAAAAAATAAAATATGACATTGTATTGTAACTGTTAGCGTGCGACTCTACGGGTCAATCTTTCACGGTCAGTTAATTAAATATTACGTGAGAAATGTTGTCTGAGTTCCCACGAGTACATTCACTTTGAACAGTCCAACCTGCAATCTCCTAACATTCCGAAAACCTTATTCAACTAACTACAGATTTTAATGTAGAGGAATAGAGGTAAAAAAATACTATTCACCTCGAATAAAGATAGTAGATAGTAATTAAAAGGCCTACTGGGTCACATTCTTTATTAGATACCTTTTAACAACACAATGAGATTTTTGATTTACGCGAATATACCTACCTAAGTAATAATTATTCCCGGGTTCGGAAGCGATAAAATAATGTAGATACTTAATGTATATAAGTAAAGCAACACAACAACAGAACGTTGTTGCTTATAAAACCCGGCTTAAATATGGTTGTGTTAAATTCACAAATAGGTACTAGCTTACCACTTACTACCCAGGACTTTTATTCCGCCGGAAGTGTTTGTGATGATATTGTTATTAGATGTAGGTTTTTCTCCTTAAAGATATTAATCCTATCCACTTGTGCAAACTATTGATTCCGTAGAGGTGTTATTAGATCGCGAAGAACTACCCTAGTTAATCCTCAAAAACTTCGCGTTTACGTTCTTATATTATTAGTAGAAAGGAATACATCACCATATCATAAATTACTATGTATTTGTAGGTACAATCTGTTCGCATGCGAATCAACAATTAAATCAATTAAATTTAACAAAATCATTAAAGAGAAGTGAAGAATTAAAAAAACATTAAAAACAAAAAAGACTGTACTTACTTGCCATGTTCCAAATCCGATCCTAGGCATTTTGTCCCCTCCTTCCAGAAGATAATATTCAGGAATTGCCATTGTTATTAATCAGCTGGTAACAATAAACTAAGTGAAGGCTGTCGTTCGTTTCGCGGATAACGTCACAATGCGAGGCAAGGGATCAGTGACCAGCGCCACACTGCCTGCGCCTGCGCCGCATACGCATACAGCCTTGATGTTGCCGATACCGGTTTTAATGCATGATTAGGTAGATATTGTAAATGGGCCTGGTGGAGTGACCTATAATATGTTATTTCAGTATCAAAATTCTACTGCAATAATAGTGGGGCTATTTACATATCAAACGAAATCAATATAATATCAAATACTTACATACCAATAATTCTAAAACATAGGTATTTGCGCAAATCAGGGTATCTTTCATCCAACCTATACATGCCTATTTACAATATTTTAACACCCATTGCAATACTTCTCCGAATGACTAATGAAGATATATATAACCCTAAGGTTTGAAATTCGCCATTTACATTTATATGTAATGAAGTTAAAGAAATAAATATAGTGCTCTTCTACACTATAGTACCAGGCTCTACCTATCTATCTGACTATCGGTCGGGACGTCAAGAGTGCAAGTCACAATAAAATTCCACGCCTCATGCAAGGCTATGTAGATACATTCGCTACCTTGTTCTCAAAACGATTTGTCAACAAAAACATTCGACGTTCGGTTTCTTCCTATAAAAAGTATAAATTGTGTCCGTGTTTTTTGCGTATTTTAATGTCCTTAATGATACTGCTGAATTTGAAAGGTAGAGACCCGGTTGGAGACCGAAAGCAAAGAATACTACTAATATACATACTTACATACTAATATTATAAATGCGAAAGTCTGTCTGTCTGTCTGTCACCTCTTCACGGCTAAACTGCTGGACCATTTGTGATGCAATTTGGTATGGATATAGTTATGCATTAGGAGTCAAACATAGGCTACTTTCGGGCGCGATATAACCGAGGCCCACGCGGGCGGAGCCGCGGGCTACAGCTAGTCTTTTATAATTATCGTCCACTTCTCGATCTTCTCTTGTTTTATTCTTCCCTGCCAGCCCAGTCCCAATAATTGTATAGTTTAGGCTAAGAAACTTCTTATCTAGGTACCTAATTAAAAATAGACAAAGAGAACAGAGACTTTTGGTCAAAACTTTCCTCGTTTATTAGCAAAAATAATTGAGACCTAATAGGTAACTGATCTACGGACCTACTTAAAAATAAATATTGTAAAACATCTGCAATACGTGCAGAGTAAGTATAGTACTTACGACGTATTGAAGCTGGTATTACAAAAGTATTATGCGTTTGTTTGTTTGCCATAAAGGATGCAATCGCATTATCTGCGGGCGGTATCTCGCTGTACGGATATAAACGCCACTTTAAACTATCAGCCAGGCCTATCTGCAAAACGCAAACAATTGTATTGAGTTGTCGTCGACAATAGCAATTTAACAGCAGTTTATTTTTAACCCCCGACGCAAAAAGAGAGAAATAGTTTTGAGCCTTATATGTGTCTGCCTGTAGAATCCATACTTCCATACTAATATTATAAATGCGAAAGTCTGTCTGTCTGTCTGTCACCTCTTCACGGCTAATCTGCTGGACCTATTGTGATGAAATTTGGTAGGGATGTAGTTAACGACCTGAGGTCAAACATAGGCTACTTTTGGGCGCGATATAACCGAGTCCCACGCGGGGCGAAGCCGCGGGGAACAGCTAGTAATAAATAAATAAATAATAATAAATATATGGGACAAATCACACAGATTGAGTTAGCCCCAAAGTAAGTTCAAGACTTGTGTTATGGGATACTCACTCAACGATACTATATTTTATAACAAACTAGCTTTTGCCCGCGGCTTCGCCCGCGTGGGCTTCCCGGGATAAAAAAAATCCTATGTCCTTCTCCTGGCTCTAAACTACCTCCCTGACAATTTTCAGCTAAATCGGTTCAGCCATTCTTGAGTTATAAGTGGAGTAACTAACACGACTTTCTTTTATATATATAGATAAGATACATATATAGATAAACATCCAACACCCAGGTCAATCAGAAAAAGATCATTTTTCATCTTGACCTGACCGGGGATCGAACCCGGAACCTCCTGAGTAGCGGTCAGGCATTGTTAACCATTACGCCACGGAGGTCGTCTGTAGAAGGTAGAAACGTAGGAGTTAAAAGATTAAACTCACAGAATAGAGTTTGTGTTTATCTGTGAGTGAACTGATTTGGATGCATGCCTTTTTAATTTGAAAGCCGATTTTCTGGCGGTGCGATGATTAGTTTAGACCTGTTTTATCAAACTCAGTTTAACTGTTTGAAGATAATCTGCTCAATTCCTATTTGACTCTATTTATCCGTCTATTTTCTCCATAACCCTTTATATACTTTTTTATTTCAATCATTAATTTATTTAGACTTTCTTAACTGTTTAGGATTATCCGACTGCGCCAAAAAGAGAGTTATGTTTTACGAGTGCATGTTATGTAGGTTGAGTATAGGGAATCGTTTAGGTAGGTACTTCAATATGAAACCTAAACAACTTAATAGATTACATCTTAAGTTGTTTTGTGGTGATACTAATTTGTTATACTTAGGTACTTCCACAAAGCAAATTCGTGGGTACCTACTTCATTTCAAGGTTATTCTTTACATTTCTATGTTGGTCATTATTTAATTTGATAAAAAATTAGTAAGCACATGCTTTCGAAAATTGACTTGGTTTATACTTATCTAATTGCACAGACGTCAGCGCAATATTCCTCTTATTAATAATTGATTTGTAATCGCTTCGGAAATTCTTAATGACTTTTTAATATCTTGCCACAAAAACAGATATCGTATTACATGATAACACAATGGCTACACAATATAAGTTACAAATTAATTTTCCCACATACCCTTAAAGTAATAACATTCTTTTGTGTGCAAACAGTATCCATTTCCCATTGAACTGGTAAATTGTATGAATGGATGGACGTCACAACACTCGTGAGCTCATTGGGGCGTGATCTCCGCGAGTGCGGTGCGGTTCCTGATAACATCTACTTATTAGGGATACAATTACGTTTAGGGGATGATTCGCAATTATTCCTTTGGGTGTGGCCTATGTAAGATCCACCTCTCTTTGAATCAAATATCATTTTCAACATTGGGTTTGTAGATTTAGTTGTGATCGAGTTAGTGCAATGGACTTATCTCCGGTTTCTGGTCGGTGCAGTTCGGATTTCAGCATCGAGAGAATACTGAGAGACGACTCTAGAGATAGGCATAGAGGTGAGGTGCCGAGTTGGTTGTGCTGCACTCGGTACCGACCTCCGCGACTTCCAAGTTAGTGTCTTTTTATTCATATAGATTCCCCTGACTAGGTAGGCATTAAATGCATCCGTGAATAAATCAACAGTATTCAGCGGTAGTGGACTTCTTATAGTATTTTTTTGAATCCCCATGAATGTCTGTTTAAAGTCAATCAAGATCTATTAATTAATTTAGACCTGAAAGTATAGGTACCTATGTTTAAGTAATATGTACAGACAGTTAACTTTTGTGTTACCTATTAATATGTCTGTGTATTGTTATGAGGAGTTTTTTTTAAGTGGAGCTTGATTTTCATTTTAGATGCCTTTTCTGCGATGTATGATTGAAATCATGTGACATAAAAGAATCAATCGCAGGGTCTACAAGCAGCGCCTGCCGCGCGCGGCGCTCCGGGCGGCACGCGCGAGTGCCGTTCACCGCGGCGCAGGCGGCGGCGCTGGAAGCAGCTTATGTCCGGGCTCCGTACCTCGCTCCTCCAGCTTTGCGGGCCTTAGCTGCTGCCTTACAGCTCAGAGACGACAGAGTAAGTTATATTGCTACTTTCCTCTTTGTGCCTCTTAAACATGATCACTCCGAAAGACTCAAGATCCCTCAGCATTGTTTATTTTTCTTTGTATCGCTGTCCGTATTGTGAACTCTCATGGTAGACGCCCAGGAGTCTCACGTGCCCATTGCAAGGAAAATTTTCACGCGCTTTTTGAAAGACCTCATGTTGTATTCTCTATGGAAAACCAGGAAAAAACAACGAGCTAATTTAATGCTAAAATAATAATCTAAACGAATAAAGTAATCAACCTTTTTCATCACCAATATTTTTTATCAAACAGCTAAAATCATAATAAATATAGTTTCTTGTTACAGATAAAAATTTGGTTTCAAAACCGGCGAGCGCGTGAGAGAAGAGAGAAAAGTAGTAACATAACACCGCCACGAGAAGTGACTCTACCGCCGACACCGCACATCATGAATCCAAATACTGGGCAATGGATACACAATAATTCTCCATCTTTAGAATACAATGCTGATAGTCGTAGTTCTGCACATGATGAGGCGGAGGTAGAGAGACGGCCTTATGATTTGACGGTGACACCTTTACATACATCTTTTTATTTCCATTCTTCGAGTGCGTCACCTGACGATGATAGATCGGAAACGCCGCTCGATATTGAAAGTATTGACGAGTAATACACTTTTATCATAATACAACGAATGCTGCTGGAAGTGCTGGATAAGCTCTCCAGATGACATCGGCTCCAGTCCAGGGCTTTATGTAGAGCTAAAAGTTACAATACAATATCTATATGGAAAGGCACGGCGGGCGCAGAGCTATATATAATAACGTTTTAGTATTAGAACTTTACGTGTACTAGATCCACACAACCACAGAACTCTATCAAAGAACCGGGTTTGTTTATTTAATAATTTCCTTAATTCTATGATGCGCTATTTTAGATGAAAATGGGTAGATATCATTATTACACCCATTTTATAACAATTTCTGTGATATATTAATAGTGTGCCATTTAATTTTGTAATAAATACATTTTATAATAAATAACGTGTGAATTTTTTTACGTTTTTCTAAACTTTGTTTTACTGAGCTCTACCAAAGGTCATTTTTCTCAGAGTGCGAAAAATGCCACGCGCCAAAATATGATTGGGGTTTAATTCAAGCAATGAAAATTTAGCTACTAATTAAGTAAACAATAATCTTTCAAACTCCAAATGCCTTCATATCTATTAATTGGTGTTTGTAACCAGTTAAAATCAGTTTGCGCTTGTATTGGGGACGCGCTTGGCTCCATTCAGTGTATCCGCAAGCCAGCCCCTATCGTATTATAACCTACTCGAGTTTACGCTCTTGTTTATTATCAAATTAATTATTATATGCGTTGTTGGTATGTGTTATGTACTGCTTATTTTTTACATTTTTATTTTTAAACCCCTGACAAAAAAGAAGGGATATATATATAAGTTTGACGTGCTGTTTATCTATCTGTGGCATCAGTTAATAAAGGAATAGATCGCCTGATTTTGTCACTTTTAAGGGTTCCGTACCTCAAAAGGCAAAAACGGAACCCTTATAACTTTGTTGTCCGTCTGTATGGTATTGCTTCTTACCAAATTTCATGATTCTGGTTCAACGAGAAGTACTTCCCGTATCATATAGGTTTTGATTCTCATTCGCTCGTGGTACATACATAGCCTATGTCACTCGGGGATAGTGTGACTTTCCACGAAACACTACGTTGTCATGTATGAAAATATACGAAGCATGGCACACCACACGACGTGACGTGTAGCCACGCGCATACTGACGGCGCGTGGCTAAGCGCGGTTCAATTATATTCACGGAGCCAGAGTATTGAGACTCATATAAAACTTGGCTTGGTCAGATAGAAGTATAGATCACATAAAAGTCTTGAATAAATGCTTTTTTCCTTTACGTCAATATAAATGATTAGATCACGCGGCGGGCGCGTGGGCGGGTCACTGAACACACTGGTGTCTAGCAAATAGTTGCCATGTACTCGGTCTGCCTCTGACCGCAGATTATAGAGGGTGATCGTACTTGCTTATCTTTTTGATACTCTTTTGTACTTGATTTAAGAGATCTTTTCCCCAATTATGTAACTGAAATAAGTTAATTTTATTGCTAGTCATTTGGTCAAAACTCATCGAAACTTGTAGAAACAGTAATAAGTGTAGGACCAAGTACAATTATCTACGCTTTCTTTACTTCTAATTTTATGGAAAAAGACTAAGAACGATTGCTAAGAACGAACAACCTTGTACTCGTTGTACTTGTGTTCATAAATAAATAAGGTTGCAATGGAAGAGATAAGTCAGGATATTGTAAAAAAATATTTATTAGGAAAATAATATATAGTTACATTAAAAAAAACATTTTTATGCCATATTATTATTACCGATTGTTATTATCTTATAATGTAAAATAAACTTTACATTTACAAAGTATAATATCAAAGTATTGTAATATATTTAATTTATGCGTAAATACAATTCTTGTTGGTGTAAGTTCGTGTGTTTGATCGAGCCTCGCGTAACCTATAATAAACTCACACAAGTTCGTAAAATCATTTAATTTTACTGGATGCATAAATTCATTCACACATCAGCTACACTAGCTGGTCGCTCGGTTTCACCCGCCCGTAGTATACTATAGGTGTAGTATATTTTCTGTGGCTATAGTCTATTATGGATTTTATATATACTAATACTAATATAACAAAGCTGATGAGTTTGTTTGTTTTTTGAACGCTTTTAAATTTAAAACGAGGTCCAATTTCAAAAATTATTTCTGCATATGCTATCCTGGATTTTTAAATCTGTAATTTTTGGAATTTTTGAAATTGGACTTTTTATATATATATAGAATCCATACTTAATAAAGGTAGAAGTCTGTGTCTGTCTGTTACGCGTTCACGGTTAAATTGGTGGGCCAATTTTAATGAAATTTGATATGGATACTTTTTGGCGCGATATAACCGACAACCGGGCGGTTCCGCGGACAACAGCTAGTATTCTAAATAAATATAGTTAGCCATTTGAAGTGCTAATGTAGGTGTTTTTAAGGACCTTAATCATTACTTTAAGCAAACCAGACTTAAAACGCATAAAATAAACAAAGATTTATAAATCTTTATTATGGTAAAAAATTCTATACCTACTGAGATTTATTTTATCTTCTACAAGCCTTGGTTGGCTACTCCTATTTTATGAGCTTGTCAATGTTGACCAAACATTGGCCCCCAAACTCCCAATCATTGAATGAACTTTCTTGTCGCATTTTATCAAAATCAACTCTGGCTGAATAATTAATACGTATTTGTCACTATTTTGTACATACAGCATAACACGCCGCGCAAATTCATTAGCTCAACTTATCCATATCCACCTCCACTTTTCTGTACTGTGTCCAATGCAAGTAAAGTCTTATGACACTTATGATAAAGGTCACTATCCTACTGCAAGCACTATGACTGCGTGTGGTTGACGTTGACCGCACGCATGCTGTCGCTGAGAGCACACTGCTCGCCACTGCCGTCTTCTGGACTCTCCGTCGCTTTGCTGAGGATCTCGTAATGGGCTGCTTCTTCCTTCGGAGGGCTCGTCTCGTCTAGACTGTACCTGTGTAGGCAGAACAATATAAGTAGGATTTTTGTTATAAAACTGATACACGTTTGTCGATTTGTTCTGAATTTGGTTTCAAGTTTTATGAAGTCCGAAAAGCAGGCTACCTTTGGGCTTGATCTGTAAAGTGTAGGTGGAGGACTGACCACCCAGCATTCGATACATGGGCAACTTTTCCACACGTATAAAAAAAGGAAATGTGGCATATAGGTTCCAAGAAGGCATATTATTTAATTAACTATGGATAGTAGTAGGCAGCGGTAACAGTAGATTTTTAGTATTTGGGAAACAAACACTATACATTCAAATTAAGACTGCGTCTTTATCACAGGCAAAGAAAATATATACAATTTTAACTTTCTTGCAAAAATACAATAGGCGGATAATGCTAAAAGCATTATCTAACAGTCAACCTTTGGGTCAAACACTAATGTCACAGGTCTATAGCAAACAGTGTTTATAATCAATCATTTCACAGTCTATTGTTTATTTTTGCACCAATGTCACTTTGTTTATTTGTATCCTTTGTCCAGTCGGTTTCTAAAAGAGGATACTCGTAACTGATGTAAAACCTTACTTAGGTAATCTCTTCCGGTTATAGATCATATTTCTTACAACCCGTACTCGATTGCTCAGAAAGTGTTGGTAGGTATTTACTATGGTGCGAGATATATTGCAGTTAGTTAGTATTAGTATCTTTTCTCTCTCTATCATTTTGATTAGCGAATTCTTGGCTGCAAACAGCCGCACTCGGTCGTTTAATTATTACTTGCAACTCTTGTTTATATTTCCCTCTGAGATCTATACTAAGGAGTTTTAATAATTGAGTGCTGGCTGAAAGCTTTAAAACATGTAGTCTACTCAAACCTTTGACCTAATCCCCGTGATATATCAGCAAGAGGTTCATGTAAATGTAAGTAGTCCCTCAATCGTCTACAAAAAAACGGTTACAAAAAAAAGCGTTTATAGGCTACAGTGAACACTTACCATCAGGTAGGACGTATGCGAGTTTGCATACTCAATTATGTGTATGATTTAAAAATAATAGACATAGACCAGAAAAGTAGACTATACAGGATGTAAAGTGAACCTACCCGCATGCTCTGAAGAATGCGGCGGCGCCGGCGTTGTGCGTGAGCGCGGTGAGGCGCACGAAGCGCATGCGCGTGGCGAGCGCGAGCCTCTCCAGCACGCGCAGCACGCGCTGGCCCAGCCCGCGCCGCCGCCCCGCCGCTTCCACTTGCACCTCGTAACTGAAAGTTTAAAACTATTTATATCTAACCGTCTTCAAAATAAGGAGGTTCTCAACTAGGTTATAACGAACCAGTCCAATCGAGATCAAGTCAAATTAAGATCGATTTAGTCGTACTGGCTATCTAGTCGTTACTACCTTTTATGTTCTGGTAACTGCCTCTAGGTATACGGACATTGAGTCCTCTGTTTTTCCATTAGAAGACTTAACGACATTTACTTCCCTAAAAATTAGTAAATTCTGGCTGAAATAAGTATAACACATGCTTTACAATGTTGTTCTAGAAAGTAATAAGTATAGGTATATGTGTATGTATATAACCTAAATACGATTACTTATCGACCCCGTCTGGAACTGTGGACAGCGCAAAGCGACCTTTCAAGTCATTGATAGAGCAATTAAAAGTAATTGGCAACAGGCAAGTAAGTATTAATTACCGAGAAAATATATAGTATGGATCAAATTGTAGTACGAAAAACATAATATAAGCAGGTAATAGTGCCAGTAGTACGCGTATAGATAGGGTTCTTTAGTTGTAGAGGTTTTCGAGAATTACAATATTAGCTGTGTCCATAGTTTTACCCGTCGTTGCAAGACTGGTTGCTATATATTAATGCTATAAATGAATTTGTAAATGCATTAACTAACTGGTCAAGCGTCTATAAAAACATATTCGCCAAGTTGTAAAAAGTTACTAGTCCTGCAGTGTCAACTACAGGACTAGTAACTTTTTACAATCAAGACTGAAAAAATGAAACATGACTAAACACGTCAAGTTGGACATGAGCTGTATATTACTAGCGGCCGCCCGGGACTCCACTCCACTTCAATTTCCGTGAAAAGTGAAAATCCGTTATGTGACACTTCCTAACTATAAAATAGCATACATGCCAAACAGCTTGTTAGCTACATAATAGTATTTTTTAAGATTAAGTCTGACTTTTTAATATAAAGATACGTTTAGAAATAAAATGTTAAGACAAGTTGTCCCTATATTGCATCAAAACATTTACTAATATATAATAAGTGTAAGTAAATAGTTAATGTACCTCTAAATAATAGTAAAAAATAAGTTTAAACTCACTTTGATGAAATTCGAAATCAATCATTTAATTTTAATAATACATAGAAAATTTTCAATAATACATTTCATTGGTTTATATATTATATAGATACAATTTACGATGTTGAGTTATTGTATTGACCTGTGAGCATCTCGATAAATATTGTAGAAGATACGACACTCAATTAAGTAGTATCGTATTCTTAATTAGCAGACTTATTTTTTACAAACTTGAGTATAAACAACACAATAAATATGCAACTTATATATGGTATAGGTACCTATAAGTCACAAATTCCTATCTCGTTACTATGTCGATAGTCACTTTTCACACTCACTACTTTTGTTACACTTGGTTGGTTGCATTTGCTTAAAATATTTTTTGTTTTATGAAAATGTTTAATTTTACTTTCCGTCTTTGATACCCACGTCGCAATAATGAAGTGCTCACTACAAGAGTTCATCCTCGCATCCTACAAGCATTTTTTAGTAATTTGGAATAACTTTTTTTTTTTTATTATACAAAATTTGACGTGTAATATTTTTGTAACCATCAGAAGACATCAGTTTCATTTAACATTCTGTAAGGAACCTTGCGGTTAGCTAGGTTTGATCGCGGAAAAGCGGCCATGGGTTCCGAAGTAATCAGCTGAGTACTGAACCGAGAAAGCACAGACCAGAGAGTTTTCACCAAATATAATCAATCCTCAGCTGCTGTTTTATATATATTTATTTTAGAATGAATGCTGCCTTAGTTTGGTTATAAGATCACGCCAGCAATTTTTTGAGGTAGTATCAGTAGATAAATACTTTTTCATAAATGTTTAGTCGGTCAGTTCAATGGTTGGAGGTTTTATATGTTGTAACTATTTTCTAGTTTTATTGAGAGTTTAACATATTTGCAGTAACAGGCTGATGTGACTAAATAATTTTTAAAATAACAGCCTAATTATTCGTCTAGTCCGTAAAACTCGACTACTTTCTGAAGAATCAGTTAAATACAAAATAAGTTCGTCCCATACAAATCGAATGATAAGCTAAGGCGGCCCTATATATGACTCATTATTTTAGGCAATGGAAGTACTTACAGGTATACATTTTAGGAAAACCTGATGTCATTGGAAAATATTTATTGATCACCACCTGACCAAATTTAAATTCCTTACAAAGGCACCACGTCCGACGAGAACGGAAACCATGAATTAACACAAGATGTAAATGATAGCACATCGACTGCAGAGGACATAACTAGGTCCGCGGCGGCGTTTGCCATAGAAAACTAGACTGGGGTGAATGAAAGAATGACTGAAGAAAGTTTTGGAGTGATTAGGCGGGCCGGTGTTCGAGCGAGTGGGGCGTGTGGTGCGGGCGGGGGTTGGTGACGTAACCGCTTATCAGGCTGGGCTTGCGGCGGCGACGGGCGGCGTCTGCGCAAACTGAGCCGAGCAGCAGAGAGATGCAGGTGCGGGTCTGCCTGGTGCTGTTGTGCGCGGTGGCCGGCCACGCGGCCCGGATACTGGCCGTGCTGCCCACCAACACGAGGAGCCACTATGCCATGTACGGCAGGCTCGTCGAGGCCTTAACGAAGAGGCACCACCAACTCACAGTTATTTCGCACTTTCCAATGGTATGTACAGTTTCATTATTTATTCATGTTTAAAAGGGACAATTTAGTGGTATGATATCCTCTGTTTAAATAATAAGAGTAAAGGTTATTAAGAATTCTTGTTCAAGACGTAGAATACAGCAAATTGATAAGCCAGGCAAAATTAAATTGAGATTATTCTCAGGTCGAATTGAAATTGTTGGCTTCATAAAGATACTGCAATGTTTTTTTATTATTAAAAATAAACCATCCAATGAAAATCAGAACCAAATTATTGTCAAATCTAGAAATTATCGAATTCGTCAGATATAAGATAAATTCATGAATGTTGTAACTATCTAAAATCATAGGTTTGGAGGGTCTGGAAATATTATCCTTTTTCTTGGGAGCATAGGAAATGGATACGATTCACGCGTGCGTAAAATTAAACATCGTTAAAAGGTGAATTCGTGAGCGAGCGTAAAGAAATCGATTTTTCGTTAATGTCATTTTAGCTGATGATAATGATAAAAATGACTTTTGGGACACATAGTACATAAAAGTTATAATTAAAAATTTTGTTGCATCAGGTTGTCTTGGTTGTTAGCCCGCTTGTTAATCATTATCATAACATAGGGGAACCTTAAGGGAAACATGTTGGTCCTAATTTATGTAATACGTACAAACTTTCAAGTCAATCCCTTACGGGGCTACTCGGTGATAAGAATATAGTGAGTATGTAGAAAGTTACATTCTTACAAATATAATCTACAAGCAGTCAGTATTGTACAGTAGCGGTTATTATAACGATTTTTAGTCATAGTTATGTCTATGTAGTAACATAAAATATTTTTTCGATCGTTACATTCAACAGCACGGTGTAAACTCGTGCATGATATCATTGTCGTAAATTGTGAACTAAGTTGTCCACCCTGCCCAACACTAAACCTCAGTTCGATTAAATTAAGTAACATGATGTCAATGAACTTGAGTCCAAAACTCGTCTGCCAAGGTGATGATCGGTCATTCATACATAATAAGTATTTTATCAGTAGGCTTTATCGACCCATGTTCAAATTGTTTTCAATAAGCATACTCATAATTGTACATATCATTCAGACTGTAAAATTCGAGCAGATTTTTATTAAACCACGAAATTTAAATCGTCTAATAGCGGCAAAACTATTTGTATAGTAGGAGTAGCTCGTAGAATCGTATGGCCTTTCACCTCTCCGTTTGTCGCATCTTATCGCGAGGCACGCGCTGCACTCGGTGTATGTAATTGACACATTTTCTACCAATTTAAAATATTAAAAATAAACTATTTTTTTCCAGAAAAATCAACCACCAAATGTAGAACAAATAAGCCTAGCTGGGACCATACCAGAGATAACCAACAACCTGACAACGCGAAATCATTCGTTAAAGCCAGACTTCATGATAAACCTGGAGAATATCATGAAGGAATGTGTTCATGCGTGTGAAACTGTGTCCAAACTGCCCGCGATCAAATCACTGCTTAATTCTTCGGTCACTTATGATTTAGTGATTGTAGAAATATTTGGGAGCGAATGTTTTCTTCCTTTCGGGCAAAGATTCCAAGCGCCAATAGTGGGATTTCTCTCCAGCGTTCCATTACCATGGCTGAACGAACAACTGAGGAATCCGGAAGCGACGGCATACGTACCCGCTTACATGACACCTTTTGGTCAGCGGATGAATTTATTAGAAAGATTCTTAAACACGATGTCGGTTATCTGGGCAAAGATTCTATACAAATACAAGTCACAGATACCATCTCAGGTCAGTTAATACCTAGAATATAATTTAAACCATGTGCATGATTAACTGACGTTGTATTGTAACCCACGGTGATGATATGATGAATTCATCTAGAATTAAAGTTACGATAACTTGAATACAAGTGAAGCACACTAACCTATTTCCTTTATCTATTACAGACTATTGCCGATAAACTTTTTGGTCCTGGCCCTAAATTGGAAAGTCTAGCGCAGAATTACAGCCTGGTTCTGTCTAACAGCCACTTTAGCATTAACGAAGTGCGCCCTTTGGTACCTAGTTTAGTGGAAGTCGGAGGTCTACATTTGGACGAATCTCAAACACTACCTAATGTAAGTACCTATTAGTTTGTACCTAATATTTGATAGATGCTATTAGATAATTGTATGATCGGAAGTGGACAGTTTTGAAATTACGATTAAAATACGAAGTCGGTGTATAATGTATACCGTACCGTTTGCAATAGTTCGTTAGTATTGTTATCTATTTTGTGGATTTTATTAGGTATGTGCAAGATTTATTACTTATTCGGAAAATGTGGTTTCAGGATTGCTTCATAAAACTTAATAATTCCGGTATTAAACTAGATTATTGCAATTGGTAATTAGACATTTCATAAAGCAGGCATTCCAAAACTTTGAGTTCAAATAGTATAGAGTGGACTTTTAAGATGATTACGTGAATATACTATAAAAAGCTAACAAAGAACTAGACCCTTTGGAGAAGCTCCTACAAAAATACCCGGTATATTTTGAAACCATGTAATTAAGACATAATATATTAACAACTTAAGTAATGTTTTAAAAGTAACTTAAGTAGTCATTAGCCAACAGATTATGAGGGATCGGACAATTTAAAAATCTACCAACGGTAATAGCGCGGGAATATTACCATAGCTACAGTAGGATTGTCTCATCGTCTGATAGCCGTCTCCGCATGGCATCTTAAAACGTAGCGCAGGGGTTAGATAATAGTATCGACGACGCCAGGCAGATATCGTTAAGTATACCTACTCGTATTTATTGTCAGTTATCTTTAACTAGTGCGATACGCTGAACGACCATTGCATAAGGGTTTTCACAAAGCTAAGCTTTTGAAATAGCAATATAAAATGCATTTTCATTACTTAATCTCACATTTTGCCTAAATCCTATGAAACCATAGAATTTAGAGATCGCGCGCGATCTGTGACGCGAGTCAATTTTTTTCAAATCTACTCGTATGTATAAAACTATAACTCAGGTTTATGATAGTTTATGAGACATATTATATATTCTTCTTCTAAAGGAACTAGTGAAGGTTAGCGATTAGTCTTTTAAAGTCCTCCTTTTCTTTAGCTCTTCGAAATAGCTCCGCTGTGTATCCATATTATATATGGATATACAAAAGGTTGAGTCTATCATAAAAAAATGTTTAGGTTTAGCTAATGGGCAATCAAGGCGTTGAGGAGTACCGATGTCATATGTATAGACCTTTAACTGCACATGCAGTAATCTAGATAAGCTTCGTGCACTAATTAGTATGAAGACGGAAGTGTTGGGGATACACATTAGAGGAACCAGCGATGATAATGCATAATGGGTCTCAAATGTTATTCAACACAACATGATAACACTGTCATACATAGTGCATTCTAGAATCGTGCTTCACTAGTCCTTGATGAAAAATCATTTAACAATAAGATGTTATTGAGTCACCTATTTCTAAAATAAAGTAAAATTGCAATTTGTAGCACAGTAGTGTATGTGTCAGGTTAATTCAGAAATCACAAGGTTGATTCATCGGTCCGATTTAAAGTACAAGTGTGATTATACACATTTAACTTTATTATAATTTCATTGTGTAGTATATTTTGCATTGCAATATAAGGAAAACTCACTTTGAGGCTAGTTCAATCTATATAATTTGTATCATATTCTATGGTATTTACTTATTATTTACTAGCTGTTCCCCGCGGCTCCGCCCGCGTGGGACTCGGTTATATCGCGCCCAAAAGTAGCCTATGTTTGACCTCGGGTCGTTAACTACATCCCTACCAAATTTCATCCCAATCGGTCCATCCGTTTAGCCGTGAAGAGGTGACAGACAGACAGACAGACAGACAGACAGACAGACTTTCGCATTTATAATATTAGTATGGAAGTATGGATATATTGACTTTACATTCTTTTCACTCTGTGACTCTACCTTATTTCAGACCTATAAATTTTTGATACGAAATACTTAGTGAAATTCTAAGGCTCATTTATTTTGAATAACACAGAAAACTCATGATGCGATTTTTTTAAAAAAAAAGTAAATATTGTTTTTCTGTGGGGTAATAACAATTTTTTTTTAAATACAACAGACAATTTTAGCGCAATTGCAATAAAAATAAACAATTTTTTCTCTCTTTTGTCCCGTTTGATCGCTCGTGTCGTGTCGTGTCAAAGTGGACAGCAACCCATTTATCGACAACAAACTGCATCAGCTGCGCGTTGTGTGGCCGACCATTAACCCACATCGGCAAGTGCAACAGGGAACTATCTCGCGACCTCTGACTTGACAGATACTGTCAAATGAATCAAGCTGATATTGCCAAATTACTCCCGGCACATGCACAATCAATGGATACATCGACGACCTACTTTGATTGGCGGTGTCTTTGTTTATAAATTAATGTTAGAAATATTAATAACAAATAAATAAACTACAACAACTACTAACCTAAACTACTTACTTAACCTACTATTTAATTAATTACTTAGCGAAACTTCTTACCTAAAATTTACTAACCTATTACTTGAAGGCCAACTATTGGGCAAATTCAAAATAGTGCAGTCTATAGCCCTTTTAGACACTACAAAAAGAAGTTTAAAGGTGTGTGTCGGGGTGGTTGAATATTATCTCCCAATAGTTGACTGGTAGATAATGCTTTTAGCATAAAGTCCGCTAATGGTATAGGTATTTTGTACTTATGGAACAATAAAGTTTTAATAAATAAATAAAATATTTTTGAAATGAAATTATTTATTGTATATGATTTTTTTCTGATTAAGGTTGTGTATGCGGCTAAGAGTTGTTATGAGTATTATTGATACTTGTTTGATGCTCAAAACAACATTTCATCCGGCGACATGTCATGACTGAACTAATGAGACAAGTGATATCAGTAGCACAGAATAGATAATTGTAGGTAGGTACTTGTCAGTAGTCCGCGGTCCCGGACGAAATTACTGAATTACTGCGACAAGAAAATACTTTCTTTTTTGTGAATAGTTACTTAATATAAGGATCCTGTTGCATGAATATTATAGATAGATATACTCTTTATTGTACCATTTATATACAACATGTTGATACAAATACAAAGAATGTGTACAAAGGCGGACTTATCGCTTATGCAATTTCTTCCAACCAACCTTAAGGTAGATTGGAACAAAGTGGTGTATTATCTCTCTCACCTCAACCTTTAATTTTTTTTCACCAGAAACTGAAGTCAGTTTTGGACGCGGCCACCGAAGGCGTTATCTACTGGAGTTTCGGTTCCATGTCGCGTATAGAGACCATACCGAGCTGTAAGCTGGCGCAGATTTTCGAAGCCCTCTCCCGGGTTAGCCAGACCGTGCTGATCAAGATGGACAGACAAATGCTGTCCAGGAACCTCACTGTGCCGGACAATGTCTACACCATGGAATGGATACCGCAGTATGCCACATTGTGTAAGTTTTATATATATGCTTAACTCTACGACTATCGCTACAGAAAAACGAATATAATACTTCACTTTTGTTTTGTGTCACTAGTGTTTCGTGAACGTAAATAAAATAAGAACGGCGCCTTACGATAACATGTCATCTTGCTTCAGATATTGTGATTACAAAGTCAAAGCATAATATAATGGGTGGCTTCCTTCTTTAAGAATGTTGGAGTAAGAACCACCATTTTAGGTGCTTATAATTATAAAGCATTTTCTGCCGAAGACCAGGCAAAGTAGAGTAAAAAGTAGGAAAGCGGCCCCTGGGCTCCGAAGCAACGAGTATGCAACCTGCATGGAAGGTGCTAGGATTAAATTATAAGGCAATTGAGATAAATGAGTTGTATTTCCAGGTCACCCGAACGTCAAGTTATTCATAGCCCACGGGGGCCTGCTCGGGACTCAGGAGGCGGTGGCGTGCGGGGTGCCCATGCTGACCGTGCCTCTCTACGCGGACCAAGCCCTGAATGCGCGCGCCATGAGCGATCGTGGCGTGGCAAGGACGGTCACCTTGAGAGAAACCTCCACGCATTCATGGGTGGAGGCTCTCAACGACTTGCTTACAAATCCTAAGTAAGTACTGCTTTTAAACTTCTATAATTTAGGATTTGTACATAATCATCTTATCCTCGTATCCAATTTTCTTGGTCAAATGATGAGCAGTTATGGTTTTCACTATATTTTTTATGCAAATATCTTCTTCTTCTTCTAATGGTGCCTCTCCACTCCTACTAGTGTAGGTTAGCGATTAGTCTGTTAAAGTCCTCCTTTTCTTTAGCTTTTCATATAATATTGTTTCACTTACCAACAAGATTCGTTATTAAATTTTGTCCGGCCGTCTGTCTGACGTCAACCCTCTTTGGGAATGATGCTGTTGTCGGATTTCGCGAGTCGGATAGAGGTGCAACTAAATAGTGAAAAACTTAGCGAAACTCTTACAACATCCATTGCAAAAGTTATTTTACACACTATAGTTATCAAGGTGATCGAAGCTTCAGAAGTCAACGACACTGTTTAATGAAGGGCCAAAGGTCTCTAATAAAAATTATCTATAATAATAATATTTAGTTTACAATTCAAAACGATATTGGTACTGGCATCGACCAGAGTTGTTTATGCTAGCAGTGTTATCAGCGATGTCTCCGTCAAGTCTGTCAGGATTTTATAGAGTTCTAAGTCCTTACGAAATATGTATATTTTATTAAGGGCTCCGCTCCGTACTTATAGAGTGAAAATGAGACCCTGTTACTCATTGATGTATTTTTATTGTAATGATGTGGTGTATCATTTCATTATATTATTTTCTGTTTCACTATCACTACATAGTATAAAACAAAGTCGCTTTCTCTGTCCCTATGTATGCTTAAATCTTTAAAACTACGCAACGGATTAAGATGCGGGTTTTTTAATAAATAGTGATTCAAGAGGAAGGTTTTTATGCCCATGTGAAGCTGGTCGCTAGTTTTTTAAAATTTGCTTTGTTGAACTGTATATATCCACCGTACATCAGTGCAGCAAATTACTACCACCTATTTTGCGCACGCGAGCCTATTGCTAAATAAATATTTCAAATTCGATTGTCCTATAATAATCCATACTAATATTATAAATGCGAAAGTCTGTCTGTCTGTCTGTCTTTCTGTCTGTCTGTCTGTCTTTCTGTCTGTCTGTCTGTCTGTCTGTCTGTCACCTCTTCACGGCTAAACTGCTGGACCGATTGTGATGAAATTTGGTAGGGATGTAGTTAAAGACCTGAGGTCAAACATAGGCTACTTTTGGGCGCGATATAACCGAGTCCCACGCGGGGCGAAGCCGCGGGGAACAGCTAGTGTAGATATAAAAGATACACTTTTCTGTGCAAAAAAATAAAACGATAGTAAGTTTGAAAGTCATAATATTGGACCTGCCGGACTTCTTAAATTATATGTTAAAAGTAAATAAAACACTTAATATAATACGCATAAAAAAATAATTAAAATAAGAGTATACTCTGAAGTCAACGATTTTATTAAAAGTACATTACATTCTTGAGATACCAATTTATCATTATTTAGAGGCATTTTTTTTTTAATTAGTAGCTTTATTATAATACGATAGTACTGACTGGCGACAGCCGTCAGTGGCAGAACGATAACCTCTACAACACCCTCTATAACAATCGTATGACAATGATATCATCTACAGTTTCTTGCGATTTACTTAATGTATGTTGAAAAAAATATTCCAGCGGATTCTGCAAAAAACTTGATTGGATTGAAATCCAAATACGCATAAGATGCTCGGATGCACAAGAAACGATATGATAAAATTTTGATGTGTACCTCCTTAATTAGGCAAATTTTCAACCGCACGCAAAATTGGCACTTTATTTTTAAAATTGGCTTGTCGTTGGAGTCAATAATCCAGTAATTTCGCATTCGTTACGAGTCACTTGTTGAAACAAAATAAGTTGATAGAACCGGAAAAGTCGGTCGCGCCGAATTTATCCGTTTTTTAAATTTTTTATTGTATATATTTAAGAAAATCGAATCAGAAATATGCCTAATGAAGTTATTATTAGGTGCTCAAACAGGTTTCACGTAATGTTCGTAACATTTGTTACCAGCTTGCTTCTATCACTATACTGTGTAGAAAATATAATAGTTATATATATTTAAACTCCGTCAAAAATTTGCCAGTGCATTAAAATTTGAAACTAATTTCTTACTATTCTTAAATTCCAGATACAAAGAGAACTCCCTTCGACTCCGAGACATATTCTTAGACCGGCCACTTCCGCCGCTGGAGACGGGAGTCTATTGGATCGAGTATGTTCTCCGGCACAAGGGAGCCCCTCACCTGCGGTCCCCAGCCCTCGACCTCACATTCCCCCAGTACATTCTCCTAGATGTAGCTGCTCTTAGCTTAGTAATAACAGCAATGACAATATACATACTACATAAACTGTTCAGATATCTATGCACCAGATGCATTCGGTGGTTGCCTTCTCAAAAACTAGTCTTCGAGAAAAGACTTTTTAGAAGAAACATCAGCCTATTTCTGTGTCTGCTTTGGAAGTTCAAGGTGAAAGCCAATTGACCAGTGCTCAAAGTTAGCAAGATTGTATTATAATAATATAAAGTAAGTGTAAATAATTATGTGTAAGATATTTATGAAATAAAATATTTTAAGTTTTTGTGTCTTGATTTATTTTGCCTAATTAGAGAATTGGCCGCTATACAAATAGTACTTAATTTATTTAGGATAAGAGTTTGTATTTGTATCTAAATCCATTTCAATAATTCAACGAAAAAAACATTGTTTTCAAAATCTTTTTTAAGATATTAAAGCTGAAGAGTTTGTTTGCTTGTTTAAATGCTTACAACCTAATAGCAACTGGTCGTTCGGATTTAATAATAAATGAATAATGATAGCCTGATACTCAGAAAAAGTTATAGGCTGTAGTACATACCACGTATAAGTAAATCAGCAGGGAACACCTAGTGATTGATATTTTTCTAAAACGCCTCCAAAACCTATGGCTTGAAATACAACCGAGAAAACTAAGATTATCACGATATTATACATAGACTAATAGAATTATCTTTTGGAAATAAAATCGTATTTTTTTTCTTATTTGGATAGATGCCCCTGCCATTAAAAAAAGGCAATATTATCACCATTACTTATTAGTGGTAACCAATTTAAGTAGCTGGGTGATATGTTCATAATTATACCTACTATTGCTAAAACCTATTCAAAATAATAGCAGATTGTAAGAAATACTATACTTTAATCAGGACAGCACTTACCAATATAAAACTGGTTCTCCAAAGTCCATGTCAAACCGGAAATGTGAAAATGCTAGGGGTGCCCCAGTCTTGTCTTTAGCAATCAGGTACCAAGCTAGATCATCTGTCATCTCTTCCACCTTGCGCTCCTTGTTCCAACCCCATGCACAGGTCTCATACCTGAAAAAATTAACTTATAAAGTACTAGCTGTTCCCCGCGGTTTCACTCACCATTAGTGTGTATGTACTAAAGCCAACCAACCTTCCCAAAGAATCAGGCTTTCATATACAAAAAGAATTTTGTATATGAAAGCCTGTAGACCAGTAGTTTTTAAGTTATAATAGTTCAAACAAACAAACTCTTCAGTTTTATTATAGTATAGATTTTTCAATCATAAGAAAGGTATCAAATCTGTTTTGTTTAATGTGTCCTTATGTTTACAAAACCATGCCTTAAATTTATTTTTGTATTTCATATCTAAATAATGTAGAGCCTGTTAGTGGCTATCAGTGTAGAGTCAGGGGCAGATATATCTGACTCCCAGGTCATGAAAGAAAGTATGGTAGGGGTCACGTTTATCTGCGCCTGACTGTACTTATGGGACATGTGGCTTTTTTTGTATAACAAATAAAGTAAACAAATCATAACTGGTCTGCATCAACAACAGACTGGGACCCCACACTTATTCATTGAGTTGGTATCCCATAACAGAAGTCTCAAACTTACTTTGGGCTAACTCAATCAAATGTGTGATTTGTTTGTAAAAAAAGGATAATAGGTTGACAATGGAAGACTGCACAGATATAGAGAAAAATGAGTGGAAGATATCAAAAGGCTTCAAAATTGAATAAACGTCACATACAGTATTAATAAGCCATTTTGACTCGAAAAGAAGAAGTACAATGAAAAACATAGAAAGTGCCACTGCCCTAAAAAGTAACTAATATTATAAGGAGATGCAGACTGTTAAAGTGAAGTTGGTCTGAGCATTTGGAGCGAGCAAACCAGGAAGTGAATAAAACTAAGTGAAAAAAAAGAAGGACACCTTAAAAAGATCAAGAGAAGAGTAGACCCAAATGACAAAAATATTGTTATACCTCAATATGGATAAGTATAACTGTTAAACCATACTTTAACCTCTCTTAAAAAGCATCGCCTGACAGCTGTCTTTGAATTACAATTATCCCTCAACTGCAGGACGGAACAATAGAATCCATAATGTTTTTCAGTCACTGGTGACCACTTGATATACTATTGATTTGTTGTCAAATTATGTAAACAGCCAACGATTATAAAATGGGTAGAATTATATAGCCCAGTAAAATATGTAGTTTTATAGTAATGTCTTTATTTTTCTACTACCTTATAATCAATTAGGATTTGTATAATAATAAACTTTGAGATAGTGTCAGAGATAGTGTTTGGGGATAGATGGTCTGCGCTGCTGGCAAGCACACAAGTGTTAGCCATGATATAAAGGAATGCATGCAGATGCTAACAAGAGCTTGTTATTATTATTTTGTGTAGGTTTCGTGGTCAATCGACCATGCACATCCTGGTGTTAGCGTTTTTCGGAACCACCTTTTGGCTTGGCCTCTGTAGTGGTTTCTTTAACAACTACCAGATGGCAGCGGGGACCAACAGCTTAACATGCCTTCTGAAGCACAGAATCATCTTTATTATCAGACAATCAGGTAATTACCACCTGCACTGTCCTAACCGAACTGGATCTAAACAAATTATGCTTCCCATGGGAATTGAACCGATAACCCCTGGGTCAACAGGCAAACGCCTTAACCACTGACCAAGAAGGCAGTAAACAAGAGCAAAAATAGTGAGTGCTTACAGTTTCTTCATATTCCGTTCAGTGAGGTCAATAGCCCATTCTAATATTGGTTTTTCAAGTTGTGATGCTCTCTGAATGTACATGTCAACTTCCATATCGTTACCCCTGTACACCAGCAGTTCCTTACACAAAGAGCTGAGGTCCTGTAACTTATTGGCTGAGGTGACGTAAGACATGCCATCTGCGATACGGCGTTGTTCAACCTTCCTTGCTTGACGTTTTTCTTTGTTTTTATTTACAGAAGCTGTTGTTTTTTTCTGGAAGACATCAGAAACAGCAAAATAAGATACACATTACATAAATATATCTTGAAAAAAAAAATCACATAAAATCTGTATGGTACCTATTTACTTATATATAACCTAGAAAAATGTTGTTATAATTTTATATTTATATTCAGTTTATATAGGAATTATTTAGTGATTATTATACTCTAGGTTTTTGATAAATAAGATTAAATACCCGAATGCCAAGTTAAATTATGATATATGTTTTACAATAATAATATTTCTGTCCAAAATGATTTCGTTAGGGACAATCTATGAACCTACGCATGTAAAAAAACGAAAGAAAATTTCGCATACCCAATTGGTTCAATATGACACTTACCCCCATATTGTTGTCGAAAGAATTAAATATAAATGCAGAAAAGTTAATTTTAATTACTAAACAAAAACACAAAACCTTTGCACGAAACGGCGGGAAATGGATTGTTTTGTTTGCCTTGCCTGACAAACAAATCAATGAAAATGAATGAACAAATAAACAAATAGATAGAAAGAGTTGTTCATTCATTGATGTCGTTGACCTTGTATTTGTTGTATTGGCTACTCATTGTGTGAACCGAACGTCACTTTCATTCACTATCCCCAGAGTGATATCTTATTGGTTACAATATTTTACAATCTACACACATTGACTACACAAACCAATAGCGTGCGTACTCATTGTTGTACTGGAGGTTTTGTGCCAATAGCATTTCAAAACAGCAGTCAATGACAGACAAGACTAGGGAGGTGACTACCCTGCGATGTATGATGATCACAGGATTCATAGATGCCGATGCTGCTGATCATGTGGATGTGACCTCCGCTAGGAGTAATATAATATAAATGTGGATGTGACTAGTACGCATGGACTTTTTAAGTCACGAACTTAATGCCGTATGACGTACCACGACGTCCTACTTCGATTTGGAGGGTTACTATGTGGTTACTATCGACTTAGCAGGCTCAAAACGAGTAAGCGTAATACCTACATGATGTTAAGGCGACATCACAGAACACTATTACACCTACCCTGCCTAGCTAGGTAGGAGTAATAATGAATGACTAATAGTGTCTTTGCTCCTACATAGCTAGCGGAGGGCTAAATCTTGCTTACTCACTAATAAAATTGATGGTAAACCCCTTGGTCGTTTGGCGTTAGTATTCGTTACGTACGCATCTTGAAATCTTTATCATTAATTAATTGATTTAAGGTATGAAATATCCAAGTTATTACGAAAGTTTATTACGAAAATATTACTTATATGTAAAGTAAATAAAACTTTTTGGGCAACATTATAAATGTTGTGTTCACCGCCGCGCCGCCAAATTCAAATTAATGACATGACCGACCTTAACTAACCTCGAAAAATCAATATCGCAAATACTTACCAAAAAAAGATCTTACTTAGGTTTTAAGTATTTCCTTGTCGTACAATTAATATACCTACCTATACGTTTGATGATAAGATTAAAATTTCAGTCAGACACAAGCAGAGATCAAGAAAAAAAAAATCGTTTCTGAGCGGTGTTGGCTACATGCCAATATTTCAGTAGTACACCTAACTTCAGTCAGCCTGAAAATATATGAAGTGTGGGATTCAAGTGCGCTTCATTTATAATATTTCAATACGTTCTTACGGCACAATAAAGAGAATGAAGTTTGTGACACTATCTCAAACTAAAGATTTAATGCCCACTCTGGGTCTAGGGACATGGCAGGTAAATTCGCATATAAGACTGAATGTCGTAAACGCAAGGTTAAATTGGTACATGTATTTTTTATTTTCAGGCTCCCCCTGATGTTATCGAGACTGTAGTGTACAAGGCGTTAGACCTCGGGTACAGACATATCGACACAGCATTTAATTATAACAATGAGGAGGCTATAGGGAACGCAATCAAAAAATGGATCAGTGATGGCAAAGGCACAAGGAAAGAATTATTTATTACAACCAAGGTTAGTGATCGTCACAATAAGTATCACCAGTTTTAATTATTCTTGATTATACGCAATATCATTTTAGTAAGGATTGAATTTTTTGGGTTTGTTGTCCGTTCGTCTGTCTGTAAAATAATCAAAACTACTTATACGTCAACGCGATCAAGATTTTGACCGGAAATGTTGCAAATTTTCGCAAATTTTGCGGTTTCAGATGGAAATCCATACTTCCATACTAGTCCATACTAATCCATACTAATATTATAAATGCGAAAGTCTGTCTGTCTGTCTGTCTGTCACTCTTCACGGCTTAACTGCTGGACCGATTGTGATGAAATTTGTTAGGGATGTAGTTAACGACATGAGGTCAAACATAGGCTACTTTTGGGCGCGATATAACCGAGTCCCACGCGGGGCGAAGCCGCGGGGAACAGCTAGTATAAAATATATGAGTAGATGGGTAGGTATGTACTTCCCGTTGATCTAGTATCATGAAATTTAGTAGTAGATATTAAGCAATATCATAAGTACATCACTTATTTGGGAAAAAATCTTAAACAGTAAATTTAATTTTACGAAAATTAAAAATTAAGGAAAATTTTGTTTTTTATCAAATTAAATAATTAAGTAATTAATTAAGTAATTCGTTCAATAGAAGGCTCGTTAAAATAAGCACTCGATCAATCGTCATAGTTAAAGTGTAACAAGATATAACATGCTTCGAACTGGCGTAGTGAACCCATTAAATGAAGGCAGAAGTCTTTTGAATAAAAAAAAAATGTCTGATATATACATTTTCGAGCCCATTTCGCGAGCGTCGGATATTTCTTACCAAAAACAGTACATTTTAACTTTTTCTCGTGCTGGGGCACGACAAGACAACTGAAAGTCTAGCGCGAAAAAGTTAAGCCGTGGGTTATGCGAGTCTAGTGGTCCTTAAAATTGTTTGTGTAGTTAAAATGTTACTCGGCCGAGACAGTGATTTCTTCGGTCACTCGCTAGGCTGAGCACTCGGCGCACTTTTTATACGCACCGAGTATTCGGCCGAGAAACGGTCTCACCCGTCTACTCGGTACGTGCGATCAAGGCAATACAGACATACAGATCAATTTATACGTATTATTTCAGCTGCCGCATGTAGGTAACCGCGCGTCTGACGTGAAGAAGTTCCTCGAGCTGCAACTCAGGCGCCTGCAACTGGATTATGTAGACCTGTACCTGATCCACGTGGCATTCGGCTTCCTCTGCGACCCAGAGAAACTGACGCCGCTGGTCAAGCCCAACGGAGAGTATGAATTGGATATGGAAACCAATCATGTCGAGACGTGGAAAGTAAGTTGTTTTAGCACTTCATTATATAGCAGAATGATCGCCTGTAGATCAAGCAAGATGTGTTTATTACTTTAAAGCGTAGGTACTTCCTTATTTCTTCCCGTAGATAGTTTCACTTCCGAGAAAGGATTAATGTAACTTATAATTTTTAACAGTATATAAAAACTTCGCACTCTGAGCTCCGTTTCCGTGTTTGAAATGGTGAAAGAATTTATATATATTATATCTCCATTTTTGCGTATACAAACTCACAAAATCCGCCCCATTTTTGACATATACAGTGTAGATTTTTTAGATAGGAAGATTGATAGACGTAAACATACTATCTAAAACCAGTTCCGAAAGAAAGTGCAAACAAATTATTTTTTGTAGAAAATGGAGGAGTGCAAACAGGAAGGGCGTATTCGTAATTTAGGACTGTCAAACTTCAACGAAGCCCAAATATCTAAGATCGTAAAGGAGGCCACCATCAAGCCGCAGGTGCTGCAAGTGGAGTTGCACGCGTATTTCCAGCAGATGGAGCTGCGGAAGTTCTGCGAGGAGCACGACATCATCGTCACTGCGTATGCGCCTCTCGGCAGCCCCGGCGCTAAGGATCATTTTGTTAACAAATATAATTATAGGTATGTTAGGTACATTTATAAATGTGTATGCTAGTATGTTTTGAATTATGATCTACACGCGTATTTTGGCTGCAATCCTTGTAAATATTAAAACATATTATTTCCTTTCTACCTTGGTCAAACCATTTCTAATTTATCCTGTTTTTATTTTTAGTCCTGAGACTTTTCCTGACTTACTGAGTCTACCGGAAGTGAAACAGATAGCTGAAAAACATTCGAAGACCCCTGCTCAAGTGTTGCTGCATTTTTTGGTAAAACAACAAATCGTGGTTATTCCAAAAAGTACAAGCGAGCATAGATTGAAGGTATGACAAGAAAAATGCTGGTTTTTCTTTTATATTTCCAAAAATCAAAATAAGCACCTCTCTAAATGATATGAATAGATATTGGGTAGTGCCATTGCAATTGAATCATTTAAATAGAAGTGTCAATAATCATTTTTTCTTTCAGCGCCGATGGCGCATCTTTTTTCTTGTACTTTGCCTAACTTAACCTTAACAAGGCCCTCCACTATGACAATAGGATTTTAATATTTGTGTGTAACTTTTATAAATGTATCTTTATATTGCAGGAAAATATGGATATATACGACTTTGAACTACTACCAGCAGAAGTGAATGTCCTGAAAAAATTAGACAAAGGCGAAAATGGCCGCATCTTCAATTTTCTGTTTTGGAAAGGTGTTGAAAAACATCCCGAATATCCATTCAAATTGCCTGCCTTAGTCGCGCAAACAAAAGCACTATAATTCGTTAGAGCTATTAAATTACCAACATTCTAGTCAAATACTACCTCCGAATTAATATTAACTTATGCTATGACAAAGTCATATCTGCCCAGCAGTAGGTATATACGATATACGCAGCTTGCTGTATAGTTTTATGAAATGACTGATAAAAATGTTAATTTATCGTGCTTTGAGCATAAATTATGTTTTAGAATTATCGTTTGGTTTTATCCCTGAATAAAATATTGTTATATTTTAAGTAACTTTTATTTACCCAAAGTGATTGAGATTGGCCAACAGAGTGGCGACAAGTCTAAAATTGTCTTTTTTTGCTTCTGGATTTTTTAATATTTACGAGTATTTACTAAAGTTACACAGTTTCCAGTAATGATACATATTTTTATTTGCAGTTCTATTCAAGGACAAAAAAAAAAGAAAATTTAATTTGTAGATAAAGAAAACGTCTTCAATAACAGTTGAATTCTTGTTTAATTGTTGGATCCATATACTACGCATAATAAGTCCAGTAAGATCTAATAAAAACGAATCGACCTTCGTCATCACTCCGTCGTCGTAGAAAATCGGTGGGTCAACTTAAAAAAAAATCTCAGGATAGCCTATAGAGCATCTTCCTCTGCAATCGATGCTGCAGCTCGCCTCTTCGGATCATGGTGTGTATGACCTTGAGCACAGCCCGCTCGGGGTACTGCTGCCGCAGGAAGTCCTGTAGGATGGTCTGCTCGGACACCTGCGAGCCGACCGCGAACCTGCGCTTCAGCTGCTTCTCGATGCGAGTCAGCATCTCGTGGTCCTCCGGGGAAGTGAAGCCCTCCGCTCCTATATACAAAACCAAACCGGGTTCTAATATCTCAGTTTTGTGTAACAAAACAAATGTAGGCAATGTTATCTTGTTTAAAAATACAAGTGCAAACCACAGAGTGAACTTTACATTCCTTCGCCATCATTTAGTTCAAAGAAGCTGCGTATCTATAATACATACATCTGTAATCATATATCATAAAAGTAGTTCCCTAATTTAGAGTTTTTTATTTAGTAGGACCCACTCTTTCTGTGAATGTTGTAAAAGGGAACGAAGATACAGATGTATTTTATTAAACAATTAAATTAGCAAACAAGCATACGGCCCGCGAAAGATGGACGCGCGGTCACCATACCTTATTTGCGCTTATAACAGCTTGGGGGTGTCACTATAACGCAGCCGACTAGGTGGTCTAGATGTGTCTAAATATTTTTACACTTCTCTGAGGGTTGACACCAGACAGTCATAAAAAAATTTGAGTTTTGACGGACCCCAAGCTCTGTATCCATTTATCCATTCGGCATCTGATCTAAGCGAGACAGCACTAAGACTATGTCAAGTTCAGACGTTGAAATAAAATCAGGGTATTACCGGACAGACTGCCTGTCATGGCGGCGTCCAGCGTGGACACCTGGAACAGCCGCAGCGCCTCGGCCACGTGCGCTTCGTTGGCGAACGGCTGCAGCTGCATCTTGGCCAGCGACTCGGAGATGCGCACTATGGCTTCCAATTGCCTGGAACAGACATTACTTTTTATTCTATGTTGCTTTAAAAATTAAATAAAATAAAAATTGTAAAGGACGACCGGGTTATATTATCACATAATGATACACGCGTAAAACTTTTACACAATAAAAAAATACACATATTTTCATATATATGATTGATCCATCAAACCATCATGCACGAATAAGCGTCTAAGGTGCGCCTTACGACTCGAGACTCGAAAAGAAGAATTCTATACCTGACAGTGATGGGTATGGCGAGCCGCTTGTCGGCCTGCCTCTCCTGCAGCTCGGCGCCGCTCCGCATGAGCACGTAGCGCGCGCGCAGGCGCTCGGCGGCGGCGGCCGACAGCCGCGGCCCGCAGCGCCCGCGCACGAACGACACGAAGCGCCGCAGCAGCGCCAGCGGCAGCTCCCCGGCGGACGCCGAGCGCTCGGACGAATCGCCGGCGCCGCCCATGTGCACCGATATTATGTGTTTGGCCAGTGTCTGGAACACATCACTTAGGAAATACTAACGACCCGCCCCGGCTTCGCGTGGGCGTAAAAACCCCTTCCTCTTGAATCACTCTATCTATTAAAAAAAACCGATGGTAGGATGGCGTGATCCTGTGACCCAAACACAGATATGCAAAGTGAATAAATATTTTTATAAAATAAGTACCATTTTCGAGGGACAAATTAGGAATTAAAAAAACAGTTTAGCAAACCTTACCGTGTTATATATCAAGAGTTTTAAAGATTTAAGCATACAAAGGGACATAGAGACAGAAAAAGCGTCTTGGTTTCATACTTTTAGGAAATATTAACAAGAAGTGGCGACGCACGAATAAACGTGTCACTAGTTTGGCTTTGCAAGCCAACGTTTCACACAGAAAATATGGGCGAGGAATTTGATTGCGCCATTTATTGCCACTGTTATTGGTCGATAATATTAGGTGGCTTTGTTGTAAACTACGTATACATTTCTAATATGGCGTGGTGTGGTTTACATGGGTTTACATGTATTATTTGAAGATAAGAAGAGAGAATACGCTGCCACGCTGATCCTGGAAGTAAATCCGCGTCAAAACATTTCTTTTCGGATAATTTCTCTGTTCTGTGGTCTAAAACAATACTACATTGTGTGATATCTGTTTTTGATGATGTATTAGGATAGGAGTAACCGAATTTAGCGAGCGTGTGTGATGAGAATGATTAGTGTGGAGGAAGCGACAGAGGTCTGTAAGGGTTGTAGCCAATGGAAAAGTCTAGTCTCTGCTTACCCTTACGGGAGACAGGCGTGATGACAGTGGCGTGCATATCATAAAGACGTTTAGACGTTGCCTACCCTGTACTTTTGTAATAAATAATAAAAAAAATATTTAATCAATACATATAAATAATAAATATTTTTTCACACAAGATATCGAATTATCTTAACAACGCCATCTATGAATGCGCGCGAACACGCGGCGCGCCGCCGCCGCCCCATACGCGCTGCTAGCTAGGCCAGGCCAGCTTTTTAGTAAATCGTCTGAAGTTTACTACTCTCACTAAGAAATCACTATGTACAGATGTGCTTTTGCTCGTGTAGTAGTGTAAGTAAAAAACTTACATGAACAGACACATATGCGCTAAATCACGGCTGTGTGAGTGAATTTCAGACCTCCACTATAGATGAAACAAAATGCTATGAGATGACATTTCATCTCGCTCTCACTTTTGTTACGGCCAATTAGAATTACGCGTTACACATACTTAAATCTGATTAGTGATTACGAATATTACGATCGATTGCAGCAACATGATAACTGTGTCTATTGGATATTAAACGAGTAATGCTGCAAAGAATGATGGCGGAATTTATACGAATAAAAAAAAATACGGATGAGTTGATTTTTTTTTTACAACATCATAAGAGTCCCAGAAGTACATTTCTGTAAATAAAATATTTTTAAACCCCCGGGAAAAAAACTAGATTTTTATTATAAATTATGTTACCAGAACTTAAATATGGCAATGTAGAAAGTGAAACATTCGCATAGAGCCACGACTTACAATTGCCAATGTCACTGTCATTCAAACTGACTTGAACTCTGTAGATTGCGGTCTACATAAAGAAAGTGCAAAGCAATAAATATATTGACTTTCCTAATATCCTAACCTAGTACTCTACTATAATCAATTAAATCAACTGTCAATGTCGATTTGACAATGCTAGCAACTGTCAGAGTGACATGATGTTTCAGTTCAGTTGTGGTTGGGTGGGTTTTGTTTTAAATATGGCGATGGAAAATGAAACAAAAGGACGACTTTTAAAAAACGGAATAATTAAAAAACCCCGGGGTTTATAATTATTTAGTGGTGGTAAACGTGTAATTAGTTAAGTGTTCTTGCTAATGCGATTTGTTTCAAGTTATCTATATTTTTTGTTTTTTTTTCGTACAAACGATGTATGGGGCTTCGCCAGGATTCTTTAAAAACGCAAAGACTTGAAGACTTTATATAAACAAGGTGACATTCCCAATTCCGTAGGGTTATATTTTTAATTCCGTATCGAAATCAAATCAACAATATGTTTGCTTTGCTTGCATGCATTTGTTTGTTTTGAATGTTTAATTAATTGATAATTGCAATGTATATGTATATTGATAATTGCAAAAAATAGCACTTTTATTTTTAACAAATTTACACAGTTGTAGTTTAAAATTGTAAAATTTTCATGTGATTGCTGTAAACCGAGTGTTTGTTTACAAAAACTATAAAATTACGCGCTAAGTAATCTTTCATTTGACGAAAAAATGGCAATAATAATAAATGGACGTTATCAACCGGGATTGATCGGATTTAGTTGAAGTGAAGGGTAAGCTAACAACAACATTATTTAATATTATTTTCAAATTAATATGTTTGATATGCTTTTCCAAAACTCCCACGGGAGCGGAGGATAAGGCGGTCGTCTTTTAAAAATTTTCAAGGCCTAAGTAGGTACATGATTCATATATTTTAATTTTATTATCTTCTTGCTCGTTACTGTTTTAGTTGTAACTCAAATACCTATACCTAAATTATAAGTATACATTAAAATAGAAATAGTTCTGGTCTAGGTAGGTTATTGCCTACCCTAAGGAAAATGTCTGTGCACGTCACTGCGTGATGATATGTATGTATGAGATATTTTGCTGATAGACAAGTGAGTGCGGCGACAACAAGAAGAAATTACTATAGTTAATGAGGATGTTCATAATTTAGCAGTTGAAAGATATCAGCTGAAATTTGAATTAGGACAAAATATGAGCATGAAATACTACAAATTACTTTAAATTTCGAAAAAAAGCAGCAAAACCCCGACAAAAAGCTAAAAATAATAATATATAATATACCAGCTAACCTGGCGAACTCTGTGCCACCTGATCGCACTTTTCTCACCGTTTAAACCATCCCTGAATTTCCACAAATATTTCAAGTCCAAAATTAACCAAATCGGTCCAGCCAATCTCGGTATTCGTTTTACCGAGACTAAAGAAAATCAATTGATTTTAGATTTTTATATATAAGAATATAAGAAGAAGATATTTGAGAAAAAATAGAGGCAATGTACTCACGACGTCTCGCGCCTGGTCATGCTCGTCCTTGACGATGAAGATCATGTCGAACCGGGAGAGGATGGTGGGCATGAAGTCGATGTTATCCTCCGCCTTCGTGTCGTCCCAGCGGCCGAACACGGAGTTGGCTGCGGCCAGCACTGAGCAGCGGGAGTTCAGCGTGGTCGTTATACCGGCCTGGGTTGAGATTTACATCAAGGTTATTACCATTGAAAAAAAAAATGGTTTTTGTTACACTGTTAACTGAATTTTTTTATTGTAATATAATGTTAGTTAAATAAATAAATAAAATAAAAAAATTGTTGCAAAAGATTTATTTGACTTGAATATTTTTGTTAGGATGTATAGAACTATTGTGATTTAAGTTCACAGGATTCATAATTAATTTAAAAGAATTCTATTCTAATCTCCTTACAATAGTCTAACATTTAATTTATTTTAATTTTTATATCATACTATATTATGTGGAATACTTTTCAAACAAATAAAAAAATGCTATTCAGGAGTCACCACCTCATATACATACCTTATCTTATCTTAAATATGGGTCCTAAATTAAAGGAAGCACGTCGAACCTTTGGGTCCTTTTGTACTTACCCCATCCCTTACTCACCCACACAGGGATTTCTGAAGAAGGACTGCATGAGCTTCAGAACATCACCTGGTGCGAAGTGCCTATAGTCCTCCAGGTCAGGGTACGCTGCTCCAAAGAGGTCCATTCGCTTGCTGGCCAGTGAGTCACAGCAACACAAAATGTGGCTCATGGACTCCTCTGCTTTTGCACATGCCCTACATTCGGGGCTTTCGACAAGTTTCAGTTTAAAGAGGTGACTGCGGTTTACAAAATGTCCGGTCAGAGCTCCTATTATTGTTCTTGTCTGTGTTCTGTTATACCTACAGACCTTCCTATGCCACCAGGTGCCATTGGCACCAATCGTCGCCTTCGAGTGTGCGAGTCCACTCAGTGTATTCCATTCGGCCTTTTGTCTCCTCTCGACATTTTCTTTGACAGCTGTAATTGCCGTTCCATATGCCAGCCCTACGAAGGGCTCAGGTCCTATTAAAGGATTACTGGATCCTTCCCTTGCCAGTTTATCGGCTTTCTCGTTCCCCTCAACCCCAACGTGACCGGGCACCCAAACCAGTCTCAGCCTGTTGTGTCTTCCCAATTTATTAAGGGAATTCACACAGTCCAAGACTAGTCCAGAATCAATCCTGTCTGAGCTGAGAGCAGCAAGAGCCGACTGGCTATCGGTAAGAATGTAGATAGATTGGTTTTTTAGGCCTTTCTCTAGATTCAATTTCGCACATACAGTAATCGCATACGTTTCTGATTGAAAAACGGTGGATAACCTTCCCATGCTCTGATACAGTTGCCTGTCCTTGGAAAAGATGCCTGCTCCTGTTCCATGGTTGGTTTTTGACCCGTCCGTGTACCAAGTAAGGCAGTCTTTCTCTAAAGGTCTAAATTCTCCCTTCCATTCTTCCCTTGATGGGACATATGTTTTGTAGTTTCTTTTGAAGTTATACACAGGTAGTATCTTGTCGCTTCCCATGTTTAACATCCTGTCGAGTTCTTGTGTGGTCTCCATTTGCAAATGCCTTGTCCTTGGTGCGTTCCTGTTCCACACGCCAGCTGTAGACAGCCGGTAGAGTGCTTTACAGGCTTCGCCTTCTATATATAGATGTAGTGGCGGTATTCCTAGGATAATTTCCATGGATACCGTTGGTGTAGTAGTAAACGCACCAGAGATAGCACAGCAGGCCATCCGCTGTAGCTTTCTAAGGGCATTTATACATGTCACCTGTTGGACCTTCGGCCACCATACTAGTGCTCCGTAGGTCAGAATAGGCCTCACCATCATATCGTACAGCCATCGTACAATATACGGTTTAAGTCCCCATGTTTTACCATATGTACTTCTACACATGCCAAATACTCTTGTGGCCTTTGTTATAATATTGTTAACATGTGTGTTCCAAGTCAGTTCTTTGTCCAGTGTTACACCTAGATACTTAACCTCCTTGGTCAATGTGATCTCCGTACCATTCATCCTGAGGTTGTTTAGTCCCGTCAGATTCCGGAGCCTTGTAAAGGGTATAACTGTTGTTTTGCTCGGGTTTATACTCAGGTGATTTTCTAAGCACCATTTCTGTACATCCACCAAAGCTTTATTCATTATATCCTTTACCGTATTAGGAACTTTACCATTAATAAGGATGGCAATGTCATCTGCATAACCAACCGCTACTACTGGTCCTTTATTTAGAATAGCTATCAGAGAATTCACAACCAGGCTCCACAGGGTCGGAGATAGTACTCCCCCCTGCGGACATCCCTTAGTCGTCACCGCCGATAGCTTATCCCCCATAAGCTCGGTTGTAATTATCCTACTTTTGAGCATATTGTTCATCCATCTGCAGAGTGTTTCCGGAATACCGTGTACCGTTGCCGCTCTGCAGATAGATTCAAATGTGGTCTGGTCAAATGCCCCCTCTACATCGAGGAAAGCCCCCAGACATATTTCTTTACTTTCGAGCGCCTTCTCAGCTTGGTTCACTACATAGTGTAGGGCTGTCTCTGTCGATCTACCAGGCTGATAGGCGCATTGCATACTGTGGAGCGGATGCTTCTTAAGTGGACCATCTCTTATGTATCTATCCACCATTTTCTCCAATACCTTCAACAAGAAAGATTGCAGACTTATTGCTCTAAAGGATTTAGGCTCATCATATGTCGCTTTTCCTGGCTTAGGAATAAACGTCACATTCACCAACCTCCACGCTTTTGGAATATACCCAAATGCTATGCAGGCTTTGAATAGTCTACATAGATGTGGACCTAGTATGGAGATTCCTTGTTGCAAGAATATCGGGTAGATGCCATCTGCTCCTGGTGCCTTGTACGGCTGCAAGGTTCCCACGGCCCATTTTAATTTCTCGTCATCTACTACCTTCTTTGCCACCTCCCAGTCTCTTTTGAAGGTTTTCACCTCTACAGATTCCAGGCAGTTGAGATCTTGCTGATCAACTGTTGTCTCAATGCAACCTGGAAAGTGAGTATTATACATCACTCTCAATGTTTCCTTGCCGGTTTCGGTTTGCAAACCATTTTCATCTTTCACAGATAACAATGGATTTGCTTTAGTAACACTTACAGATTTAGCCAGTCGCATTCCTTCAGGCAGTGCACTTATCGAGTCACATTGACGTCTCCAAGCCGCTTGCCTAGCCTTTTTCACCATTTTACTATATTCGGTTAGGGCCTTATGATAGTCCCTAAAGTCCTTTTTGGCTTTAGCTTCATTAAAGAGCCTTCTCGTTTCCTGTCGCATTTTTGCGACTTCTGGCGTCCACCAAGGTTCCTTTAGGCCCCTAGGTTTGCGCTCTGGACAGCTGTCCATCCAGGCAGTTTTTATACCATTAACGATACGATCAGCTTCCAGTTCGAGGTCAATAACAGAGTTAAGCTTCGATCCTGGAGCTCCTAATTCTACTTTTAGCATTTCTATGTACGATAACCAGTCAGTATGCCTTGGGTTCCTTTTGCGAACATTTTGTGATATTATATTGTCACATTTGTACCTGAAGCATATATAGTTGTGGTCAGACAATGTGGTTTCGTCCGACACATGCCAGCCTTCAATTTTGGTAGAAGCTTTCCTGCAGGCCAGTGTAACGTCAATGACTTTCCTTCTCATACCTTAGCTATGGATATAGTCTGCTGCTCCATGGCCTCGTGAATAGCCACGCGGTCGTCCTCCCGCATTTTATCGAACTCGTCGATGCAGACCACACCGCCGTCAGCCAGGACCATCGCGCCGCCTTCCATTACAAAATTGCGCTGGAGAAAAAAAAAAAATATTTTTCACCTCTTATTAAATTTCTATAGAGCTCTAATGAAATTAGGGCCATATTTAAAAGATAAGCATTACACAACTGAATCATGTGCATATTAGTCCAGTGTCCCTGTAAAAAGGGTTAATGGAGGTCAGACTAAAGTCTGAAGTGTAAGCTGACGGTGCAACTAGAAAACACAGGCACAATGATGATGAATTAATATTTACACACCTAAGTTGGGAAGAAATATACAACCTTATTATTGTTTAATGTTTGTTATTTTTTCATAATTCATGCGTAACTTGCCACTTTATAAGTATAAATCGTTTTCATTAGAACTAGTACTGTATGAGTGTAATGAACTTACACTGGCTGGGTCCCGTATAACGGAGGCAGTGAGCCCGGCCGCCGACGAGCCTTTCCCCGAAGTGTAGACGCCGATTGGCGCGACCTTTTCCACGAACTTCAGCAGCTGGGACTTGGCTGTGCCAGGGTCTCCGAGAAGTAGGATGTTAATGTCCCCACGACGGGTCAAGCCGTCTGGTAGTCGTTTACGAGAACCTAAAATAAATCATCATGATTCAGGATTTTATCTAGTTGTATATGTATAAATACAAAAAAAAAATAAGTTTTTTTTTGGAAACTTAAAATATTTGACAGTTTGATAAAACCAAACTACCTCCAAACAACAAAGCAGCAATAGCTTTCTTCATATCAACGGCTCCGAAGACGCTGGGCGCGATTGACTTGGCGATGCGATCGTATATGTCGGGCGAGGCCGCCAGTCGGCGGAACTGCTCCTCCTCATCCGCAGTGAAGGGCCTCAGGCCTCCCGTAGCGGACTCTTCAGCTGCGAGCCCCACGGCGCGCACGTACGATGATCGCACGCCCACTGATCCCTTTTCGCGACCCTCGCGCTATAAATAACAATAATTCCTCAATAAAACTAATACTCCTAATACTATTAAGTATATTTATACACACTTGAGAGTCTTGCGACAGATGATCTATATCTCATGTAATTTTGTAATTATTAAATAATAATTGACACATCACTTAGTACTCTATGAATAAATAGAAAGATATTCTTTACTTTACAAATTAATTGCTTACCCCAGCCTTTGCAATCTTCTTGATGGAGTAGATGCCCAGCACCGTGACCCTGGCCCCTGGAGCCACTTTCTCACACAGCATACGCTCACAATACACTGTCAAGTGTCGAGGCATTTCTCCTTGTGGAATACTTTCTGGGGTTTCTTGTAATTTTAATACCTAACAACAAATAAGTTTAATAAAATATGATGAGTTTGAATAATGATAGCTAAGACCACCTAAGACACAGTAATTTCAAGTTTAGCTATGGAAATAAGAAGTGATAATAGTAGCTGTACCTGATAGTCTATGCATTTACACTTGTCTGGAATGATGAAATAAGGATCTAAAGGACATTTTGGACGACCAGCTTGCTCTCTGGAAACACAAAAATATTGGCATTATATTTTAACGTCATAGTCATTCTACATTAAAATAATTTTGATGTTTACTATCAGATAAATTTTAAGCACACACATTGTAGCAAAAAGAGATTTAATAAATTAGGTACAAATAATACCATAAATTACGCGATTACTCTCCATTGCTTCTACAAAAACTTTTTGAACATACTTTTGACTTGAGTAAAGACCACAAATCAATAAAATTAAAATAAATGGATCTTAAAAAAATAAATTTTACATTTATTTTTATACTAAAAAAAAAGCTTCTTAATTGCTTACGTATTGCATTTTCTTGGCATCACATATCCTTCAAGACCTGGCCGGACTGGCAAATTTGGAATGATGTTACGGCATGAGCGGCACTGAATGGAGATTTTGGTAGCTTTTGCTTTTATTCCCGAGGCAGATATTACTATGCCAGGAATTTTCACTAGTCTTGATACAGTTTCAGACTGAAAATAAAAGATTTTTAAATTTAAATTCTGGTACTGATGCAAAAAGTGAATCAAACACAATATTTTGTAGTTATTAACATCTGTGAAAATTGTGATCACAGTGGCCCTGACCCTTAACCTGACATGACGAACCTGTTTATTCATTAATAATATAGTTGCGTTATATAGATCATATCTCATTGATAGGTAAACAGATCAGATCACACAAAAACATATTTTTGCATATAAAAACTTGCCCTCTATTTATAAAATTGGGAGTTAAATTAAATTCAAACCAAGTGTGTATACTTACTTTCAGTTCTCTCAAGCTAGCTGCATGTGCGTCTGAAGACAGCAATACTTGTATGTCTTCAACCTTTTCTTCTCCTTCTGGTCTTGGTGCCGTTAATTCATCTGCTAACTGTAAAAACAATTTAGTTAATAATTTTGTAAGTAACAGTTGCAGCACATTGCGGTAAAAAAAGAAAAAAAGAAAGAAAAGCTGTTTATTTGGTACCACAAAATCAGCACAACATACATTAATTATATTTAAGTTCAGTGGAGTATGTACCAAATTAAAATTGAAATTGTAATTTTCCAATTGCGGTATCTAAACAAATTGCAGAAAACCATTTTATGTAATACATTTATGAAACAAAATTTGTACTGTTATAATTTTTTTAGTAAATTCTAATAACCTAAGGTACTTACTTCTTTTGCAGCTTCTTCTAAAATGGGTAAATGTTCTGTCGGTTTTTTATATAGCTTTTCAGCTAATACTTCATCAAAGCTAGACAAATCTTCAATGTTTATCTCCACCCAATACTGGCCTAAATTGTAATTACGTTTGAGAGCGTCCCTATAATAAAAGCAAATGTAAAACTAAGTATGTGTTGTTAAAAGAATTGTTTAATGAAAAATGAAATGTTATAAATTGATTTTACCTGTATTTAAAATCAAAATTTCCAGTATGAAATTGTCGAATAAATTCTTTGAACTTTTTTTTCACCGCTTGGAGGTTAATTTGATCTTGTGATTCATTTTCTTCTACACCAAAGTTATCCGAAAAGAAAACACCTGGGTCATCAAATCCTTCCATTTTACTGTTTATTTATTGATTTGTTTTATAAATAAATGTTTTATTTTTTTTTGAATACCGTAATCCACTTTTGCTTGACCAAGTACAACCAACCAAACTAAGTTTTGGGCGCGTAAATATGACAGCACATGTCAAGTTGAGTTGACAGACATCTTTTTTTTTTTAATTATTTTACGGCCCTGGATCATGGATGTAGGAACCCTGGATACAAAGTCCTTTAAGGCCTAAGTTGACATTTACATTTTTCTAAGATAAAGTGGGGAGTTTTTGGAGGGAAAGTAAACTGTCTCTATGTCTGCGCTGTATTTAATTTCCAAAACTTAGGTTTTTTCGACTATTTGTGCTTAATATTGGTGGATTATTATTCGCAAAGTGTTCGTGAACAAGCGTGAGTGTTGGGAAGTGATACAGTGTTTATTACGTGACTTTTATCTTTGTCACCAAAATCTCCCAAGTTATAGCTAAGTGAAATTTTTTCACCGCTTCACTTAGCCATCTGACTGACTAGAATTACTCACTTGACTAGATTAGACTACTGACTTGACTTTTTGACTTGACTTGACTAAAGTAGGACTGAAGAAGATTAATTAATTGAAGAAAGGCCTTAAAGGACTAGTTTCCATGGACGTAAAAAGTATATATAAAAAAAAAGATAAAGTGGATTTTGAGAAATTCGGTCCATGGAGGCCTAACATGAAAAAATTCTATAATATTTTGGCACCGCGACTTGACGACGTCGCGCCGCTGGTGACAAAAAGGAAGGCTGGCTCATATCTCGCGCAGATAATAGCAGTCGCTACTCGCTATTTAGCGCGGGAATGCAGCTGGGGTTCTTGGCACCATGCCGCAAGAGTACCACTTCTTAGATATTTAAGTTTTATTTAAAAATTTTGTAGTATAAGTTATAGTTTGTAATTTTATATTAGTTTATGTTAATTTAGTCTTTAAATAAATTTTAAAATACCTAAACAAATTTATTTGAGCAGAAAAACGCTTATCCATACTAATATTATAAATGCGAAAGTCTGTCTGTCTGTCTGTCTGTCACCTCTTCACGGCTAAACTGCTGGACCGATTGTGATGAAATTTGGTAGGGATGTAGTTGACGACCTGAGGTCAAACATAGGCTACTTTTGGGCGCGATATAACCGAGTCTCACGCGGGGCGAAGCCGCGGGGAACAGCTAGTTATGTTATAATTTAAAAACAAAGGCCGGGGTTTTAAGATGTTAATGAGATGTAATGTAACCGTCTACGCTATTCAATAAGTAAAAAGAAAAATCTTACGTCGATTCTTTACGAGTAAAGTTTTGGTCTAAAGAAAAAAAATGCAGAATGGCTCTAAATTCAAAAATCTATAAACGTATTACTATAGCAACAAGTAAACAAAATAATAAACATCTTTGAAGAAAAACAATAAATTGTATTTCTTCAGACAGTGTAATTTTGTAGATATAAATATACCTAACAATAAAGATAATCAGTTTTCAAATAGTTATCGACGATGGCTGGATAACAAGTGATACGAAAACTTAATTATCATAAGATGGGTGATGTCAGTACCTACTTCTATAATTACTTATTCTATTAGAAGTACATAATCCTATAATTTTACCGTCCTTTAACCCTTTTATTAGATCGAATAGAGATGTATTTTATGATCTAGTCGTAGGCATAGGATTACTGTCGGTCTCGATTTCAGCCCTCCCTTGAATGCCCTTCCGTGATATAGCTAATATAGCCATATAAGGGTGGTATGCGGGCTCATTTCTCTTCATAGAGCTTTTCGCGACATTGTCAACTGCCTATTGTGTTTAATATGATTGTAATTACCATACGCTAATTTTATCGAATAAAGAAGCCATACAATTCCAAGAATGTTTTGATATTCTACAACATTGATAGTATGAATTGTAGCGTACCTTTGATCTATTTGAGGTTCAAATGCATAGAATTCGTAGGTATGGGAGTAAAACACAATAATTTTATTGCACATCTACACCTATTTAGTTATTATTTGATTGATTAACAAACATTTATGTTTGGACTTCAAATTTCCTTATAAAGTTTCACGTAGTTAACTACTGAAAATACTGTAAAAAATTTGGCTGATGGTCAAAAGGTCACCCTGTATTACATGGGAGTCGTACCTATTGGATCAAATATGTGATTACCGTATCTACCTGTTTTTACCGTATCTACCTTTGATAGTTTGGTAACATTGCAGACATGAATAAATGAAAAAAATAAATGAATAGTACGGGCTGGGCTTAAAATCAGAAAGTATACATATAAGTAAAAACTTTTTACAAATACATATACCTTTTTGTAAGTAGTTGGATACTTAGTGTATCCATCCATACTTCCATCCATCCATACTAATATTATAAATGCGAAAGTCTGTCTGTCTGTCTGTCGGTCTGTCTGTCTGTCTGTCTGTCACCTCTTCACGGCTAAACTGCTGGACCGATTGTGATGAAATTTGGTAGGGATGTAGTTAACGACCTGAGGTCAAACATAGGCTACTTTTGGGCGCGATATAACCGAGTCCCACGCGGGGCGAAGCCGCGAGGAACAGCTAGTCTTTAGATAAGTACAAAACTTCTGGATTGTCCGACGTGCTTCCTTTAATTAAGCTCCCTAATTCGTGTGCTCTATGCAAATGACTGTTGCATTATTCTTTAATTTTTATTATTCTTTGCAGAAAGAGGACGTAGATACTCGCCTTGAGTTTATGAGTGAATATATACTTAAATCCCTTAAGCAGAAAATAGATAAATGGGCTAAGTTCATAACAGGTGATGAGAGAGTAAGTACCGATGGTCTTTTTAATTTTTTTCCGATTTCTTTAAATAATCGATTATATATACTTTTTCTCTTTTTAAAAAAACAAAAACATACCATTTCTAAGCTTTCTGAATTCATAAACTTTTTTTCAGCATATTCTGTTCCGATACTTTGATATGCCGAAATACGACATTATTGTCTTTCGTATGAATACCGCTGGTCTACTAACATGTGCGACAAATTTCCCTTCTATTAGTAGGGGGAAAATGATTTACTTTCTCCGAAACGTCGATGATAAAATTACTCAAGCAAATTTCCGAAAGTTAAGTATTCTATTTGAACTCAAATGTCATGATTATAGCATGTCGTCAACCAGGAGCCCCTAGACAGATCCACAAGGGGATTCCCGTTAACTCATTAGTTCATCAGGATCCCTTAAAGAAAATTACTCAAATATTTAAGGTATCACACAGAGCATTTTTATATTATTCTGTAACGTAGTTCTAGTGAGAAACAACCAAACTTTACACCATTGTTATAGTTTGTATAGATTACAGACACGACCCATCTTTAGGATAACTTCACTGTACCCATAGACGGTTACCTTCTTCCCCAGCTTTTTAGATAACTAAAACAGAATAACCATCCAAAAAGGCGGTTCAAATTATAGGCATATAAGTACCTCATATATAAACGATGGACAGCAGCGTAGGTATAATTATTTTATGAGCAATCTCTTGTTGAAGTATCTAGTTAAAAAACCTCCTTTTTATAAATATCTAATAAAATTAGTTGTACCGCACAGGCAGTAACAATCGGCGAGATATCCGGCAACGTCCTAATGGACATCAGTGTGATGGCCGACGAGGTGATTGGGCCGTTGCTCTGCAACCCGGAGAACCAGAGGGGCTGGCCGAAGATCGTGCGCAACGACATGCAGCGGCACATTAACGATTTGAGGAATCTTATGACGCAGGTCATAAGATTAGTTATTAGTTATTTAGTTTAGTTTTAGTTATGTGTAATTTGTCTCTATATATTTATTTATTTATATTTAGTTCTCGAGTCAAAATGGCTATAGATTGCACTTCATTGACATTTCCTATTGTTTTTTCCTAGCGGGTTTCCTTGTTACATCTTCAACTTTAGCTCCCGAGCCACGGGCATAGAATGTAGTATGAGTATTGGGAATTTAACGTAGAGTTGGCATTTTCCGTTTGTGATATTAAACGTCGAAATGAATATAGGTATAATAGGTTCTACAAGGGCTTTTTTTAAACTTTAGTCATGATATGACACCACTGATTATTGACTGGAGCGACTGTCGTATGGCCTCCGTAATTTTTTTAAAAGGGAAACCAAAAACTATCACGATCCGGGCTTGTTAGTAGCTAACTCTGTCTTTAACAGGATGCACAATAGAAAGGCATACAGCCGAATGACTGCTATTGACTTTGCCCAATAGTTGATCTATTAGTAGGTACCTAGAATGTAAGACTCGTTGGTAGCCGCTATAAAAATCATATTGAGAATGTTGAGAATTTTATCAGTGCCAGTGAGGGACGAGCTGTGCAGGGTCGATTTAGTACCTATTACAACTATTTTAACAAATTCAAACTGTATTAAAACTATTTCCTGCTTATTATTTTAGCTGAAAGGTGAGATGGCCAGTCAAGTAATGTTGCCCATGCCCGCTGGCGTCGAGAATATTTACCATGCTGAATCAAGGCTAAGAGAAAGGTAAAGTTTATTTTTATTGTTTGTTAGATTTTTTTTAAATTTAAATTAAAATTAACTTTGATAAAAATTTACTTTGCATTGCAGCGATGGTGAAGATGTAGATTTGTTTTTAAAAACTAACATCGAAGGCGCTATCATCAAATGGGCACAACAGGTGCACGATTTATTACAAGAGGATTCATATATAGGTGCGTTGTAGCTTGTAGCTACTATACTCGTAGAAAAGCGTTAGATGTAGGTAGTTAAGCCTTAGTATGTGTAGAAAACATGGGCTTGACTTATATTTGTTACTAGCTTTCGCCCGCGGCTTAGCTCGCGTGAATTTCCCTCGGGAACAGTGCTTTATCCCGGGTTGAAAGGTACCCTATGTGTTTCTCAATACACCTATGTTTATGGGAAATTTCAAAAAGATTGGTGCAGGAGATAGGGTGTGAAGGCGTAACAAACTATCAAAAAAAAAACTCACTTTCGCATTTATTATATTTGTTAGGAAGTTAGGATGCTACTAGGGGCTGTGTTATCATGAGCTCCTCGGTGTCATTTTGGAAGTCAATAAAGCCCTTCCTTTAGTACCAGCCCAGCTGCTTTTGAGTACTTAACATAATTTTAAAAATTTTGACATTAATTTCTACAATTATTTTTGACTAGCGTTCAAAAGAACAAAGTTCCCGTTGCCCAGCGCTGATATAGACTTCTACGCGAGTCGACTTCGCAATTTGGAGGGCATATACTCCCAGCTGCGGGACCCCCGCGTGAAACGCATGGCGCACTACCTCGAGGACACGAGGAGCGTCTATCTTAGCTGCTTCAAGTCTATGCTCACTAATGTTGTGGCTTGTAAGTCCTATGTTTGTTACAAATTTAGGAATTCTAATTATGCCTAACACTTAATATAATTTCGCGGACAGTAAACAAGATAACAATAACAGTTAATTGTTATATACGTCGAGAGGCGTTACTGCCAGCGAAAGTGTTAAGGATAGAACAACCAATAAACACTAGGTATATATAACATACTTATCAGTTGGTTTTCTTCCCGCGCTTATTGTTTTTGTCGCATAAGATACAATTTTTTTTTTAAACACGAATTATGCAGAAGGAACATGCTTTACTTTAGAATTTAGAAATAAGCGTTTCAACAGAAAATTTTCTAAAAAATTTTTCCTTAGGACCGAAACTCAGCCATTGTAAGGTTTATTTATGTCATCACCATTTTGCTAGTTATACTACTACACAAAGTGACTCGTCGCTTCCCATGGGTGTTATTTTATTGACCCAACTGTAGGACTCATTATTAAATCTGAAACTGATTTATGGCACCAAACTGCACAATAGTTTTCTTATTAAACTGTATAACCTAAGCAGATAAATTGAGTATTTTGTTGATTCAAACGTCCTTTTTCAGCGGTCGTAGAGTGCCGAGATATTTATGTATATCAGAAGCCACTACTCGCTCATTTTGAAAATTTCGAAGGAACTGACTTTAGTGACTCCAAGCCGCTCATAAGGCCCATGTTCCATTGCATCGGACTACTTTGGGGCAATTCCAGATATTACTGCAGTGTGGAAAAGTTGATACGTAAGTGACCATGTCAGAAACATGCAACATAGATTAAATACGACCACAATATTTGTACTTCATAGTCAGATAAATATTTTCAGTACCTAATATGTTTTAAACAGAACTTCCAGTTGTAAGTTGTTTACGTCAATTCACTCTCATAGTCACACATTACATAGAATTACTTTTTGGAATTTCATTACCAATTCTAAATGTGTTGATCAAGTTTATGTAACTATTAAGTTAAATGACCTTTGTAAATCTTTTGATGAAGTCTTTGCCTTCAGCTCTGCTTCGGGAAGTGTGCAACCTGGTAATACAACAATGCACAAACTCTATCGACCCTGCTTCCATATTCCAAGGAGAAGCTGATGAACAACTTATTAAGTTGAGGAAGGCGCTCAATATACTCAATCATTTTATGTAAGGGTTTTATTATCAGTACTTTTTACTTTAGTTATTTATATGTTCCTTTTTTTACCCGACTACAGTGAAGTTCAAAAAGAGTCATGTGTTTGACCTGTTTTTTACACGGATATAAATAAATGGCGGTGGTTGATATTGAGAAAGTTCTATGCGAAAGTGCAGAAGATAGTAAAAAATTGCCCTTCCAGCTCGAAAAGGGTGCTTTTACTTCATTAAAAACTAGTATTATAAATCAGATTTTAGTTTAGTTTCACCCAGAAAGGCAGAAGTGCTAAGATTGTGCTTTAACGAGAGCACACTTTGTCTCGGTATGCTTAAAACTAATCACTTCGCTCAGTATAATCTATATTGAAATCACTCGCTAAGTTCGTGATTAATTCTACATAATCTACGACTACATCGCTATTTTATGGTTTCGAGCAAAAAACAACTTTGCTTATTCGTATAACCACAGATTACAAAAGGCTGTACTGTATAACAAATCTAGGTATATATATATAACAAGCGACCCGCCCCGGCTTTGCATGGGCATAAAAACCTTCCTCTTGAATCACTATCTATTAAAAACCCGCAACAAAATCCGTTGCGTAGATTTATAGATTTAAGCATACAAAGGGACATGGGGACAGAGAAAGCGACTTTGTTTTATCCTATGTAGTGATGTAGTGATAGTGATGTTTGATTACCGGCAGTGAGACATATGAAATGAATCGAGATAAGGTCCATACATTCTTCCCGCCCGGCGTGATGCCCGTTCGTTGGTCTTTCGACTTCGACCGAGTTTTCATGAGGTTCAACGTGTATATGAAGCGGCTTAAAATGATTGAGGAAATTCTGGAGTCTACAGTAGAGATTCTCAAGCTGGAAAAAGTGGAATTTTGCGGGCTTAGGGGTAAAATTCTTAGCACCGAATGTATGCAGGTAAGTAATTCAATTTTAAACATAACGTTTGTAACATTATCCATACTTCCATACATGGATATTTTGATCCAGTCGACTCATTATAAATGCGGAAGTCTGTCTGATTCTGAGTTACGCTTGCAAAGCTAAACTGCTAGACCGATTTTGATAAAATAGGTTTGAATATAGTTAAGGACCAAGTCAAACATAGGCTACTTTTGGGTGCGATATAACCGAGTCCCACGCGGGCGAAGCCGCGGGCAACAGCTAGTTACATATAAATGGATTTGATTGCATTTTTGTAGGAAATGCCAATACTCTTCGGGCTTCGCCCGTGGAACATACATATCCTGTGTTACTCGTACTCGCGGGGATAGTGTGGCTTTCCAGCAGTGTAAGAATTTTTAAATCGGTCCAGTAGTTTCAAAGCCTATTCGATACAAACTAAAAATCAAATCCTATCTCTTTATCATATTAGTATAGATAATTTGATAAGTACCTACATATTCAAGGACGTCTCTATCGTCTACGATGATAGATATTTTGATCCAGTCGACTCATAAAAAATGTTTTCCTAATATAATTTTACTGGCCAGGTTTTAGAAGAATACACCCTTATTTACCAAAATCTGGGAAACATCACGTACGACCCGGCCGACCCGGAAGACAACAAGTTCCTCCCGGACTACGCCAAACACATGAAGGTGCTAGAGGACGTGGACAGACGACTGGCATCCTTATTTTCGCAAGGCTTGGATGAGTGTCACAATCTCGAGCACTTCTTTAAGGTACTATTAAAGAATAGAAAAGAAAACTGGGGCAAAACAAACAAGGACGGTGTTGGTGCAGAATTAATACCTAGTAGAATTTACGTAGTAGTATAGGTATACGATTTTCTGTTTGATCCAAAGGTTTGACTAGCAGATAATGGCATTAAGTTCACCTATTGTATTGTATTAAAGTGCAATAAAGTTTTCAAAAATCTTACTAAAATGGAAATATTGGCGGTAGATTTTGGCATTGAATTAAATTTTATAGAATAAGCAGTTTAGTAGAAGCTATTGTACTCTATTTCAACCTATTATAATTTTGACTTTTTGATTACATTGAAACGCACATGAAAATTTACATATATTTTCCATTTTCAGTTCTTCCAAATCATGGGTGATTTGTTCCATCGACCTATCATCAAGAATGAATTGAAACCCAAACTGACTAAGTTGCTCGATTTTATGCACCACAATCTAGATAACGTGAAGGAGATTTTTGATGAAGAAATGTCGGTAATTGACTTAATACCTTTTCTTATCTAGCATATCTCATCTTCAAACTCCAAATCCAAAACCCCAGATAGAAGGCTGTTAATTAGAAGTGTCAATATTTTTCCTTTTATTAATCCAATATACACAACAAGTATGTGTTCAAGCATTTTGTGATCTGTGGTTACATGAAGTTTCTATCAGATAGTTTCTTGAAATCCTCATATATCCAAAGACTCCACTTGCTTCTTTATGTTTCTAGTAAGCTAGTAATATTTCAGCCAAAACTATTGAGATCTATTTCCAGTTGCCCCGTCAGCTCCTCCTAATCCAAAGCTACGGGGTTCTAGGATATGCTTACTTAGACTTCTGAGATAAAAAATGTTTTCTCGGTCCACATTATAACGTAAGTTCTAAATAATAATTAGATTTACAGACCTTTGTTTATTAACAGAAATTAACAAAAGGTCCCGAGAGACCCATGGTGGACCCATACTTACCTCCAGTCGCCGGTATGATGTGGTGGATATACAAGTTACGCAGACGAATGCTGTCGCCCATGGAAGATTTTATAATGTTTGAAGATCCGTACGTACCATCAAATTCTCCTTTTCTCATCAACATCACTGGCACTGTATAAGAAATCTCGAATCATCACTTTTAATAATAATAATAATAATAATATTCTTTATTTCAGATATTTTTACATATCCATAACATAGCAACACATACACAAATATTAATTAGCAAAAAACAAATAGATAAGGTAAATAAGAAAATTGATATACTCAATATCAATGTGATTATGTGGCAGCAACAGTCAGCCAATGCTTGCAGGTTTCAGTGGTGTGTAGTCTCTCTGCCAGACTCCTCACAATACTGTTGTTACACATGTCAACCCTGGACATGAAGTTAACTATGCGGTGACGGTATATGGCACAGAAACTATTGACACGCGCCTCTGTGAACATCCCAGAGGCACTACACCAGGGTTTTAACCCCATCAAATGCCTGAAGATATTATTATAGGCTACCCTAATGCCGTTGTAGGCTTTTTGCGTATAGTTAGTCCAGAGCTGACACGTATAAAAGGATTGACAGAAAGACTTAAACAATGTTATCTTCACTTCGTATGAGGCCTTAAAAAACTTTCTGGCGATCATATTGCCAACAACACATAGTGATCTCCGTTGCCGCTCTATATCGTCATCGTCCCTCATAGTGGATGTCACTATGTGACCAAGGTACCTAAACGAGGGCGTAATGTTTACAGGCAGCCCACTGAGCGTCAAACTGGGTATATGTTGGGGCCCCTTTCCGGACCTAAACACTACCATCTCTGTTTTTTTTACATTGTATGTTAAGTCATGCTTTTTTGCATATTCTTCGCAGATAGACACTAGTTTCTGGAGGCCTTTGATTGAGGGGCTGAGCAGCACCATATCATCAGCATAACTTAGATTATTTATGTATCTGTTATCAAGTTTAAGTCCGACTGGTGTGCTACTCAGCTCCACAATCAAATCATTTACATAAAGGTTGAATAGGTCCGGAGAGGTAAGCCCACCCTGTCTTACTCCACATGACAGGCTGTAGCCATCGGATATTTCGCTACCCCACTTTACGTTATTAACCTGGTTACTATACCAGTTTTCCAGAAGATCCACAACTTCTGGATTAATATCTGTCTTACGCATCTTCTCCCAAAGTAAATCGTGATTAATCGTATCAAAAGCACGACTCAGATCTAGAAAACACCCGTAGACAGTTGTACCTCGAATCGTATAGTACTTAACTACTTGTTTTAATGAAAAAATGGCAGTATCTGTTGATAAATTCGGCCGAAATCCAAATTGACTATCATCAATCTTAACGGATTGACTAATTTCAATGTTTATAACTCGATCAAGCACCTTGGCCACAATAGTTGCCAATGAGATTGGTCGATAATTAGCCATGCTCGAGATATCACCAGTTCTGTTTTTGATTATGGGAATAACAAGAGTACGAGTGAGTTCACCTGGAAGGTAGCAGTGCTGCATGCACAGATTATAAAAACGTGATAATACTTCACAGACATGTTGGCCCGCATATAACAAATGTTCTATTCTTAATCCATCATGGCCGGGAGATTTGCCCCTCTTCATATATTTAAGTATATGAGCCAACTTATCTGAAGTTAGATAGCAAATCTCTCTGCCACGACTGTAATATTCTTGGTTATTTTTACTTGGTCTACCTGAATGTCAAATAAAACTGACTTCCACTGATCAAGTAAAGGGTAGACGAATGCTTTAATGTGGTACGAGCTACCATTAGTTACCATTCTTTTCGTAGGCTGACCCTACAAACGTAATACCTTATTTCTAAAGGATCATAGAGGCAGAGTACGCATTGTACATGAAACAGAAGCACAACGAGATGATCGGCTATCTCAACGGGCTGGAGGACAGGCAGTTCAAGCAGTGGTGCGCCACGGTGCCGGGCATCTGCAAGGTGCACCTGGCCAAGAACCTCATTTACAGGGATCCGCCATTTGTCAGGAATAATTTTAGCCCTGAGGTAAGTATATTTTTTTTATAGAACCGGAAAAGGCTCACAACTTTTCGCTTTTAACTTATTTGTTTATACTTTTTAGTTGGCCCACCTGATGGGAAGTGGTCACTGCTACCTATGAATGCTTGCAGCACCAGGGGGTCACGTGTGCGTTGCACCGTTTTGTGGGTTGAGTCGTTTTTGTAATAAACGACCCCACTAACCAAAATTGCCATGGGCAACTAGTAGAATAAAACCAAAATTAAATCAGGAAAACGTTTTGTTGATGAACTTGCTTGCTACTGATGAAGATGCACTCGCGCATTATGATTGTGGCCTACTTATAACTTTCCACTCGTGTACCCATTTATTTTATTGGCTATCGTAAGTTCTTACTTAGTAATTGGTGAATACTAGATAAATAAAAAAATCTGCCTTTTTCAGCTAGTGATGCTTTTACGTGAAATACGTTACATGAAATATTTAGATAAGCAAGGAATACCCACAGATGGTCTGGAATTGTATGCTCGCAACGAGAAACTACAGGTAATAATTTGTTGTTTCTTTAATTAGTGATAACTTCTGCCTTCTCTAGTTTATTTTTATACTGCGTTGGGCGAAAAAATCATTTGCGCTCATGAATTTTTAACAATAGATCTATTATTTCTAACATTTACTATAATTAATAACCTTTTCATTCATTAAATCAATACAAGTATTATCTTTTTTTATATTATAAAGGAAGTATGTATAAACGTTTGTCCTCTAGAAAATAAAGTCTAAAAATGTAATTCATAATAGTAACGAAAGTGACGGAGTAAGCTTTTGGCACGAATATAGATTTAATCAGTATCTAAACTTAAATGGAGCGTTCTATTACTAGTACGATATGAATCGCCTGAATCGAGCCATTGCATGGTACAATGAAATCCGCGAGGGCAGCCACGAAACTGAGGTGGCGCTCATCGAGAAGGAGATATCAGCCATAGACCAGCTGCTGGGCCGAGGGGTAGAAGAACTCACTTGGAATGACGATTGTAAGCCAATAACTATATTTGTTAGCACAACATAGTAGTAATCAAAGCATGGTAAAAGCCACAAAACCAAAGTGGCGCTTATCGAGAAGGAGATTTCAGCCATAGACCAGCTGCTGGGACGAAGTGTAGAAAAACTAACTTGGAATGACGATTGTAAGCCAACCACTATTTGTTAGCATAACATAGTCGTAATAAAAGCATGGTAGAAGCCGCAAGACCGAGGTGGTGCTCATCGAGAAAGAGCTCTCAGCTATTGATCAGTTGCTGGACCGAGGGGTAGAACTCACTTAGAACTACGTACATAAGCCAACTACTGTATTTATAATTTGTAAGTATCTTTAGCCATATAGCGCGGTAACAAGAGTACCTATAAGACTGGCGCTCATCGCTATGAAGATCTCGGAAAATATTCCAGCTATGGGCCAAGGGGTCATTGTTTTTGCATGCCGAGCTGGTAGCAACTACCGGTCCTCGTCGTGTGTACTTGACAAGCAGCAGTTATTTAATACTTTTGTAAATAGCGCGTTGATGTCTTTCGAATAGACGAGTAAAAGACATCAACGCGATCACTATTTGATGCCTTAAATAATATTTAACAGAAAATTAAATTATTTTTCTGTTATCTGCTCTTGGAGGTATTTCAAGAAATTCATTTGTAGTTGACCTCTTGTATATTTTTTACAAACTACATAAAAGTATACTAACAAAATTTCACTATATACTTTCAATATGCAAAAAACTCGCAGGAAATTAAAAAAAATGACCCCTACATGCCATTAATTTCGGAAAGGTTTCTTGCACCACGCCACCTATTGGAGAAACTGTAATGGAATAATAATATATGCGGACAATTCACTATAATAGTAAAAGTGAGTCCACACATAAGTAATTTAATTATTAAATTAAACGTTACAGTCACAGAGTGGATGGCAGAAGTGTACACAGCCATCAACACACTCCAAGAGAGAGTTCTCACCGCGCAGAATAACATGAAACGAGGGCTTGCCAACATAGCGGCCTGGGGCGACATCCCCCTGCACAACCGCAAGGATAACCCGGACAAGAAGGAGCTGTTGGATGTCGTTGGCAGATTCCCGAGATTTGCTAGGAGGTAATGTGACTATTGCAACGTCAATACGTCATGTAATACATTGAAAATATTTAGGGCCGTGCAGCGTAATGTGTAACAGATCTTGCCAACAAAGCAGCCTAGAGTGACATTCCCCTGAATAACCGGAAGGATAACCCGGACAAGAAGGAGCTGTCGGATGTCGTTGGCTTCGTCTGGTCGTCCCGAGATTTGCTAGGAGCTAATGTGACTCTATTGCAATATAGATACGGTATGTTATGTGGAAGGTCTTGCCAATATGGCAGTCTGGGGCGACATCGCCCTGCACAACTGTAAGGAAAACCCGGACAAGAAGCTGTTGGATGTCATTGGCAGATTACCGAAATTTGCGAAATTTGCTAGACTGTAATATAACTCCTATAAAAATTAGTTCAAAACAGAAAATACAATGTGACAAATATTTTTGTTTATTTGCAGGCGTAATAAAATAGTAGCAAGCCATGAGGAATTCCAGCAAATCCTGAAAGATAATTATAAACTATTCTTCAATATCCAAGAAGAGGAAGAGGTAACAACATTTTATCAATTTAGATCAAACAACCTTAATGATAGTACGTACCTATGCTCTCTCGCTCGTTGTCTTTCTCTATGGGTGGATGTACACATTGCATTATTCGTCAATGAAGAAACAAACAATATTTTTATATAAATAATCTTGCAATATTATTAATATATATAAATACCAGATAATTTTTTCTATATGATAATGCTGATTACGATTCTCAGATTGTGGGAACGAATCTTAATGAAAGTATTCTATGTTGTTTCCCGTTATGTCAGTTTATTGCAGGCTTGAATCAACTGGGGTTTAAACAGTGTCCTTTATATTTAACGTAGTACTTAAAAAAATTGGTGATCAGATAAGAAAAGATTATGCCGTTGGTACTTGAAGGCTAGTAGCTTTATTGTAACCACGAGAACGAGTGGCGATTTTGAGTAAAACTCTAACACCAAGATTTGTAAAGTAGATTGACCTTGCAGCCCGTAAAGAAAAAGATCTAGGATAAGTCTAATTAATGCTATTATTCAGTCTGATGATGAAGAGGAAGAATTAGAAGATGTAGATGAGGCAACTCTTGACGATGACGAGAGAGCTGCGCGGGCTCTTAAAATGCAACAGATAGCTGAGCGCCGAGAGGAGAAAATGATTGCACGGGAGATCAAGCGGCAGGAAAAAGAAGAAGCAGACAAGATTAAGTTCGAGAGGAGAGAAGCACGGCGGTTGAAGAGGGAAGCTAAGGCGGAGGAGAAGAGAGAAAGAGACGCACGTAGAGCCGAAGGTTTGCTGGTTCTATTCAAAATTACCCACGTACCTTATCTTATTAATGTCAAAGTGTGAGAAAAATAAATAGCCAATATAATTTTCAGGTAATTGACATGGGCGGATGTACGATAGTTGTAAATCCTGTCTTAATAAAATATATATAGAGTGTGAATATACTTATCTTTTGTTATTAATCTTATTGACATAATTTTCAAAATTTCACAGGAGAAGAAGTGGATTCTCCAGCAGAGGAGGAAGAGGTTATCGATGATCCAGAAGAGCTTGCTGATATAGAAGAAGAGAGGAAAGAGATGGAAGAAGAGGCTTTCAGAGCTGCTCGCTGGCCGGCTTACGTTAAATATGTAGATTCTCTGGGAAGTGTTGCAAATAATATATGCAAATATTATTTAAATTTATGTATATAAACATAGACATTCAATATAGAACCATTGGACAAAGTTTTCATTAAAAAATCCCTAAAATAATAATATGTATATAAAATATGATAAACTTACAGGTGTCAAAACAAGTGATGAAAGCAATACAGTCAAGCCTTGACCTGTTTGAAGTTCAGACAAATCTGGAGAAAGGTCCTAATGTCGCTTTCATGAATATTACGGTGGAACTGAAGGATCCAGGTAAGGATCTGTGATATAAGTTGGAAACACAGGAGTCAGGACATTTATTGGGATTTCGAACCCAAAGAATGAAAACAGGAACCCTATTACTAAGACTCAGTTGTCTGTCCGTCCGTCAGTGTGTCATCAGGCTGTATCTTATGAACCGTGATAGCTATATATTTGAAATTTTCACAGATGATGTTTTTCTGTTGCCGCTATTCCAACAAATACTAAAAGCAATAAAATAAGTATTTGTCCCATGCAACAAACGTGTTTTTTACAGTTTTTTTGCAAATTCAACGTTTCGGACCTGAAGGTGTATAGATAATAGTACGGAATCCTTCATCAGCTAGTCCGACTCGCACTTGGGCGGGTTTCTTTATGAAAACATAGTTAAATTGTTAGATCCTACAAAGGAACTATGAACGTCCTCAATATTACCGTCCGATTTATTCGTTTTCCACACAATAAGTGTCAGGGATGATATTTATCATGATATTTATTTCTGTGAGCTGTATGAATAGTGAGAAGCACAAAAGACTTTGAATGGCAGCTTAAGTAATCAGGTTTTCTTTACAGATATCTATTTCTCACCTTCCTTGGAGTTGTATGACGAGGACGGCCTTTATGACACGATGAGAGAGATGATGAAGGATATGTTCCTACAAGCGACATTGTTCGCTAGAATTGATCCGATAGTTCCTATCGCGTCCTATGAAGGTACAAATACTTCTAGATATTCTTTAATATGTCGTTATGTGTACTAGACATTTTTTTTCTCGTTTCAACCATTGGGTCTGCTAAGAGCTGGAAGAGATTTCTTTAGAAATAAGCAGCACTCTTGTACTAATGTTCTCTATTATTTGTTTTATCCTGTATGACTTTCTGTGAATTTAGTAAATAAATATATTCACGTATTATATTATTTATATTAATGCAATATGTTTCTTTCTTACCGAAGTTTAAATTTTCATCTAGCGATGGTATGACACTAAGACCACCGGCTTTACATGTATTATCAAATCCGAGTCAAAGCCTTGCACTAGGTTGCTTAACATTTAAAAATTCATTCGTACCACTACTATACCCTATGTCCTTGTCATTATGAATGCAAAATTTCAAGAAGATTGGTTCTATGGTAACAAACAAAGAAATAAACAAACTCACTTTCGTATTTATAATATTAGTTGGGATGGATTTATGTAAATGGTGCAATAATAAGACGTTAATTAATTAAATGCGTTCATTCAAAATTTTTGCAGATGATATCACAAATGAAGATGCAATGATTGACCTCTTCCATGAAATATCTAAACGAGCTGAGAACGGTATTAATGATGTCCTTCAATATGCTTCGGTAAGATGTGATATAGAAAGTTTTTAACTAACGTCTTGTGAGATTAAATTACAACAAATTAAAATTACATGATCCATGAACATTAATTTTAGTACATTAGAGGAGGCCTATGTCCTGCAGTTAGGCTGGAAAAGAAGAAGAATTGATATCCCAGAAAGCGCTTCAAAAAAAGAGTTTCTCTATTCAACAATAACACAATACATTGTTGTTTAAATATGCTTTATATCAAACATTTAAATAAATTTGAAGTTGGTGCCAATTTTACGAATTCGTTGACTAGCTGCTGCTCGTTAATTAGCATATTTTATTAATCGACACCGACTTCAGATTTATTCAAATGTTTGATATAAAGCATATTTAAACAACAATGTATTAATTATTCCATCCTTTTTAGGTGAGGAATTGGAGTCGATTTCGTTTTTTTGGCAAAAACAATTATTTATACTTTAATTTTCCTAAGTCCATTTTCTAATTTATAGAAATATGAAAAGTATGCCCCTCTATGGACGGAGGACAGACAAGAGATTTTAGCTGGCTTTTTGAAGTATGGTAGAGTTATCCCGCCTGAGGAGTTTGACAAGTACAAGTATGAAAATGGGTGTGAGCCGCCCGAGGCTAAGCCGAAACTGGAGGAATACCAGAAGGAGGTATAATGCAAAACTCGTATTTTAGTTTAAAAATAATATTAAGATTACTAGCGTTGTAAAAGTATAAAAATTAGGCAAACAGTATCAGAATGGATGTTACAAATCTTAACTAGGTTTCATTAATTATTAAAGAGTTTGATAAAGAGTTTTAAATTAATCAAGTTATAAAAACTTGATTTAAACAATTCAATAATAATACTAATAGTTCTTTGATATCAGATAGACAAATACAACGCTATGTACGATGAAGTGGCAACCCTGCCCGGAAACTACCTTTGTAATGGGTGGTTGAACATGGACTTGAAGAGATTAAATCAGGCTATCATGAACATAGTTTGCAAGTGGAGCAACCTCTACAAGCAGAACTTGAAGGACTTTGTCCATAAAAGGTGACATAATTATATCAATTAATCTTTGACCATTTGTACAATGAAGTATAGAACCTAACTAAAAACTACTTACTTCCTTTTTTTGAAGTCGGTTAAAAACATGAACATTCTATTTAATTTAGTTTGGACGACTTGGAGTCATTCATTGCTTATGCCACTAAAGAGTTGCACGTGGAACTGGGCGAAGACGACTACGAGGGCTTACTGCAAGTGATGCGGGTTTTGAACGAGGTCCGCGCCAAGATGGACGCTGGCACCGAACAGATGTTCGAGCCTTTGAGAGACATAATTTATGTGCTCAAAGATTATGGGGTCGATTTCCCAGAAGAGACCTACGAACAGGTACATACGTTATTATTATTTCTGTATCAAAATATGTCGTGTATTGTTGTAGAATAATACAAAAAAACCTGAGGTAAATAATTGATTTTGAAATTTAAATGGCTATTAAAGTTAGGATCTATTACGTTCGTGACATAACTGTAACGTGATATTTGAGCTATTTTTTCATTCATTAAAGACTATCTACTTGAATTTAATTTGTTGCAAACGTTATGACTTATATAAGTTTAGGATTAGGTACAGGATAGACTGCATTCTTACCTCCTGTAATTTTTTTATGCTAACCATTGGATTATATGCAGAATGCTACTTATCATAAATATTCGGTACATACACTGGTAAGACAAATTACTTACTTTTAACTTCTGAATTTGTTTCAAAATCTTAGGACTGTACTACCTGTAATCTATTTTACAAATGACTGAATACGCAAAGTGATTGCAGTATTAACTTTTTGTTTATTCAATACTGATTAATCCATTTTAAATTCAACAGCTTCGCTCCTGTCGGTGAAGTCTTCTATTTGCTGTTAGTCTTTTTACATCCTGAAACGACATAACTCACACTCTTTCTCTTATTTGTTCTATCTTTATCTGTTCTTTATTTGCACTTAGTGCCGTACGATGAGGAAGCTACGTAAAACAAATTTTTGAAAAACATTATGGAACAGGGAAGAGGTAGACCGGTTTATAATATATCATTATTTTTGTTTGTAGTTGGACATGCTGCCAGAGAAATGGCGTAATCTGATCAAGTTAGCGACAGTGATGAAGAATAACGTAGCGCCACTGCAGGCGGCACAAGCCGCTCTCATCGCCAAGAGAGTCGCGCTCATCAACCTCAGGCTCACCATGTACAGAGAGCAGTTCAAACTAAAAGAGGTGAGTCATTGTCTTGACAATCTAATGAAGCTCACTGAATACCATCGACTTGGAAACGTGTGGATACATGTAATAAATGACCTTGTTATACCAATTATCTAGTGTAATTGTAGAGAGAGGTATGCTATTTGAATACGAAATAAACATTTAATTAATATTACTTTTGTAAGTAGATCATTTTTATTATTCCCCCAGATATTCCTCGAGAGTTGCAAAGAGCCGTACAAACATATTGATAAAGTAAACCTTGAATTACTTGGCTTTGAGGAAATCGTAGAAAACTTGAAGAAGTCTTGTGGACTGTTCGACATACAACCGCCAGATGAGAAGAACCTCAAGCAGTGTCGTAGGGAACTAAAATTAGCTAAGGTATAAAAATATGGATAAATGGGATGTAAACTTTCTGACTCGTAATTATAAGGTTTAATTTAATATTCAAAAACCTAACCAAAGTATATATAATTAAATGCATAATGTCAATAATATGTATGATTTTAAATAGATATGATGCGAAACCAACTAAATTTAAATAAGTTATATGTTTTACTAGTAGTACCTAACTAAAACATATAACATATTTAAAATTTAGTTGGTTTCGCATCATATCTATTTAAAATCATCTCTAAACTAACAGGTAAAATAATAACTAGTTGAAATTAATAATATCTTTGTAGCAATTGTGGGATTACTACTATTTGGTAATGGGAACAATCGAATTCTGGAAGAAATCACCGTGGAAGAAGATTGACGCTGATGGTATGGACCAGGAATGCAAACGATTCACAAAGGATCTTAGACAACTTGATAAGGAAATGCGAACCTGGTAAGAGCGAACACAAGTTCTATAGATATTTGACATTGGTGTTATTTCATCACCTAAATAACTTTATGCATTTTTTTTACGCAAAATTGTTTTACCCACCCATCAAGACTAAGATATTTATTAAGAATAACAAACGAATAGACAAATAAGTTTTGATATTTTAAGATTTTTATGTTTATTGTTTTCATATATTTTGTTAGGGAGCCGTATCTTGCTATTGAAGGAACAATAAAGAACCTGATGACATCTCTGCGAGCCGTCACAGACTTGCAGAATCCGGCCATCAAAGATAGACATTGGATAGAGTTGATGATGGCTACAAAGGTAAACTTTTTTATTTATTTACTTTATTCATGTTTTTCATTAAAAAAATAGTTTTTCATTCTTTCAGATATTGGTAACATCATATTAATGTAGATTTCTTATTCATGTTGTTTTTGTCTCATTTAGCAAGCAGTTCACTCACAACTCATATCCATCTGTACAGAGCACGTTTTCCCCATACCATATGTAGCAAAACGGCAAAATCGAATTTCTCTGCGAGAGATATTAGACGACTTTAAATCACTAGAAGATTTAGCTGCAACTATGGAGTTTTCTTGTAGTGAAGAAACAAATATCAAACGCGATTATAAACAGTATCATCAGTTGCAAGATTATAGAAGACCAAAGATGCAAGAGTGTCAGACGATAGGCAGTAAATTCATGAAGCTGAGTAGATCGTACTCATTGCAAGAATTGAGGGAGAAAGGGTTGCAACTGAAGCCAACAAAAAATGAACTGCCACAGAAAAAATCATTTGATCATTCAATAATATTATCAGAATTCATAATGTAGATAGATATAAATAGTATTTTAAGATTATCTAAACAAGTGTGCATAGCAATATTTAATTTTATAACAAAGGTATGTAAGAGTTAATTAAGTAAGATTGAGTATGAGATTTAATTTCAATTTAATTATAAAATTAAAAATGATTTTCAGGTGAAATTCAATATCAATGACGATACCACTCTGGCTGATTTGTTAGCATTAAATCTACATAAGTATGAGGAGGAAGTTAAAACTATCGTTGATAAGTCTGTTAAAGAGGCAGCAATGGAGAAAACCCTTAAGTAAGTCAATTTGAGATGAAATTCCATTGAGCGTTTATTTCAAGTCAGTCTAGTTATATCGTTTTATGTCACAGTAAGTATAGATTGTTAATATCATATTTGTTTTAAGGGAATTGGAAGCGACTTGGGCAATCATGGAGTTTGATTACTCAAGTCACGATAGAACCGGTATTAAATTACCAAAAGCCAGTGAGGAGCTGGTAGAGGTACTGGAAGACAACCAGGTAACTACAGAAAATCAACCTATTTTGCTTCTATAATGTAACCACATGAAGCTTAAAATTTAGTCAGATAGTTAAGTTTAGAATAAAAATAATATTGTAGGCACAATTAGAGTACTACTATGTGCTTATTTTACAGTAAGTCCATAAAAAAACCATGTTTGTTAAATAAATTTCAGAATCAAGTGCAAAATATGATGTCATCAAAGTTTATTGGCTTCTACGAGACAGAAGTAACAGCATGGCAGAAAAAATTGGGTACAGCGGATGCTGTTATTGCGCTTTGGTTTGAAGTACAGCGAAAATGGCAATATTTGGAGAGCATCTTCGTTGGTTCCGACGACATACGTGCGCAGTTACCCGAAGACTCGAAAAGATTTGATAATATTGATAAGACTTTCAAGGTAGTTACAAATGTCTTTACAAATAAAGTAAAAAGTTTTCTGTTAACAAAGTAAGTTATTTAATAACGTGATGAAAATACCAATCCATATCCATACTAATCCATACTTCCATACTTCCATACTTCCATACTAATATTATAAATGCGAAAGTCTGTTTGTCTGTCTGTCTGTTACCTCTTCACTGCTAAACTGCCGGACCGATTGTGATGAAATTTAGTAGGGATGTAGTTAACGACCTGGGGTCAAACATAGGCTACTTTTGGGCGCGATATAACCGAGTCCAACGCGGGCGGAGCCGCGGGCAACAGCTAGTTATATAATAAAGTAATGAGACGTTTGAATTTCGACAGGAACTTCTAAAAGATATTGGAAACACTCCTAATGTAGTGCAAGCAACTAACAAGCCAGGCCTCCTTGACAAGCTGGAAGAGCTTATGAAGGCCCTCAACTTGTGCGAGAAGGCACTTAATGATTACCTCGAGACGAAGAGACTGGCGTATCCGCGCTTTTATTTCGTCTCGTCTGCAGATTTACTCGGTAAACTTATACTTCAACATTATGTACAGCACTTATAATTTTTATATTGTGACCATAGTACAGCGGAAATTGAAATCACTAGGTACAATATTGCATATTTCGATAAAATTGTTTAAAAAAAAATATTGTAAGTAGGTACTTTGCTGTCGAATGTGGCTTTAGTTCTCCCTATTTTTTTATAAATTGTAAAACTATGAAACTATTGTAAAACAAGTTGTTGAAGATACTTTTTCCCACAGATATTCTGTCAAACGGCAACAATCCACCAGCTGTCTGTCGTCACTTAACCAAACTGTACGACAACTTGGCTAAGTTGGTGTTTCCCAAAACCGGCAGCAAACATGCTTTCGAGATGATATCAAAGGAAAACGAGGAGCACGTGCCATTCAAAGCACCATGTTGTGACTGTTCTGGAAAGGTGAGTCATGGAATCCTTGCCAGCTGCTTCTCTTGTAAGCATTGTTTGAAAAAAATGTTAAAGGGAAGGCTAACAACAGGAATTGTTTTTCCAATTATAAGCCCAAAATAATTTTTTGAGTTTATTAATCTGAAGATTTTAAGGTAATAAATGAAACCCGTTTTCCGTTGTCACGACATAGCATGAAAACGGCTTGACCGATTTGGCAGATTTTTTTTTTTTGTAGTTTTCTAATACTCTGTACAAGGTTCTTACGGAAAAAATATTAAGAAAGGCGGTACGAAGTTCGCCGGGTCAGCTAGTAAGCAATAAAAATGTGGTAGTATTTCTGAATCAGTCATTATTTAATCTAAAAAAATCTCGCTTTTTGAAATGCATTCTATTATTTAATTCACTTGATATTAAAGGTAAATGTAGATATTCATTCAGATTACGAGGTTTATTTCTTATAGGTGGAAATATGGCTGAACCGCGTTACAGACTGCATGAGGTACACACTACGTGACATTTTTGAGCACAGTGTAAAGTCTTATGAAGACAAGCCAAGGGATGAGTGGGTATTCGACTGGCCAGCACAGCCTGCCTTAGTGGGCACACAGATTTGGTGGACCTCAGAGACGAACCAAGCATTTGAGAAGCTTGAAGAAGGTTTGAATGTTTCTCACAATTTCTTAATTGTTTAGGAACTTGAATTGATAGATACATTTGATTTATTTATTTTAGGTTACGAAAACGCATTGAAAGATTATCAGAAGAAGCAGATAGCTCAGCTAAATGCCCTGATCGTGTTACTGCTGGGTGACTTAACAGTGGGTGACCGACAGAAGATCATGACAATCTGTACCATTGATGTACATTCCCGAGACGTGGTAGCTAAACTTATTGTAGCCAAGGTGGAGACTTCTAATGCATTCCAATGGCAGAGTCAGTTACGGTAAAATATACTTTTATCCATCTAACATTAACATCCAACTAATACAATATATTACTACTAGCTGTTTCCCGCGGCTTCGCCCCGCGTAGGACTCGGTTATATAGCCTATGTTTGTACTCAGGTCGTTAACTACATCCCTACCAAATTTCATCACAATCGGTCCAGCAGTTAAGCCGTGAAGAGGTGACAGACAGACAGACAGACTTTCGCATTTATAATATTAGTATGGATTGGTATGGATGTATTGATAATATATACCTAACATTATTTAAATATTTTTCCAAAATATTTGCGATTTATTTCTAGATTTTCACTAACTATGTTATTAACTTAAATATTTTATTGAACGCAGACACCGTTGGGATATGAACTTGAACAACTGCTACGCCAATATTTGCGACGCACAATTTCTCTACGATTACGAGTACTTGGGCAATACTCCTCGGCTTGTCATCACACCATTGACTGATCGTTGTTACATCACTTTAACGCAGGCAAGTATATTGGTGATGAATCTATACCTACTACCTAATATGGACATCTGATAAACAAAAGAGTGTAATCTTTTCTACTCACCACCAGCTCACTCCTTCTCGTTTTTACCCTTCTATTAATAATTTTATATGATTTGAGCAAGGGATAGTGGTAAAAGGTATGTTTAAATACTTATTTATCTTTTGATCTCCACAATGAAAGAATTTACAGCCAGCTTCTTCACCATTTCAGAAGCATCAACATTGTAAAAAACGAAGAATATGTGTATCTATTCAAAGAATACTTTATCCATGAAATGCTTAATGTTACGTCTACCTACAGAGCCTACATCTTATTATGGGTGGCGCCCCAGCGGGTCCTGCTGGCACAGGCAAGACGGAGACTACAAAAGACTTGGGCCGCGCGCTGGGCATCATGGTATACGTATTCAACTGCTCCGAACAAATGGACTATAAGTCATGTGGAAATATCTACAAAGGTAATTTATCACAATCTCTTTATAACGTAAAGATATGTAATCGTTAGTGTTTTCCAAGTAATTGCTAGAATTTTTTTTGCTTTGATTAGTCACTTCGTTTATGAAATAGAAGAAAATACAGAAAAATAGTAATATTTTCCTTTCTAATTTGAAGGGCTAGCACAAACCGGTGCCTGGGGCTGTTTCGATGAGTTCAACAGGATCTCTGTCGAGGTGTTGTCCGTGGTGTCAGTCCAGGTGAAGAGCGTGTTGGATGCCATCAAGACAAAGAAGAAGAAGTTCGACTTTATGGGAGAATTTATAACTCTGATACCCACCGTGGGTATGTTCATTACGATGAACCCCGGTTACGCCGGGAGAACGGAATTGCCGGAAAATTTGAAGGCTTTGTTTAGGTATGTTTGTTTTAAGGTCCTTAATAATCTATTTTTAACAGATTTAACATCAATCATCTCAGATTTATCTAATAAAACCAGGGATTCCCAAGGCGGTGTCAAGCCATACCATAGTATCAATCTCTTGTTTGAAGGAGATAAAGTAAACTCGTAAATAGAAAACATTTTATGCATTTAATAACATGTAAAATATTTATTTAACAGACCATGCGCCATGGTGGTCCCAGATTTCGAGTTGATCTGCGAAATTATGTTAGTGGCTGAAGGTTTCCAGGACGCACGTCTGTTGGCGAGAAAATTCATCACCCTGTACATGCTGTGTCGAGAGTTGCTTTCGAAGCAAGACCACTACGATTGGGGTCTCAGAGCCATCAAGTCTGTGCTTGTAGTCGCCGGCTCTTTAAAGGTAACCCAACATATGCTTGTATGAATATAATATAGGATTAATTAGCTTTTATTCTAATGTGATTTTTACAAGCTTGTACATAAAGAGAAAGCGCTTCAACAAAATTCCAACTTTACCTAAAGTTGGAATTTTGTTGAAGCGCTAATGTAATATAATTAAATTCTGAAATAGAAATAGGTATGAAGTTATACCTAGTCTTGTTAGTAGTTAACTTAATAATTTAACCTACTTAACTCCAAATTCGAAATCAAGCCATTTTAATAGATAATGTTATCTTGTATAGCGAGGTGACCGACTCAGGCCAGAAGATCAAGTATTGATGAGAGCGCTAAGAGATTTCAACATCCCCAAAATTGTGACCGATGACACTCCAGTCTTCATGGGTCTCATTGGCGATCTATTCCCAGCGCTAGATGTGCCTAGAAAACGAGATTTTGATTTCGAAAAAAGTTTGGTAGAAGGAGCCATTTCCATGAAATTGCAACCAGAACCTGGGTTTATTCTCAAGGTATCAATAATATAAAATGTATTACTTGTGTAGCTTAACGTACACTTACAAACCTATTATATGTTATGTATTTTAATCAACATGCATTTACTTAATTCCAGATGGTCCAATTAGTCGAACTGTTCGCTGTTAGACATTCCGTATTTATTGATGGTTTTGCTGGCACTGGTAAATCTATGGTATGGCAATGTCTCAATAAGACTTACCATATGATGAAATTAAAACCTTATTATAACGATTTGGATCCTAAAGCAGTGACAAATGATGAGTTGTTCGGCATTATCAATCCTGCTACTAGAGAATGGAAGGACGGCCTGTTCTCAAACATCATGAGAGATATGGCAAATATGCCGGGAGATGGTCCCAAGTGGATAGTTTTGGATGGAGACATCGACCCTATGTGGATAGAAAGTTTGAATACTTTGATGGATGATAATAAAGTTTTAACGTTAGCAAGTAACGAACGTATTGCTCTTACAAAATCGATGAGGCTTTTGTTCGAAATCTCCAACTTGAGAACAGCAACTCCTGCAACTGTATCACGCGCCGGTATCTTGTACATAAATCCACAAGATTTGGGTTGGAACCCGTAAGTAGATATACCCTGTAGTTTCAGTCAACATCTTTTCGGCTTAATTTTGGGTAAATGTAGCATTTGATTATTGACTTTTACCAAATAATTTCATGACTTCCGTACCGAGAAATAAATTTTATTTAAAAACAAAATATTTTTTATTTATTAATGAATGAATAAATAAATTTGCACTTTGCACCATATATCTACCTATCCTATTGATGTTAACCAGATTCGTAGCATCATGGATCGATACGACCCGCGACGACGAGTCGGAGAAGGCGATGTTGACAGTGATGTTCGACAAATACATTCCTTCCATGCTGGAGTCCTGCAAAAAGTACAAACGCATCACGCCGCTGACCGAGCTGCAGCAAATCCAGCTCACTTGTTACCTTCTTGAGTGCTTCCTCAATAAGACGTTGCTGCCATCAGACTGTCCTAAAGAATGGTTCGTTATAATTCAAAATTTTGATACAATTACTTAGTAGATTGTCGGTGAAGCAGGGGTGTGTTTTGTAATGTTAGAATATTACCTATGTAAGTAGCTAAATGTTTAAAAACATCCGTAAAAAGCATTCATTAGCCTAAAAAGTAGTCGTATTGCATTTGAGTCGTGCTTTAAAAGTATTCACAACCCTTTTAGTAAGAAGTTTTCTGTCTACGTGCTAGTCTTTTTATGATAGCAGTACTTATTCTGAAATTATCTTTAAAAATTAGCCACTTAGGGTTCGTAGGTCATTGATTTTCAGGTCTTATTAGGTATCAGCCATTACATAAAAAATAAAAACAATTTTCTGCATTAAATTACTTTGATCTGTCAGATACAAAAAGAGCTCAGTTCCCTCGTGGATCAACGGCATTGTATCTCTCATTAATCATGTCAATTAAAATAATTAAGTTGCATCAGAAACGAATGTTATTAATATTATTATTTTCATCTTAACTTTACTTTTTTATGGTTTCCTTTGTTCATTATCTTCAGTTGACGTATGTAATCTTAATATAGAAGATTGTGATTCTTAAATTCTCTTACAGGTACGAGACTTACTTCGTATTTGCTATCGTGTGGGGCTTTGGCTCCGCTCTTTTCCAAGACCAGCTGGTGGACTGGCGCAATGAGTTTAGCAAGTGGTTTTGCAACGAGTTCAAACAGATAAAGTTCCCCTCCACGGGCAACGTTTTTAGTTTTTTCATTGACCCAGAAACTAAGAAGATGTTGCCTTGGTCTGAGAAGGTCGAATCGTTTGAGTTGGACCCAGATTTACCCTTGCAGGTAAATTATAAAATGAATATTTAATTGTATTTAAAGTATTACAGTTTGAGTAAGTAAGTAAAAAAGAGAAAGTAAAATAACCATGTTGCCTAGCCAATAGAAACCATTGCATCGACTAACTAGAGGGACTTACGCAAGCTTTACGCCAATAATAGGTGGCACTAGACAGTTCGAAATAGAGATCCTTATTATCCAAGGCCAAGATTCACTTTAGGTCGCTCTGTTATTTTAATTAGCTTATTTTTTTTAAATTTATATTCGCTGGTACGCAGTCATGCCTGGTGTCGACGTCGGAGACCACCCGAATCAGATTCTTCATGGACCTACTGCTTGCGAAACAAAAGCCGGTGATGCTGGTCGGCAGCGCCGGCAGCGGCAAGACTGTCAGTTTTGCTGCCAAACTGAACGCGCTGCCCGACTCTTTTGCTATCACGAATGTCTCACTCAATTTCTACACTACCTCTGGTCAGCGAATATAATAATATGTACCTACTGTAGTTCTATTAGGTAACACTTCTGACCATTGCCTTTATATTTAGAACTGGAGCTACAATTCAATTATTAAGCTGTGTATTTATTAGCAGATATTGCTTTGCTTTTATGTCTAGCTGTAAATTTAATTGTTCACCCATTAGTTTCTCACCCGTAGATACGTCAAGTATTTGCCAAGTTTAATTTAAATTCACCATATTCAAATTATACAGAAATGATCCAGAAAGTGCTTGAGAAACCCTTAGAGAAAAAGTCGGGCCGTAACTTCGGTCCACCTGGTAGCAAGTTCATGATCTACTTCGTGGACGACTTAAACATGCCCGAGGTAGATACGTATGGAACGGTGCAACCCCATACCCTCATCCGGCAGTTTATGGATTACAAACATTGGTAAGTGCAGTGTTTTTATATCTATTGTACTAGTCACGCGTTGGTTTTCGTAACTAATTTTTGTGTTTACACTGGGTTTTATTTTTTAGGTATGACAGGCAGAAACTGAGTTTAAAAGATATATCAAATTGCATGTTTGTGTCGTGCATGAATCCAACAGCTGGATCCTTCACCATTGACTCCCGGTTACAGAGACATTTCTGTACTTTTGCTGTCAGGTAATAATAGCCCCTAACGTTTTAATAGTTTTTTTAAGGTTATCAAAGAAATATATTGTAAGTATTAAAAACAGTGTCACAGTAGCTTGTACGCAATGGAGACTAGGAAAGGTTGAAACTTGTGGCTTACTTGTTCATTCATTTAAATCGATATTGCACACCTTGGCGACAGAGACCGACGTGTTGTTTTCAGTTGGCCTTACAGCACTGTTTGCAATGTTTATCATATTCATCTGTAGAATCTAGAAATCAATCACGATACATATCTATACTATAAGTCAATCAAATAGTCGATGTGGACATAATTGTTTAAAAAATTAAAATTTCCTAAAATGACGAAAAAATAGATTGTCTTATGATGCTACTTGTTTTTAACCACGATACAGAATTAATAAAAGTGCTAACCCACGGCTTCGTTTGCCATTTCATGTCAGTAATTCTAACAATTCTAAATTCAAAATTTCGCGTACACTTAGTACCTAAGCATGTTGGGTTGGGACATAACTCTCTAGTTTCATCGGCAAATAGTTCCATGGAATTCGTGAGATATTTTTTGTCACTGGTTCCATTGAACTATGTAGACAAATAGAACTATTTGCCGATAGAACTAGTAAGTGATCCGCAAGTTGAAAGACAAACGATAAAATTATAATTAATGCGTGTATTTCAGTTTCCCTGGCTTAGATGCGTGCTTCCATATCTACAAGCAGATTCTGTCGCAGCACCTGGCTAACCCGCTGAATAAATTTAGCATGGTCGTCATCCGATACGCAGAGCCTCTGGTCAACGCTGCATTGGCATTGCACAACAAATTGTCTTCCATGTTCTTGCCTACCGCCATCAAGTTCCACTACATTTTCAACTTGAGAGACTTATCTAACATTTTCCAGGTTACACAATTTGATTTGAAATATACTTAGTTGCAGGCATCATATGATAAAAAAGTAATATATCAGTGTAATGGAAACGTTTCATTAAGAAATAATTCGGGTAAGTGCGCATCGAACTGGCTCACTGAGGGTCCCGTACCATCCCGTACTAATTTCCTTCAGCCGCGTATGTAACCATAGTTTTGTAACCAGTTACATACTGTTTTCAAATTTATTCCTGAAGGTCTTATATGGTTGATTCTAATTCAATGGGAACTTAATTATTTAACAGCAGAAAAAGACCCTAGAATTGAATACTTTTTATACTTATGAGTTTCAACATTATAATTTTATGAGTTAAAAATGAGAAAAAATGTTTGAAGGACAGGATGAACAACAGCGTGATTTTATTAATTAATAGTTTTTGCCTTTAAAGGCACGGAAAACCCTTTGAAGATTAAATAAAGTCGTCTCTATATGATTTTTTTTAAAGATTGCAATTAATACTAACTATAAATTCTTGTATTTCATGAATATCCTTTTATTCATATAAATGCGTTTCCTTTCCAGGGTATGCTTTTCACGACAGGTGATGCAATAAAGCAACATTCAGAACTGATTCGGCTGTGGATGCACGAAGCAACCCGAGTATACTCCGACAAATTAGTTGATACTGCTGATATAGAGAATTTCCAAAAATTAATCACAGAAGTTATTAAGAAGAATTGTGAGGTATATAAACAAATAGTCCTCGTTATCAAAAATTTTTTGGCTACACATCGGTTTTATTAGGGTTTATACGAAACGAAACAACAGCGCGATGTAAGGTTGGACATAGCCGACGATTTTTTTCATGTATCTTATACTTTCTAAAAATTCTGATGATTGACATCAATACATACAATAAAACATAAATTCTTATAAGTATGTTAAGTTTTCTTTAATGCTAAGAAATATTACAAATTTTTAATTCAGGAATACGACGAGAACGTGGTATTTGAAAAGCCCCTGATCTACTGCCATTTCGCGGAAGGAATCGGTGATCCGAAGTACTTTCCGATCCGCGATTGGCCACAAATCAAAAAGTTGTTAGACGAGTCTCTCTCTACATACAACGACATGGTGGCGACCATGAACTTGGTGCTGTTCGAAGACGCCATGTACCATATTTGTAGGTATGTGTCAAAAGGGTTCTTATGGTTACAAACGCAAAATTCGTTATATTTATGAGATAACTATAGTCATCTTTTGTTTATTAAATCAGTCTTGTAAAAAGAGTAAATCTTGTAACTTATATTGAGTAATGAAACTATTGGGGATATCCTAAAATCCGAAAATGGAATGATCAGGGTAGATAGTAGAACGCTTTGAAGCTCTGCGAACATGAACTATCCTCAACCTGTTATTTAGGCTTGGGTTTATGGGAAAATTACGGAGGAATGAAAGAAGAGTGAAAACTTAATTTAGAATAGATTGTATATTGTCTATCACTCACTTGGCTAGTCATATCATAAAAGTCATTTAATTTCGTTACCTCGGTAATTACTAATAATTTGTCTTTATTTGTTCATGATTAGAATCAACCGCATCCTAGAGGCCCCGCGTGGAAACGCTTTGCTGGTCGGCGTCGGTGGGTCGGGCAAACAGTCTCTATCGCGACTCTCAGCCTTCATCTCCTCACTGGAGGTCTTCCAGATACAACTTCGCAAAGGATACGGCGTCAACGATCTCAAAGTCGACCTGGGTAAGGCTTCGAAATAAATTACCTAAGTAAGTAATCACGAAAGAGAATATTAAATATCCTAAAAACATCCAAGTGTACTGGGGGCTAAGCGAAAGTCACAATTTTAAAACGTTGACAAATGTCTACAAGAATAATGTATAGGATTGACACATACGCTGCGGTAAATCACGTGGTTGACGTTGGCAAAGCATATTAAACAACACAAATCAATCAAAGAACATTTTGTCCATCAGCTCTTTTATACATAAAGGCGGGTCTCAAGAACATTGGCAACATGTTCCTGATGACGGACGCGCAGGTCGCAGAGGAGAGGTTCCTTGTACTGATCAACGACTTGCTCGCCTCCGGGGAAATCCCGGAGTTGCTGGCCGACGACGAGATCGAAAACATCATCAACGGTGTGCGCGGTGAGGTAAGCTACTCGTTATACAAAAAGTCACAAGTCACCGAATGAATTTGTCCGACAAAGAAGTAACCGAATTTATTGACTTCCTTCCATTCACCCCCAAATTTCGCTTCACTTTACGCAAATAATAACAAGTAATAATTATAAATAATAATTATTTATTTAACTAGACTTAGGGAACAGTGCTTTCATCAAAATCGGTTCAGTATCGGTAAGTTTTGTTTTGAACCCCAATTGAGTTTTTTTGGAAAGTTAATAAGCAATAGAGCCTTCTGGCTTTCCTTTTAGATAGCAAGAAGTGAGTAACTTGTAATATAACACGCTTTGTTTATTCATGACCGTTTCAACAGACCAAAGCATCAGGTGTGCCGGACACTCGTGAAAACTGCTGGAGATTCTTCATCAATCGAGTTCGGTCTATGTTGAAGGTATTGTCATTTTCATCTTATTATTTTGTAGAGAATAAAATAGAATATGTTATTATTGAAACAATTTAAACTTAAACAGGTAGTGCTATGTTTCTCCCCGGTGGGTGCTACACTGCGTATCCGAGCGCGCAAGTTCCCGTCTATAGTGAACTGCACGGCCATCAATTGGTTCCACGAGTGGCCGCGTGAAGCCTTGAGGTCTGTCTCTAAGCGGTTCCTCGCCGAAGTGGAATCCTTGCCGGTAACTTAATACTGTAAAGTTGAAATTTGTCGGAAATTTTATCTTTCTGAATATTTCTTACTGAAGATATTGTTAATGTGGCTTTTGTAGGATATTACACCCATATGACACATGTAGCTTTGACTATAACTGATTCTAAAGCGTTTTCTGAAGCAAAGGTTCACTTGGTTCTATTAATTCCAGGTACACCTAGTTGAACCCGTGTCAAACTTTATGTCCCACGTGCATCAAAGCGTGAATCAGATGTCTGCAGTTTATTTCCAAAACGAGAAGCGATATAACTACACCACGCCTAAAACTTTTCTAGAACAGATCGCTCTGTATTCTAAACTGCTCAATGAGAAGACTAAAAATCTAGTCATGATGATTCAAAGACTTGAAAATGGTTTGGAGAAATTAGCTTCCTGTGCCGCTGATGTGTCTGTTCTTAAGGTACACCTACTCAACTATATTGTCATAAATACCTTATTGATCAATTTAAATATTTATCTTCCATGCTGGTCTGGGAGAAAAAGAAAAACATAGAATGTACCAGCTGCTTCTCTTCCCGCGCAAGCCGTAAAAGTCGTCTGAGGGAATCGCCGAATGGGGAAATCATGTCATAGGCGATGCGGCTAGCAACCCATCACTATTGATTTCCTGTTTCAACTACCATTATGCTAAGCGTGGCCTAAGGTCTTATGGCCCTAGGCTCTGTCTACCCCGCATGGGATAAAGACGTGATTATATGTATGTATGTATGATCAATTTAAATAAAAATAAATAATTGGTATTAGTATTATTTTAAATAACCGCTTTGCACTAATGTAAGCCATTGCGAAAATACTGAGTGGTTAAAGGGACAGCTTTTCCGAAGGTACACTTCAAGCTACATTTCATTGATATATGTACTGAATATGTCGTACCACGGGCAAGGAGTGATCAACGAAACTAGAACAGGGCAAGAATTCACTAAAATGCTAATTTTTTCACTTTTTAATAAATCAATCCTTCTATCTACAGGTAACGCTCGCTGAACAAGAAATAATGCTAAAGGTCAAGAATAAGGCAGCAGAAGAGTTAATTGAAGTCGTCGGCGCTGAAAGTGACAAGGTGTCAAAGGAGAAAGCATTTGGTAATTTGTGACACATTTCAAATCATTTTAGGTACCTTTTATATACTTCTTTGACTTAAATTATTTAAAATGAAAGCTATTGAAAATAAAACATTAGGCAAAAACATGATATGCTCTGTAAAGAAAAACATATTCAATGAAGCTCTGTCTTGTCTCACTCAAGTAAGGATTGTATTCAAGGAGTACTTAATTTTGAAAATGTCGAAGTATTGACGATAACATTTAAAATGCATGGAATGGATAAGTAAATTTGAATTTTATTTGAACTCATGTCATCCTGAAGGCCCCTTCAGTCGCAATGATATTATTCACTCGAAATAGAACAGGGACGATGCAATGAAGAACGTTGCTTTATTTTTCTTTTATTTATTCATTACTCAAATTTATTCCTTGATAGCTACAGTGATTATAACAACAAATAGAACGTGCAAACGTACTCAAACCTCAGGACAATAATTATTATTTGTCACTCCAACAACAGCTGCCGAGGAGGAAAAGAAAGTGAAAGTTATTGAAGAGGACGTAACAATTAAGGCCAAAATTTGTGCGGACGACTTGGCAAAAGCCGAACCAGCGCTGTTAGCAGCCCAAGAGGCGCTGAACACCCTGAATAAGAACAATCTGACTGAGTTGAAGTCCTTCGGCTCACCGCCCGATGCTGTGGTTAATGTGACGGCGGCTGTACTCGTACTTTTCTCTAAAAAAGGCAAGATACCTAAAGATAGATCGTGGAAGGCATGCAAGGTATTTCAAATTTTAAAGCGAATCGTTTTGATACTTCATATTTCTTACTGGTCTTGTATATGTTCGTTACATTAATGTCTCATTTTTCAGCTTATGATGGCTAAAGTGGATCAATTTTTATATGATTTGGTCTATTATGACAAAGAGAATATTCATCCAGATGTTATAAAGGTAATACCTACTTAAGTTCATTTTTTATTAATAATTAAAGCATATAATACTAAATTCAATAATAAACAGTTTTTCAATAATTAGACAGCACATAATTTTTTTTAAAGATCAACGCAGCTTTTCTTTCGCTTACATTTTATGCTCTTTTACTTACACTATCATGATTGTTAAGCCACCTACTTACTTACTGCTAGGTTTTTGATAACTTTCTAATTGCATGAGACTGCGTTTTCTTATAAAATCAATGGTGTATTTCGTAGGCTGCTCAACCATACATCAAGAACCCAGAATTCAACGCTGAGTTCATAATGTCGAAGTCTGCTGCGGCAGCCGGTCTGTGCGCGTGGGTGATCAACATCTGCAAGTTCTACGACGTGTACGTGGTGGTGGAGCCCAAGCGGCGCGCGCTCAACGCTGCCAACGCAGAGCTGCAAGCTGCCAGGGACAAACTGGAGTTCCTTACTGAACAGATCAAGGTTGGATATTAACCACTTTTGGTGGCAAACTATGTTTTACTTACTTTTTGATTTACTATATACTGGCGATGCCAAAGATAAACTGTTACACAGCTAACGTTGCTGTTGATTCAATAAAGCCATTAGTTAAATGACCAGTTAACTTGTGAACTTATAATAACCAGCAGTAAAAGATTGGGAATTATCGTGATCGATCTTCGTACAGTTATAAATTCCAAATCACCATTTATTGTTTTAAATTTTTCATTGTTTCTGGCACATCCAAAAAAATTGTTGATGATAAAAGTGATGATTAAATATTTTGATTCCATCCTAACAGGAATTGGAAGAAAAACTGGAAGTATTACTGAAAGCTTTCCAAGAAGCTGTCAACGAGAAGATGAAATGTCAAGCTGAAGCTGACGCCACCAACGCCACCATTGATCTGGCTAATAGGCTTGTAAACGGTTTAGCTTCCGAAAAAATCAGGTGAATGATCGATCACACAAGTCTTTTTCCTAACGTAACTAAATGTAGTAAACTACTTATACTCCATTTGTTACCCACAATACCTGTGAGACAAAAAGTAAAATGTCAATGGATAACTACATTTTGAATGCCCAACCAGATGGTCGGCGACAGTTTTGAATCTCAAAGAGTCGGGAGTGATGTTGCCTGGCGACGTGCTGCTCATCACCGCCTTCATCTCGTACGTGGGCTGCTTCATGCGCCGCTACCGGCAGCAGCTGATGAACGACGACTGGATTCCCACGCTGGCGAAGACTAACGTATGTCTCTCAAAATCTATAATAATGTATTTGTTCCTGCAACCTATGTAATGTCATCGGCCCATCGCTGTTTTAGACTTCCTTTCCGCCTTTTACTAACTGATTCTGCCCTCTATGTGAAACTTAATGTTAAAAGTATTGTCCAAAGCTCGTATGAACCGAGTAACTATCTTATTTATTTCATCTTCACCAGCCAAAGATTGATACAACGGAAGGTCTGGAACCGCTGAGCATGCTGACAGATGATGCTCAGGTGGCCACTTGGAACAACGAGGGTCTACCCACTGACACTATGAGTACGGAGAACGCTACCATCTTAACGAACTCGGCGCGTTGGCCACTCATCATTGATCCACAGCTGTAAGACTTCCATATTCTCATATAATAACTAGTAAGGAATAAAAAAGGAAACGAATTTACACATACTTATGGATAAATCGGTTACACGAATTATACTTTACACAATAAAAATCATCAGTTGGAAGAAATAGGCGACTTAAAATAAATAAATGCATAGTAACATCAGTAACATAGAGAAGGGGTGCTAGTTTTGGCTACGTAGAGCGCTGTGTCTATCACCCGCAAAATTTTGGCATTGGCTGATCAATGCCCTCCTATTTAATTCTCTACGAAAAAACGATTTTCTCTTAACTAACTAATCAGTCTTCTGTACTTGTTTCGTCAGTTACATAATTTTTACCACTTCATTGTAAATAATGCTTTAACAAATTTAATCACGATAATTTTATGAACAGTCAGGGCATCAAGTGGATAAAATCAAGATATGGTGACGGATTAGTGGTGATCCGTCTAACGCAACGGAACTACCTAGACCGCATCGAGCGGGCTGTCACTAACGGGAACGTGGTGCTCCTGGAGAACATCGGGGAGAATGTGGATGCTGTGCTGGACCCACTCCTCGGCCGAGTGCTGATTCGCAAGGGGAAAGTTCTTAAGGCATGAGTTACATTTTATTGTTGCGTGTGACAAGAATGATGAGGATATAGATGAAAATAGATCTCAACTTAAGGCCTTGTATAACTATAGTAAGAAGTATAAAAAAGCGAGTGACTTAGAAATAGGATTGTTTTGTGTAAGTGGATACTCACACTAGAAACTAATTGTACCCATTGTGGTTTATTTTCATGTAGAAGATAAAATCCCCTTAGTCCCATTTCGTAGCTAGATTTCGTAGCTGGCTTCGAAACGGGAATAAATTTGTACCATTACGAAGCTGGCTTCGAAATGGGAAAAAAATAGTCCCATTACGAAGCTGGCTTCAAAACGGGAGTAAAGCAATCCCATTTCGTAGCTGGCTATGAAATATGACAAATTTAAAAATCTATCTAACTTTACCTCCTTCCTAGAGTTGATGTAAGGCAGCATTGATAATTATCAATGCTGCCTTATTAGGTACTACTGTACAGTACAGTACAGCTACAATACTATTGTACTGCGGAAATACATATATTAATAGTGAAATAACCTAACTTCCCATTCAAAATTAAATGATCACAGTTGTTTGTTATAAATAGTTTGTAAGTAATAGTAATAAACTGGCAAATTTTTCACCCCTTGATCACCACGATAGGGCACAGAAGGAGAATCAACTTTATTTATCTGCCATTGACTGTACTATGATTTATGATGTACATAGGAGATGGCTGCGAAATGGGATTATTCTCTTCCCATTTCGGAGCCGGCTTCAAAATGGGAATGTTTTATTCTCATTACGAAGCCAACTACGAAATCTAGCTACGAAATGGGACTAAGGGAATAAAATCGGATCACATCACATCAGTTAATGCTGCCGCTGTTCAATTATTCAGCATTTTAAAAGAGGATAAACTAAGCAATTGAGTTTTTTATTTGCTTACAGATTGGAGACAGAGAAATAGACTACCATCCTAGCTTCCGACTCATTATCCAAACTAAGTTGGCTAACCCTCACTACCAGCCCGAGATGCAAGCTCAATGTACTCTCATCAATTTCACGGTCACAAAAGATGGGTAAGTTTGATTATGTTTATTGTTTTATAAAATCAACATTTTAATTTATCATTGTAATAAATGATTTCCTCATCATTGTATTATCACAGTCTCGAAGAACAGTTACTGGGCGAAGTAGTAAAAGCTGAACGACCCGATCTGGAAACTCTGAGAGCCGGACTCACCAAGCAACAGAATGATTTTAAGATCACCCTCAAAACGCTAGAAGATGACTTGCTAAAACGTCTGTCTTCTGCCGGTCCCGATATCCTCAGTGATTCGGCTCTTGTGATCAATTTAGAAACTACAAAGAAAACTGCAGCTGATATTGAAATCAAAGTAGAAGAAGGCAAGATCACTGCAGTCAAGATAGACGAAGCGAGAGAAAGATACAGGTTGGTTATAGATACGTTTAAAAGTAAGTAGTGCAAGTACCTAGCCTAGCCTACCTAAAATTATCTTCCAATTTTTCTCGAAAATTCTACAACGAAAATAGATCTATATAACAGATTATTAAGTTTTATTTTATTGATAAACCTTTTATATTTCAGACGAGCTGCCGGGCGTGCTTCACTTCTATATTTCATCTTAAACGATCTGTACAAAATCAACCCGATGTACCAATTCTCACTGAAAGCCTACAGCGTAGTCTTCAAAGATGCGCTGGCCAATGCAGAGGAGGCTGAGGATCTGGACGGAAGAGTTCGGAACCTGTTGGATAGTATCACATTCTCCGTGTTCGTGTATACCAGCAGGGGGCTATTTGAGAGAGACAAGTTGGTGTTCCTGTTTCTAATTACGCTGCAGGTCAGTATAACATATAATATGATTGTTGAATTTTTTATTAGGAGGACGTTAATCTATAGCCAGTCTGATTAACTAGCTGCTACTATTTCGTCTCATCACGTTTCATGATGTCTTTAAGTCAACCTTGTATTCTAGTTTATTTAAATGTCACAAAGTAATGATGATAAATATCTATCTAGTACTTAACTTTCAAGTCAATCCATTTCACACAAACGCTCAAAAGGATAAATTTTGTGATCGGAAGAATCAAATTTACTTTGTATACATACCTACTTAATGCATCGTTTTAAAATAAAATAAAAATATTCACGTCAATACTTTTACGTCATCTAGCACTATTTTCCAGAGTTATTGAACTTATCTTCGCTTTAACAATGTAAGTACAAACATAATCGTGAAAATACATTTCATTGTCACCAGATCCTGCAATCGGAGGGTAAGGTGGACCCAAAGGAATTAGACTTTCTTTTGAAATATGCAGTGGCACCCGAGGTGTCGCCCTTTACTTGGCTGACCAACAACTCATGGGGTGGCATCATAGCACTCTGCAAGATGGACGCCTTCGAGAATTTAGACAAAGACATCGAAGGAGCAGCTAAAAGGTAAAATCTTCCTAAAGTATCGCTTCTCACAAAAATTTTTTTTCATAGTACACGATCTTTTAAAAAGGCAATTTCCGACTAGTTCGACACGGAACATTGATATTTCTTTTCGTTGTTCGTTATCATAAATAGTCAACAACTTATTCAGATGGCAGAAGTACACCGACGGTGAAGCTCCAGAAAGAGATAAGCTGCCGGGTGAGTGGAAGAATAAAACTCCACTGCAAAGGCTGTGCATCATGAGAGCTTTAAGGCCTGACCGTATGTCTTATGCATCGGGGTTAGTTATCATTACTATAATATTTTCTGTTAATTAAGTTTGGATATGTCACTAATCTGAAATAGGTACTCTAATAACACAACAACGACATGCTGATAACGCATTGCCTGTTGGCATTGCATCTCACCAACTTATATATCTAAAGCATGCTTTTAAATAAATCACACTTAAATTCCGAGTGTCAGATTATGAATAATCTTCATTATTTTAGTGCATTTTGTGAGGAGAACCTGGGCACAAAGTATGTAGAAGCTAGAACGCCGCCACTGGAGAAATCGTTCCAAGAGAGCAATGCCACCACAGCCATGTTCTTCATTTTGTCTGCTGGTGTCGACCCGCTAAAGGTATTTATTCAATTTTGGCGCATGCATCTATGCTACGTTGTAAACAATAAAAACATTGTCATGCGTGTTATCGACCAACTGAAACAATATTAAGATTTTCAAAGTTGCCCGAAGCCGAAGGCATCTGACTCACTTTAATGAATGCCATCCAGGTTATGTTTTCTGAACAAATTACTAAATAGTACGATCAACGTTTAGATAATACTTATGCATTATTTTAGGATCTTGAAAAATTGGGTCGCAAGTTAGGCTTTTCGACCGATAAGAAAAACTTCCACATAGTATCACTGGGCCAAGGTCAAGAAGTAGTGGCCGAAGAAGCTATGGGAGTGGCGTCCGCAAACGGAGACTGGGTCATCCTGCAGAACATCCATCTGGTCGCTAAGTGGCTCGCTACTCTGGAAAAGAAGATGGAGGAGACATTTGAAAATCCCATTCCTGAGTATAGGCAAGTTATATACGGTCATTCTCATTGGGCTTGGATACAGTTTTTAGTTATTCTGATAATTATCTTCTTATGTTTTCATATTTTTTGCTACCTAGACCATTCTAGTTGTAATTTTTTCAAATCATTGAACAAAGATGTCACAAAGTTTTAATATAATAATACTAATATTGAATTATTTACGATACAAAAGCATACTATTTCAGATTATTCTTGAGCGCTGAGCCTGCTGCCGATCCTGCGTACCACATCATACCGCAGGGTATCTTGGAGTCGGCCATCAAGATCACAAACGAACCGCCCATCGGAATGTGGGCTAATTTGCACAAGGTTAGATCAATATTCGTATAACTCAATCCATGACACTCAATTTAATTTAATCCTAAAAGTATCTTTGAGTCAACCTTCTATTCTATTTTAATGTTACAAACTACCAGAGTGGAGCCAAGTACTATTAAGTATTCTGTAGTAGAGCCTAACAACAGAGTTAATTCGCTGATAATTTTAGCCAAATGACCCGAAGCATTATTTACATAACGTTATGTTTATTGTTTCAGTCTCTAGATAACTTCAGTCAGGAAACTCTTGAGATGTGCAGCAAAGAAGCAGAGTTCAAAGCTGTTCTGTTTGCGTTGTGTTATTTCCACGCTGTAGTTGCGGAGAGACGTAAATTCGGTCCGCAAGGATGGAACAGGTAACATTGAAAGCATATCCCTACTTTTTCACTAACTAATATCATTTTACACAAAGTAACTGTCTTTTTATCTGTCGGTTACTTCTTCACGCTTCATATCTCCCTTTCAATTCAAAATTCGTCAACACCGCTACTATCTCTCTCCAAAGTTCATTAATTCTATACCCTCGGTTTAGATGAAAGGTATGGAAAATGTTTGAAATACGACAAAGGGTATAAAGGTCGGAGCCGCCGGTAACATCAAGTAGACTCAATAAAAAGAAGCGTTCAAATTAAAAAAAAAAAAAAAAAAACACTAGCTGATACCGCTAAAATATGATATCTATCAATACAACTCCGTGTGTAATCAGAGTGTACCCATTCAACTTCGGCGACCTGACGATCTGCGTGTACGTGCTGTTCAACTACCTGGAAGCGAACCCGCGCGTGCCGTGGGAGGACCTGCGCTACCTGTTCGGGGAGATCATGTACGGCGGACACATCACCGACGACTGGGACCGCAGGCTGTGCCGCACCTTCCTGCTCGAGTACATGGTGCCAGAACTGGTCAGTTCAATACTTACATAACCACGTTATTTTGTTATCTTGAACAGTCATTCCATCTATTTCTGTCTGTCACTATAGGAGAAATTTTACACCCATTATTTATCATTTTAAGGTTTTCCCATGTGCGTTCACATCTGATTTTCGGCTTTATTGATTTAGACTACAAGGCCCACGGTCTGCATTTCTTCTTTTTTTTCCCCACCTTTTTTTTCAGCATCCTAGACTGTGATGTCACTTACAATAAAATTAAAAAATCATTGGAACTGTTACCTAGACTGTATCTAAGGAATTCAATTTTTAATTTGTTCAGGTTGATGGCGAAGCTCAATTGGCCCCTGGCTTCATATCTCCGCCAAATTCAGACTATGTTGGATATCATCAGTATATTGACGATTACCTGCCGGACGAAACTCCGTACTTGTACGGTCTTCATCCCAACGCCGAGATCGGATATCTCACCACTGTCTCAGAGAGATTATTCAAGGTAGATTATACAAAATCAGTTATTTTCATCGTTTTGCTCTTGTAACTCTCTACACTCTTTTTAATGAAGTTCTATTTGGCATGTATTAAAAAACCTTTTTAAGATTATTTCCTCTCTGTCTTTTAAGCCAAAAGTTGAAATTATATCACTAATAGAATTTATTTTTACGTGTTTTAATTAGGTGGTGTTTGAAATGCAACCGCGCGACACGGGCGCTCAATCTGGCGGCGGAGCAACCAAAGAAGAATTGGTACCACCTTATTATATTCCTTTTTACTTGAATAAGTGATAAAATACATGAGATTCGTTATTGCCATATGTAATTAAATACAACCGTTTCATTTAATTTTTTATTGCTTTTGTTTTACATCCTATTTCTGTTGCTACAATTCTTATTAATTAATTGCTTTTGTCTCTTATATCTCACATCCTTATTAACTGTTGCTACAATAACATATTACCAATCCTAAGTTTACCTATCTATATGGTCGTAATTAATAAGTAAGTGTCCATCAGGTCCGCTACATGCTGGACGACATAATGGACCGCGTGCCCGAGCCGTTCAACCTGCAGGAGCTGATGGGCAAGGTGGAGGAGCTGACGCCCTTCACCATCGTGGCGTTGCAGGAGTGCGAGCGCATGAACCGACTCATGGGAGAGATACGACGATCGCTCAAGGAGCTGGAGCTTGGCATGAAGGTCAGCTGATAGGGATACAACACATTGGTAGATACCTGGATAGACATGTTATTGTACCAAATAACAAAGAAAAACTATAAACAATCACATAATTTTGTATAGAGACGCGCTTATCTCTATTGCAAATTCTTCCAGCCAATCTAAGGACTGGCATTGACGGTTTTCATATCATCATCCGCTTGATGTTGTGTGGTTAAGACTTGCTTTAGTACGTTTATTTCAGAATGCCGAGCTAAAGTCTCTGTCTATCTAAAATGTAGAGCCCCTACCCATTTTGTGTCATCTAATAATTTATTATCATCCTGCAGAAAAAGCTTGAATCAAAACCCTAAGATCATGATTGCATAAATCTATTGGTTGCGGTAACCGCTTACCATCATGTGTACCGTACATCTTCTTTTAATAGTATATCTTATAATTATATACTTATTGGGCCGACATCATACATAACTTAGTGTAATATATTTTAAGTACTTGTTCTGACAGGGTGAACTGACGATCAGCAGCGACATGGAGAAGCTAATGGAATCTCTATTCATGGACAAGGTGCCGGACTCATGGACCAAGCTTGCTTACCCGAGTCTGCTCGGCTTGGCTGCTTGGTTCTCAGACTTGTGTCTGCGACTCTCTGAGCTGGAGAACTGGTCCGGAGACTTCAATGTACGTTCTCTGTGGCTACCAGACTTCCTAATCACAAATTTTTTGCCTTGCACATGGAGCAAATATCAATTTTCTCTGTGGTGTCACCAAAGTCAAGTTTGGAGTGCTATTTTATTTGTATCTTAAACCCATGTTTCGTCTGGGATTATTTACTAGGCTATCGAACCCAGACCCTCCAGATTATTAGACTGGCGTATTAACCATAAAGCCATGAGTAGAGGACGTCTTCCTATTTTACCATATCGATAGTTTTTTGGTCTTACTTTTTGCGAATATATTTTTCAACTTTGTCGCATAGTCAATTTTGTATAGTAAGTACTAACAATATGCCCCCCGTCAGCTACCGCCAGCAGTGTGGCTGGCCGGGTTCTTCAACCCGCAGTCGTTCCTGACGGCCATCATGCAGCAGACGGCCCGCAAGAACGAGTGGCCGCTTGACAAGATGTGCCTCAACTGCGACGTCACCAAGAAAAGTAGATCCGATTTCAAGTAAATGTCTGATAAAATATATTATATTCTTTGAACAAACGCGGTCAGTCGGGCCATTGACCTTATTAAGGTTGCAGAAAGACGCTGGACGCGTATAATTTGATCTACCTACTTAAATGAAATCTTTGAGGTGAGGACGGCCTTTGTACCTATAGCAAATGAAGTTCTTGCGACTGAAATGGTGATGACATATTCGTGTACCAAAGGTTCCGTACCAGCCTCTGGAATAATTATTGAACACTCAGACCCACACATGGACAGACACCGGAGGCTTAGGCTAATAGGGTTGCACTTCAAGTATTAAAAAGCATCTTTGAAGCATGGTTTTTACGATCTTGCTGTCTGTGCGCAGTGCCCCGCCGCGTGAGGGTGCCAACATTCACGGCCTGTTCATGGAGGGCGCTCGCTGGGACACGGCCACGGGCGGCATTGTGGAATCCCGCATGATGGAGCTGTTCCCGATCGTGCCCGTCATCTTCGTGAAGGCTGTCACGCAGGACAAGCAGGACACGCGCAATGTGTACGAGTGTCCCGTCTACAAGATCCGGTGAGGGGTTTGGTTACAAATAGCACTATTAGATAGAGGTGCTCTTTGGGCGTACAGTCTGCAGGGCAATAGTGTAGTCCCAGTTTGTAGAGCTGTTCTCACCAGGCCATCACTCGGATCGTCTGTTTGTTCATCTTCTTAAATTTATATTCTTTACATACAGTCACTGGCGGAACTAGATCCCGCTTTATAGAGTCTTCCCGATGTCCGCTATTATTCACGTGAATATACAGTCAGGGCAAAATAGTAAATAAAGGACAATTAAATATGCTCTTTATATAGGAGATATTTTGTTCGATGAGTTTGTTTAGTTCCTGATGGCACTGTAGAATATATTTTTTTAACAACAACAGTTATTTAATACATTCAGGTGTTACTTTGCGTAAGTCAAAGTTACAACTTACCAAATTACTTTGTTTGCTTCCGCCACCAGTTAATTAGTTCATGCAAACTACTGCCGGCCGGCAGTAGTTTTGTCTTATACCAAGAAGTATTATTATAGATGTGTTGCTAGATGTTGTACTGTTTTAATTTTTTATATAACTGTTTCCAGTATGCGCGGACCTACCTTCGTGTGGACCTTTAACCTGAAAACTAAAGACAAGCCGACTCGCTGGACCCTCGCCGGCGTCGCCTTGCTGCTCGGAGTTTAGTGACATGTGGATCAAGTGTGAAGAATGCCCCAGTTATCATGGTGATATCATTTAGACTAATTTTAAATGTTATATACTTATAATGTCATATTTAAATAAAGTATTTAATTGAATAATATGTGTTTTTATTGATAACTAGATTATTATTCTTACTGTGTGTAACATACGGTTTTTGCAAAAAAAAAAACAGAACCGACTCCAATTACTTAACTAAAAAGGATGAAATAATAAATAAATTGGTTTAAATCCTTTATTCCCATTGGTTCTATTAAACAGTTTTGCTTTTAATTTAATATTAAACATTTTAATTATACTGTAGCCGGTGCCAATTTATTTAATGAAATATACTATTAAACGAGCAAGCAGATAGTCAACAAATTGGTAACAAGCTCAGTAGACCCTGCACACTGTGGTTTCAGTGGTCAATCGACCCTTAATGCCTTGGTGTCAGTGTTTCAAAAATGTGGCACTGCCACCGTTATCGTTTATTTATAGTCGATGTAAGCACTAGGTCAATTGACCCTGCAACCTTGGTGCTTGAGTTTTTCTAATCTGTCAAGTCTGAAGAAGTCTGTTTGTGTTGTTGTTGTAACCAAAACATTTCGACGTTCAAATTCAACTTTATTTATTTCGTGAACACAGGTAGTACAAAAAACAAATAGATGGTATACAAAAGCGTACGTTTTATACCACAAACGGAAAATGCTAACTCTACGTAAAATTAATGTCTGATATTTTCAGGCTGTCAAGGCATCTGAAAGCCTAACGACTGCCATTTAAGCATAACAGTCAAGATCAACAGCTTAACGTTGGTAAGCATAGATTAAAAAAAAAAAATTTGCGTCACAAAATAGATATAACATATGACACTAAATGTATGGGAACCATGCGCGCCGTTTGCTAAGGTAAGGGCTGAGGTAAGGGAGGGTAGGAGGGGGGGTCAGTCACCAAATACACACATTATGGAATGAGTTCACAAACTTTTCTTATTGCAAAATCAAACAAAAATGACTTTATGATACAGGATTAAGGCTTAGTACAAATGCACTGAATTTCCACTCCGACCAACTAAAGCAGTCTGAGCCTATTAGACCCAGGGGTCGTGAGAGCTTATTTAGTTGTTTCCAGTTTGGTTAGGACATTGCAGGCTTGATTCACCTGACTGTCTGATAATAAAGATGATTCTGTGCTTCGAAATGCACGTTAAGCCGTTGGTCCCGGCTGCCATCTGGTAGTCGTTAAAGGAACCACAAAAATATAATGAGTCTGAGCAGGAAAAAAATTTGCCTCGCGTCCGCGCGCTATTCCTAATGCCTTGATCGCACGTACCGAATAGACGGGCGAGACAGTAAAATGTTACTCGGCCGAGACAGTGATTTTCTGGGCCACTCGCTAGGCTGAGCACTCGGCGCACTGTTTATATGCACCGAGCATTCGGCCGAGGGCACTGTCTCGCCCGTCTACTCGTTACGTGCGATCAAGGCATATATGGGTAGCAAACACGCATGCTTGGGGCTATTGTGCTCATCGAAAAACTAAGATTTAAATTTATAAAATATTTTGCCTTTTGCGCATGATTCTTTGTACTTACATAAATGTTTGCAATCAAGTATTCTATTTATGAAATAAAGGGTGTTGTGTTGTACAGATTTTATGTTCATAAAAAAACCATTTGATTTTTTTCTCCACATTTTATTGAAATTTCCTACATATTTGAGATTCTTTGAACAATTATTCAGTGCTAACAACAAATGGAGGGAATAGATGTTATATAAACAATATTCGTCTGTGCATATACCACATTATCTGAATGGGAGAAGGGAAGACTACAAAAGTTAAAACATTAGCTAATGTTGAAGAAGTTGTGTTACATGAAAATACATAATATTTATCTCTTTTGATAGAAAAATAGGTATATTCAGCTATATAAGCTGTGGTATTGGACGGCTTTTTTCAGTCTCCTATTAAATAGAATTCACAACAATATATAATTTGTGCCAATCAACACAAAATAATTTCATAGACCACTATCTGGCAGTGAGTATTTGTGTTCTTATTTTAAGATTAGCCACTTCGTACACTTTTAGTGTTTAGAGTAGCATTGGGCGACGAAGTATTGTCGTTATCCGAGGGTGGCTCTGAGCCTTTCACAGTGAATGTTACGTAATATCTTTTGTTTTTATCTAGTCTTTCAGCAGGCAATGCTATCAACTGTTTCTCATTCCCATGAGACACCTCTAGAGTGACATGAGCTTTGCTTGAACCACTCGGAGGCTTAGAATTAATTTTTGGAAGAAACCCTTTCGTTTTCGTGTTTGAGCCTGCTGTGGCCGACTTCGGCATAGTGTGGTGGTCCCATTTGTATGGTACTGAAAACAAAGTTATATGTATAATTTTACATTATTTAGGGTTGCAGAAAGAGCTGCACAGGCCGCTTGGAATCGCTCAAAATGAAGATTGATCTCTTAAACAGACTGCTTGCAGCTAAAATGTTTAAATCAGTGCCATTTTTAAATATCTGAGAATTTTATTAACTATTGCCTTCAAGCTTCGTGTGGTTTAACTATGCCCCCATACTTATAAGGACCAGGAGGGGTCAAACATAGACTACTTTTGGGCGTTATTTAACAGAGTCCTACGCGGGCGGAACCGCGGGCAACAGCAAGTTTTCTATAAAATATAATGTTCTCCAGACTACAACAGACAGCGGAGCACAAAATTTCTGGATATATCATAATAACTATGTTGAAGAGCAGGGTGTACTTACGATATGCAGCACACGGAACACCAGTGTATGCATGCACTGCATGAAAACATCGGTGTGTTTTACTTGTACAGAGACAAGGATTATCTGGAATTGCACTCATTTTATACAATTCACTCTCGCCATAATCAAAGTCTATTGGTTTCTCCGGTAAGTTGTCCAAATGTTTTTTGCTACTCTTTTGCAGTTTGCGTAAACTGTCGTAAAGAAATTTCTCAAAGCTGCTAAAAGAATAGTCGGGACTATTGTATGGCCCCAACCCAACATTAGCAAGACTCGATTTATTGTATTCGTCAATGGCTCTTTTAACGAGCACAGCTTCATTTGTTTTACTTGTCCTGATCTGAAGTCTCTTAAGCTCCAATAAATGCTGAAAAAGCTTTCTTTCGCAATAATACCTGCAACAAAATATATTTATTTGTTATAATGGAAGCAATATAACATTAAAAATTTTGCTAAGTTCGTTTATACCTTCTCATATTTGTTTGTATACGTTGTGTGACTGATTTCATGTCCACAGCGTACTTGTCACCCGGCTTTCTAACTGGAATCCTGCTATCAGATTTTCCTGAATACCTTCCACTTGCGTTTCTTTTTTGATAGTACGCAGCAAGACGAGGGCTTGTTATACGACGTTGTAAAGCACGTGGGCTTGGCTCGAAACCAGAGTCCATCATTCCACTAGATTCATACCCTCTTTCAGAATTTTCACTTTTTGATCTTATCGTTGTTCGACTTTTAGTTCGTCCTTTCTTACGAAATCGTTTTCTTCTACCATTTGCTTCAGAATGACTATAGATTTCATTATCACTGACGCTGGGTACTCGTCCATATATACCGTCTTTTACCCCTTTTTCATCATTATCAAAAGCATCTTTATTATCTGCTAAAAATTCGTCTTCAATTTTCGTAGGTGCTTTTTTCAATATGCTAGTTGTGACTACGGTATCTGGAGCACTAGCTATATCAGAAAGGACTTTATAACTCTCTGTTTCATAGATGCTACTCTTTCTACTACTAGCTTGGCTATCTTTAGAAGCTTTTCTGATTCGTCTTGGTGATGATTGTGATAGACGTAAATTAATATCATATTCTTCACCTACATTTTCAATCATTACCTGTTGAATGCCTCTATCATCTGCAGTGATATTACCATCAATAACGGAAACTAAACCTTTATCAATGCTTTGACTAATTTCTGTACTGCTACCAGTGGTAGATGCGTATTCTATTTTCTTCTTTTCAGATTCTTTCAGTGAAGCTTCATTATGATCAATTGTCTCTAGAAGTGCATCTGAATGATCAACGTGTTCACCCATTAAATGATCACAGGGTTTTTCTGAATCTTTACTTTCAAATATTTCATCTTTATTTGCAAAAGAAACAATAGGAGAACTCTTATCTTGTGACTCTGTTTGTTCAATACTAGGAGCGTCAAGGCTCGTTTTTAAATCCCCAGATATATCTTTGCTCTGTATCAAAGCTTCATCAGGACCTGATAGTACTTGGAACGATCGTTTACGCATACCTGCGGTAGAAGGAGAACTTTCACCACTTTTTATTTCATTTCCTGATAAAGGGCTGGTAGCAGCTGACTTTTTTTCTGCCATGTCATCTTCAGTTTTTGACAAACTTTTGAAATCGTTATTTTCTGGTAAAATTTCTGTAGTTTCAGGTTTAGTATTTATAGTTTTAGAATCTTTTTCTTTAGAAGCATCGGGTTTAGTTATATCAGTTTCAATTTCTTGAGAATCTGCTGGTATTTTATCTTTTACTTCAGTTACTGTTTCTTGAGGTTTGACCTCATCTGTAATTGTTTCTGGCTTATTATCTAACATTTTCTTTTCCTCATCCAAGTTCTTATGTGTTACAGATAAATTGGCTGTTTCTATTGATACATTGTTTGAAGAATCTACAGTGACAGTTATCTCAGAACTACCATGCTGACTTGAATCACGTTCCATATGTATCTGCGCTTCAGTTACAATCATATTAGTTTTAACAGATAATGTATCAGTTTCTGTTTCACTTAGTGTTTTACTTTTCGTTAATTGATTTTCCTGATTATCAGATTGCTCTGGTTTATTAACAGTAGCTGACAATTCAATATTCTCGGTAGCTTTTTCTTGATTTTCAAGTATTTCCTCTTTATCTGTATTTTTATATTTTACTATATTAACGCTTTGTTTTTCGTCATCATTTTCTATGTGAATTGAAGTTTTTTTCCCTTTTCTTTTTGTACTGCGACGGTCACTTGATTCTGAGGAGCTACTTTCTGAAGAACTAGATTTTCGTTTACTTCTTTTTCGGTGGCGTTTACTTTTCTTCTTTTCAGAATAACTTTCAGCCTCTGATGAGCTTTCAGTGTCGGATTTGTACCGTCGATGATGTTTTCCAGTACCATCACGCTTAGAAGGTTCACTTTTAGACCTATTCTTTTTTGCTCCCTTTTTAATTTTATGGCCATAATGATCTTTTCGGTAACCATCAAATTCACTGTCATAACCATCACTAAAACTTTTTTTAGATTCTACCAATTTTTTTCTTCTATCTCGTGTACTTGAATATTTACGACGTGATCGCTGTTTTTCTTCTGATAAATATTCAATACTAGTGTCACTATCGCTGCCATCTTTTATTTGTCGTCTTTCTTGCAAAGGGCTGGAAAGTTCAACTACTTCCCTCTTTTCTATTCTTATTCTGTCCCGAACATCGATTTTAGTGCTAGTAACACGCCGTGATGGCAAACTTATGATAGGTGCGCCATCGATTACAATTTGTGTGTTTGTTAGTTTTGAGGCAGGAAGACCACCATGCATTTGTAGATATTTAGCAGTTGACCTATGACCACGAGTGGTCGCACAATCTAAAGGAGTTAATGGCTCATTTTTTGATGATCTAGCAACTGGATTGACTTCAGCACCGCGATCCAAAAGAAGGCGGCAAAGATCGGCATTATCAGTAGCTGCAGCAATGTGAAGCGGAGTGCGTCCTTCGTGATTCGTAGCATTGACTTGAGATGGTCTCCCATCGAGTAACCATTTTACTAATTCTCTTCTACCAGATGCAACCGCTTCGTGTAGTGGCAAATCTCCTTTTGAGTTTCTTAGCCAAAGATTAGCACCTCTAGACCCTGTAGAGAGAATGTAAAATTTCATCCCAACATATTTTTAAATGAATCATCAACATCAATGCAAAACAAAAAAGCGTCTTAATACTCTTTAATGTAGGGTCACGAGCATTGATATGCACACATTCGTATTCAATTTTAGACCTTATCAAATTGACTTAAGAAACGATGTTGTTATCAATGATCGTGTACTATAATAACCATAGATTTAAAAAAAAATTGCCTGGCACGCGCGATTTCAAATTGTATGATAATAACACACGAGCAACAGTAATAGGTTATTTATATAATGTCATATTCAGGGATACAAAGAGTAACTATTAAATGCCATAATGCAATTTATCAAAAAATGTTTGCTCACCAAGTATTCGCACAGTTTCAATCTGTCCTTTAGCAGCAGCAGTGTGTGCTGGACTACGACCCCTCCTATCTTGTCGATGCGAGTCAGCTCCATGCTCCAGAAGCGCGGCTGTAGCATCAGCGTGCCCCAAAGCAGCCGCGTAATGAAGGGGTGTGCAGCCGTGTGAGTCAGCCACGTCTACTCTTGCACCACACAGACCTAGCAGTGTCTCCAGGGCTTCAGTATGACCTCGGGCCGACGCACAATGCAGAGCAGTTAATCCATCTCTGAAATGATTTAAATACCAACTAAGAAACGGTGCACCAAGGGCTTAAGCGGTGTCTAATAGAAAATAAGGACTCCAAAGTAAAACCGGAGCGCAGCCAGCATTAGTTAGAAATTTACTGGAAACCTCAGTGAAGTGCCCCGCGATATGTACCTACTATACACGTTTTCACAGTTTTTTACTCTTTGCAGATTTTTTCTCAGAACGTAGTCAAGTCAGCTTGTTTGTTATCGCTAGATATCATTTTTGTCGTAAGACAAATATATATATACTTAACTATTAAATACCTTTAGACAACCAGAAAATTCTGACAGCGTTGGTTTGCCATCAACACACCTGGATCATTTGATTTTTTTGATTTGGTTTTCCTGTAAATAATTCATGGGCTCTGAAATGTAAGCTGAAGATGCAATCGGGAATCGAGCTTAGCTGATGACGTTTGCAATTATTTGTATACTTATGTGCAGTTATGTTTATAAGTTATGTGTAGTAAGTAGTCAGATGGTTAGAACTGCACTTGGCAAAATGCGTGGTGGAATACCGTACCATTAAACTGAGAAATGTACCAGCACTTACTTATCTCGTTCACGAGCATATTAGCCATTTAAAAGACCGTACCATTCGTGCAAAAGGTAGACTTGCCGGCCATGAGCATAATTTATTATGGACAAATGGAATTTTCACCCGACATTGCCGACATCCAAAAAGAGGTGGTTTCTAAATAGAAATGACGACTGGGTAAAGAAAACGTAATTCTATTTAGTCCGTCTGATGGACAAAGAAAAAAAACTTAAGTCATCATCACTATTTGCTTGTAAATCGGTCAAAATGTTTTTCTTTAATGTTTGTTAACGCATAACTATCATTTCTGAACCGATTTTAGAAGTTTAATAAAAAACAGTACAGTGATTTGAAAGCAGCAGATCTGCCGCTCTGCGAGGTGAAGCAGATCTGTCAGCAGACCTACGCCTCCGTCTCCGCGCGCGTCAAATATGCTGGCCAATAGTGTGCAGTGCAGTAGGATAATCGCATAAGACAGGTCGTGTCCTGGAATCCTGCACTTACATTACTAAAGAAGTTTGGCAGGAATAAGAAGTTCACCTATCAGCGTCGTCGACCTTAGCTCCGGCCTGATGCAGGGCCAGCACGGCGGCGGCAGAGCCCGCAGAAGCCGCCCACAAGAGCGGCGTGCGACCATCTGCGTCCCGCACGTCCACTCGGGCTCCGCCCTCCTTCACCAGCGCTCGCAGTACTTCCAGAGCAGCACCACGAGTCTACAAAGGTTCGTCATTATCTCATGTAATTGTTAAAATTACTACAAATTTGTTTTTGTTCAGATTTACATTATGATCACCGTCCACAAAATAAACCTACCTTACTTTCATTTTATGAAAAACTTATATTTATTAAACAAGTGGACATTAGTCGATGACTGGGTGTGATTTCTCATTTTATATATGTGCTACATTAGTAACAAAAATCGTGAAATCCTTTGTGAAGAATGGGTGTTAATTATTTACCTTTTTGTGTGTATAAAGTATTGGGTATTTTTATTAGGTAAGTAAACCGTTCATCAGTCTGTCGGATAGTAAAGAACTAAACGTAATATCTAAATCGAATAAAGTGTCGTTGGCAACACTAAATATCATTGTCAGATGTAAATGTCATAGTAGTTGCAGTTGGAAATCGAAATAAACGTTCACTTTGGATATGGCGTCGGACGAGCGCGCTTGAGACGAATACGTATCGTGATTAATTCAGCGGATAGATCGAAAAGATAATAGTTTACGTAAATAGGTTTAAGCGTTAACCCGTGCACGTGGTTATGTGATTATTGCCAGAAGCTAGCTATCCCTTGTTGACCTATGGGCGAGAAGCCTAGTGTTCAGAAGTCTCGTGATGAGGCGCCTAGATGCGCGAGTGTCTGTGTACCCTTGATCCTTGATTTCACCAATTGCTGTTGGTTATAATTTGTGTTAGCACGGAGGAAATCGAGAAGAGTCTTGGTTGTGAGATTACTATCGTGTGCGTGTGTGGGGCACCGATCTAAGCCGTGATTCGGGTTACCGTCCCTCTATCGGGACAATTATGCCCTCGCTTGACCTTTGTAAGATTGTGTAAAGATACCCTGTTAGTTAACTGTCACTCTGCTTTAAAGAGTTGCCCACAAAAGTCATCCTACGACCCTATATGATGCTCGGAGCCATCCATCCTGACTTCCACTTGGCCCCCTTATATCTCTCTCTCTCCTACATCAGAAGTGGGATGAACCGATAGATTTCAGTTTTCTGACACTTTTGGTTTTGATTCATGGCTATAATCTTGTAATAATCCTACGCGTATAAAACTACCTACTTATGCGGTTAATAATGAGGTTAGTACATGTTTCTGAAAAATAACGGTTTAGTACAGTATGATACGTTTGTTATGTTGCAGTAACCGGGGTAAGTCTTTTTAAATTTTTATCTGAAACTGATTTAATTGAAATTTCATGCGTTCATCGTCAATGGAGTAATTTAATTGTCAGTAAAAATTATTTGATATTTGAAGGTAGTTATGACACAGACAAAAAAAAAGAATTATTTTTGAGGGTACAATAATGACGAAGTAATTTTGAATTAAAATTTTGAAAGCGTGCCTTTTAAGTGTAACGTTTGGTACTTATTTCGGTGATAATTGTAGAGTTAGTTCATAGTTCAATAGTTGCGTTTGCGTTGACTAATATAACTTGTGTTTTGATTATGCTGGAATTCGAATCATACTCGTAGCTGAAGAGAAATCGGTGTCTGCCTTGTGTAGTCCGCGAGTAGGCGGTAGCTCTGGCGGTCGGATTTCTGGAGGAAACCGTAGGTTCAGTTGGACCCGGCGATCACAGGTGGTGATGCGCATATTTATGGTATTATTGAGATCGTGCAATTTTGGTTATGTGTTGACATAGAGAGATCTTGAGTAAAGCGTAAAACGAAGATACTGAGTTTTTGATTGGGGTGACGTTTGTCTTTCTGTAGCGTGTGGAGTCTAAGCTGGTCGCAAGGACAGTATCATCCGGGCCAGCTCGATTCGAGATCGGGTGGTTAAAGGGATATACTCCAGGCTCAATGTCAAGTGGCTGGTCGAAGGGATTGTGTCGTCCGCTCCATGTCCTCGGTGGGCTGGTTAAAGGGACGCACTCATCCGGTCCAGGCCACTCGTGCAGAAGCTAGTCGTCCGGTCCATGATGAGAGATGGTCGAAGGGACACTGAGCTTGTTGTAGCTGGTCAAAGTTACACACTCGTCCGGTCCAGGCTACTTGGTCAGTCATGTCGAAACAAGCCGTCCGGTCCATGGTATGATATGGTCGAAGGGACACTTGCTTTCAAGGTGGAAGTTTATGTAGATTGGTTTAACAGAGTATAACACGACTCGGTTGGTACTGTTTTTCATTGTCAGGTTGGACGAGCGGATTAAATTGGCGATGCAGATTTTTGTTTACATGACGAAATTAAGAATATACGCCCGTGGACGGTCGAATGTCAGTCCGGCCGTGTCGGATAGTAAAGAACTAAACGTAATATCTAAATCGAATAAAGTGTCGTTGGCAACACTAAATATCATTGTCAGATGTAAATGTCATAGTAGTTGCAGTTGGAAATCGAAATAAACGTTCACTTTGGATATGGCGTCGGACGAGCGCGCTTGAGACGAATACGTATCGTGATTAATTCAGCGGATAGATCGAAAAGATAATAGTTTACGTAAATAGGTTTAAGCGTTAACCCGTGCACGTGGTTATGTGATTATTGCCAGAAGCTAGCTATCCCTTGTTGACCTATGGGCGAGAAGCCTAGTGTTCAGAAGTCTCGTGATGAGGCGCCTAGATGCGCGAGTGTCTGTGTACCCTTGATCCTTGATTTCACAAATTGCTGTTGGTTATAATTTGTGTTAGCACGGAGGAAATCGAGAAGAGTCTTGGTTGTGAGATTACTATCGTGTGCGTGTGTGGGGCACCGATCTAAGCCGTGATTCGGGTTACCGTCCCTCTATCGGGACAATTATGCCCTCGCTTGACCTTTGTAAGATTGTGTAAAGATACCCTGTTAGTTAACTGTCACTCTGCTTTAAAGAGTTGCCCACAAAAGTCATCCTACGACCCTATATGATGCTCGGAGCCATCCATCCTGACTTCCACTTGGCCCCCTTATATCTCTCTCTCTCCTACAAGTCGTTGCTTATGGGTCCATTCTTTTGACGTAATGTCAATAAATAGTCTAGAAACAAACCTGTTAATTAATCAGGGATACTTACCTGATGATCAGTAGCCGCAGGAGCACCACACATCTGTGCCGCGTAGTGCAGTGGATATCCGCCATGTTGGTCCGGGGTGGCAGCATCAGCGCCGGCTGCCAGCACCGCCCGGAGAGCACCCACCTCTCCACACACTGGAAAAAGAGTTTATTATTTCAAGTCACATTGATTTCGAATTGGTTGTAATGGTATGGTAAATGTAGTGGTCTAAATCAATGTGACTTGAATATCGATAAGAAGAGATAAGTAAAAATGTATCAAATATTTTACAAACCATCATCATATGATAAAGCTGACTTTATCATATGATGATGGTTTGTAAAATATTTGATACATTTTTACTCTACAACTGTTTACTATGATTATGTCTAGAGTATACCTGGCTGTTGATAGTTTTGCACATACCATATTCATAGTTCAAACAGCAAGTAGAGTAGATATGCAATTAATTAGGTGAATTATAATTGACCAGACTTGACCTCAACTGTCATGAATAAAACATTCGTCTCATCAAACGGACGTGACCTTTGCGGTAAACTCTTCTAAGTCTAATCCTAGATATGTGGTGAGTTGCGGGGCAGTTCAAGGGCTCGGCCTTGCTCGCCGCTCAATACCACCGGACGACCCCCTGTGGTGGACTCCCGACGCCCACCACCGTGGTTTGTCTTATAATAACGGTGAAATATTCATGCGCTATTTTTCAGTCATATATAATATAATAGAATTACGAAAACTTCGTACAAATTTTAATAGCATCCACCGTAGAATTAAGAAGTTTGTCTCGCCAGGCAGTTAACGTCTAGGTAACTACTAATGATGTTACTCGGTGATATAATTAGCTTAATAGAAAATTAGCATTTTTCTACAGAAGAATTTGTTATACAGAAGTTTTGCAAGGCCGTAGAACACATAAATGTGGCAACAATGTCAACCACCAAATATGCCAATCGTATTCGATCACAAATAATCTTCTATTAAATATTTACAACTGTGGAAAGTTAACAATAGTCATGGTATAGGTAATAAAAGAAATGACCAACAAAATAAATGAAGTAAGTATTATAAGTGACATCAGTTGGTGGCAATAACGTTATCAAAATCTAGACCTTTACAAAGACACTAAAAACGAAAGTCGCGAGCCCTTGGAAGTACAAAGGAGAAGGTCACATGTCGGACGTCCGCCGGATCTCCCTGACCAAAGGACGGAAACATTAATGCTGTCTTAAACCGCTTTTATTCACCTGCAAATGTCAGCTCATACTTCCGCTGGGAATTATACCTTGGTTAGGTACAGTTAGTTTTATAAATAAATAAAACGTTTAAAATATTTACACAATTTTTCAACCTTGTACTTTTACTTACTAATAAAGAAGAGGTCTGTAAATATCGATTTAATCTAAATTAAATCCATAGAATAGATAATAGTATTATATGGACATTAAGTGGGTCCATTACAAGTTTTATTGACCCTACACACACAGCACACCCTCGTATCAGATTTTTTTTAAACCGCCACTCAGAATCTGACTTGGTTTCTTTAATAAACACCAAATGGCAGCCGCAACCAAGAGCTTAGTGTGCTTTCATATCGGTCAACCAGTTGATTCAAGCATGAATTGCATGATTGGAAACTACGTATGCTTCCTGTGGGTGGGATGCGAACCAACGACTCCGGATCATATTAAAGTTATAGGTCGTCAGGCCAGGACATCAAGAAATTGCATGTACCTTAAGATATAATATATGCTATAAATAAAGCACTTATGGTTTTTCCGGTTCCACCCAAATCATATGGCTTCGGATAGAATTCGAAGTCTACATAAGTACTACACTCTCATTTAAAATCAGTACAGTTTGCGAGCATAACACAGATAGCCAATCTTTACTATTTATTTAACGTAATGATTTAATTGCAAAATATTGTGAATATCTTTAAACATTTCTTGGTGTAGATTACATTTTTATCCTCTTGCGTGTTGATATCAGCTTCTTGTCATACCTGTTATAAAATAAGAATTATAAAGAGATAAGTTATCGAATCAAAAATTACTTGTGGTTTTGTTCGTCATAGTTTTATCCCAAGTACAAAACAAAAGTACAGCCTCAAGTTCCTGTTTTTGTATTTATTATTTTGGCAATGTCAACTACATATACCATATATTTCAATTTATTCTCATACCCTCACTGTGAGATACACTTTCTCTATACCTAAGTCAAGGGAAAGACACAACCTTTAACCATTTTCCTAGCAACTGGCTGAATTTTGGCTTTTAATAGTCTAGTGCGTAATTGCTACGAAAACATGGAAAATGAGGCCAGAATTCTCGAAAGTTGAAACAAATACTAACTAAATTGGGGGTTGCAACTTTTCGTCTATTAAAGACTGTACTAAGCTGATCATCCTTTCTATTATATCAACCAGGAAGTGTCATAATAATAATTAACAAAATTAGGCTCTGTCGGAAATCAGGAAGACGGGGTGGGATTTAAAATTTGCATATGTTACTTAGATTATAAAAAAAAGGATAAATATAAATACCTGCTTCAATACCTAATAGACATTAAAATGAGACACAATTTTATTGCTTAACTAGCTGTTGCCCGCGGCTCCGCCCGCGTGTAGGTCGCTTTTCGCGTAACCTGTGAAAACTACAACTATCCAGACCTACTTATAGTTAATTCTATTGTATCCTTTTCCCGTGCCAATTTTATAAAGCCATTACATTGCTACGATATCATTAAATATTAGGGCCACTTCTTTCTCAAATACCGTTTTTAAAATCAATAGGAATCAGTATTAAACAGTCGTAAAATTCTGAAAAAAATATATGTTTTTAGTTGAGGATCTAGCAGAGTGAAATTCGCTTACAGTAACAGTAACAATATCAGACAAAATTCGCTCGATAGAAAAATCAAAGTTGCCTCCTTTGGAAGTTTATTTTCAATACTATGCCTAAAATAATAAACTTATTGTCCTGCTTTTATACCAGCCTTTAGATAAAGTATTTATATAGTGAAAATCGCTGAAGTAGATTTTGTAGTGTTATTTTCCCAAATATGATGTCTAAATGCCTACAAAATGAGTGAGCGCCGCGACTACGCGGCTTACGGACAACGGACCTTCAGAAGAAGGAGCCCTTAACATTCATACTATCAATCTTTGTCTCTAAAAGAGTAGACGCAGCCTATCACAGAGTCATTAGGACCTAAAATCCACTCCCAAAGTTTTAGTGGGCGTGTAAAGTGGAGAAAATCTCAATAAATAGTGATAAGTCAGATAAATTCGTCCTTACGACACGACCGTATGTTCCGTCAAACACTGATTTGATTATTTTTTAAACCAAAGCCAAACTAAACCAACCAATCAATTCAAATAGCTTACAATACAACACAACAAACGACCGATAAACAAACCAACCAATAAATCAACAACCAAATTTTTTTTTTAAATACGGAAAAATTTCAATCTGCTATAAAAATAAAGTCAGCGCCATCTATTGATATTTTATGTAACTAAATCATACGCCCACAAACATTCAATGTGTTATTTTATTAAAATTTAATAGAGACTGCAGTGTGTTTTTGTCTTTATTCATATAAGTAGAAATTTTAGCTTTATCTAAATTAAATACGTTTATGTAAATCGCATTCAACTGTTTAAGTTTTGAAGCAGTGCTTGTAGTAAACTTTAAATGACCATAACTTCTATTTCCCTTAACCGATTTTGATGAAACAAAGATTTTACAACGCTCCTAATTATATGTAATTCACCTGTGAAAACAGCGTTCAAATCTGTTGAGTAGTTTTGAAATTATAACGCACCACACAGACAGAAAGACAGACAGACAAAAATTGTTTTTTTGGTTTTTATTACTTTTCTTTAATTGCCCCGTAGAGGTTTTTTAGAAAAATATTTAATGTACAGACACTCGATTTTTACTGTCTGATTATATGTATAGATAGATAAGTACAAAATACTTTTATATTAACGGAATTAACGCTAAGTAAGAAAATAATTCTAGAAAACAAATAAAAAACGAAAACAGAAAATTATTGTTTGTGGCAGGATTCGATCCAGCTACTTTCTAGAAACATTTCTTTACTAAAATATTTAAAAAAATAGACTTCTAAAAAATTAATACAAAACAAAAAAAGGGTAAAAACAAAAGAAGTGAAGTCTAGCAGGATTCGAACCCTCTACTTAAAGAAATGATCCGCGACCTCTAACGATAGGCCAACATGCTTTGCTTGTTACTGCCGAAATTTCAAATGGGTTTTGTCTATAGGTACGCAACTTGCAGTGTTTGAAGTAAATTTTCAATCGACCATAACTTCTTTTTCCCTTAACCGATTTTGACGAAACAAAGTTTTGACAACGCTCCTAATTATATGTAATCCAACTGTAAAAACCGCGTTTAAATCCGTTGAGTATTTTCGAAGTTATAACGTACCAGACAGACATACATACATACATACATACAGACAGACAAAAATTCCAAAAACTGTCTTTTTGGTTTCTGTTACTCTTTTTTAATCGCACTCAATCAGTTTTTTTGAAAAATATTAAATGTACAGACATTCGCATTTTAGTGTCTTATTATATGTATTGATAATACCTTGAAAATTATTTATCCATTATTAACGACTAACTAACGTCTACGTTTACCAGCAGCCAGCAGTAAAGCGCGAGCCACAGAAATTAATGACTTAGGTAAGCTCGCGTGCGAGCGACGAAGCGCTGATATGGTTACATACACCAGAAAGTGAGTTATAGTCCACAATTCCTAAAACACTTTTAACCTTTACGAACCTTTTAACGTTTGCCTGAAGACCCGAAGATCGTGAGTTCAATTCCCACGGAAAGAGCAACGTTGTTGTTTTCAGTTTCGTTAGGATAATGCAATAAAAGGTTGAATTACCTGATTGTGTGATACTAAAAGTATGCTTAGTTTACCAAGGACCACTGCTAAGCGGTGTGCTCGGAAACGGTATCACAATGACCTACGTGTACTACAATAGTACAATACAATAAGTAGATATCAATCTTCTCCCCTTAATGCGATAGTCATTCATTTACCTCTTGATATCGTAATTACTCAGAACTGGAAGATTGAATTAAACAGAACTGTCAGCTCAGCTACAAGCAGCACGGCTCAAACTTAATAGCTCGCGTGTTGGACGCGAACAGTTCTGTTGTTTTGATAGCTACTGGCGGTTTGGCTTGCGTCAGTAACTATAAAGCAATGAAACCTGTTATATTTGTAGTTGTATGATTGTAGCTTTGAGTATTAAACCAACCGGAGACGGCACGCGCACTTATTCCTAAGTAAAAAGGATTAACACTAATGTATTGTTTGATCACATCCACAGAACTGGATATTAAAACTTCAGTGATCACATCGCTACGCACACACTTAACAAAATTATCCAACACTAGCTAAAAATATACGCACACAAGTACAAACCATATGACGACGGTCGTATACATTTGGCATAGGGTGTAGCCTGTCGGTGGCCATTCACCTACACTACCTACAATATGTCAACAAAAACTTATGATACAAGATTAAACTAAATTGCAGAGAATATAAAATAAATTAAGGTACAAGAATTAGTTTTCTTACTGAGTTTTGCTACCGTTACGAAGATTTCATAGGCATTCGTTCATCGTGTGTGATTGAAACGTCCAAGCCACACGATTTGACCAACATGTTAGGGTATGTGAAGTTAGGCTTAGTAAAGTAAGGGCGCATAGATCAAGATTCTTTGGTTGTTGTTATGCCCCATTATCATAATTAATTCAAAATTTTGCACTACCCCCTACCTTTCTCTGCATCATTCATTTGGTTGACTGGTAGATAAAGCCTCAGGCTTTAAGTCCGCCGTTTACAATTGTGTAATAAAGTTAAATAAATAAATAAATCTTGGCTCTACATGAGATTTGACCACTTATTCATAATTTTTGATTTAGGTGTAGTGTAGAGCTTGTAGGTTTAGAGCGTATAGTCTTTAGAACTGGCCTTTTACAAGGTCTGATAACTTTTCACAGGGTAAGCTATGTAGACTCGTTTTGGCAAATATAACTTGCTGAGTAATTGAGTATAAGGTTCGATATAATTACTATAGTGTCCCTATAGTGAAAGTGCGTATAAAAATTGTGAATGAAAATAATGCCATGATTAATCTTGTAAATGTTTAAACCATTTATATTTAGGGGCGTCTTTTTCGTATCCAAAAATTATCACTCTTTGGGACTTTAGGACCGAAACCAGAGCTCTCAACCGTTCCCTTTTACCCCACTAGCATCTGCTGGATCACTACTTACGAGACCTTTCGTATGGAAACTGAGAAATATTTAAGTAAGTTTACTGGAATGCTTAATCGTAATTAGTCGAGTCGCGTGCAGTGCATTTGACTTCCTGATAACGCGGCACGTCTTACCACCTGTGACACTACTTAGATAAGGACATAAGCTCAGTGTGCTAGGAAGTTAATCTGTTGCTCGTACGTCACATATCCATATCCATACTATCCATACTAATATTATAAATGCGAAAGTCTGTCTGTCTGTCACCTCTTCACGGCTAAACTGCTCGACCGATTGTGATGAAATTTGGTAGGGATGTAGTTAACGACCTGAGGGCAAACATAGGCTACTTTTGGGCGCGATATAACCGAGTCCCACGCGGGGCGGAGCCGCGGGGAACAGCTAGTTTGACTATATTTGTAAGCAAACCAAGAAGTTCAAATCGCGCGCGGTCTCAAGTGACGCAATTTTTTTTTAAATCTATGTAAGCAAAGGATTTAGTTGAAATTATATAACAAAACACAACAACCTTTTTAGAACTCGCAATCAACAATGAACCAACGGTGTCGCCTTATCAGATAAATCTGAACAAGGGCTTTCATAGGTAGGTAGGTGTGATTTGGCGATATGCCGTAATTATAAAAAATATACTAATCGAAGCTCCTCTCTTTAATGATTGGTTACAAAAAAGAAATACTTTTTCCCACGATGCAAACGTTGTTTTTAAAATAAAAATAAAACAACAACAATATAAATCAATAAATAAATTGCATGCTTTCCTCTCTGGGCGTTTGGGTTTCCCCAGGAGTGAAGTCAGCGATCGAGTCTTGTTTACGTGGGTGTGGAGATACCGAGATTTAAAGAACAGGTATTTAATAGGTCATTACGTACGTAAAAATAAATTAAGTAAATACCGTTTAATCATTCCAATTAAAACAAGATCTATTTTAGCATATTTTGGGTTTTTCTTCGTCAACAACTCGTTTAATAAAAATTTGCTTAGGAAATGCGTTATTGACCTTAAAAAGAGTGTATTTGAACTTGTTATTGTACTTCCTCTCGATGCCCGACGCAATAAAGGGATGTTGAATATTGAATGTACCTGGTTGTGTGGTGTGTCTACTTCTCTGAGGCAGCTTAGTTTCTGAAGAGATTCGATAAAAAAATTTAAAGTCTGGTTCTTAACTATCTATATTTATCTTAAGTACCTGTACTTACTTCATGTAGGTAGGGGATTTTTAAATTTTCAATTTATAATTATTAATATCTGTACCTACCAAATTTCATAAAAATGGGTTCATTTGTTGAGGTGTTGTAAGACACAGATATAGGGCTAATATACTATTTTCACATAAATATTGTTACTTTGGTTATTAGACATATATAGACATATATATATATATATATATAGACCAATAGCCGCTTACACCAGTAAGCGGCTATTGGAGTGTAGAATACGGTCAAAAAAAAATCCCAGAGAAAGGCCTCAAATGAGATTAAAAGATGACATCAAAAATATAGCGGGCAGCAACTGGATTCTCACTGCGCGCCTGGAGAAATGGGGAAGTCTAACGTAGGCTTACACCAATTTACTTGGTAGAAAAAAGGAAAAAAGAAGAAGTAGAAGATAACGTTACCAGTAGCCCAGTGCACGACGGTATGATGTTCATCGTCCCTGGCGTTGACATCAGCGCCGGCCGCCAGGAGAGTCTGCACGAGCGGCACGTTGCCGTGCACCACCGCCAGGTGGAGCGGCGTGAGCCCATCGGCGTCCCGCGCGTCCGCCAGCGCGGGCGCAGCCATCAGCACACGGTCTGCGCACGCGGCGCGCGACGCCTGACTCACGCCCGCGCCGCTCGAAGCGCAGTAGTGGAGCGCGCAACGGAGGCCGCGGTCACGGACCCGTACTGATGATGGCTGGTGACAGTAATTACTTATTAGATTGACGATGGAGCATGAACAAAGTGGAAAGGTTTGCACAAACTAATGGTCTGACATAAAAATTTCGTTACAAAATGGTCCAGAACTAATGCAGGCAAACGAGCTCCCATGTATCGTTTATGTGACTTATTTAACAAGTACTTTAAGGAAATTGACATATTTTCTACACGGGTTAGTTCCTTTAAAAAGCTAGTCAATGCTAAAATTCGGGTATTATCCACTTAATTACTTAGTGAGTAACACTTTTCTATTTATTTGTATAAAAAAAAAAAAACATTAATAGGTCCCGTCTACCTTTGGGTACGGAACCCCAAAAATAAAAACGTAGGTTTTGTATGTATAAATTTTAATATACTGGATAGTGTAAGATCTCAATTTCTTTTGGTAAACTGTGGTTAACGGTGCTGGTTTTACATATAACTATTTGTATAAGTTTTTTTATTTCATAAGCCAAATTTTTTGTAAATTTTTTGTTAACCCTAATAAAAAAAAAAAAAAGAAGCCATTTCTAAAGTTGCTGCCAATGTGTGCCGAAAGGCGATGACAGCGACTCATAATTTTTATGGACATCCGCTGATTATTTTGTGTCAGACGAATTTCGTACAAACCGTTAAATGTATGATTAAACTAGTTATATGAAAGTGGAAAGGTTTTTACTCCTTTTTTCATGCATATTTTATTTCATAGGGGTATCAATATAGCTGTGCTCTAAAGGTTTGTAGTTATTGGAAAATTAATATCCAACAGAACTTTGAAAGAAGCAGGTATCAATCACAATAGATTTATTTATGAATGACTAATGATAGTATGGCTATGACCCATGCGAGTCGTATACTTGTATGAATAATTAACATAACAAACAAACAAGTACAGGTTGCTCGGTCGGTAGTAGACACGTGTCTGACTGAGAATAGTATCGCTAATCGTTGCCTCGACACGTGAGACGGCTCCCCTATTGTCTGCTAGCCGATTCTGTCTATTGATTGATGTTACCCCCGCGGCCTGCCACCATCGCGCGGTGCATTTCCTTGAAAGCTTTTCAATTCGACAGTGCTTCGCTCAATGCTACCTTATTGACGTTTTCATTTATTAATGGAGACCTCACTGCAGTGTTAGTTTAGCCCGAAGTTAATTTCTGAAGTCAACTTGAAAATAAGCATTACTAAGCGAAGGCAAAGCGCTCTCATTTCATATTCTACTAACACCTTTGTAATGTAATGACTGTTCGTGCATTTATGTATCATGCATTTTCTTTGAAGTGTGATGAAGTCAAAATAACTTTAGGCAAATGATTTTCTGTAGATTTATAATGTGATTGATGATCGGTCGGGAAAAGATAATGTCATCCATGCACTCATTGATACATGTCATCATAATTTTGAGTGAGTAAATAAAAAATGAGGATGTTTAATGTACATTCATTTGAATTTCGTGGATGTTGTGATCATCGAGTGCTGGTGGCACTAAACTCACATCCTTGTTGAGAGCGTCGACGACAGCTTTGTAGTCCGCCTGTTGGCAAGCATACATGAGCGGCGTGCAACCTTGCGGCAAGGGCGAGCTCACATCCTCGCCCTTCTTGGTGCCCTCCACCTTCTCTCCCTTAATCTTGGTGCTTTTATCGAGGAGATCGCCTTTGCGGCGGCTCTTGGGCTTCTTAAGGATGCTAGGGACGGGCTCGCCCCGGCCGCTGGCTGCGCGCTTGTCCATAACAGAGGAGAGTTAGACCGCGTGTGCCATGTGTGAGCGCTGTCGGTAGCGCCTCGCGAGGACGGGCGGGCGCGGAGGGCGCGAACCTCGGACTGCCCGCGGGCCGCGGCGCCCTGGCCAGCGGGCAGCCGGGCGGCGCCGCCGGCACGCAACACCGACACCCCCGCCCGAACCCCATCCGCCCGCCTTACACCTAATCTATTAACTTAGTGCACAAAAGCAGGTCACCGTTTCTTTATTACTTAGGTGAAATCCTTTCTTTAAATTCGTACAAACTATTATGTTTGTCATTGCTAAATGTGGGCTATTTTCTTACTGATGTTAATTAATACCTATGGTTATGAAAAGCAGATGTAAGAGCTTAAACTTTTAAATAGTAGTCACAGACTTTTTAATATCATCAGATAATTTCTTATTCTATATTCATTAAATTCAGCCTAAAAAGGTACAGCTGTTGTATAAGCCTCCCATATTTTTCAGAGTGCTAACTTGTACTATGTAGAAAGTGTTAGATACTAATTACTAAACTCATGTGAAATATATCAAAGTATTCATATTTACAATTTAAAAATAATCAACCGTGTAATTTTATTAGAAACAAATAAAGCATAGTATAGGGTGCCCAGAAGGCTGACAGCATTGCCACGTTGAATGGCAATGCTCATTTTTGGGCGAGGTAAAGGCCAGCCCTCTGGTCACGGGTAACCTCAGCCAATTTACGCGCGATAACGCCGTAAAGTTTATGGGCGGCAGGCCCCCATGGACCCAAGGTCTCTTTAATATGTTCAATGTTCATGTTAAATTCTTTCACCAAAGTTGTCAAAAGTTTGGTCGTAAAAGTTTGTATTATTGTGTTTCTGAAACAATCTTGAACTTGACAAACTTTCCTTATTTCTTGAGTAGATATTAACCTTCTTTCAAATCGTGATTTTGATGTCCTTGATGTGCCATATTGTTTGTATTATTACAAAGTCCGCTAACTGCCAACGTGCGTGTTCTACATTGCTCACAGGCGGCCGCTACTTGCGGAATGTCCGGTGTAGACCCCATACGAATAGTAGTCATGAAATGTCAAAAGTTGAAGTCATTGCCATAAACATAGTTCTTGGTCATGAATCACGATCTAGCTAAAATACAAAGGTCTTGCTTCGGTAATTTCTAGAAGTGAGTATAAAGTCGAAAGTAACAACTGTGGTGAGTGGTGGCGGCGACAGTGAGTGACGCAAGCTGCCGTCCCTCGATTGCCAACCGCCGATTGTAATCGTAACGTTATTTATGTTGGGATCATTTTACATGTTGAGGTATTTATTATGCCTTCCTTAATTCATAATATTAGTATGGACAAACGTGTGCCTGGTCTGTCTGTATGTAATTACACGGTCAATCGACCATGACGACACCTGGTGTCAGAGTTCTTCGGAACCGCCTCTCGGCCTCGAATGTGGTTCATTTAACGACTACCAGATGGCAGCTGGGACCAACGGCTTAACGCGGCGTGCCTTCCGAAGCACGAAATCATCTTTATTATCAGAAAATCAGATTATCCAAATCTGCAAGTCCTAACCAAACTAGAAAAAACTAAGTATTATTTTCGTGGGATGTCGAACCCACCGCCCCCGTGTCTAAAGACAAACGTCTTAATCGCTTGACCACGGAGGTAGTTATTTAATCATGTTATGATTTCTGTTCATACTAGATTAGACTCTGGGAAGAGCTGGAAAAAATGAAGAGAAGGAAATAAATTCGAGAGCAAGTAGGTAAGTATACTTAAATTCCCTAATTAATTTAATCTCGTAGTGATTTGATTCAAGACCTCCGTTAACCCGTATCCAACTCACTGATAGCCGGTAAAACCCGTAAACAAACAGGAAAATCTGCAGTTTAGAAATAACACGTGACGCAGTGGGCCTGCTGCTCTGCGGTTCAATACTTAGTTTTTTTTTATATATTATTATTAGAGTTTACACATATATATACTAAGATTTCATGCGGTCATCGTAGCCTAGGGTTTATGTATTTATTAGTTTTTATTGGGCAGGCAGGCAGCTGTTACAAATTTTGGCTCTGCGTACCTTATATTTTAAATAACATTATTATTTTTAACATTTATATAATTCATTTAATCATTCTTACAAAATATTTTAATAGTAAGTATGTAATAGCAATAAACCTATTAAAGTTTCTAAATAAAAGCGAACTCTCATATTACTCTTCCCCAAAACAAAATAATGAAATTGTCTGTTAAAAAAGGATCTTTTTATTCCATTATTCAATAATTTAGTGCAAGTGAAAATACCTTTTTTATTAATATAAGCATAGAATTAGAAAATCACGCGTGGTCTCTACAGGCAATATATATATATATGAATATATCTTTGATAATCAAAGGAATATTGTATGTATACGAGACGGGCGGGCTTTGTTTTTATCACAAATTGGTTTTACGAAAATGTATGCAATTTTTATTCCATTTTATTTGTCTGATTTAGCATCAAATTGATTTCTATATTTTATTTTTATGACCGAGTTTAAAAACCACTCACGTAAGCATGTTGTAGAGTTTGGGATATTCTTCCTACTTGTATATAGATCTGCTCAATAAATAATCAATTACATCTTGTCGCAATCGAAACCCTACCATCAAAAACCCATATATTCAATCCGTGCCCTAACCCAGGGTTTGATAAACGTGCCTTTAGATGCTGATGCTGGTAACACATTATGGTGTCACCCACGCTCTACTAACAACTCGACCGCTGGATTTATGACTTTTGTTCATGGTTTGAAACCATATAGAGACTCGTACTACTTTTATTGATAACGTTACACTGTTTTATTTGTTTGTATTCACTTAAAAAACATATTTTTGAAGTTTTTTTACTAGTTCTCCGTTTAGGAGAGACATCGCTACTCTTAAAGATTCAAATTGTTATAAAACTAAATTAAGTAATTGAAATAAAAAGACATGCTTAACTCTTTCGTGGGAACTAAAGAAACAACAACATCAGTTTGATTGTTATCTACGTCGAGAGATGTTAGTATCCACCAAAGGAATTTATATATTATAATTATTTGTAATAACTCTACATCATTTCAATATAAGTAAGCGATCAACAAAAGCTGAATTGATACGGGACGTAGAATGGTCCATACAATGAGTGAGGCATAATTTGTTAATAAATAATTTATGAGGAAATGTTCTTTATTTCATAAATGTCGATGTATTCTATTCTATTGTGTGACGGACGCTTTCAAGCGTTAGCTAAGAATTCATGAGAATCGCTTCCTTAGCGTAGCTTAGCGTTTGACACTTGGCTACGGGTGCAGATCTGTGGCAATAAATAAATATTTGGTAAAGATTGGGCTATATAGTTATGCTAATATATTGATTTCGTAATAATAATTACATAAAGTCAGTACCGTAACTCAAATCTATATTTAGATTTAAGCTGGAAAGCTCCGTAACGCGTAACGTATCTTAGCACGCAAGAGTTCCTACGCCACGCAACGCAGCGCGGCATCGCGAGTGGCGCCCTCTCGTGCTTGCCCGTTGTTTCCCAGATCTGCTCCAAGGCTGACCCACTGGCCTCGATTAACACCGAAAGACCTACAATGGGTTGTAATTTTACAAATATCTGTAACTAACCATTTTGCTTTACGGTTTTTGCTTCAATTTATTTTTCCCGATACTATCTTGAGATTTCAGAAAACCTGAACTAGACTAAAATATCGTACTTATTAAGTATAATTCTGACGAATAATAAAAATATTTATTAGAACATCTAGTCGTCGAATGTCGAGATCCACGCACGCTGTGCTAGCTAATTTAAGACAACCCAGAGCCATCCACACAAAAAGAAAGGAAGTTGATTTATAATATTTTATCGTAATCCTAAATTATATCATATATGTACCTATGTTCATCCATACTTTCTATATTCACACAGCAATTTTATATATGCATAAATTCTTTTGTAATCTCTATGTAAATGATAAATAAGTGCAATTTGTATGAAAATGTATAACGTGTCAGAATTTTCACAATTGAAAAATTATGCTAATGTTAACATAAATATTCTAATGATTTCTTATGTTTTCGCGATTGTTACACATTAAATTAAACTATTTTATACGGTTTTCTATCGCGTTTATTGCTTACTTATTTATATCTACCTTATAAATATTCTACTCGTAAATACCTAATTATAACAACAAAGTAAATGTTTATTCTACGTAATAAGAAGCAACTAATACTAGAGGAGCTCGATTAGCGTAGCGACCTAACGAGATTTAGGTACTAGTGGTACTAGCTACTTACTCTACATTTAATTATTTATCAGATAAATTCAGATCAAACAGATTCTGTTTATTTAAAGACAGGCAGTTACAGCTGATCACAGAGAAATATCCTCCGTGCAGCGATGTGTCTATAGAGGTCTTTATATATCAACCAGTTTGTAGTCAATCACATTTTCCCCACATTACTAAAACTAGCGTAGCCCGTAGCAAAATCGTAGTCCCTGCTACGTGTTTTAGCTACGAAATTACTACATGCTACGACTACGACTACGATCTACGAAACCGTAACTTTCTAACTTTCCTACAAAATGTTATTTTAGATTTTATAACGAAGGCGGACTGAATTTTGGAGTTGGAATCTTTATGTTTTTATTTATTTATAACTCATAATATAAGTTATAAAGACGTTATTTCTCTTTAAGGAGTTATATATTCAAGATTGCAGATTGTATCCACAAAAAGCTTTTATTTTGCATTTTATTTTCCGACATGAAAGATTATTTATTTAGACCTTTACTAATTAAGAAAAGCAGGTCAAGCACTGACCCACTTGCGATATATTTACAACCCCAGCAAGAACGAGCTGTCGAGATTTCGACGCGTTACGCGAAACATGGAAAGCCCCTCGAAACGGTAATTTATCATGTAACGAGCGATCATATGTCGATGTCATGTGACATGCAAATTATGTACTGAAACATGAAATAGCTCTTATTAAACCGGTGGTGTACCCTTTTTTATTGTGGCATATTGACCTAGTCAATTAAACAAGTATATCCCCCCTCTAGTCTCAAATTTGTCCGAAACCGGAATACTTTTACCTCTTTTGTATCATTACGATGATTGCAGTATTAGATTAATTTTCAGATTTGACCCCCTAAAATGCAATGCATTACATGCCTACACAGTGATTTTTTTAATATTTTTATGATAATTACATAATGTAGGTACTTATTTATAAGGTCTATGTTAATCGTTTAATAATTCGAAAAACTGAAAGCATGGACTGGGACTCGTGCTATGATTCTGAATAATTCGTTCATTTTCATATCGTATGAGTATTTCTTCGCTTGTAGGTACGTCGAACAATTAACAGCTTGTCTTTGTGCCCGAGGATGCCTCATGTGAATGTGAAACAAATGTCGCCTGTTGGGACTGTGACTAATAGTAGTGGGTGGGTGCCGGCTGGTAGTTATTTACATGAACTAAGTAACTGGTGGCAAAAGCTCGCAAAGTCTTGGTAAGTACTTTGTCCGGTCTTCAGCATCCTTGATTGTGAATTTGAGATATATATTTTGTTCGTTTCATTCACGGCGAATTCCATAGAGTAAAAAGAATAGCCTCGTAGGAGAGACCGCGCGCATCATCTTCGTTCCATCATGACACGACCACCGTGGCGTAATTGTTAACTTCCAGTCCGTTACGCGGGAGGTCCCGGGTTCGATCCCCGGTCAGGTCAAGGTGAAAATAATCTTTTTCTGATTGGCCTGGGTCTTGAATATCACTACATAGTATAAAACAAAGTCTCTTTCTCTGTCCCTATATGTCCCTTTGTATGCTTAAATCTTTAAAACTACACAACGGATTTTGATGCGGTTTTTTTAAATAGGTAGAGTGATTCAAGAGAAAGGTTTTTATGCCCATGCGAAGCCGAGGCGGATCGCTATTTTATCTATATATACGTATCTTTCTATGTATAAAAATTAATTGCCGTTCATTAGTCTGGCTAAAATTTGAGAATGGCTGGATCGATTTGGTTAATTTTGGTCTTGGAATATTTGTGTAAATTCAAGGAAGGTTTTAACGGTGAGAAAAGTGCGTTTAGACGGTACGGAGTTTGCCGGGTCAGCTAGTTTGTTATAAAATATAGTATCGTTGAGTTAGTATCTCATAACACAAGTCTCGAACTTACTTTGGGGCTAGCTCAATCTGTTTGATTTGTCTATATATGTATATATTTATTTATTAATTCAATCCAAGGTTGACTACTTCTGCTTTCTTAATTAAAGGAAAACATGACCTAAGACCTAACGAGATTTCGGTCAATAGAGGCATAAAATCGGCGAAGGTCGCTCGTTAACCAGCAGCCTGTGACCAGCGGCCGAAGTGGGTCAGCGATCAATCCGATAGCAGCAAGCTCGCGCCTCGCCATTTTATGGAAATTAGCTGAAGGAACACTGGCTCTTATCGCTGATAACTTAACAAGATACTGAACTAACTTTTTCATTAATAAAGCAATAGGTCGCTCGTGGTTATAGAATAACCTCTAAGATTTGATGGTATTTTTCCTAGTTCCAACTAGGAACTGCGTGCATGTGGAAGACAAGACGAACTTCTTATGTATATCTTCGTATTTTCTTGAAAGCAGAAGAGTAATAACCATCAAAATGAGTATCCATACTAATATTATAAATGTTAAAGTCCGTCTGTCTGTTACGCTTTCACAGCTAAACCGCTGGACCGGTTGGATAAAGGACATTTTCGGGCTTGATACCTATATCTGATGAACCTGATTGTCTGATAAGAAAGGTGTTGTCTCGGTTGCCATCATCATCATAAATTTAAGAACTAGGCTCTTGTTGGTGGAGTTCTCTTCATTCTTGACCTACCATTAGCGAGTTCATTTATATTTATCGATTTTTATTGATTGCTGTTGATTGGTCGTTAAAGAAATCACGACTGAGGTCCGGAGGTGGTTGTTGAACACGCACACCGTCGTCGTGTGCATAGTCAATCGGTCTTGTGATTTACACGATACAAATAAAAACAAAAACTCATAAAACTTTATTGATTTTTCTCAAGGCATGAATATTCACAATAACTGTCATTATGACCTTGCGACGTGGTGCGGTTTCAACAACTTAGAAACATTTTTTAAATCTTAGATAGATTTAAAAAATGTTTTATTGTCCCCCTATACTGAGACTATAAAAGGTATGTTCCATACTTTACATCTTCTTACGAATCTTCTTCTCCCTGATTAACTTGATTACCTTGCTTATACAAATCACAATTATCCATTTAGTTGAAACTAAACTTCTAAACTAATTATTTAAAAACTAGCTGTTACCCGCGGCTCCGCCCGCGTGTAGGTCGCTTTTCGCGTAACCTGTGTTACATTGAAATAAAATGACGCAATCGAAGTAGCCAGGACATTATTCAAATATAAACAAATATCATGTTTCAGAGTTAAGTTCAAAGAATCTCTTTGTAGACAACATCAGCAGTTCTTCCCTCAGAGGCTAATAAAAATAGATTTTCGACGCTACTGACCCGCGAGCAAGCCACATACAGTTGTCCATGCGAGAAACATCTTGTTGACTTGTTCTTAGGTCGATGTCAGCTGCTTTTAGGGTTTGTCCCTGCAACTTATTTATCGTCATGGCAAAGCATACAGCAACATGAAACTGGGTGCGTTTAAATTGAAAGGGGTAATTGTTGGGGATGAGTGGTATTCGAGGTATGTACACCGTTTCGCCTGAACCACACCCTGTGAGAATTTCGGCGTAAGTTGCGCTGCAAAACCGATACTTTGAGTTGGGTCCCGTTGCATAGTTTAGGCGGAGAAAGATTTCTTAGGAGCATAATGGGAACGCCGACTTTAAGGGTAATGTTATGAGCAGGAAGACCACTTGCAGCCAATGAACTCAAAAACTCGATAGGGTAGGTGGTAGCATCATCCTGAGGCAAACACATAACACTGTTATATGACGTGTAAATCACTTCATCCCCGACAATTTCCGTCAAAACCTTGAGTTTCGGTAAACGTTTCCGAAGCCCGAGATGACGCATGACGCTCGCGGTCAGCGGACAACCGAGACTCTCTGTCAGAAGAAGTTTCTAAAGACCGAGACCGAGACAATGCATGGCGTTGCCTATCTTCATCGAGTCGCATCTGTCTATCCGCATTCGATTCTTGAGATCTAGCTAACCTTCTGCTTTTAGCTATTCTGGAATGATGCGACAGATTAGATCGTTTCCTCCTAGGCATTAATTAAAATAATTAAAATTCTTTATATAAGGTGAATTTAAATCAACTGCAAATATTTTAAGGGCAGATTCAGACCACTCAACTGAACAACTTTCCTAAAATAAACTTATGTCGAAATAAGAAAAAAAATTTTTGACCTCCCATACAAATTGAGAATCAGCTGATCTAGTTTAGTATGGAGAGTGAAAAATAAAATTTCGTATTTCGATATAAGTTTATTTGGAAAAGTTGTTCAGTATGGTGGTCTGTATCTGCCCTTAAAATATTTGCAGTTGATTTGTGTCCACCTTATATACGACACGATCGTATATTCCGTCAAACAACAAATTCAATTTTCAATTCAAGCAAGACATCTAACAATAGCGAACCGAACCGTCCATTAACCAAACCAATCGATAGACAACAACTAAAGAACCAAACCAAAAGAACCATAAAGACAAAGACCATCAAACCTCTTAATTTGTTAGGGTTAATTTCAATCTGCTATACCATAATGCGAAAACGTAACCATAGCGAGTTGTAAAGTAAGTGAGCGCCATCTATTGAGATTTTATGTTACTAAATTTACGATCAAATTTAATGTGTTATTTTATTAAAATTAATAGATGCAGTGCGTGTGTTCGTCTTTATTGATGTGGATAATATAAAGTAGAACTCCTAGCCTTATCTAAATTAAATTAAACGTAAGTAAACGCATTAAAAGTTTTGAAGCAGTGTTTGAAGTAAATTTTCAATCGACCATTACTTCTTTTTCCCTTAACCGATTTTGACGAAACAAAGTTTTGACAACGCTCCTAATTATATGTAATCCAACTGTGAAAACCGCGTTTAAATCCGTTGAGTATTTTCGAAGTTATAACGTACCAGACAGACATACATACAGACAGACAAAAATTCCAAAAACTGTTTTTTTTTGTTTCTGTTATTCTTTTTTAATCGCACTCAATCAGTTTTTTTGAAAAATATTAAATGTACAGACACTCGCATTTTAGTGTCTTATTATTTGTATTGATTAAATCATAAGTATAATCATAATCGTGGACATTAGTCATTTTTATATTTATTTAATACTAGCTGTTGCCCGTGGCTCCGCCCGCGTGCTCCTCGGCTGTATCGCGCCCGAAAGTAGCCTATGTTTGACTCCTAGTCCATAACTATATCCATACCAAATTTCATCACAGTCGGTCCAGCAGTTTAGCCGTGAAGAGGTGACAGACAGACAGACAGACAGACTTTCGCATTTATAATATTAGTATGGTAGTATGGATATGGAAGTATGGATATGGATATGGAAGTATGGATAGGTATGCCAACAGCATCAGTATTTAATGTAATCTCTTATAATTTATAACATAAGTGAGTTAGTGTCAATTAAGTAAGTGACTTTAATTGATGTATTATTATAGTTAAGTGTAGATTTAATTACTTACCCAACTGCAGTCGCATTTTTGTACTGTAATTGCACTTAAAACATTTGAAACTTTTCCATTTCGCTGTCAAACAACATAAACGTCGTACGCGACCTGTCTCATCAACATATGACGATACATTGAACACAAAGCAATTTATTTTTTAGTGAACTAATACTGATTACTATCTAGAATATCGATATTTCCATGTATGGACAGTCACCTCAGTGGTCGATGAAATAAATGGTAAATAAACGATAATGACACGTTAAAATCGAGGTGTGCAGGCGGTGCCGTCGCCATGGTTACTGCGGGACGCTCCAGTTGCTATAGAACCCAGCTGAAGGTGGAAATAAGGGTGGGACCCTCGTGGTGCCACACCGTGCAAGGTTATAATACAACTTCTTCTAGCAAACAGTCAGAAGTTCAATTAACAAAATTAATATTGATTTGTAGGACGATAGGGAACACGGACTACAAAAAATGTGTCCTTGCTATATTTAGGGTTTATACAATTTCGTGCCCTTGAAATAACACATGTAACGCAACCATTTGTTTATTAAGTAATACAAGTTACAAGTAAAATGATAATAGTTGATATTGAATTCGTATTAAATGAATAGGGGAAGTATCTTTGTTAGAGGGCAGAGGGTTATCAGTTATGGCGTCACGCGTCACCCTGCGTATCACACCACAGAATTGATATAATAAATATTTACTTAATATCACTTTATTAACTACGTTGTACTTAGGCACCTTTGCGTATATAATTAATAGTACCTAGGCGACCTAGCTTCGCTCGTTTTATGCAGTAAATCTTTTTGCGTCAAAATATGGGTAAAATTAATTTTCCCAGACATGAAACCTAGCTAGATTATCTTTTTGACTATGTAAGAACTTATGTTTAAAATTTTAAAGAAATCGTTTTAGAGCCGTTTTCGAAAACGCGAGTACAAATAAACAGCATATATTGCTCGTTTAATGGTATAGGATATATACCTACCTACACAAATATTGATTTCTTAATAGTATAGGATATTGCAGGTTTATTGATTGTTGATGATGATGATCTCCGACCGGTTTCGGCAATAGCGACTGCTTCAACTCCCTCCGGAAATTTGGACATACTCGTAAGTAAAAATATTCGGGAAAAAAATCAAAAAGACGTGCAAATAAACTACATTTATTATGTACTCGTGATGCACTTTCCATTGATATTCCTTTTGCAGCCCGGCAGGCACGCGGCCACGGGGGACGCCGGCACGACTTGAGCAAACCTGAGCTCAACGTTCAACCTCACACAACTGACCACCAGAGTGGTCGCATTGACGCCCAAGGCCGCCGGGATGGGAAATATTTCTTCGCATGCCTTGGTGGACCCTAGCCGCTGGCACTGACTGTTCCACTGCACGTAACCGTCCACTACACAAGGGTTTTTCACGCACATTGGTATAACGGAGTTCTGAGGCAGGATCAGGTACTCCTTTTCTGAACAAGGCCCTTTCCGGAAGGCGGGCCAGCACTGATCGGTGGCAGGATGATAGAGGTACGCTGGAAAAGAATTAAAAATTATTACATTAAATAATTCAACTTTGTGATTGATATTTTTATAGCTCTGCTCTGTGACTGTTTAACTTTAAAAATATATTTAATTTCATAACACTACTGTAATAGTTTTGTCGTCTAAGTATATTCTTCAGTGACTGTAGTTCACTGCCTAAATTAATATTTAGTCTAAGACAGACTAAGCTTTGATTACACAACAATTAAACCAACGAACAAATTAATAAATTACTTATCTAGTTATTATGTTATTCTTATTTTATTTATGTATTGTTTTTTTTTTGTAACTAATACTACTTACAACATTAGGTAACCAATCTATAAAAAAACAATGATAATTAAAGTTAGTTAAGTACCTGGCCTGCAGTCGCATATCCAATCATCTTTTTGATCACCGGGGTAGTATAACTCCGTCTCTGGACACACCGTTGGCAAAAACACAGGTTGTCTATTCTAAAAAAAAGAAAAAAAGAACCATAAGCTTTCCTTTTTAAATGTAGTGTAAAATGTACATATAACGCCTTGGGCAACAACTATGTGTGGTATAAATACCAATAGAAGGACAGATACAGAGACATTGCACACAAACTATGGCAACTTTAATTGTAGAGCATCATTTTCACCAGTTCAACCGTTCATGAAAGTACCTAAGTTTTCACTTCCATGGCCGAAAAATCAGATTATCTATTCGAAATCGTTCTAAACACCCTTTGAGAATAAATAATTAAAGTAAACACGATAGAGCGGAAGGTTTAGGCGCAGAATGGCCGATTTTCTTGTCCGGTCAGAGAAAACTAGCTCCTTGGCAATGCCGATTACTTACTTGAATGTTTTTTTTTTTATTAATAAAGTACCTACTCACTACTTCTTTTGTAACATTTTCTTTTATTTTATAAAGCCTTCTGCACTTATACGTTTTTATTTATTGAATTCGGCAGATTAATATCTTACGCGCTCGAATATTTCGATGTAACTGTTTTTTTTTACATTTTCCCACACCGGTAAAACAAAAAAAAAAAACCTTTATTTTAATTTAAATTTATATTTATCTATAAAGAGAGAGGGACTATTTAACTAAACAAAATCGTGCCGCTAGTCGCCGCCGCAGAGATAACGTTAATTAATTTAAGTATTACAATATTTTAGTACTTAAGACAAATTTATATAATAGTTGTGTAATTATTGAGCTCTACGTCGGCAATCAAGCATATAAAAAAATCTGATTTCTTTATAGATCATTCATTTTGTGTAGGTGTCACGGGTCAATCCACCATGCATACCCAGGTGTCAGGGTTCTTCGGAACCGCCTCTCGGCCTCTTGACGTCGTTTCTTAAACCAGCTGGAGCAACTACCAGATTGAGCCGGCTTAACGTGCCTTCCGAAGCACGGAATCATCTTTATTGTCACACAATTAGGTCATTCAAGCCCGCAATGTCCTAACACAACTAGAAACAACTAAACAAAGTATGCTTCTCGTGGGAATCGAACCCACGACCTCTGGGTCTACAGACAAACGCCTTAACACTGGACAACAGAGTTACTTCAAGATAAAGCCATAAAGATACCTTTTTAATAACTATCCACAATGGTACCTAACCTACAACACAATTTCTATTCGCTATGCTGATCCCTACTATCCGTATTCTTACTAATATACGGATATTCGTATTTATTTATAACTACTGACAAATTAACTCTGTTTGTCTGGCTGTCAGCGCCAAATCAAGAACCATGATCAAAGAGTAGCATGGGGCTTTGAAACTGAGGATGCAACTGCACGATGATGATTTTGTTATTTATTTACTAGCTTTTGCCCAAATGGTTCTCTGTTATATCGCGCCCAAGTATAGCCTATGTTTGGCCCCGTCCTTAACTATATCCATACCAAAGAATGATGGCGGAATTTGTACGAATAAAAAATTTAAATATAGAGAACTTGAAATAAATCGCATTAGTAAGAATACTTCACTAGTAACATGTTTACCACCTCAAAAAAAATTTAAACCCCGGGGTTATTTTAATATTCCATTTTATAAAAGTCGACCTTTAGTTTCGTTTTCATTCGCCATTTTTAACGCAACTGAAACAATATATCACCTTGACAGTTGTTAGCATTGTCAAAGCGATATTGACAGTTCATTATGGTAGGTTAGATTCATCGATTTAGTACCTGGGGGGTATACCATCTCTTAAAACCATGCAAGATCCAGTGAGTGAATGAGATGTCGCCTTACATGATGTATTGCGCTGTCCCGCTTTCTCACTGGATCTTGCGTGTTTTTAAGAGATGGTAAGTAAGCCACCGGGGGGGGGGGGGTTACCATCAACTTTTTAAGTAGCAGGCTCACTATCAAATGGTTTACTACCATCTCTTAAAACCATACAAGAACGAGTGAGTAGGCGAGACAGAGTGACACAGTAAGACGTCATCTCCTTTCATCATTTGTATTACGCTTTAAGAGATGGTGCCTACTACCATCTCCAATAACCATGCAAGAACGACTGAGTAAGGGAGATGTCGCCTTACATCATGTATTGCGCTGTCCAGATCCAAAGAGTAAGTGAGACAGCCCAATACATGATGTAAGGCGACATCTCGCTTACTCACTGGATCTTGCATTGTTTTAAGAGATGGTGGTAGGCACCCTGGAATGTGTTCCTGAGCCACACAATTTATGTAACAAATGCCCTTATTTTTTGTATATCTTTCGTACAAATTCTACTACTTAAAATGAATATTTTTCTGAATACAAAAAATAAATAATTTCACTGTTAGTTTGGTGTAAGATTTTGTTTGGCGTCGAATTGGCCAAACAAAGAAAAAATTGCCACGTTGACAGAGACAAAAATATAAAAAATATCGTTGGTCCTTTTCTTACTCATGGACTTCCCTATTTCGTCATCTCACTTTTTCACCAAGTAAAAATTAATTGCTTAATTACAGGTACAACTACTTAATCTATGAACCTAACCTACCATAATGAACTATCAATACCGTTTTGACAATGCTAACAACTGTCAGGATGACATAATGTTTCAGTTGCGACAATAATGGCGAATGAAAACGAAGCTAAAGGTCGACTTTAAAAAAATTAAATATTAAAAAAAACCCCGGGGTTTAAAATTTTTTTGTGGTGGTAAACATGTTACTAGTTATGTATTCTTACTAATTCGATTTATTTTATGTTATCTGTATTTCAATTTTTTATTCGTACAAACGATGTATGGAGTTTCGCCATGACTCTTTCATCAAAATTGGTCTAGCGGCTAAGCTATGGAAGCGTAATAGACAGACAGATATACAGACTTTCGCATTTATAATATTAGTATATTAGGTACCTTAAACTTAATACTTACCCTACCATTAAGAATATTTTATAGCTATTGCGATGAGAGATCTTTACATAACCGATTTTGATGAACTTTGATATAGAATATGTACAGGATCTTAGAGAAAAAACAAATGCTTTGTCTAAATATAGTAGGTATATTCTTATCGTAAGGCCCGATCTCTAAGGCGTAAGTAGTGTGAGGGCTGATCTACTTATGGTGCTTATAAAGTGATGATTGTTTGATTATCACTTATCAGACAAACTATGTAGGTATAAGAATATAAATTTCCGTAGAACCTTTAATTGTTAATAGAAACGTAGAACATCATCTATCAACACAAAATAAAGCATCCGTTACCTCTTTGTTTTTTAAGTTCTCGTCTTCCTCAATCTCTGGAAATCCGAATAGTTCCGTTTTATTTTTAGCCTTCGAAACGACAATCAATACACACACAATCAAAATCCTATTTAAATTGAACATTTTACACACACTATCGCGCTTATGTGACCCTAGTAGTTTAAAGTTAAAGCGATAAAATAAATGTAAACGTAGGTATGTCAGACTAGATACAAACAGTACATTATCGAAATGTAGTGAGTGACACGCGCGAATCAATGTACAGTTTAAGACAGACTAGAGATGCTGAGTAATCCGAGTGTGAACAAGTTGTGTGTAAATAATGACCGCTCGACGTCATTCGATAAATAAAAACAAGTTTCAAATAAAAAAAATATTACAGATAAATTGACTTGAACTCGCGCGACGCATAAGATTCCGAAGAAACTTGTTTCAAATCCATACTTAATATAATATAGGTATACTTAGATACTTAATATTATAAATGCTAGTTTGTCTATCTGTTTGTGTGTCTATTACGCTTTCACAGCTAAACCGCTGGCTGGACAGACTTTTGAAGAACACAAGGACCAGAGGTCAAGTCTAACATACGTAGCCTACTTTTGAGCGCGATATAACCAAGCCCCACGCGGGGCCGCGGGCAACAGCTAGTACTTAATAAATAAATCAGCCATGTGTGATGCAGACTCCCGGGATGATGGTTCCGTACCGCCACACAATACTAAGAGATTTAAGTTTATTTTGAGAGTTTTGATTTCCTACTTGGTTTGAAAAATAAATCTGTATTTAAAGTTTTTAGATAAATTCCTAAGTAAGTTCTGTTTTATATTGCTTTTTACCAACATGATCCTAGTTCAACGGAAAATACCCTATAGGTTTTGATTCCCATCAGAATTTTAGGTATATCTGAAAATTCATATTTTTTGATCGCGTTGATGTATAGTTTTAATTAGGTACTTTACAGCCGAAAGGAACCATGGGCCCGAGTGAGTATATGTAACCAGTTTCGACTTGATACGGTCAGGCGTACCTCAGAAAAAATAGACAGACGGACAACAAAGTGTACTCACTACTATTTAGTCCAAAGGGTTCCTTTCTGCCTTTTTGGTACGAAACCCTAAAAACCCTATTAGTAAATAAATAAACGAATAAGTTAGTTAATAAATGAACTATAACTCGGTCAACACTAGCGGCACCATCATTTAAAAATCATTATTCACTGAAAACTCTAGATATCAAACTGAAGTTAATTTTAAACATGTTAAATTATTAAAGTATAGTTTCCTATAGTTACAATTTGCAAAACTGTGGCCGTTAATATTGCAATTGGGTATGCTAAGTATATAAACAGATTTTTTTTTATATTATTAACTGAAAATTTAGACTATTTTGACTATTTGAAACTAATTTGTTTTTTCCGCAAAATTTTTTTTGTGGCTATAATCCTCTATATGGCAATCAAACTTATAGCTTATTTTTACCAGTATTAAGTTTTATATAAATGTTCTTCATTTTGTCGAGTCACAGAGTCAAGTCAAGTCAGTAGTCATGACTAGTCAAGTTATTCTAGGGCTAAGTGAAGCGGTGGAAGTTTCATTTAGCTTTATCTTGGGAGATTTTGGTGACAAGGATTAAAGTCACTTATACTATACGACATTGTACCACTTCCCAACACACGCTTGTTCACGAACACTTAGCGAATAATAATCCACCTTTATTATGCACAAATACTCGAAAAAACAAAAATTTCTATATATATAAAAATGAAACCCGTTTTCCGTTGTCACGACAGCATGAAAACGGCTTGACCGATTTGGCTGATTTTTTTTTTATAGTTTTCTAATACTCTGTACAAGGTTCTTACGGAAAAAAATATTAAGAAAGGCGGTACGAAGTTCGCCGGGTCAGCTTGTTAAAAAATAAATACAATGACGATAACTGAGCGAATTTAGCTTGGCGCCAAAAAAAACCTAAAATGTTTATGACGTCATTTTACAAGACGATGTTACCATTATATTAACACCACAGAGTACCACAGTGTGGTCACGGAAAAAACGAGTGCCTTCTTCTTTCATAATATTTTATCGGCCCTGGAAACAAGGCCTTTCTTTTTATAAATCTTCTTCAGAGGGATTACCACACCACCAGCTCTTAAAACCATGCAAGAACGATTGAGTAAGGAAGATGTCGCCTTATTGTTTTTAAGAGACGGTAGTAACCCGCCTGTTGTTTTTGTTTGTTTGTTTCCGAACGAATTGGCTGAACAAAAACGTTTATTTTGCCTTCCGTTTAAAAAACCAAATAACTGTTTACGTCAACTTAAAAATTTTGTGAGTGTAAACGAAATGTCAAAATGGGAGTGAAAACCGAAGAAAACAATGTGAAATTAATATTTTTTTCAATCTTTTATTGAAAAAAATCTGCGTAATGACATTGTAACTACATTATTAACATGTTTACCAAAAAATCCCATCAAGATGTTAAAAAATCCACAGTTAAAATACAGGATTCCAAGAAGGATTCAGCAACTCGACTAAAGCACTTAAAAATCGTATTAGGTAAGTTTTTTGCTAGTTCCTTCGAATAGTTGTATTCACATTAGACATTATTGTACTTCCTAGAGTTGCATTTCTATGCCTCACCTCATCTAACGCTAAATTTAGCACAACATGCTAATGGGTTGAGAATAACTGTACCTGATGTACTTACCAGTTACGAGCTGACTGACGTATTCAATTTTTTTCTTATTGTATATTAACTTAAAAAGTTGTCTTCATATCCATTATTTATTATAAACTTTTTATTATAATAAAATAATAACCGAATTAAGAACGAGCTATTTTTAAACTATAAAGCTTATAAGTATTATTAATTTTGTTGTCGCCTTTAAGACATATTCATCCATTCATTATTATCGCGTTAGTTACAAAATCAATTGACCATGCCCACTGTTGTCTTGAGTTATTTGAAACCACCATTTTCTTAACTATTAGCTGTCATTCTTTGGAAGACATGGAGTGTTTCAAGTTTTAAGCCGGATACCACAGATAAAATAAAAGTATTTATTTAACTTCATTCCTCAACAAGATGGGTAGAGGTTCTCACTGGAGGACATACTCGAACGCATACTGCAGTCTAACACATCTGCTTATAGCTCATATCATCGCTGCTTGCAGATAAATAACAGAAATAAAATTTACTTCTTTACAATTATGTAAAGGGTGGACTTAAAGCCAAAGGCTTTTTCTACCAGTCAAACAAGAGATGGTGCGGAGAAAATAATAACTTAATAAGAGCATTTACATTCTTGATCTATACATATACCTACTATAGATCAAGAATGTAATGTGTATGTGGGTATAACATGTTTCCTTCTCAATTGTTTCAGAGCATTATGATGCTGATGAAGCAAAGGCATACTTTGAAGGAAACTTTAGTCATGTCTACTTCATACTGTATGATAATTTCATACAGGCAGAAAACAATCTTCGTCAGAGAGGTAAGTCCCTATAACCTGTGATGATGTACTTGAGTAGCATTTACTGATTAGGTAGACTGTATTATATTTTAAAAATATATGACTGTCAATATGTAAGCCAAGCTAATAAAATTCATCTTAGATGATTATTGTATCTACCTATTAGACTGGATGAAAAAAATGTAACACTAAATATTAATTTCCAAGTTTTAATAAAAAGCAGAAATTGATAATTTGCAATGACAACCTTGATCTTATCTGTTGTGTTCTGAATAATTTTTTATTAACAAGCTTACTTAGTTACTCTGTCTACAGTCTCAGCGATCCAAAGTGGATCTTGTCCCCTGAAACAGTTGAGCACCAGAGTGAAGAACATGCTACTCTAATTTTATTTTTGCATTGTTGTATTTAAAATATGCAAGTGAATATGTGCTTATAACGATGTGGTATTATGATTAGGCTGCTGAATTTCTTGTTGATGCCATAAAAGAAACTTAACTGAGGTCAAGTGGATTCTACCCACATGCAATCCCAAGGAGGATTGATGTCAAGCCAATGGCCAGTCATAAAAATATGTGCAATCTTCTAATGCGAATGCAAATAACTTTGTGCTTTGTGCAGTAATTAAGACATGTGTTTGAGTGAACCCTGGACTCTGGCTGGCTTATAAGCAAGGATGCATAACTGGGAATATGCCAATGATGATGATAAAAGATTTTTATTTGAATGTATGATTACTTTGAAATTGGCTATTATTAATGTGATTTACTTTTTTTTGTTTCTGCGTCCAGAACTACCATTCCATCTTGGTGAGTTGTAGTTTGAACATTGCAAACTGATTCCCTATAGTATGGAGCTTTGTATCAATCTCAGATAATCTTATCACGTCACAAGCTTATCCATTGGTACTGGAGCATTATCATGAGTAGGATCATTGATTGAAATAAAATTACACATCTATACACATTGACACTTTGATCATGTTTTGTTTTGCTACTTTTTTTACTTTACAAAATTTAATAATATGCATGTTTCAAAAAAATAGTTTTTTATTGTGTAATAATGTTATGGTTGACTAGCAGACAATGCTATATGGCATTAAGCCCACCATTTGTACACTTTGTTTAACTTTTAATAAATAAATAATATTTTTTATCCTTAAATACTTTTTACCACTAACTAATTTGTTTGTATCCCATGTAAACAACATACTTTTTACAAGTTGTCTCCCTTCTAAAACATTAATTAAGACATTGCAAGCTTAAATAACCTGACTTTCTGATAAAATTATGATAGTATGCTTTGGACAGCACATTAAACCATTGGACCCAGCTGGCATCTGGTAGTTGTTCGCCAGTGGGTGCCGCATCAGGGTGTACAGGGTCAATTAATCTTAAACTCACAATATGAATGAATAAGGCAAACCTTTGAATTGTTTATTGTTTTCTTAAATGCTATCATTTTAGGCATTTAGAGAACAAGAGTAAACAATTTTGTAACTAGTAAATTTGCTAAACATTTTATTTATAATATTTGATCACTATAGCTAAACAAGAACTACACCTATTTGAAGTATATATTGAACATTAAAAGAAGCAGTGATTTACTTATACCCGTTTAAAATTGCAATAAAGAGAATGGCACAAATAATGCCTTACGAGTGAAGCATGCTAAATAAGAATTTGTCATAGTCCGGGTTCATACTTATTTTCATTAATTATAGTCATCCTAATTATCAACAATACTTATAGTAGTATTGTATCATAAAGCACGATAATATTTATGTTTGTACCAGAATGTACCTACTTAAATCTCGTCATTTATATAAGTCTTGTTTTGGAGATTAAGATAAGAAGATAAGATAGCTTTCAATAATATTTTTTTATTCTATATTTGAAATGCCGAACAGATAATGCCTGGCTTCTTGAATGTGTATCATATATACTTTCATACCCCATTTAACTTTGCCGTTACTTACATGAATGCTACATAACAGTGGGTTGACTCACAAGAAGACATTACATGCTGATAACAGGAACGTGACCACCTCTAATTGTTTCTTAGTGGCTCTACTAATTTTAGCTTTGTTTGGAACTAACCTTAAGTTTTCCTCTTTTTGGATGCTTATTATGTATATATTTCAGTGCACAAGGCTGGCAGAGAAGAGTTAGAAGGCGCCTTGTCTCTTTTAGAAAAAGTATTATGTCTTCTCCCTGAGTTGATCGGGAAAAGATGGCAGCTGCACTCTTTGACAAGAGTATTTTCAAAACTCCTCCATAGTTGGAATTCGCAAAAATTAAGAGCAGAAGCTATAAGGTACTATTGATTTGTTGGTGTGTACTGAAAAGTTAATTACTTAAGCAAATAAAACAGAAATTCAATATAAAATTTACATTTCACAGATATTTTCTCCTTTGGTATCAAGCACTAGGTGACAATGCGCCTATTGAAGTACATAAAATGTTTGCGTCACTGGTGCCTGGCCTCCCAGAGCCAAATATCATGCCAACTGGTTCCCCTCTCAAAACCAAGCAGTTTGATGCCGCGGCGAACATTTCTCAAGAACCCAACGAGTTCAGCATGGAGGATATACTGCATCACCCAAACTTTACTGCCACTACAGATAATGCTAAGAAAATTGTTGTAGAACAAACATCTTCCGGTATTATCGGAAAAATAGCAAATGTTTCGGCTTCAATATTCCACGACACAAATGCATTAAATCCTGTCCAGTCTGTTGAAATTCAGCCATTATTACCGGCGAGCGCAAATGAGAGGGCAATAGAGAATGAGACCAAATATTTCTTTGAAATTCTACTAGACGGCATGGCGACGTCGGTAACAAAAATACACTGGAAAGACCGCTCGCACGCGAAGGCTATGAGGTGTTTTGCATTTCTTCTAGAAAAATTCAAATTATATTATTTGCCTGTAATTTGTCCTCAGTTTAATTACAAAAATTCATTATACAAGCCTAACCTGGGTAAGTGACTATAACAATTCACAATCCTAAAAGATATGAGGCTTGTAAACTAGCTTTAATAAAATGTTAACTTCTTTCAGAACTACCTGTACAACATAACGTTCTAGAAGATGATTTTGTGTTGTGTCGCGTCACGTTAATCAAATGGGTGGCGAACTATGCGCACTTCATGAAAAAGCAAGGCAGCGACGGTGGGCAGCCGTCTTCTATGACGAGCACGGGGTCGCACCTCCCGCATTCGAATACCCCCACTCCAGCGACGTCCCTACATCACGAAGAGGAGACCTCCTTTACTGTTGGACATCCGTCTGACTCCAGTAGAGCATCTTCCCACGATTCTGCCTCTAATACACCACATCCAAGTTTAGAATCAGGTACCTATTCAAAGTGTACTTTAGTGGGCTTTTCTTTATTATTGCTGAACTAAAAAATAAAATATGCTTATTTATGAATTATCATGATTATATTAGTTTATAGATACGTTTACGTAATTTGTGGATGCATTCTTAAAGAAAATAATAAGTATAATTATTTCTTTCAACTTAGTGAAATTTCACTTAGGCACAGGCGCATACGAAGAGCTAAATTCAGAGCAGGTTGTCCGCGACGTGCTGTGCTGCTCATCGCGGGAGCACGTGGACTTCACGATCGAGGTGCTGCGGCAGGCGTTCCTGCTGCCGTTCTCGCAGGCCGCCGCCACACGCCGCGTCATCGCGCTCTACAAGGACTGGATACAGATGAATGTGAGAACTTTATGACTATCTTCTGGCAGACTTCTGGCTTCTCCAAGCAGTTCTCCTCTGGAACGCCCTCCCGCTTGAAATCCGGAAAGTTCAGACTCTGACCGGGTTCAAAAATCTCGTCAAATCCCATTACCTTTCTGCCTTGTCCTAATTTGCTTTGTATCTGCTCAGTTATTTATTGAGATATTTAAGTATGCTCTTATTTATTTGTATTATATATATATATTTTATGTATGTATTTATGTTTGTTTTATTTGTTTTTATTTATTTTTATTTAGTATGTGTAGGTTATATTATATTATTTTATATTTACATCTTTATTTTATTTATATCTTTGTGTGTATATTTATTTACGTATATATACTGCGCCTTCGCTTTTTGATTTGTCTTGGTTTTGTTTTCCATCCACCCTAAGGTTGACTGGAAGAGATTGCATTAGCGATAAGTCCGCCTTTGTACCTTATCTAGTTTTTAACAAAATTATGTATACATTCGTTTGGTGCAATAAAGAGTTTTTCTATTCTATTCTATTCTAGTGGCAAAAATCAGATGAAACATTTTTTTAGTCAGGGCTAATATTTACCTTCAAAAATTATATTATTCAACTAGTAACTTTAAATTAAGCAGGAGTTTAAGTGAAATCTAGTTACGAATGTAATATTGATGGCATATATTGTTTTTCCTGCTATGATTAAACATGTTCCATATATTTTAATAACTAGAAACCACAAATTACATAAACAAGGAAAACCTTACATGCGCTTCAAAAGAATTGAAAAACAATCTCAATATAATACCTATGAACAGGCCATTAATCTATGAAACAAACGTATGTATATCTCTCAACTACTAAGGCCCAAAGAGTAATAATACACTTCAGCTTTTTGGTGTTTTAGTAGCCAATACTCGCCGGCGTAAGCTAATAAATAATAAATTTAAATGCATAGTAATATTGGCAAGGCCTCGGCTGCTATTCGACCTAATATTACTCGGCCGTAAATTGCTTCTGGAAACTTCGTTGCAAATAAGTAAAATTTTGCTAATACATATTATCATACAGGTGGCTGAGATTCCACCGTTCCTGATGGAAAACACGTACGAGCAACAGCTGCTGGCAGCCGGGGAGCCGCTGGCGCCGCCGCGTCGGCTGCGCAATGATTCCTACCTGGGGGCGCTCGGACGGGACAATGTCATGGTGCGCGCTGGTCTGCAGGTAATATGTCATACACTACTATAAGCTAGACGGGTTTACTCGTTCGCATCTTAGGTTTTAGGACTAATCAAGGTAAAGATAGGAGCTCCAACCCCGCTTCCATCGCTGGGACTCAGCCTAAAGCGTGCCAGTCCCTCGCCCTTATATATCATGATCACCATCTGCAAAATCAAATATAGGTCAATATTGAGAAAAGAAGGAGAGAGAGAGATATATATATATCACTTTTTCTTTATTTTATTTTATTGAACTAGTAGAAATGAAGAAATTCATAGGACCTATACACCAATTCCTAAATAGTCTGAAAAATTCTAAAATTATCATCAATTTTATTATTGCGAAATCTGCATATCCTACTTTCTACAAAACTTCTGGTCAAATGTTTGCAAGAAATTGTTTGAGAAGCACGCGCAACTATTTGCGTAGGTGTCTAGCAAAGCCATAAATGTATGTAAATAAACCATTCGTTGAATTTCTACGAAATAATAGCATTATAACCAATTTAATATTATTATGGTTACAATGATTCACTACATGTTTCGAATATTATTGAGATGCTATTTTATGACATATTTTTTCTACGTTTACACAAGTTTTAAATTATATCTATGTAGATCAACAACTTAGCCTCCTTTGCGGTCACCGTTGCAAGTATTTTATATTGTCATAAGAAGAGAGATTTTGAGTAATAATTTTAAGATATGCCAACTGAAAATTTTCAAAAACGTTTTTGACAAACGTGATTTAATACGGGGTTAAAGTTTATCGGACGAAAAAGGCATACATTTTCAGTTTAGTGCATTTTAGCTCAAAATGTGTTTTGTCTCTTTCTTTCACGTGAAAATTCGGTAAGAGAGAAGGAGACAAAGTAAGAAAAGACATATTTTAGTTAAAATGGGCTTAATAAAGTTTCTTAATACGAACGAGATCGAGGGTTAGGAAATTGCAAAAATGAATACACAGACTCACGAGTCTACATCGCTCAGAGCCACTAGCCATTAGTATTATATACAGAAGAATTAGTTCTGTTATGGATTTATAACATCTTGTTTACAGAATGTACTTCAGATATTCATGACCCAAGCCGCAAACGTATTCCTGGCGTCCCCGTCGCCGGTGGCGCCGCCTGGTGCCCTGAGCCAGCAACAACTGCTCGAAGAACAGACTGACACGTGCAAGAGAGTGCTCAATATTTACAGATACATGGTTATGCATGTAGCTATGGACGCTAATTCTTGGTAAGTTCGTGTGCTTGATCGACTATCTATCTATACATATGATAAAACAGTCAAAATATTTTGTCTATACATTAAGTAATTTTGACTGAAATGGATAGAGGGACATTTAAAAAAAAGGATATTCGAATACTTGCGAATTTCGGGAACAATTCCCGAAATTCCCACGGGAACAGGAGCGAAGCCTACGCGCACTAAGTTGCGGTTTACAGCTAGTAAAGAATAAATTTATCAATTTAAGTCGGAAAATTTAATTTCAACACTGCTTAATATTATATTAAAGGTGTTTTTTTTTTTCATATTTTACGTGCTTATTTTTAAGGCAGTTCACTTCATTGTAATTTAGACGCCGAAGAATTCTATTATGTTTATCGCATTACCTTAACTTACATCCAAAACTAAACAGTTACAATGGCGTGTTAAATAGTTAGGCGTAGTAGCCGATTTTCATACATACAATATACCTCAGCCCTCGTACGCACGTTATTGTATGAAACGTTGAGTTCAAGTTTTTTGCCCGGAACCATACAAACATGGTTGCCAGCTCTGAGAAGATATTTTTCAGGATTTACGATGAAATTGTGACGGCATAAATACTGAAGGAGACTTCGAATGAGTGTTTTAAATAGCCCTAGTTAATCTGGAGATTTAAAGATTACTAACCAATCAATACCTTGTATTCGTGTATTGTTCCCGAAGCCTTAGTGCTGACATCTACTGTGAATCAATTTAATTACATAAAAGATAGTGCGATTGAAATCTATTACATAATACACGTGACAAATTAAAATTTATTTACATACTTCTATAATATATCTCGTATTTGCAGGGAACAGCTTTTGTTGGTGCTGCTTCAAATAACTTCGCTTGTGCTGACAAAGGTACTACCCAAACGGAAACAGGAATCTTTAGGTAATTCCAGTTATTATGGCTTATATTTCTGTTTGAGTTTTAAATTTTTTTTATATACATTTTTTTATTAAGCTTCAGAACTACAGTTGTATTAACATGTTTCTAAATTGTAGTTCTGACCTAATATAAAATATTTTTGCATTGTGTGAGAGCTTAATTGTTTTTAAAATGTGTAATGAATAACTGATGATTGAACGAAAATTTTAAGAGACTGAGTCGGTCTCACACAGTAGCGAGACAAGGAAATGAGTGAAGATTAATTAAATCCATACTTCCATACTAATATTATAAATGCGAAAGTCTGTCTGTCTGTCTGTCTGTCTGTCACCTCTTCACGGCTAAACTGCTGGACCGATTGTGATGAAATTTTGTAGGGATGTAGTTAACGACCTGAGGTCAAACATAGGCTACTTTTGAGCGCGATATAACAGAGTCCCACGCAGGGCGGAGCCGCGGGGAACAGCTAGTTAAATATATAGGGACAAATTAAACAGATTGAGTTAATTCCAAAGTAAGTTTAAGACTTGTATGGGATACCAACTCAACTAAACTCACACTCAAGATAAACTATATTTTTTTTGATTTTTTTTTCGAAGGTGGATTTCTGGCCCCAGCGTTGTTCCAAACGCTAATAGTGACGTGGATCAAGGCGAATCTGAACGTGGCAGTGAAACCGGAATTATGGCAGAACTTTATGGAACTGTTGACACGGCTCACGCATTGGGAAGATCTTATCAAAGAATGGGCGGTGAGTTGTTTTGTAGATAAAATCTATGGTTGTTAGTCATATAATATAATAGTTTTCGAGCGTATATCTTTCTTTTTGTCGACCTCTGTATAGCCTTAATTTAGTTCATATGTTTGATTAATTTCGACGTTTAATACCACATACGAAAAATACCAACCATGAAATTTTGTGTATTTTGCATTAATAAAAATAATAATACGGATATTACCTAATACGATGCTAACTATTAACCCAAAATACTTACAATTTTTAGTATAATCTGTATGTATGTCGTGTGTTTGTATATGTTTATCCATCTCTTTATTCCCTCTATCTTCAAACGGCTAAACCGATTCATCTTTATTGCTTGATTTTCACTGGGTACTTTAAAATTGTAAAAAATAAAGTGTTTGAAAATGTGTTTGCCAAAATATTTACAACTTATTATTCACATAATATTTGTTTGCGATGTAAAATCCCAAATTTAATTCCGCACTGCAGTCAATTGTTATTTTTTCTTAATCCAATAATTTATTTGTCTGATTGAGAAAGTGGTTTTGCAAATTGTTTCAGAAAACGAACAATGCGAAACTTAAGTTATACATATATTGTGACGCGACTAGTACATAATATTTATTTTAAATTGTAATTACCTAAGTTTGTTATTTCATTCTAAATGAAATGTAAATTTCTTATGGGAATAAAAATCTTTAAACATTAAACCTTTAGGATTGAGAAAGCGGTTTCCAAAATTGTTTCAGAAAACGATGGAAACCCTGACCCGCGTCCTGGCGCGGCACGTGTACTCGCTGGACCTGTCGGAGAGCGCGGCCCCGGAGCGGGTGCGGGGGCGGCGCGCCACTCCCGCCCCCGCACCCGCCCCCGCACCCGCCCCGCCGCCCGCCGCGCCGCTCCCGCCCGCCGGCGCCGACACCCGCACGCCCGGTACATTACATGCAGTATACTATAGTTAGTAGTAGTTTTATAGTTCGATTCCGTTCCGAAAACCAGAACCAAACTCATCGGAACTCTGACACCAGGGTGTGCATGGTCGATTGTCGAAATAATGATGACTTGTTCAATAATTTTATCAGCTAAGTAGAAATACGTAAAAAAATTACGCGGAACCTACTTGAAATAAACTCCATCTAAAATTATGTCAGCTTTTGCTCGCGGCTCCGTTTGTTATATGGCACAAAATAGAAGCCAATGTTTGACCCCCGGTTTTTAACTATTACATTTCATTAAAATCGGTCCAGTGGTTTAACCGTGAAAGCACAAAAGACGGGTTTACAATTAGTATGGAAGTATGGAGTTTGAGTCGAAATAAGAAAATAGGTAACCATCATCTATATATAATCTAATGTTATATATTCGTTCGCAATATATCTATATTATTTGTATTGTATGACATGTCATATATTTTATATCGTGTAGGTAAATCACCCAAAGTGTGTCACGAGTCGCACCCGCGCAAGGAGGCGGGCGGCTCGCGGCGACAACTGACGCGCTGTCGCAGCGACCCGCACATCGCTAAACATTCGCAGGACCAACCAAACGCTGGTGAGTATACTACACATAAGTTAACCCCAGTGTGAGTCTATTCAAAATGTAAAATAGTACATTACTGTCGAGGCCAGAAATGAAGCAATTTACGGCCGAGTTATATTGCAAGGCAGAAGCGCAGCTGAAGCCTTGCCAAGTGCTAAAAAGACGGGGTGAAGCCGAGGCTTTTTAAAAATACGAGGACGTAAATTGCAATATCAGCTGAGGCTTGTAGTACTTTACTTTTTCTGCAATCGTCCTGAGATGAAACAACATCGTATCAAATTTTAAAATGGCGCCAACAACAAGCCAGCATTCACTGTGTTCTTTTTTTGAAACTTTTAGAAATGTTCATACATATTTTTAAACGATTAAAGAATTAATGGTTAGTACCAACCTAACAAAAGTGTCCAGCAATTTTCATTTACGACCGCTAGAATAGGTTTTTTGGTAAGCTGGCCAGAGTGAAACTAAAAAACCTAATGTATTAAAACTTGTACATTAAAAAACCTCCATTATTAGCGGCCGGCTATGTTTTTTTATTTTTTATTACATAGTTGTCTTAGGCCAGCAATGAGTCTCTTCACGTGTTGTTTTTTTTAAATAATGAAACTATTTCCGAGCATGAGGAAGTTAAATATATTACTATCTTTACTTTATTTTTATTGCTTGACAAATTGTCTGCACTTTATGAACTGTATTTACAATTACATTGAAAACATGATCATTTCATTATTATTACTTTTATATAGACGAGACCAAAGAACCACGAATAAGCAGAAAGGCAAGGAGATGGTACTCATTGGATTCGCTGAGACAGTCGTCCAGTCATGATGAACGAGATTCAGCCAGTGGTAAGTTTTGTTCATATTTTCTACAAAAACAAAAAATAAACTAAAATTATATATTAAAATTGACTTATGATTTTGTACTTTTTATCGTAGATTCAATAACACAGATCCTGTAACTATATACATGCAACGTCTTTTCAATGTCGACAATTTTACGCAAATGTTAAAAATATCGAATATAGAATGTAATCCATCGTAGAGATGGATTAGTGTGTGTTACTTACATTTTCCATGGAATCTTAAATCTTACGTGGCTAGACCAGTATTTTTCATTTGACAGAAAATATATGTAACTTTACACATCACAGGATCCCGTTCACCTTCGCCAGCACCCTCTAGTGGCGTCGAAAGCAGTTCCATAAAAGATTCCCCGCTGCAAATAGATTTGGCTTCAGACGGGGGTAACGTCGTCGGTAAGTTTGAAACAAACCTTTGAATATTTTTAAGGACCTCAAAAGAAAATATATACCTACTGAAAAGTTTACAAAACTTTATTGTCAGTTTGTCACCTGTCTTTAGTTGATTAGGCACGCAAATCAGCCAAAACAAGTGGCAAGGTTTCACAAAAAATCTAGTTGTCGTTTTTGCAGAAAATCTGGCTGAACCAAAACTGACGCAGAGAGAGAAACTTGGGTGACTATCTAAGCACACGGTAGTGCGCAGGCCAAGTTCCAGCAACAGGCTGCGCGCATGCTGTGCATTATATACACGAACCGTTTCGAGACACTTTTGTTATATTATACCAAATCCTGATGGATGTATTAAACAGTTATAGTGCAATCTGGTGGTAGCAAAACTACCAAAAACTTTCAACATAATCATTTGAGCTACAATGAGTACACTGCTAGACTGATAGGTGTCTCAGACACATCCGACTGGTTGATAATGGTCTGTAATTAGCGTCTCCTTTCGACCTTAACGTCCGATGATCTTCGTTGGACTATCTAATAACTGAATGTCTGACACATATTTTGGTGTTAAATCTGTGTGATTAGTTCATGACGTTTATAACGAATTCCTTAATTACGTGGGCAAACAGAGTGGTCAGAGCAAGAGTCGCTGGGCAGCGGCGGGCGAAGCGCGGACGCAGCCGGTGTCGGCGTGCTGCTGGGCGGCACGGCGCGCGGCTGGCTGCCCGACGTGGCGGCCATCTTGTGGCGCCGCATGCTGGCCGCGCTCGGCGACCCCAACGCGCTGCGCGACCCCGCCGCGCATGCGCACCTGTACGACTATCTCATACATCTCAACGCCACGCTGCTCAAGGTGACTGTCGCTGTAGTGCAGGCTGCCGACGTGGCGGCCATCTTGTGGCGCCGCATGCTGGCCGCGCTCGGCGACCCCAACGCGCTGCGCGACCCCGCCGCGCATGCGCACCTGTACGACTATCTCATACATCTCAACGCCACGCTGCTCAAGGTGACTGTCGCTGTAGTGCAGGCTGCCGACGTGGCGGCCATCTTGTGGCGCCGCATGCTGGCCGCGCTCGGCGACCCCAACGCGCTGCGCGACCCCGCCGCGCATGCGCACCTGTACGACTATCTCATACATCTCAACGCCACGCTGCTCAAGGTGACTGTCGCTGTAGTGCAGGCTGCCGACGTGGCGGCCATCTTGTGGCGCCGCATGCTGGCCGCGCTCGGCGACCCCAACGCGCTGCGCGACCCCGCCGCGCATGCGCACCTGTACGACTATCTCATACATCTCAACGCCACGCTGCTCAAGGTGACTGTCGCTGTAGTGCAGGCTGCCGACGTGGCGGCCATCTTGTGGCGCCGCATGCTGGCCGCGCTCGGCGACCCCAACGCGCTGCGCGACCCCGCCGCGCATGCGCACCTGTACGACTATCTCATACATCTCAACGCCACGCTGCTCAAGGTGACTGTCGCTGTAGTGCAGGCTGCCGACGTGGCGGCCATCTTGTGGCGCCGCATGCTGGCCGCGCTCGGCGACCCCAACGCGCTGCGCGACCCCGCCGCGCATGCGCACCTGTACGACTATCTCATACATCTCAACGCCACGCTGCTCAAGGTGACTGTCGCTGTAGTGCAGGCTGCCGACGTGGCGGCCATCTTGTGGCGCCGCATGCTGGCCGCGCTCGGCGACCCCAACGCGCTGCGCGACCCCGCCGCGCATGCGCACCTGTACGACTATCTCATACATCTCAACGCCACGCTGCTCAAGGTGACTGTCGCTGTAGTGCAGGCTGCCGACGTGGCGGCCATCTTGTGGCGCCGCATGCTGGCCGCGCTCGGCGACCCCAACGCGCTGCGCGACCCCGCCGCGCATGCGCACCTGTACGACTATCTCGTACATCTCAACGCCACGCTGCTCAAGGTGACTGTCGCTGTAGTGCAGGCTGCCGACGTGGCGGCCATCTTGTGGCGCCGCATGCTGGCCGCGCTCGGCGACACCGACAATTTCACAATATTATTTTCTTCATTTCGTCTGTACTTGTGACATAATTATTGTGTCCCATCTATTATCAAAAATTTCAGCCTAATGCAAATAAGTCGCACATTTTTGTATACTTAACACAGGATTTGCATGCCTACTGCTACTGCTACTAGAGTAATAAAAAAAAATAAAGGACAAATCATACAAATTGAGTTGGACCCAAATTAAATTTAAGACTTATGTTATGAGATACTAACTTAACGATAATATACTTAACAAATGCATATAAATAAAACGACGACTTTATTTTATACTATGTAGTGAAATGACGTATTTGTTATAAAATATAGTATCGTTGAGTTAGTATCCCATAACACAAGTCTCGAACTTACTTTGGGGCTAACTCAATCTGTGTGATTTGTCCCTATATAATTTTTTATACACGGATACAGGATAAACAAGAATAACTAAAATAAGCTACTTTATATCCCAAATCTACACGAGAATGAAGCCCCGGGCGAAAACTAGTACGTAAATAACTACACCCATTCTAACACCATATCAAATACATACAATAAACAGAAAACATTTACATGAATATAATTAATTTCATTTCATTATGAGATGAATACTAAAATCATTTACGAATAAAAATCCGATACGGCCATTGATAACTGACCGTTAGTTCAATCAGCACCTACGTAACGTGTCACTAGCACGCGGCATCTGCTAATGTTTATCGCAAATATGACACGCCGAAGTATTATCGCCGATATCTTAACGCAGATGGCCGATGCAGCCTGACGCATCTCCGGTATTGTTTGTGATTGTTTCACAATACCTATTTCAATAATAGTGAATCCAGTCGTGTGGTCAAGTTTTGTGTATGGTGTTGCTTAGAGTGTGCGCTGCGCTGTCTAATTCAAAAGTTTTTAAGGACTGCCAATGCGAAAGAAAAGCAGGAAAAAGAAGGCTTTTGAGGCGGCTGCGGAAGAGATATGAGGTTGATCTTATACTGTTCTCTAAGTATTTTGTTTAAATGTAAAAAAAGCAGTGAAATCCATCAGATAGTTCATTAAATAAAGAACGACTTTATAAAAAAGCTTGTGTTATAAAAATACTGTAGATTGCGCGTAGCGTAGGCCTCCCTTTGTACCAACAAAGGAACCTATGTTTAATATTTAATGAACTATCTGACGGATTTCTTCCATGGCACTTAAGATCAAAGTATCTCATGTCTATATCAAGTCTCATTAACAAACAGACAGACAGTTACTTTCTTATTTATAATAGTAATAAGTAAATAAATATGGATACCTCTACTGCGTCATACTACCAACGTATAACTCAAAACTCAACCCAATATTGCATAGATTATAATTAAAACACGAGAATCTAATTTTGTAACACACAATTTTACGGTCTTTATTAACTATACAATGAATGTGACATCATAACCATTTAGTTTTATGAATTTGAATAACAAAACTACAGTTTGAGTTCTACCGCGTAACAAAACAATGCAAGAAAAGATGGAAGATTGCGGTGCATATTACGATCTCGCGGGCCCCATAAAACTACCGTAACCATTTTAATCACAACATTGAACAATAAGGAATTTTATCGCGCAGTGTAGCTAATCTACGGGGAAATAATAATGTTCGGTATAATACTCAGTAGCAATATAAAAGAGAAATATTTTGCTAGTAAAATATTACGGTGAAAAGGGCTGCTGAAATGATGATTTTGATTTGATACTAAGCCTAAGTTATTTATTTCTATAAGAAATGTCATGTCATATGCAATAACTGTTAACACGGCGATGAATAAATTAAGTAAATAAATTATTTTAATAAACATAATTGTTCGGCTTAATAGCAATAGCAAAAGCCTAACGATATAGGCTCAAAAAGAATAATATTTCAATGGATAAATGTTGATTTACGTTTTTTAATATTTTATTTCACTTATATACCTAATTTTGACTTCGTCTTCATCATCCTATCTTAAACTACTTTATTTAGGTACTAGTGTTCCCAGTATCTCATAGAATAAGAATATGATAATGATTTCAAACCGTATCTAAAGTTCTGTGGTTCAGAAGTAGCAGATAAAAATACACAATCCCCCGTATTTATAAAAAAAATACAAGCGTTTGCTAAGCTTATTTCAAGTAAAATAGGTTTAGGTCCTTTCTCTCCTGTACATAGACTTTTAAAAGAACGAGACGAAACACAGTTTGCTTAATTGAGCTTAAGAAACGTTTGTTATTTTTATATGAATAAGTGAGATTATGGTTTCGAGTTAAACTGTTTCTTGATTAAAGTTGTAAAAGATATATATGCTTTCAAATAATCAGAATCAGTTACCAAAAAAATATATAAAACTTCAATATCCCACGTGACATATAGTGAGTAAAACCTAACACGCATAATATCTGTTTATAGATCAGCGCGAATCAGACACTTAATGGGAACACCGAGATCCACGTGCCCTTCAACTTAGTGGCGGGATGGTGTCTCGAGGCCGAGGCACTGCCACCCTCGCACAGGTAAGAACTTGAGTGTTTATTACTAGCTGTTGCCCGCGTCTTCACCCGCGTGGGACTTGGTTCTATCGCGCCCAAAACTAGCCTTTGTTTGACGCCTGGTACTAAATTTCATCAAAATTGGTCCAGCGGATTAGTCGTGAAAGCGTAAGAGACATACTTTCGTATTTACAATATTAGGTATGGATTTATTGCACACAAAATGTACAGATTATTGTACAAAAGGTATAACTTAATACTAAGCATTGTCTGCCACTGCCATTTAACTTTTTTGGTATATACCAGAAAATATCTCACTGTGATATTGTTCGCCACTGCTGCTGAGAGCACTATTTGGTTCAATATTGGTGCGTTACTATAAACTAGCTATTCCCCGCGATTTCACTCGCCATTAATTTGTATGTACTGCTTTTGGCTTTCATATACAAAAAGAATTTTGCAAATCCGACCAGTAGTTTTTAAGTTATAAACGTTCAAACAAACTCTTCAGCTTTATTATATTAGTATAGATAACAGCATCGGTAACGGTATATCTGGCGATATAAATATTGGTTTAATAACCTCTATTTAATTATATCTAATATAATCAACATCCTTATTTTCAAATGTTTACAAAATATAAATGATTATTGATTATATCCTTTATCACTGTCTTTGACTAATTTGTAAAAAAAAAATATACCATTTAGTAGGCAAATTGGCATAGGGCCCACCTGTTCAATCATTTGAGAATCGATACAGTCAGTGTTTCTAAACGCTTTCCCGGTTGCGTCCTCGGCTGCTTCGGAAGGGGCCTATCCGCTTTTTATCTTTAACCTTGCCCAGTCTATCGCATCCTTGGTATTGAGACCATCGTTCACTGCGACAAAATGTCTTTATGTATATTTAATCTACTTAAGCACACTTCAAAAGGACTTTCTTCTTAGCGTTTTTATAGTTTTAATGTGTATTTTTTATAGGGCCGGCAAATTACTGGCACTTCGTCTTCTGTGCGAGTCGACGCAGGCGCAGGGACCGGGCGCGCCGACCTCCTGCAACGGCCAGCATCTCGCGCATCTGCAGTTGTACCAGCGTGCGCTGCATCATGGTAATTAGCACTTTTCGGAACAGTTGAATATTGAGATAACTATTAAATTACGAATTGATATGGACTTTGTATCCCTATGACCTATAAGCACAGTCACAATAGATTAATTACCTGCTTTAAGAACAATGAGAGAGACTTTTCGTAAAGAAGAATCAAAGGAAGTCTTTTTATAGTAACTAAATTTAAAATTGTAACTTTTTTACGCAGAACTTCTTAGTTATTATAGATTTTTCTTCATCTCGAAGAATGTTGTGATTGTTTACAGATATGACAGTTCAATATCGATAGACAAATTCTACTTTTATACCTTTTAGGTGAACTACCCACATCTGTAACATCGTAACCCCTGATCATAGTTTCATTTGTATACAGGGCTGACCGGCGAGGACCGGTCCGTGGTGGACGTGCTGGTGGAATACGCGGCCCCGCGCTACCTGTCGCTGGCGTTGGAGGGATACTCGCTGTTGTTGTTGGACTTCGTGCACGCTTCCACTGTAGTGCTCAACTCGTCCGACATGGCACCTTCGGTGAGTGAAATATACTAAAAACACTCTACTGCACAATACAAAATAAAAACATGAAGTTACTATCATTGCCAAGTTGCACAACAGGCTGCCTTATCGCTATTTCAATCTCTTTCAGGCTACCTTTTTTTACTGAACAATGTCGTACAGCGTACCTAAACCGAATGGATCATTTCTTTTTTTGGCCAGATACTTCTAGCAAGAACCTGCAAAAACCGGGATATTGCTATAAAAAATAACCTTTACTAAACTTTATATTTTGGATGGGTCGGTAACGCGGATACTTTTCGGAATGTTCCTCTGTCGTACGTTACGAAAAAATGTGACTTCCAACGCTTTTGTTCTATACATTTTTTTTTATTAGTGGCCAGTTTTATAACAAGCATACTAAGTACCTTATTAAATTTTGGTTGATGTGAACTTCACAAGAAAAGCATTCGACCGCCGTCAATGATGTTTTGTTACTTACTGATATTAGACGAAGTTCTAATCCGATCGGGTGTCGCACGACAGACGACTACTTATTTATGTTTTAGACATAAATAAACATACATACTCTATACAAATGATGTGTTTGTTTATGTCTATCCAACGCTAACAACCACTAAATACATTGTTTCAGTGCCCCCGCACGGCTGCCGTGACGTTTTTAGGATCTCTGTTGTCATTACCCGACGGGCTGATGAACGCGCCGATGTTGCAGCCCTACCCGCACCAATACAACACCGTGTCTTGTCCCGACCTCAAAGTAAATACATCTATTTTTTTTTACTTAAGAATCACTCCTATTATTACTTTACCTGACAGACTGTCATTTCATTTAGCTATTGTTTGGTTTTATTTTCCTATAGCCATTTTTAGTAATTTGTACCACGCGCAAGTTTTTGTCGTAAAAGTTTTTGCCTTAATCATTTTGTTTGTTTTAACATTTTTTTTAAAGTAGCCGATTTTCCAAGTGTTATCGGGCTAGTATTAAAATAGTGTGCATTTAGGAGCACGTGTTAAACATCGTGGTGCGCGTGTGCCGGCGCGAGGGCTCGGCGCGTGCGCGCTGCGCCGGCGCGGCCGCGCTGTGTGCGCACGCGGCGCACCTGCTGGCCACGCGCACGCGCACCGAGCGACTGCCCGCGTACGTCACCTGCCTGCTGCAGATGCTGATGGTGAGTGATCCTAGCTGCAAACAGCGTGGTGCGCACGCGGCGCACCTGCTGGCCACGCGCACGCGCACCGAGCGACTGCCCGCGTACGTCACCTGCCTGCTGCAGATGCTGATGGTGAGTGATCCTAGCTGCAAACAGCGTGGTGCGCACGCGGCGCACCTGCTGGCCACGCGCACGCGCACCGAGCGACTGCCCGCGTACGTCACCTGCCTGCTGCAGATGCTGATGGTGAGTGATCCTAGCTGCAAACAGCGTGGTGCGCACGCGGCGCACCTGCTGGCCACGCGCACGCGCACCGAGCGACTGCCCGCGTACGTCACCTGCCTGCTGCAGATGCTGATGGTGAGTGATCCTAGCTGCAAACAGCGTGGTGCGCACGCGGCGCACCTGCTGGCCACGCGCACGCGCACCGAGCGACTGCCCGCGTACGGCTTTGTATTGTATTTGCGCCACCCCCAATATTTCAGTATTAATGTGGTAATAATATTTCACTTTTGTTTCAGATGAAAAACAAAAATATAGCAAAAGTAGTAAGCGATTGTATTTTGGTGCTAGCTGACTATACAGACCAAATAATTGAACAATACCCAGGACTGGCCGGTAAGTTCTTTTTTCCCTTACTATCCGCCAGGGGTTTTATCGCTTTACAAATTTTACGTAAAAACGTCGCGGCAGTTTTAGTGAAGTAGTTCTGTAACCATGTATCCTCTTATCTAGTATTAGCTTCCTCAATCAATATTTACTAGCATACAACAAATAATTTCACAGGTAAAATAATCAAGTGGATCTGCGCATGCCTCGGCCAAATATCTTCGAACAGCAGTCGAGAGTATGTGAAACCTCTAGCGGGCTCGCTGTTGCTATGCCTCGCGGAATTCGCCGTGCGATGCGGACCTACTTATCTTATGCAAGAGAAGGACGGGGAACAAACACTGTTGCTACTCATATTCAAAGTGAGTCTTTTTCTCTAGCCTCTAGTTTTAGTATCCCACTGCTGGGCAAAGGCCTCCCCTTTATCTTTCCACTAGTCTATAACTAGGGCTGATTCTGGCTATTCTTTTAAATCGACGAATAGGTCGTCACGCGACCAAATGAAAGTAAGTTTATCCTAACTAATATTATAAAAGCGAAAGTGAGTTTGTTTGTTTGTGTGTTGCGCTTTCACGCCCTATCTACTGCACCAATCTTCCTGAAATTTCGCATACACATAGATAGAAGTATTGAGAAGGACATAGAATATCTTTCATTCCGGGAAAAGCACTATAAGCTGTAGGGTCTCGGCTGAGCCAGGAAAACAAGGTGTAAATTTTAAAATACTGTATTGAGCACAAAAACAAAAGGAAAGTTAACAATATCGCGGAATTACAGAGAAAAATAGTCAAGAGACGCCCGTTAGCTTTCTCTGTACGAATCTAACTGCCTGATTTACAATTACCCGAAATTTATAATAAAAATTCAAACAAATATCAATATTATTGTGGGTACCGCACACTCGTAAATTATTCAAAAATATATCGTGAACCTATTTCAGATCACTAATACGGGCACCATAAATAAATAAATACATAAAAACAAAGCACTAAGGAATCATATGAGCGCGTCGCTAACATTCTCCACCCCAGTGCTGGTACAGCACTCAACACCTAGCGGAACACGAGCGACACGCGCCGCAGATCTCTTCCACACTCCTGTCCTTGTTTTTACGTCGACCACACGTACACGGCCGTCCCTTCCTGGATAAACGTTCTGAATTATACCTTTTGGCCAAGTGTTTCGAGGACTATCTGGATCTGCAATGAAAACTAGATCTCCGACCTGCAGTGGTTGTACTTCCTGGTTCCACTTTCTTCTTGGCAGCAAGTCAGGCAAAACCTCTTTGACCCATCTACGCCAAAACATATCGGCTAAACATTGCGCTATACGCCATTGCTTTCGCAGGAACAAATCTGAGTCATTAAATGAACTGATTATGGGCAAATTGGATGAACTACCAATAAGAAAGTGGTTCGGAGTCAAGGTTTCAGAACAATTGTGATCAACCGATACATGAGTCAAAGGACGACTGTTAACAATGTTTTCAACCTCTGCTAACAATGTTGCTAGAACTTCATCTCGCGGAGCACGTTCTTTCATTATAACACGTAACGAGTCTTTTACGCTACGAATAAGCCTTTCCCACCCCCCACCCCATTGGGGGCTAGCTGGGGGAATGAAGTGCCATTTCATCCCATTGTTGGCACCAGCTGTTTTTAAGACATCCGAGTCTAACCCACGTGCAGCGTGTTGCAGCTCTTTGTCAGCCCCTCTCAAATTAGTCCCGTTATCGGAGTAGAGATGCGCTGGCCATCCGCGGCGTGCTGCCATACGTCTCAAAGCCATAATCAGGGAGTCTGTTGTGAGCGAATGAACTAACTCGATATGAATAGCTCGCACTGTGAGACAGGTGAATAATACGCCATACCTTTTTTGGCGTCCGTGACGGCCTCTACCAACTGTCACATCTATGGGTCCAAAAAGGTCCACACCACAGAACGTAAAGGGCCGTTGATGATGAGCTATACGAGCTCCAGGCAGGTCACCCATCCTTGGTACCTCCGGTTTACATTTTCTTAAACGGCATAACATACAATTTGAGACAACAGTTTTTATTGTAGGCCTCATGCGTATAATCCAGTATTTTTGTTTCAGGTTATTTACTACCATTTCTTGGTTCCCGTGAATAGCCTTAATGTGGTGGTATCTAACAAGAAGTCGCGTCACAGGGTGCTTACCGTCCAATATGATCGGTCTTTTCATTTGCAGGTCTAAGTCAGATGCAGCGTCGATGCGGCCTCCAAGTCGAAGTAATCCGTTCTCATCAAGGTAAGGTGATAAGGTAAGTAGCTTACTTTCTTTTGAAACATGTTTACCTTTTTTGATTGCCGATAATTCAGCAGAAAATGAGCTGGCCTGCGCGTGTCTCAACAGCAAAATTTCAGCCTTGGCTAATGCTTCACAGTCCACTTCGCCGCTAATTTTCCGACATCTGTCAATAAATTTAAGTACTACAGCAGTGGCGCGAATCAAGCGGAGCCAGCAGGAGAAGCGCTGTGCGTCAGGGACCGGTAAGCTGCTAGCTGACTCGTACATCGTAGCAACATACTCGATTCTGCTTTCCTTTTCTAGGTAAATAATATCTGCGGGCCATGACGTTCTAGCCTCATATAAAAATGCAGGCCCCGTAAACCAGCTGTCATGAAATACTGTGTTATCGAATTCCTCGCGTGTAGCCAAATCAGCTATATTTAATTTGGTAGGCACATATCTCCATTCCGTCGCTTGTGTAAGTTCATCGATTTCGCCTAAACGGTTAGCTTCAAAAGTTTTGTATGATCGTTTGTTATTCCTAATCCATTGTAGGACCGTTACAGAGTCACACCAAAAAATTCGCTGAACGGGAGTTATCCGGTGTTCCTTTACTATTGTGTTTGCAAGACGGGCCGCTAATAATGCTGCCTGTAGCTCTGCTCGAGGTACAGTCAATGGCTTCACCGGTACTACACGACATTTACTTGCTATAAATGCAACATATGTCACGCCATTATGAACCCAACGCCAGTACGCTACGGCACACATTGCTTTAACAGATGCGTCGCTAAATACATGTAGTTCGAGATCTGTATAAAATGTTCTACTCACCGTCGTAGACATCGTAGCACATCTTTGCACTGTCGTAGCATTGCCGTGAATACTCGTAGGCCCGCTACGAATCTCGTAGTCAGAATGCGTAGCTGACAACTCGCACGCAGCGCTTGTAGGCTTCGGCACGGAGAGGTCAGTGCTCTCGCGGCGATCAGCTGACTGTAGTTGCATCTCGCTCGCACGCGAGACATTCTTCACACTCGTGCCGTAGTATCTAGGTATGCGTACACGATCTATTTCCTGAAGTAGATCGATCCATTTACACCATTTTTTGTAAATATTATCTGGTATATTGTCGTCCCAGCCTATATTCAATCGCCAGGTGTCTTGCAACATAATTTTGCCTTGAATAGTATACGGCGTAAGAAAACCAAACACATCAAAAATTGACATGACTACCTGTAGCATGATTCGTTTGGTAGGTCTTTCCTTATTCTGAATTATCTTTTTAGGGATACGCTTCATGGACGTATCAAATCCCATAGTGTCATCGCGTGGGTACCAAACAAGTCCTAATGTGCGCTCACCTTGGTATTGCTGATCGATTTTAAACCTTATGGCAGCTTTACCTAATGTTTCCTTTGGCACGCTGTCCAACACAGCAGGACTGTTACTTGTCCAGTTGCGAATTTCAAAGCCACCTTGTTGATGTATGTGAGAAATATTTTTTACCATTTCGATCGCGGTCGATTCGTCTGGCAAACTATCTATGTAGTCATCCATATAATGCGAATTATATATAGCATTGACTGCGGCCGGCAGTGACGACTCGAATCGACGAGCGTTTTTATTTTTCACAAATTGAGCTACAAATGGTGAACAATTGGCTCCAAAAATTAAAGATGACATTACATATGTGTCTACTTGTTCGGTAGGTTTGTCGCGCCACAGAAACCTAAACGCGTGCCGGTCTTCAGAGTGAATTTTTACCCTAAGGAACATGTCTTTAATGTCACCTGTTACTGCTATTGGATTCTCCCTAAAGCGCAGCATAATACCCAAAAGAGATGACAATAAATCCGGTCCTGTAAGTAGGTAATCGTTCAAACATTTCCCATGCACAGAGTCTGCAGAATCAAAAACTAACCTTAACTTTTCCTTATTAGGGTTGTCAACCCCGAAATGGGGTAAATACCAAGTTCTGGGTGCAGGTTGAACATCTACTAATTTTTCGGCATAGTTATTTTTTAATAAATGGTCTATGCGTTCCCTATATCTCTCTGCGAATCCTTCGTCTCGTCCCATTTTCCGTTCCATCCCTTTTAACCTTTTTAAAGCATTAAGATAAGTATCAGGCATGGAACAAACATCGTCCTTCCATGGCAGGCTTACATACCAACGGCCATTCAACAAGGTCGCCGTTTTTTCTAAATGATCAATAGCTTTAACACTATTAATATTTTGACGTGGCTTACTTGTCACTCCTATGGCATCGACTGCAAACGACTGCCTCACCTCTTCGTGAAGCTCCTTTAGCGAACGCTCGTTGTCATCGGAGCTGATGGCGGCGGTGGATGTGGCGACGACTGCCGGCGGCGCGGCGCTCGCCGACATGAGCAAGGACGCGTGCGACGCCGGCGTCGCACCGCGGGGACGCACCGATCGTACCGGGCGCATCATACCGTGCATGCACCAGCCCAAGGGGGTTAACGTAGCGGACGGCTCATTTAACCTACCCAGCCTAACTTCGATAGGATATAACAAGTGATAATTATCCTGACCTATGAGCAATTCAGGTTTAACATCTTTTGTACACAACTGATCTTTTATATCAAACAAATTTTTATATTGACTACAATTGACAAAAGAAAAATACTGAACAGGTAAATCTAACTTATTAATGCATCGTACTTTTATATTATGAACCTTATTGTCCATACTCAAAAGGTTGACGTTAGCTACCACTGCTTCACAAACCAGTTCGTTACCAGCCCATGCACCCCGCACGTGCATAGTTTCAGACCGACCGCTGAGTCCCGCGCGCTTAACTAAAGTTAACGACATTATCGATACGCTGCTACCACCGTCTAGGATCGCGTTTGTATTTATAGTACCATGGTTAGTTACGATACGCACTGGCACCACTTTTAACAGCACTTTGCTTTCACTCGCGTTAATATGCGTCACTGTTTGCGAACTGCCGACGGCCGAAGATGTCGTAGGCTCAGGATCGCAATGCTGACTGACTGTTCCTGATTTGTTTACGTTGTAATGCAATAAACTATGATGCGCTTGACCGCACCCCTCCTTATCACACACAGCTGCTGTACATTCCTTTCGACTATGTCGTGATAATAGGCATTGGTAACAAATCCCTTTACGTTTCACGAATTGCCATCTCGTTTTCCGAAGTGCCTTTTTAAATTCTCTACACTCAGTTAATTTGTGTTTTGAAGCGTGACAAAACTGGCATATATTTTCACTTTGAGGATATTTTTGTGTGTCTGTCTGTATCAATATGGTCTGAGAACGATTTCCAATGTTTTCACTGTTATTCCTTTTCTGTTTACTGTTATCATATGAGCTTGTGAAGTATATATTTGAAGTGGCAGATATCTTTAAGGCCTCTTGGTGCAAAAAATCTGCTAAAAGTTCCATTCGTGTCTTTTGCTTATTATTTATGAGAGGAAAGCTATAGTCTGACCATTTAGACAATAGCATTGTCGGTAGCTTAGATAAGACAATAGATACAATGCTCATACCTTGTAAATACTCTTCTCGTCCCACCGCACGTACTGCTTCAACCATGTTTTGCACTTTCACTGAAAACGGTATAATTTCTTTATGGTAGTCTTGCGACATGGGTGGAATTTTTTTAATATCCTGCAGTATTTTGGATATAACCAGCTCTGGATTACCGAATCGCAGCTCTAAAGTTGACATGATTTTGCATGGTGAGCTCGTTGTGCAAAGCAAAGCCGCTACTGCTTCTTTTGCAGCTCCTCGCAGACATTTCCTCAGTCTCCATAAGTTTTCTTGCGTTGTGAAGTTACAAAGCTCGGTGGACTCGTTGAAGGCCTGTTTAAATTGCAACCATTCTAATGGATCTCCTGAGTAATCTGGTAGTTGCTTCGGAGCACTCAATCTGGACAATAGTTGCTTGTTAGGTGCACTCGTTGAGGCTAGGTCCCTCACTGCGCTGGCTAGCATCTGTATGGTGCCATTAATACTGGTAGCCTCCTCTGGAAGTGGCGGCATGGGTATCACCTGTGGCTGTGACTGTGTGAACAGATGTGGCACTGCAGAACTTGGTGGAGCGATGGCTTGCTTGGGTACGGCTTCCGGTACGTTCAGCTGATGTAGCAGGCCTGTGGGTTTACCATGATCGGGGGCTGGCTCCATCAATTCGGGGCGACTCTGGTCTAGCCATTGCTCCACATCACGAGTGCGATCTTCATCGTGTGGACTGTATTTCAATTCTTCATCCTCTAGTTCAGCTAAATTCGCTTCCAGTTGAATATCTATCAACTCCATTTTAATTTGTGCCTTCCGTTTCGCGGCATCTAAAAGCAGTTGTGCCTTCCTGGCTTTAAAAGACGATGTGGCACTGTGACCTTTGGACTTGTGGGTGGCGGCACTTTTTACGCTGGGCGAGGCGGCGGGTGTTTTGAACTGCGCTTTCTGGGCTGTGGTACTATTCACGGAACTGCAATCCTCCACAGCAACAACCGACTGTAGGTCGCGTTCACTTTTTTCGCGTCGCGCAGCGCTACGAGTGCTAACCATTTTCGATGATTTCGCTGGTGTTCGAAACATAGATGATCCGGCCGAATGACCAAACTATAAGCTGTAGGGTCTCGGCTGAGCCAAGAAAACAAGGTGTAAATTTTAAAATACTGTATTGAGCACAAAAACAAAAGGAAAGTTAACAATATCGCGGAATTACAGAGAAAAATAGTCAAGAGACGCCCGTTAGCTTTCTCTGTACGAATCTAACTGCCTGATTTACAATTACCCGAAATTTATAATAAAAATTCAAACAAATATCAATATTATTGTGGGTACCGCACACTCGTAAATTATTCAAAAATATATCGTGAACCTATTTCAGATCACTAATACGGGCACCATAAATAAATAAATACATAAAAACAAAGCACTAAGGAATCATATGAGCGCGTCGCTAACAAGCACTGTCCCCGTGGGAAATGTTACTTTGTTTATTTGTGTCCATTTATTCAATTGTTTTTAAAGGAAATCACAATGGTGCTGAGACCACATCCCCAGATCAGGCAAGCTATATTGTTGTAGACCACTAGATTTCTAAGAAAGTATTAAGTTCAAGTTTTGACCATGTCAATCTAAAAACAAATGCAACTTTAGATCAACACCTTTCTCAAAACAGGAAACTTTATGATGGAAGAGGGTTATTGTAAAATATATAAAATTTATTTATATAAAAAATGTTTATTTATAAGCGAAAAAAGAAATCGTATAAAAAATTATAAAAGCAGACAATAACAAAATTGAGCTATAATAACAATAATCGCATACATCATATTGAAGTCAAAAAGTTACATTTTGTATTACTTTCTAATTCTGACCTTTTCAACTTTCAATTCAACATAATCACTATTTGATCAGTTTCGTACGTAATCATCTTAAATATCCATTGATGTAACATTGTTGACATAGCTTATATGATGTGTGTAGTAAAACCTACACAAAAAATTGATGACTCAATATCACAGAGTATTTGTGCTAATGTTTGTTCAAATACTGACATTCTGTTTGACCTTTTCTTATCATGTCTGAAGGTACGCATAACACGCATAACTATTTAATATTCACTTCAAGACGTGGTACAATAATATACATTGTTTTAAAATGTACTTATGAATCTGATATGACAAAAAATATGTCTGTTGCCCTATTTTTCACGAGAATTTTTTCTCGATCATTTCGACATAAATTTGCTAGTCGTAACGTATAGGAGGAAATGGAAGGCGCAGGAGATCGGCAATGTATCTGATAGGCATTCAGAAAAGTTTCTGAAGTGTATCAGTTAATAACCTGATTGAAAGGAAAGGAAAAGGGAGGAGGAATTGGGACGAGACGACTGGATTTCTTAAGTTCATGTTACGATGTGCAGCTGCCCTCACTGGTATTACGTGGTACAAGAGCTACTTCTCAGTCTGAGCCAGATCCTTCATTTAGTGATGATATGTTATTGTACCATGTCAAAACCTCTTTGGTCATTAGCTAATCTCAATAGCTATCTAGCCACTAGAAACAATCGACGCGCAAGATGCATTTTCTTTAATGTGATGTACCGAGCTATTTATACAATTTGTGCTATTTCGATTGTGTAAATAGTGAGACTAGCAGTAACTGGAATGACACATATTACGCAGCCATTATTGCCTAGTGGATACATGACTCAGAAAACATCCGATTTTGATCTTTCGTACCTTCAAAATAAGGATAATTATTGCTGAGCGTACTGTTGTCCTTGACCGTCCTGGTGCTGGACATGCTCTTGTGGCTGGAAGCCGTGCTCGTCGGCGGTGTATGTGATAGTATAGATGACGCCGTCTGGTGCGACGTACTTGTAGCTGCCCTGGACTTGAATTGCCTTGTGGTCTTCAGAGAACTGCTTCAGGGTACCTTGCTCTTGGCGAGCTGTGCCGTCGCTCGTTTCAAATCTGTTTGAGAGAATTAGATTGAGCAATAGGAGAAATTAACAAATTACATTGGACTCTGCGCTCTAAAGCGTCTGGCTGAGGAGGCGTTCTGGTAAATCGAATGTGATGAAAGAGAAAACAAATTTTAAAATAATTTCATTTTCTCCTTTTAGGGTGAGGGATGCAATGAATAAATTACTGGGTACTGGAAATGCGAAATATGGCCACAAGTAGCTACTTGTTGCAGCGCTTACTTGGGCGCTTTTAATATTTATTATAGGTTGATAGACATGCAAACATCATAGCACATAAAAACAAACAATCTTGTACAAATTTTATATCATTAAGGATATTATGCAAAATGTGAGGATCCGGCGAGAATTCCTTAAGTCGCATAAAATCCAATTCATGAACTGAATCAATTTCATAAATCTTTTTGCAAAAAAAAATGACCGCAGTAGATCTACTTACTGGAATTGGTATCCCTCTGGGTTGACGTCAGCTTCCTGCTTCAGGATGTAGACAGAGTTGTCCTGGGGAGCAGCCATAGCCGCGGCGACGAGTGCAAGGCAGACCAACACCTAGAATTATCAAAAATATGTAAAAATTGATGTATTTTTACTATAAGAGCATTAAAAATAAATCGAAAGTTAAAAAGAAAGATTCGTTTTTATAGTAAAAGTTAGTCTTACAGTGCTGAAAATATGTGTACATTAAACGTTAAATAAAATATCAAAACAAAAAGGCAGTTTACGAAAATCAAAAGTTACTTACGGATTTATGCATTTTGTTTTTTTTTTTATGTTTTTGTTTTAGTATTAAAGGTGTTGTTCTGCTAAAGTCAGCTGCAGACTGTGACTATAACGGAATTCACAGCCATTTTAAGCGAAACCCCTAATTGATGTCAAAACTGTCTTCGATGCGTCTGCGCTGTGAAGTGCTAATGAGAAGAGAGACGCCCGACCCACTAAACGAAATTCTATTATATTACATAATATAAATTCTTCAAATAACCTTGAAGCATTGTTTCATAGGACCGATATAACAATATATTGACCTAATTGTTTGAACCAACTGCAAAAATGTGATAAATTTCTAACATTTAATTTATTAAGTTGATTTGTGGAAAAATAAATATACATTTACACTAATTCCAACTTACTTTCATATGAATATTTATTTGCCTATATTTAACACTAGCTGTTCCCCGCGGCTTCGCCCCGCGTGGGACCCGGTTATATCGCGCCCAAAAGTAGCCTATGTTTGACCTCAGGTCATTAACTACATCCCTACCAAATTTCATCACAATCGGTCCAGCAGTTTAGCCGTGAAGAGGTGACAGACAGACTTTCGCATTTATAATATTAGTATGGATTTGCCACCAAAAATTCTTCTATAACAAAGTTTATAAAATACTTTTTATATATCCCATTTCATTTATTTAATAAGCAAACAAAATGTTATCTTCCGTACATCATAACAAGTCTTAAATATCCTCTGAACAAAATAAATATTTTAATAATCTACAGGTGCTTTATGCAGTTATGAAAGGGACGAGCGGCTCGGACATTGAAGGACTGACGTTGCCTGTTGACGAAGATTTCGACCCTAATGTACAGTCGGACAACTTGGGACCCAAAACGTTACCGGCCTCCACAATCGACGTCAAACTTTGGGCCCAAACGGTAAGATTGATACCAAAAGTAAATTGTAAATAACTACGGACTGAATTGGTTCCGATTTATGTCGGTGGTATCTTAACATACTTGCTTATATTATAATCACATAGTATAATATGAATATGTTAAAATCTTCATGGTTACCCCGTTCAAGGTGTGCGCAATTCTAATTTGAAATTATACTTAATAATAATGCATAGCGTTAAAAATATTATTCAAATATTTTATCGAGTATTAAATTTGTTGAGATATATATTCTTTTGTAATAAGTACCTAGTTGATAATCCAATATATCATTTAATTATTTGCTTTGATTAAAATGATTCAAGCTGAATTTTTGTCAGGAGTATCTGCTTAAAAGATAATCTGCGTTATACACCCAAAAAAAAAACCTTAATAATTTTCGGGCTTTATCCATGTGAGGTATTCACATGGATTATAGAATATCATTGATAGTCCCATATAATTTCCAATAGATATGCACCCAACTAGTGCTGTTCCTCGGCCACTGGCCCCTCTGGAGCGGCTGCCAACTATCTTCGAGTGTGTGCGAACAACACGACAGTCCCTCCCTGGGAGGTTCTCTAGGCCCGCCGGTGCTGAGCGCGCCACACATACAACTGATGAGACTCAGCGATACCACGCTCGCTTCCTTCATCGAACTACCCGCCCTTGATATGCCTGCGGGGGGTGCGGGCGGAACTACACCAGGTAATATTATAATCAACTCATCATCATCATTTCGTGTAGACATCACGGGCAATCGACCATGTACACCCTGGCGTTAGAGTTCTCGGCCTCTGACGTGGTTCCTTTAACGAGTACCAGATGGCAGCCGGGACCAACTACTTAACGTGCCTTCCGAAACACGGAATCGCCTTTATTATCAGACAATCAGGTGATTCAAGCCTGCAATGTCCTAACCAAACTGAAAACACTAAACAAAGTATGCTTCCCGTGGGAATCGAACCTACGAGTCCCGGGTCTATGGGCAAACGCCTTAACCACTGAACCACGGAGACAGAGGCATAATCAACTAACATTCCTTTGTTAAAAATTGTCATCGCTCTCCGCACACATTTATTTATAAGTAACAGTTTTAAAAGATTTTTTTACCTGTTTTACAATTGAATTTGAAACGTATAAATACCTAACTTGACATGAATACTTACTGTATGTTTGGCGTTGCTGTAGTTTTGTTTCTGTATCAGTGAACTCGAAAAGCGAAATAGATATATAGATATTGGTATACCATCTTGCAGCCCAAACCTACCTAACAGACTCTGCTAGGTGACGGTCGATGCTCTGGCAATGTTTTAATGTCATGAAGTTCAAAAGTTGTACAGCAGTCAGTCATAGATGAGTCAAAGATATGACTCCTGTGCCACCGCCATAAGAGTCTCGTCTAATTTATCTGTCAAACGTTGGATGCCGAAAACCGTAATGAGTTCATTTAGGTTTATTATTTTTTATACACACTTTTACGTCTTACGTTACGTAGACAAAGGCTCAGATAATTCACAACATTTCAATTTTTTATAGGTACCTCAAATTGTTAACTATTTTGAAGTTTATGTTTTAATAATACCGTAAAAAAAAATTCGATCATTTTTATCGCTTATTTATCGAAATATTCCCAAAAAACTTTGTGCAGTCTCAATGGCGGATTAACGCCGTGTATACCTTTGCGCATTTATACAGTACAATTAAAATATTGAGGTGTCAAATGTCATTGTCAAATCAAATAAAGAGATAGTCTGTGGTTTGACCATTCCTATCATCCTCCTCCTATCACCTTAGATCATGTACCTATAGATGTACAAATAGCTTGGCGGCACATGAGACAGAAGATGGACTTTCCTATTTCGCCATCTCATTTTCGCAGGAAATGACAAATCATAACTACATCTATATTATTTCTAAATCTATGTTATCACCACTACCAACCGAAAAAAAAAACAAACAAACGTCAAACGTCAATCGTGACAATGTCAATTTAATTATTTATTTTTTTAGCAAAGGCAATGGGTTTATTTATCCTCTAAAGCATTTTTGGAATTTACAAAACTTTAAAAATATTTTTCTATTACTTTGATCTAAAATATCACGAAAAGAAAAAATACGTGTTTCCTAGTTTTCAAAATACTATTTACTGAGCATAAGAAAACAAATGGCAAAAAAAATGAAATGTTGTCAATTATTTATTAAAGGGTTAACGACGTCAGACCGGCAAGTGCGTATAATTCTGCGCGACATCGCCGGCAAGGCTTGCTGGGACGCGTCCGCCTTACATTACGACCCTTCCAATTCTTCCGTGGAGACACTGGAACTATTACCACAACCAGAACAGTAAGTCTCATCCTTTTACAGGTTTCGCCGCCGCGCCGATTATATTTTTTTCTTTAATCTAAGTAATAAACTATTATTTTTGGTTTGAATTCGACTCTTTCTGGTTCATTTAAAACCTGCAACTTCTCTGCTAAATTTGTTTAATATAATATAGACAAGCTTATTTGGAAAAATGCCTTTCTTTTTTCTTCTCCTTTCTCTACTTTATTAAATACGATTTTTGCTTCTGGTTCAAAACAATTTTTTTTTTTTAAAGTTGGCATTATATGAAACTTTTGATGTTGCTAGTGTGGAGAGCCCCAGTCATAACACGTTGTCCTCGCTGCCTCCACCGCTGCCGCCAGATTTGTTGCCAGATTACAAGAATTCGCCGCCTGACAAACATCAGTTGGATCACGTAAGTATATTATCGATACTACATTTACCATTTCTTTCTTAGTTCGCCAATATTTTTAACAAAGAAAGAAACTAAACATCAATGTGATATTCTAGATGAAAATGGTTCTCACGTTTGCTACTTTTTTGACAAATTTAAAATGGTCATCCAGGTACTGGCATACATCGGCCACACGTCCCCGGAGGTAGTGTGCGGTCGCCGGTTGGACTGCCCCGGGCCGTCGCCGCTGCCGGCCGGCTCCGAGCAGCAACTGGTGGCCGCGCTGCAGGCACTCCGCAACACCGAGAGACACTACCTGGCGGCTAGGGACAGGTACTGGCGGCTAGGGACAGGTACTGGCAGACATCGGACACACGTCCCCGGAGGTAGTGTGCGGTCTCAGTGTGATGCCTAGAAACTTTACTCTGATGATGTTTTAATTGATTGAGGTTGCAAAATATCATTCCGAATCCGAAAAACTTAATGTGACTTTAGGAAGTGCCATTTCACATTTCCTATTAGTAGATTATTTTTGGTGTTGATCATAAAAAAGGAAGAAATACGGCGCAAGAAGATCTCGATTCCAAACCTCTTCTTAAATCACCAGACCTACCATTTCTTTACCTAATATCAACAAAAGGAATTTAACATCTAAATGTATTTTTCAGTTATGCAGTGTCAACTGGCCACTTCAATTATTTTAATGAATTCTAATTTCAAAATGAGTGACATTTAAAAACATGTGTAAACAGTGAAGACGAGCCTGAGAGCGCGGAGTGGTCGAGCGGCGCGGCGCCCCCGTTCGCGGCGAGCAGCCTGCTGCTGGCGGAGCTGGGCTCGCTGGCGCCGGCGCGCCGCGCGCACGCGCACCTGCTGCGCCGCTCCGACCGCCTGCTGCGGGAGCTCAGGAACCTCGACGCGCTCAGGTTACACAACGACATTCACATGTTTCGTCTCTATCTATCTAAAATTTAAGAGCTGTGCTCTTGTCGGTGGAGTCTCTTCCGGGTGTTTCTATCTTCCGCTAGAATTTTACAAAATTTTTTTTCACATGTTTCTACAATCGCAGCAAATAACAGTACCAAAGGATCAGGTTCCAAGAATTTTTTGTAGACACAGTTTGAATTTGTATACTTCATGAAGTAATGGGGAAGATCGTTGGATTAATTCAGCTTATATCTCAAATTAAATCTTTTATTCAGACAAAAAAAAGAACATACATTTGATTGAACAACGTAACAAGTTATTGAAGACAACCATAAGATTCACGTTGGCTCCACACTAGGCAAAAATGCCTGTCCTGTGGCAGCTCAAAAAGTAATCCGTTTACTTTGGTTCTAAAAAAGTTGAGCCCAATTTCAATGTGAAACCTCCAATCCTTAAGGCGTGCTTAAACAAGTCCATATTTGTGTACGATGTTAGGTAAACGGCCAAACGTCTGCCCCAGCTATCGCTTTAACGATGCGATGCAGGCTGATATGGTTGAAATGGTAACATTTAGGCTCTCTCTCATTTCGTAGACCAAGATCTATTTTGGGTCGGTCGCTGGCCCAATGGAGTATACCGAACGCAAGTAACTACTAGAAATAAACAATATTCTTCGTTGGTTCTCGCTAATTAGTAGGATTCTAGAAAGAAGCATTGTCAGCTTCTTCCACTTAATCCTGTCATGGCTCATTTTATCCGTCACATCTCTTTTACACAATCCATCCATCATTTTACTCCCCACTTGAAATAAATATTCTACTAAAATAAAATTCAATAAGTTTACTTTTTCTTACAGGTGTCGAGAAACACACAAAGTGGCTGTCATATACGTAGGAAAAGGCCAAGAAACACGTAACGAAATTTTGTCAAACCGCTGCGGGAGTCCTGCTTATGAAGCATTCTTGGCGGCTTTGGCCTGGGAGGTAATCACAACATTTTATATTTAATTTACATATGAGTTTCATTAACGCTGTCCCACGTGGCCACAAGCTATGCGTCGCATTATATTGAGTTGAAAACATACTGGGTTTGTTTTCTGAAGTGAAATCGTCAAGTCTCAAGTTTCACCAAAAAAATTAAACATGTTCTTCTACATAAATAAAACATCCTTCATCGATTTATAAGATTTCGAATGTTTTTTTTTTTTAATTTTTTAATGTTTTTTAGAGCCTTATTAGCAGACGGAATGCATGTTGTGATTTGTCCTCCAAAACTCTTTTATTTATTTAATGACGACTTGACCCGGCGAACTACCCGTACAACGCACTTCTCTTACCGTTTAAACCTTGCCTGAACTTCCACAAATATTTCTAGACCAAAATTAGTAAATTCGGCCCAGCCATTCTCGAGTTTCAGCCAGACTAACGAAAAGCAATTGATTTTTATTAAGATTGAAACTTGTTCGATACCCATTGAGCGTCGACAAGCAATCAACAGAATGTTTGTCGCGATGCCGACAGGTGGAGCTGGAGAGCCACGTGGGGTTCGCGGGCGGGCTGCGTGGCGGCGGCGGAGGCGGCGTGAGCGCGCCCTACCTCGCCACGCTCACGCTGGAGGCGCTGTTCCACGTGGCCACGCGCATGCCCGCCGACTCGCCCGACGCCATGCTGCACAAGGTAACGTGACGTCGACCTCCTTACAGAGACTGCCTAAGGTGATACCTCGGTGAACACTAGCGCCACCGTCATTTAAAACTCATTACTCACTGAAAACACAAGTTATCAAAAATCCCTCTGCTGTAATTATGGTTCTGGATCTGAAGTTAATTTTAAACATATTAAATTATAATTGCCCATTGTTACAAATTGCATTATTGCTTAAAACGGCCACTTTTAGCAGTTTTGCAATTTGTAACTGTATGGAACTATAATTTAATAATTGCATATGATCTCCCACACACATTTTTGAAGAGATGCTAAAGAGATGACGCGCCGTGTGAAGGTTAGCTCGAAGCGACGCGTGCAAGCTCGTCTGATCCGCTCGAAGTTGGTATTTCAAAGGTGGTGTCGTAGGTGAACGAGTCAGTGTTCCGATTTCGGTCGGTAGGTATATACACATTTTTTTAGCCTACTGTTAATGTGTCCCACTGCTGGGCAAAGGCGTCTCCCCTCCTATACACCTATTATGTATACACCGATACCAGCGCAGAAATCAAATTTTTGCGTCCGTAAATATATTTCTGCGAATCATAGCGCGCCATGAATAACCTTATTCGGCGGATTCGTATGCGCCATGCCTGGGGTTCACTGCAGCGCCAGGTATTATAAGCGATATAGCACGTGTTCTGCTGTTTTTTTTTAATATAAAGCCTATGTAATAGTAATAAGTTTGTTATTTAGTTGATGTTTTCATTTGGTTTGAGTCGGTGGTAAGTCCTTTTATCTCGAAATATGCCAAAGTGACTAAAAAACTAATAATTGTATAATTTATTCTAAAACACTTTTTGTATTATCTGTTTTACTATTTGTAAGTTTTTGAGAACTGCGATCACTGCTACGAATTCGGAGCTTATTGAGGTTAGATACAAGCGATAGATATAGATACCGAATAGACACAGATTGATTCAGAAGTACTAAAAAATCTAAAACTACATATCCTGACGTTCCGTAACCAATTCCAATTTCAAAAGTGCTTATTGAACTGAACTCATCCCCAGACTCGTCACCTTGGCAACGACGAGGTCCACGTGGTGTGGAGCGAGCACTGGCGGCCGTACAAGCGAGACACGCTGCCCACGCAGTTCTGTGACGTGCTGATCGTGCTGTACCCGCTGGACGGCGGCCTGCTACGGTGCACTGTCTCCAGGAAGCCCGACGTGAGTACCACATTAGCTATAGGCTAGGCTATCGCTATATTATATAAATAAATAATATTTATTAACTTTTAACATAGGTAAGTAACAAGTTATACATTGTGTTGTGAATTAGAACCTTATGCTCAGCATTTAGTAGCTGCACCTGTGGTTTTTCATACACAGTAGCACCATCTACCATTAATTATCAGACTTGTTAACCAAACCTACCTACGGGAATCGCGTTCTTTTCTGGATAAAAAGTACCCTATGTGTTAATACAAGGTATCAGCTACCTCGATACCATAAAGATTTGCTCACCATTTGTGTGATGATGATGACTCCGGTGTGTTAGTGGGGAACACTGTCAGCTTTTCAGGCTGCCTAAAGGCATCTAACAGCCTAACGACTGCCATCTACCGATAACAGCCGGGACTAACAGATTAACGTGCCTTCCGAAGCACGGAGAAGCTCAAGATACAAATCCCACTAATAGCGACCAATCCAAACATGGCCGCGCACTCGCCGTCGCCGTCGCTTGAAGCGCATTATCGTTACGAACACGTCCGCCGCGCTAAGCCTCCTCGTTAACATTATAAAAACATTAAATACGCATAAGTCAGATACCTAATGCTTTAAGCGTTTAGTTCGCTCAATGTAAGTACAATTATGTGCATTAAATATAATAAATAAAACATTATATCTCAGGTGGCAATGTTCGGTCCTCTCTGGGAAGAGTGCATCATCCGCGTGAGCTGCTGCGCGGCGTTGGTCCGAGCGGCGGCGTTCAGCGGCGGGCGGGCGGTGCGCGCCACGCTGCCGCTGTACCAGCACGCGTTCGCCGAGCGCGCGCGCAGTCTGGACGCGCTCGTCGCGCACCACACGCAGCCGACCACCTTCGAGACCTTCGTCGAGCGCATCCGCGAGCCGGTGCCGCACCAGGCGCCGCAGGCTGCCTTGCCAGGTGATTCGCCTACCACCGCTAGGGATAATAACGTTACGACACCAAAAAATCCCCTGCAGCCGCGTATGTAACCAGAGTTTTGTAACCAGTTACATAAAAATAAAAAATGATCCTCATAGGATACTGGTATCCAAGTGATAGGATTTTTAATCTTGTCGAGCTTCAAAAGGTATTTAAGAAACGTTTGTGAAGCCCATTTTAGCTAGTTTCGTCTCGTTCCTTGACGTGAAATGTCGGTAAGAAAGAAAGAGACAAAACATATTTAAGTTAAAATGGCCTTAAAATATAAGTCAGGTAAGTATCGAAGTTCAAGTGATTTATTGTCTATCATAGTGGTTTGAAATAAAACATTAGGCAAGTCCTCTTAAAACCACGCAAACCCACAATAGGTAAATGAGTATGTACCTCTACTGTCTCGGGTCTACTGCAAGAGATTTCTATTGAAATAAATAGTACGTTTGTACTTATTGTGTTTTATATTGTATCCTATATTCGTATTTTTGTGTACATAAAGAAATAAATAAATAAATAACATGTATGATTCCAGAGCAAGGCAGCGGGCGACTAGCGGCGGCTCTCCTGGACCACGGCGCGGCGTGGGCGGGCGCGGGCGACGGCCACGCGGTGTCGCCGCGCCCCGCCAAGCGGCTCGGGCCCTTCAAGCGGGTCGCCGCGCCGCTCACCGCCCCGCCCGCCGCCCCGCTCGCCGCCCCGCTCGCCGCGCCGCCGCAACCCATGCCCGCGCCCAGGCGGAACCGGTGAACTCTAGTTTACGATACCGACGAAGGCCTAATTCTAAATACAAACACGCTGGCTGGTAATAACATTTAAAAACAGAATACTATTAAGCTGGCTGGAAATACTATACGTGGAATCGACATGACTCATATAAACGTATACGATTTTTGGAGGAAAAGAAAACTGTCACTTTGTCCGCGCTGTATTTAATTTCCAAAACTTAGGTAACTTTTTCGAGTATTTGTGTATAATATTGGTTGATTATTATTCGCAAGTGTTCGTGAACAAGCGTGAGTGTTGGAAAGTGGTACGAAGTCGATTAGGTGACTTTTATCTTTGTCACCAAAGTCTCCAAAGTTAGCTAAGTGCAAATTTTCCACTGTTTCACTTAACCATCTGACTCTGACTAGACTTACTTACTTGACTGGACTAGACTACTGACTTGAATAAAGTTGGACTGAAGAAGATTATAAATTCAAGAAAGGCCTTAAAGGACTCATTTCTATGGCGTAAAAATTATTTTAAAAAAAACACCGACGAACTAAAAATAGGAACACACTGGCTTGTGAGAAATTACGTGAATCCTCACTCAACATTTAAAATAGAATAGGTACTAAGCTCTACTAAGCTGGCTGAGAAAGCTTTTGGTGGAATCGACATTAGGTACTCTCATTTACGAATACGATACGGCTGGAATATTTACAAATAGGATTTTAATTTCCGTGTTACGCATAAAAGATTTTTAGGCATTTGAGATTCAGATTAACGTTTTTTATCTTTAAATTATAATTTTAATTGATCAGTCCCGAAAATTTATAAATGATAGATTTGTATACCCTAACTAAACAAGCAACACTTACTAAAAATAAATAACTGAAACAATTAACTCCTCTTTAAACACTGAACAGAATATGATTTTGAGTTTGGAAAGTTTTGCCGCCGTGAAGGAAGTTGGAAACTACTTCGCAAACGCAAAGCTACTACAAAGCCCATATATAACAGAATGGGTGGAACCCCACAAAAAGTTTGACGACTATCTTAAATATTTTCTAAATTACACACATAGCCTATGTCACTCAGGGATAGTGTGGCATGGTGTGGCTTTCCATCGGTGAAACAACAAATTTTTCTTATAGTATAGAAAAACATATTTAAAAAAATAAAATAATTATGGGTAAAGAAAAATACGATCCGAAGAAATTAGATATATTGCAAAATACATTCTAAATTGACTGGCCTGAACATCGTACAGTGCCAAACAAAGATAAAACTTTGCGTAATTAAATCGCATTGTGAGTATTTGGCAGATTTAATATAAATGTTTGTATTTGCTTTAATTTTAAAAGTTCAGTTAGTATTTAAATATTTATATAAAAAATATGAAAATAATTTTGGTACATATAATGGATCTTTATTTTATAACAAGTAAATGTTGACGGTTGTAATTCATATATGAAAATCTCAATGATATTTTGCATATTTTATTATGCCACACAAAAATAAATTATAAAGAAATAACTGCTTATACATGTGTATAGGTGGCAGTTATTTCTATTATATATAATTTCTTTTTGTCATAAACAAATCATATAAAATCATTGCGAATCTGCGCTTTAACCACCAATTTATACAAAATAATTAGTACTACGTCTCGCTTTTTTCTAATTTAGAAACAAAATTATCAATTTTAATAACATATAAATTAATTTAAAAAAAACTGCTTTTTTATCTTATTTAAACTTATAACAACAACTTTACTTCTGTACTAGACTTAACTAGTGTTGCATGCAAAAATATTAAATATGGATACTATTGTGGCCTTGACAAAAAGAGTAACAATATCGATAGGACTATCTATACTATCGATCGATAGTAATATCGATATTTAAGTACAAAAGTACCCGAAGGTTCGATGTGCTTCCTATAATTTAGGACCCCATAAGAAGATAAGATAAAATCGATATTGTTGCGGATTTTCGAGGTCAACTATAGACAGTTATGCATCTCGAATGAATAATGACAGGATATGAGATTGAAGTTAACTTGGAATATAATTATTCTTTGATTCGTCCAATAAGAGATTTATAGCACTGTAAACAGACTTAATGAAATCTTTGTACTTAATAATTTATTGTATAAGCTTCTTAGCTTTAAAATAGTGTCGCATTTAAAGTATTCTATGCAGTGTTAAAATTAGGTGAAAATATCTGAAACTGAATTAAGAGAATTGTCTCGCGCCTCTTCACCTCTTTATTAAGTAATGCGATGTTACGCATAGTTGAGTTACGCAAAGGCGCTGGATAATTCCATAAGATTAACTAAGTTTAACACAGCATTTGATGTAATTACTGTACATATGTAAACTAGTTGTAGAGCTGTAACTGTCGTAGTTCATTCTGTAGTTTTTATTTATCTGCGTAAATTGTCCGCTTTAGGTATTTTTTTTAAAATCATACATTTAAAACCAAACTAATATTAATCTTGCTGCGCAAATTAAGGCTTAGGAGGGTATGGTTTTGAACGTGCTCTGCAATTTAAAATATATGTGACAAATGTTGCAAATTGAGAATATGTTATCTTACATATTACCAGATAGAAATTTCAGTGAAATGCAGGCTTCAAATACCCTCTTTTACACAAATAATTTTATAAATTTTCATGCATTAAATTCATGTTCATAATATAAAATGGTGCTTTAACACGAAGTAACTATAACATTCCATGAAGGACATGACCTAAAAGTATCTCATGGGAATAGTTTTTTTTGCATTTATGTTTCAGTGTGCAGAATGCATTCCAGTTATTTATTTTCTTATGAATCTGTACTTGTTTCTCACTATAGGTAATTGTTAATTGTAATTTATTGGGAGAAAATAAAAATACATTGTTTACACTATTAATTTAAACAGTATTTATATAGATGTTAAGACTGACACAAGATTATCTATTGAATTAACTGAGTATTAAATTATTATATTTCTAGATGATGTGGTGGTATCATTATTTATTGTAGTTAATTTATTGATATTTGTTGATCAAATTAAGAGCTTCACAGAATAATTGTCGCTTACATTAAATAATAAGTAATTTGGATATTAACCCACAGACATATTGTAACCAAATTTTTATATTTAAAGCATTCATAAAATAAAGTTGTTAAACTTATCAGTGTGTATCATTTATTATGTCTTTGGTAACATGTACATGCCCACTTGAAGAACAAGTTGATGTGTTCTCACTTTTGTGTCTAAAAACTGGCGCAACTCTTGAAGACTGCATTCCGTACCAGGAGCAAACATTTTAAGCATTTGATGAATTCTATCTAGTGGCAGAGAATTCAAATTGGTCAACATGGCAAAAATATATGACCAAAACACTTGAAGATCTCTTTCTCTCTGGTCGTGTGCTGATGCCATCACACTTTCTGCTTCATCATCTTCACATATCATTTCTTGAACTTGATTTGTTGCCACACTAGATTTGTTTGCATCAGAGCCATCTACTAGGACATAGACATCAGTACTCTTTTCGGAAATAAGGCCCATAGATTGCCAATATGTTATCTTTCTTCTTAGCACAGTAACAGGAACTTTCATCACCTGATGGAGCTCTTCAAGTGACCACTCTGGTTTTGTTTCAAAATGCATGATCAATGTAGCATTGAATGGGGAGACTGTTAAATCCAATTTTTTATTACCTATTTCTATTTCAATGCTAACATTTCCCAGGTGTGGTTTCCAATCCAATGTTCGATTCCCTTTTAGTGATTCATAAGATTTTGTGTAAGATTTAAAGTGATTTTTTATTTCCTCTGGTAGTTCTAAAGTTTCATCTTTAAATGGTGGCCAAAACTGTGCTGAGAGAATCATAGCATTAGAAGCAAATTTTTTATTTGCTGCTTCAAAATCTTTATCTTGCTGTATTAGAGCATTAATTCTCTTTGAATCTGATATGTCCTTTAGCATTACTTCACAGAAATGTAATTGGGATTCACCAAATCTTAACTTTAATAATTCCAAATATCTTATTTCTTTTTCAGTGTTAATGACACTCTGAGCTAACAATCTATCTGCTAACAGGGTGCGGTATTCATTAACAAACAGCTCTTTGCTGCCATAAACATTGACAAGCATAGATATTATGTCATTAGCTTTCCTATCACTAGAATTTACTTTAGGGTCTGCATCCACTGGATCTGGATTCCATTCATCCCAAGCATCATCCTTTTCACTATCTCCTTCACCTTCAGCAGCAAATTTGGCAAGTTCCTCAGCTAATTCACTGCCAGCTGTATCTTCTGTAAGACTACTTACTACACTACGCACAGTATCTTCTCTATTCCTCAAGTAATTTCTAACTGGCTTTGTCACAGTTTCTAAAATAACTCCAGATGGGTCTAAATGTCTTAAAGCCCTTATAGTAGAAACATAAGCGGTCAGTATGTCTGTTGTGTTAACACCATGGTGCAGCAACCTTGTTTCTAGTGCAGCTTGCAGATTTTTACACAAAGTACTTCTAAGGTCAGTCTTGTCTAAACATATCTTTATGTCTTCAACTGCGGGCTGCGAGTCAGGATAATCAATAATGATGTTAAACAGCTGATCTATCCTTAATTTTGTATAACTATGATATAAATAAAAGCTTAATTTCTGCTTAAACTTAGAGATAGCATTTTGGATATTCTTATCATCAGGTGGTGGTTTCGATGAGCCAGCACAGTATATTCTAGTAAGCCAGGACATCACTGTGGTGTCCAGCCAATTTTCTAAGAATCCTATATGAGATACATCAAAAGTGCCATCACACAATTTCTGTATGTGGGACTCTATCCTTGTTTGAATAAAATTAGTCAAGACCTGTCCTGTTAGCCTTTCCAAAAGTTGCAGATCCATTAGCTTCCTGTTTGTATCATGGAACACTTTGACAATATAAGCACAGTTGCAGTCCGAGTACTCATTCCAGCATCCGGAGCACATCACATCTTCCCCCATGTCAGTATTTTCATATTCATTATCAAACACGTTGAAAGATACTTTATAGAAGTGATTAATTATTACATGATAATCCAATGGCAGTTGAGACAGGAGGGTAGCACGGACAAGCTGCTTAAAGCCCATTACAACATCTTTCTCTCCAAATATTGGTTTGTTATCACAACAGATACTATTTAACACTGTCAGTCTTTGTAACATAGCTTGAAAGCCGGACATGGACTCGTAGAGGTCGTTCACTGCAGATTTAAACAACTGAAAACCTTTCACGTCCTCTTCAGCTTTAATAAACTTTGACCAGAAAGATGGCGCGACATGCTGTCGAAGATATTTCTCTACATGAACCAGTACAAGGTCCCTTATCCTTATTTGAATACCCAATCCGACAATTATTTGTTGAATTTCCTCATAATCAGCATTTGTGCAGTCGCTAAATGTCGTATCGTTTAAAATAGGGAAAGCATAGTTGATTTTGTTCCAATAAATTTTTAGGTCTTCTTTTTTGTGTGACATTATAAATGTAAAAGTAATTGTAAAATGTTTTGCACAGTTGTTACGAACTTCTAGATTGAAAATACTTCCATGAGATGACAATATTAGTGAACTTACTTGTCCTAGATATCCACAAAACAAACCATTTTGCTATAGTATATTATAATTTCTGTGAAACCATTTATAAATAATAACCTATATCCTATTTTTTATTTATGGGTTCAATGAATTTTTCTTTTTATTGAGGAGATATTTTATTTATTGAAGTGAAGAAGCTATAAAAGCTTTTGCTTTTCTTTTCATAATAACTGGATGGATGGTAGGTTTGCTGTCATTCTTATGACAGTGACATTTTTTGGGAAGGTTGAAATTATTATATAGAAACATTCATCATTTCGTGTAGGTGTCACGCTCAATCGAACATGCACATCCTGGTGTCAGAGTTCTTCGGAACCGCCTCTCGGCCTCTGCCAGCTCTTAAAACCATGCAAGATCTAGTGAGTAAGCGAGACATGATGTAAGGTGACTTGCATGGTTTTAAGAGATGGTAGTAGCCACCCAGGTGATTCACGCGGGGGGTTCTGGGTACTGGATCTTGCATGGTTTTAAGAGATGGTAGTCTCTTAAAACCATGCAAGATCCAGTAAGGGAGATGACGCCTTACATCATGTATTGCGCTGTCTCGCTTACTCACTGGAGCTTGCATGGTTTCTTTTTAGAGATAATAGTAGGCCACCTTCATAGTCTTAACCAAACTGGAAACATCTAAACAAAGTATGCTTCCCATGGGAATCGAACCCAGGACCCCCGGGTCTACAGGCAAACGCCTTAACCACTCGTTCTTGCAGTTTTAAGAGATAGTGGTAAGCCACCATATCCCCCAGCTTTGAATTTACAAAGTTAATTTTACCAAGGAGGGTTACTACCGTCTCTTAAAACCATGCAAGATCCAGCGAGTAAGCAAGACAGCGCAATACAAGATGTAAGGCGACATCTCCCTCACTCAATCGTTCTTGCATGAAACCGGTAGTTGTCACAAGGGTTACCATCAACTGTTTTAACAGGCCCCAAACGAGTAAGGGAGACGTCGCCTTAAATCATGTATTGCGTTCATCATTTAGTTTAATTACTTGCCGGGCCTGCAAAGATTATTATAAAGTAACCCCCCAGTGTCAATCTGTGTGATTTGTCCCTATATATTTATTTATATTTAGTGTGTTTTGGATTTGTGGCCATAGCACTGGTAAAACTAATCCATATGAATAAGAGAAGTTACCCGCGTGATACTTAATTATGTTTGACCCCCGGCTTTTAACCACTTCGCCCGAGCGTGTTTCCCGGTTGCATCTTCAGCTTACGCTCCAGAGCCCAGGGTACGCTATTAATCATGGTCCTGATTTGGCGGTACTGACTGGTTATTGCAATGAAGCGACTATCGTCTGACCGCCACCAATTGCATCAAGACATGCCATTCAGGACATGATGTAGAATTCATTCGCCATGACAGATAATTTCATAAATAACTTGTTGGTTTAACAGTAGTTATCCCTACAAAACATCAAAATCGGTCCTGAACTTATGATATATGATGTAATGATTTTATTCTTAAATAAATAACAATTTTTAGGCAGATTTACATTTATTTAATGTGGATTTATTAGGTGTTAGACTTCACACTACACATTTAAATAAACAGAAACTTCCTAGTAAAAAATTTGTCATCTTAAACATTGAAAAATAAATTTGTTTTATAATTATTCTTAAACCCTTTCACCGAGAACGTCAGATTAATTGGATTAATCCGACAACCGACCATTGGATATTTCCGACCAAAAACAGACAAAGTAAAAGTGAAAAGGTACAATCTCTAAAAACTAACAAAATCAATGAATAGGCTCTGGCTGTTGAGTTATGAGAAGGCCAAATCTCTTCTTGATTGTTATCCTTTGCCTAGAGTATTTGTCTTCAGGTGAAAACCGAGCTGAAACAAGAACAAATTTAATTCACATCATTTATACACTGTGGTCTCTGGTAGCCGTGTAACATTATGGGTTGATGGGTTCTCTTATTTGCTCTGGTAGCCAAGGGATTAAAGATAACCTCAAATTACAGAATGATAATGCAGGCAATGAAAATACATTTCTATTAAGTAACTTTCCATATATACTTGCTTACTTAATAATATATAAATAAATATATATCATGACTGGAAGAGTGCTTTTGCAATAAGTCTCACTTAGTGCCTTATTGTTACTTTTAAAGAGGTGTCTGTCATACATCTTTGGTACAATAAAGAGTATTTCATAGATCTCTAATATCTCCAAAGAGCCGACTGGCAAAAGCTGGAGCAGAATAGGAAGGAGTGAAGAACTCTTGTTTTGGAGACTAGGATCCACTGTAGGTCACAGTAAGTATCTAAACTTCCTAACAACAAACAAAGTCTTTAGTTAATATAATAACTAAAGCTGAGAAGAAAAATACACACGAAAAATACACTGCATGTGAGCAAAATCAATTTCAGTAAATGAATATATTGATGTTTACCTGGGTGAGCTGAGAGCGTAGGTTTTCCTTGAGGATCAATAGTCTGAAAATTTGCATTTATTAAAATTAAAGAAGTATAAACATAAACCTCGAGTAGTGCATTCAGGGTTTATTAATATTTGAGGTTAGCAAAGATCAACATACCGCCAATGTGTATTGCCTGTCACCATTTTCATTTAAATAATAGCGCAAATACATTTTGCCGTTTATATTGAAATCTCTATTAAAGAAAAATAAAATAAACCGTAATTATTGTATACGAATACCAAAACCTGAAAACCAACAATATGTACCTACAAACAAATACGATTTAATTTAACGCGTGCGTGACACTATTTTTTGTAACATCTTTTACGGCCCTGGAAACAAGTTATTTCTTGAATTTATTAATATTCTGGCTTACCACTCTCTTAAAACCATGCAAGAACGATTGAGTGAGGGAGATATCGCCTTACGTACTTGAGTAGGATACTTGTATACCGGCCATTCTCAGAAGGCTTAATTTAGAGCGTCCAGTGCAAAATTTTCATGTAAACATAATAATATTATGTGCTGTTTTTTTTGTAAAGTAGCTAACAACTATTTCTATGTGTTGCACTTTAAAAAATAAATCTATATTGCATAGTATAACAGAATTATTTTTTCAAAACATTGTTCTTAAATTACCACGACGCGTCCACGCGCTCTCCCAGTTTGGAAACTTGTCTAATACTTATTCAGAGAAAGAGTTTTAGTTATTTTAGATGGATTTTTATATTAAGGAATATATATTTAACAACATATCAAAAATACAACAAGTAACTAGTACTTTCTTAGTAAAAATTACCAAATGAAGACGTGTCCGACCTTGGACAATAATTGCCAAAACCACTTGCAATCGAGGGCGCACATCCCTAACTAAGAATCTCTGGCACATCACTATAGCACAGGTCCCGAGCCGTCAGTGTTGTCGAGGTACTCGTCACAAACTAAATAGAGATACTACGTATCAGACGGGCAAGCTTGAACATTAAAATTGGGCCATAGCAAATTAAATTTCATGGCAACACTGACTGCAAAAATACAAAATGACAAGTATTTTTTTTTATATCGTCGTGGCAGCTATAGTTTTAAAAAAGCTATTGAGGCAAAGGAGAATGAGTTTTAAGTTTTATACAGTATAACCATAGGTATAACCGTTACTTTAATAGGTGATATTCCATGTTATCCTTCAGGATCTCCTGAAAGATAACGTGGAATATCACCTCTTAATGAAAATGTTGTAATGACATACAAAATAAAAGACCGAATGAGTTTTACACATCATTTAATAACTATATTATTTCTTATTTTTTTTTTAATTTATAAAAAATTACCAATTAGTCAAATTCACAACTTGTTTGAGCTTGATGTGTTGCGTTACGAAGGACACTCCCTTTCCATCAATATAGTGAACTGAAAAGGAAAATGTTGAAATTATTAAGGGCATTTGATAATCCCAAAATTAAAAAGTGATGCGATATCATCATGATCATTTGAGCCGCAAGCTGTCCACTGCTGGAAATGGGCTTTTCGCAAGAATTTACAGCATGAACAATCAAAAGCGGCTTGCATCCAGTACATGCCTACGATATCAAAATAACATACAATATTAGCTAAAGAGTTTGTTCTAGTACTAAAACAACTTATTTTTGTAGACTATTATTTAATAAAGACTATTTATTGCAACATAAAAGTACAAAGATGAAATTATTGATGGTTGAAAATATACAATAGCAATTCATTCATATCATGTGTTAAAAGGCCAATTTAACTTTGTTATTCCAGGGGTGAGAGTTCATTCGGAATGACCTCTCTGTCTCTGACTTGATTCTTTTAACAACAACCAGAGGGCACCCTTTACATGCATTCGAAAGCACATTAAAATATGCTTCCCGGTCCTGTGGGAATTGAACCCACGACCAGTAGGTCTGCCGGCAAACGCCTTAACCACTAGATTATTAAAGCAGTTACTGAAATAAAAGGTTTTCGCTTTTGTAACATTATAAAACTATTTAGGTAACTAGGTACCTACTTAGCATAATTACCATCACATTATCCAACTTACCAAGTCACAGAATGTGCTTGTGCTATGTACCCCAGTGTGTATATCAGTTATAGTAAATAAATTGGGATATGCCGATTGCCGTAGTAACTTGCCATCTTGCCAACATCTCTTAGTTATTGTGACACACATAAATACAGAAGCTTAGGTACAGCTTCTGTAGGTTAGTTAGGTTAGTCGGGTCCTGATTTGGTTTTAAGAAACTTAGGTATGTACTTAGTAAAACACTATTCCTTTTGCTTTCTTTACAAGGAATACAACACCACCAAAACATTATCAACACAATTTTCAAATATAATAAAGGCACTCTGTGAACACAATGCTATTTTCCAGTCACCACATGGTCCAGTCAGTCAAAAATTATAGAGAATAACGTATGGCGAACAAGGGGGTGAAGAATGAAGTACGGGAGGCAAGACAATTGTCAAAATGTATATTTGCGATTGTCTATGACGTTCTCTATCGATAATTTTTTTTCTTTGAGCTTTATCTGCCGTGGTACTCGTCGAGTGTGGTTGTGGGCTGTGTCGAGTATTCGCCAATTAGACACCTAAGTATCCAATTGCCATAACTTTGGTTTTCAATTTTTCTAATTCATGTAGCCTTGATTAAAAACTTATGAGTTATTGTTAACTTATTCTTGTTTATTGAAAATAAAGCAGATTTCTGGGCTCTATGGATTATGATGTGTCTTTATGAGAATTCTGTTTATTAAGTAGCTTTTTTTTTGAAAAATCATGTTTCTCTCTAAGAGCCACGACGCTTATTGCCACAACTTTTCTAATTGCCATCGCTGCTGTTGTTTAAAAATAAGTATATAACAGCTGTTATTTAAGGTGATACCTCGGTGAACACTAGCGCCACTGTCAATTAAAAACCAAAACAGCTGTTATTTCCGTTAGTTAAATCTAATCAAACAATTATAAACTAATTATAATGTTGAATTGTTGCGTTTTATATAATAGTTTCTTAAAAAAAATAATATATAATATGTAAATATCTTCTTTAAATACATAAGCGGTCATTATTCAATATACTTATATGGAAAAATTCAAGTTTCTAATTACCGGGATGAGGTAAAATTATAATTTCTAATTGTCACAACCATCAAATATTTTAGATACCGATAACTTGGATACTACATAAGCTAAATAAATGCCAATACGATTAAATTCACAATTGATTCATATTCATTCTATCTACAGTCATATTTCATGAATAAGTTCAAAAAATTAAAAGGGTTGTGGTAATTAGACTAAGAATGCCAAAATTGAGAATGGCCGATACAGCCTTGATCATGTATTGCGCTGTCTCGCTTACTCATTGGATCCAGTGAGTAACCGAGACAGCGCGATACAAGATGTAAGGCGACATCTCCCATATTGATTGACCAGTCTCGTTTCTAGGGCCATAAAAAAAAAACAAAAAAATCTCCATCAATGTCAAAAGTTAAATGTCAAATAATTTAGCTGAAGTCAAGTCAACAACTCTTCTCTTTCTCTACTCTCAACTACCTACTCTCAAGGAATATAAGGATTTGAGCATCCTTGCTATGTACTAAAAGTGTTCTTTCTAATTTGTGCTTGGAACACTTGGAAAGTACAAATTTTGTATATTTGGAAAGCTTAAGTATTCCTACCAATTTGTTGTAACTACCAGGGTAAAGAAACTACTGTACCGAAAGTGCTCGGACGGAAAAACAAATTCAAAATTTGTGGAAATTGTGGAAAAATCGGAATTCAAAGAAAACATTAACCGTAGGTTTTGTTAAAAATAAAATAAATTTATATCTAAAAGCTCCTAACAGTAGTAACCGGTTTCTGAATTGTTTCTACAGCGTAAGTTTTCACTCATATAAACACCTTTTCTTCATTTAAAAACATGGAACTTGAACCAAAAGTCCTCTCATCTTTTTTTATAAATACTGATGCTTCCAAAACTAAGGAGCTAGCTGAGGAGTTTCTGGAACTGATGGATCATTTGAATAATTCTTTAAATCACTTACAACTCCCTCGGAAAATTGATTGCATTTATAACCCAACTATCTATGCACGTTATACTTTTGAAATGTATGTGAGAAAATACTGCAACACAAAAAAGCCTATTATGTACTTTGGAATGAATCCTGGACCTTGGGGCATGTCTCAAACTGGAGTAAGAGTCTATCTTTTTCTATTTTTATAGATTGTAGAACACTGCATGCTCCTTTTTGAATATTATAGAAGTATTTTTAACACTTATATATTTAACTAGCTGTTCCCCGCGGCTCCGCCCCGCGTGGGACTCGGTTATATCGCGCCCAAAAGTAGCCTATGTTTGACCTCAGGTCGTTAACTACATCCCTACCAAATTTCATCACAATCGGTCCAGCCGTTTAGCCGTGAAGAGGTGACAGACAGACAGACAGACAGACAGACTTTCGCATTTATAATATTAGTATGGAAGTATGGATTATATGAAGAAATTAGTATATATAGTAATTTATTGTTGTAAAAGAAATGACTGAAGCACAAAACTGTTCGTCTTACTTGGGTTACCTTTATTCAGCAACCATATGCTATACTAGCTTGAAGCTCAAATTTAAATATATTAAATGAAATAAAAGACCACCCAACAAAAAAAGTTACAGAATTAAAACTTCCTAAGTTTAAGTTTTAATTGTTTGTATTTAATGTTTTGATCGGTTCATGCACAAATTAAATATTTAATATTATGTAATATTATATAATAATATTTTGGTATGTCTGGATTCTATAAGCCAATGGGGTAAGTTTACATAAAATAAATAAATACTTACTTACCATTTTTAGATGTGCCCTTAAAGAGTTCAGAAAAATTTACAGGTACTGCAGTTTTCTTACTGCTTAATTAGATGTATACAGTACTAGCTGTATTTCACAGTTTTACTCGCTTGTATGGTCCAGTTGTTTTTGAGTTTATTATTACAAACAAAAATACAAACATACAAATCTTTCCTCTTTATAATATTAGTGTGATACTACACATGTGTAAGGCCTATGTGTCAATGGGACACGCTGATGAACAAGACTGATTGTATTTTACATCTACATCTATGTTGTTACATGTATCAGCCACTATAGCCTAATGAATAAATAAAAAAAAACTACTCATTATTGCCGAATCTGTGGGGAAGGAAATTATTTATAAGTTTTTTGCACCTGATGCTCAGAAATGTATAAGAAAATTTCTTCCAAGTCTCGGAATATAGTAATAGAAACATTGTTAGTTAAAATGCCTTTTAGTTTAAATTTACTTTATTGCAGTTTTTTTCTTCATAACTTTTTTTTATTAGTTTTCCGTATGTAGTTAGAAAAATTTGTTTTAACATTTATACATTTACTAGCGACCCGCCCCTGCTTCGCATGGGCATAAAAACCTTCCTCTTTATCACAAATCTGTAGCATAGTTTTAAAGATTTAAGCATACAAAGGGACAGAGAAAGCGACTTTGTTTTATACTATGTAGTGATTAATGTTTTGTTTATCTTTATGTATGACTATAGGAAACAGGTTCTATTTAAAGATGTATCCTTGTTACCTGCCTCCGGTTGACTGGAAGAGATCTCTTCATGGGATAAGTCTTCTGTTGCATTTGTCTTGTTTTTTAATGTATTTTTGTTAATTTTGTGCAATAAATAATATCGTTGAGTTAGTATCCCATAACACAAGTCTTGAACTTACTTTGGGGCTAACTCAATCGGTGTGATTTGTCCCTAAAAAAATAAATAAATAAAGATAACAAACAAACACACTACTATAGGAAACTGGAGACTGTTTGTTTGAATGTGTTTTTATCTATAATAAAGAAATAAATCATTGTAGCAGTTGGATTTTAAATATTATTTTGTGTTTGTTGTTCTTATTTATTTAATCAATCTATTTCTCTATTTGCATAATATGGGTTATATTTATTTAGCAAGTTTATAATTAACACACACTAATAAAATATTTATTTTATACTGCACCAGCTTGGACAATAAAAGACAAAAATCCTTAATTGCACCAGTAAAAATATATAATGAGGAAATTACATAAAATAATGTCTTTATCCCATATGGGTTAGACAGAGCATAGCCGACAGAGGGTAGCATAATGGTAGTTGAAACAGGAAATCAACAGTGATGGATTGCTAACAGCATCACCTATGTCATGATTCCCCCATTCTCTTCTCTTTCCCTCGGGCGACTTCGCCCTGCGAGGGAAGAAAAGCAGCTTCTTCTCCCAGACTAGCATGGAAGTGGAAACCGATAATACAATAAGCGACTTTATCTCTAATGCAATCTCTTCCAGGCAACCTAAATATAAAGTGATTGTTGACAACAATAAGTTCTTACAAAAGCATAGCAGACAGACACGTTGTATGAAAACTCCACTTCTTACCTGCTGCTTACGTGTCGTGACCGCGCGCTGTTCGTTACTCAAACATGCATGCTACTCACACACATTAATATAAATATTTGATTAGGGAAAAGAAGTACCGGTACACATAGTACAGGTACTAGTCTGGTCTGATATCAAACCAAGATCAATGATACTGGTTCCCATAAATATCGGTATGTCCAGCCTTGTTCCTCCTCACTGAACAGTGTACTATTAATATAAGAGAACACTTGATTGCTTATTCAAAATTTGTTTTTTGTTGGTTACAATAATAATTTTATTATAACAGGTTCCATTTGGAGAAATAAGTTCAGTCCGAGATTGGCTGGGCATTGAAGGACCTGTTGGAAAGCCTCCCGTGGAGCTTCCAAACAGGCAAGTGCTGGGGTTCAACTGCACTAGGACTGAGGTAACCTATGAAGAATAAGAAAATTTAATAGGTCAATTATTTCATACTAGCTGTTGCCCACGGCCCCGCCCGCGTGGGACTCGGCTATATCGCGCCAAAATGTAGCTCTTATTCGACCCCCGATTCGATTTTAACAATATCCATACAATATTTCATTAAATTCGGTCCATCAGGTCAGGTCCATGGCGTAATGGTTAACATGTCTGACCGCTACTTAAGAGGTCCCGGGTTCGATCTCCGGTCAGGTCAAGATGAAAAATGATCTTTTTCTGATTGGCCTGAGTCTTGGATGTTTATCTATATAAGGTGAATTTAAATCAACTGCAAATACTTTAAGGGCAGATTCAGACCACTAAATTGAACAACTTTCCCAAATAAACTTATGTCGTATTACAATCTATCTGTAGGTAATTATTGCAGATAAGTGGTTCAAGGTTTTGGGGTCTGCTAAAGCGAATATGTAGAACACCAGAAGATTTCTTCAGAACCAGTTTTGTCTACAATTATTTGCCACAGCAATGGATGAAAAACAATGGTGCCAACATTACACCAGGGGAATTTTCTGTAAGTTGTCTCATTTTCTTTCGTATCGAGTGTGTTAGTTCTCCTATAATAATAAGGTACAGAGATGTGACGACCCCTTCGCCCACTGGGTTCTTCCATTGTATTTAGTCAACGGAGAGGAAGCCCCTGTTCCTAGTCTTCGATCTTCGCTTCACCAAGGTCGGAGTGGAGACCATGAGGCGATAAGAAGGGGGCCTTGGGTTAGTCGGTAGGCCAGAGTGGAGTCGCAAGAGCTTTATGATCTGAGTGCCTCTGAGGGTGGAAGTGTATTACGCGCAATAGCGCCCTCTGTACTTTTAGCTTAGCCGTTCTAATGGTGTCCACCAATTTACCATCTGCCACACAAATAATTATTAGGTTTCCGACTTTCTACCACAATAGCCCAGTTTAGGTTCATTCAATAGAAAATAAGAAATACATAGTAGAGCAGTGACCCAAAGAGTGTCCTGATTTTTCGAACATGACATGACATATTAAAGCTACTAAACTACCTCAGGAGATTATAAAAAACCGTAGACTAACTGTTAAATACAAAATACATAGATCCTCCTTGTGATAATATATATATTATCACAAGGAGGATCTATGTATTTTGGCTCCCTTCTTTCCCTACCGAAAAGCTAGTCTTATAAGACTAGCTTTTCGGTAGGGAAAGAAGGGAGCCTCAATCCTCTACTTGTTGTTTTAGTCTCTGCCTCTCAACACTGCTTAAATCGCTAATATGCTATTGACAGTGTTGTAGGTCATTGTGATATCATAGCAATCCCAGTCAAGGTTTGGGTAGTGGAAAACGGTTTTTATTAAATAAATAAAATCTAAATGATAATTTAGCATCGCCATAAATTAAAAAAGGTATTACTGATTTGTTTTAATATTTTTCAGATAGCTCTAATGACGCCGCTCTTCAACATTTGTGATCCCGCATTAGTCAGAGTCCTACAGCTGTATGAAGTGAAGGTGATCGTTGCGATTGGCAAGTTCTGTGAAACAAGAGCTCTTAAAGTTTTAAAAACACATTTACCTGATAGTTCCATTCAGGTATGTTATTATTAATTTAATTACGCGACTGCGTAGAATCGAATTAAATAAAATTTAAAAATAAATGGTTTTAATGGAAATAATGTGCACGCGCCTTTAAAAAAAAATCTAGACAAACTACAAAATAGATCAATAAAGACACGTAAAAAATCAAAATATGCCTTTGTTGATTTTCAGGTTTTGTATCTACCACATCCGAGTCCGAGGGTTGTCAATAATATAGACTGGGACGAGAAAGCTCTTGAATGTTTGAAATCATTCAACCTTCTGCAATATTACACAAACTGAGCAGTAAGCTTTGTGGAGGTGGACTAACGGGTAAATCTAACTTGATTTATTACTTTTATTATTTTCGGATATATACGTAGTTCTGTGTGTATCTGACAAACAATAAATGGGCATAATAAGATGTTTCAATAAATAAATAAATTACACGTGATCGATTCTTGCAGAGGCTTTGTTTGTAGGCTAAAAACAGGCTACTACTGTGTACAGAGCAGTTTTATTAACAGCTTTATATTTATGATCCATCTGATTGAAAGCAAGTTACTTACAACTCCAGGAGTGTCACGCGCGCATTGCTGCTGTTTATGACAGACCTTGTACCTATATATCTGTTAATATCACTTTGGACTTTAGAGTAATGATGTTTGTTGTCAATTGTTGCAGATGTCACATTTTACCATTTGTATAATCAGTGCAATAAATAAAAAAAATGGTTGATTTTATGAGAAGAGCTCTTGAACTGGCTAAGGAAGCTATGGCAGCCCAGGAAGTTCCAGTTGGATGTGTCTTCACAATCGACGGGAATATTGTTGCGGAGTCACGCAATACTGTGAATATTACCCGTAATCCAACAAGACATGCGGAAATTAATTGTATAGACTCTGTTTTAGAGTATTGTAAGACAAATAATATTGATTATAAGGTTTACTTTAGTTTGATAAGTGTATATGTGACTGTGGAACCCTGTATCATGTGTGCAGCCGCATTAAACAATCTAAATATAAAAGAAGTTGTCTATGGTTGTGCCAATGATAGATTTGGGGGGAATACTGTACTAGATGTCAGTGAATTTTATGGTCAATCTTATACATTGACTGGCAATGTGTTGGCAGAAGAAGCCATGGATTTATTAAAACAATTTTATAAGGGTGTTAATCCCAATGCCCCCGAATCAAAAGCAAAGAAGAAGAAAGAAGTGACGAAAATTTAGCCCTTTTCAAAAATAAATTGATTTAAACATGCATGCCGTGCAGCCCCAGTGTAAGTACCAAGTAAGTCAAAGTTCGAATCCGCGCGCGGTCCGCAAATTTTTTTTTTAATCTATGAAGTAAGTACATTGTATAGCATAGATAAAAAAATGCCAGGGTAGACCGCGCGCGGTATCGATCATTTGTTTGGTATAGGACAGATTCTGGGATAGGACGGATCTCTCTCAACTATCTGAATTTTTCAAATAAAATTTATAATAATATATTGTTTAGTACAATAAAAATAAAACTATACCATAATCAAACCTACAGGTATAAAAATCTCATGTAAACATTAAGCTTTTTTAAGCTTCAGTTATACTTTTATTATATATGTATAGTATATAGTATTAAATGGAAAAATAAACGAAACAATGGCATGCCTATTATATTTTTGTATACAATAAAAAAAAAAAATTACCAACATTGTATTATTATTATCATCTATGTGTTACCTCTGTTGCATACCATAGACTGCATATGGCTTTGGTGGGGGTCCGCTGAAAAGTCCGTTTTTTTTTTCAAAGAGCATTTGGAGATATATTAAGGCAGGCATTTACTTTTAAGACCGGCCACTTGCCCTACATCAATCTTCCCGTGATTAATATAATTTTTCCCACATGATTTGTTAACATAATCACAGTTTTTCATAAGAATTACAAATATTGTGTAAAAATATGCTTATACATAATATATCGTGATGTATTTTTTCAACAGAATTACAAATATTGTGAAAAATTTGTAGTTTTATTCTGTTGAAAAACTGTGATGAAGAGTCGTATAAAAATTATAGGAAAAATATTATTTGTGTAGGATGTACTAACCTCGATTATATTTGCTTAGAACATATTCAAAGCCTATAATAATACAATAAAGATTTTAACCCATTTACTTTCACATTAACTATAACAAATATAATTGTTTACCAGTAATTATTGCACAATTTAGTTCCAAAAGTGTAAATAAAAGAATTGTTATATATCTTGATGTCTTACTATGTTTAATAAGTCCGCAAATTATTACAATCCCTGTTAGATTATGTCTAAATCAGCAATACATATATGTACTAACTTTTTACAATATTCTACTCGACACATACCATTGGTTATAACTAATTTAAAAAGCTATGCTTAACAAACCCAACAATAACAATAAAATATATGCAATTGCTAAAATTCATACATAATTATAACTTTCATACACTTTAGCTTAACTAAAAATAATGCATCTCACTGCATCAACATAAAAGTGAGATCCTTATTTTGTAATACATGTACATTTCAAACGAGCCACTAATGACAATATCCACAAGGACATCACAGAAAAATTTCACTAAACCTAATATGAGATCTCACAATTACATTCCCACAGTGAAATAAATCAGATAGAGTTTGTACAATTACAGGGTATATATTATTACATGTAATTAAATTAGGCAAGTAACTAAATGCATTATGCTTACTACACATCATAACTTCCTGGATAAAAAGATACACATAAGTAAATACTGTTACAAGCTAAGTCTAAATTTAAGAGATTGTGCATTATATTATTCTGGGCTGTGGAATCCATTGACAAGTGGGTATGCAGGTTCTAATTCTTCATTATCAATTCCATTCTGTTCATGATCTTGAGTTCCATTGGATAATTCCTGCAAAGACTGAACTGTAGGCTGGTCTACAGGGCTTATACTACGGCTGGATGTACTGCAGCTATTAGAACTGGAAGAACTGTCACTTTCTGAATCCTCACTGGATGATGCTCGCGATGTCTGGCGCAAGTGATCATTCTCCAACTGCAACTTCTCGTTTGATAACTTGAGTTGTAGAATCTGTTCTTCTTGTTCTTTTAATTTCTGCATGATGTCATTCAGGGACTGTTCCTCGGCTAAGCTGGATACAATAGATGTTCCAGAAGTATCCCTCTCAGTTACCATGCTATCCCTATCAGTTGCTGATGTGTCTTTGTCTGTTTCAACCATCTCATTATCCACAGTTTTTGGTTTTAAACGTTCTGTTCGTTTCACTAATGTATCATACTTGGCTTCCAGTAAAAGATATTCTTGAATTAACTCGTTTTTGGACATGTTAGATAAACGCTCACTTTGCGCGTCCTCATAAACACTAGAAAACTCTTTAGTAAGATATTCTTCTTCGTCCTCGGGTAAGGAGAAAAAATAATTTTCCTCGGAATCCACACTAAAACTTGAGTCACGTGTACGTGCGGAGGGTGTACGCAAAATATATGAATTTTCTGGTTCAGGTTTGTGTATTTCCATTAAAAATTGGTTGTTGTTGAAGGGTGCCCGAGTCTTAGCCATAACAATTTTTCGAAAACGATTATTTCTTTTAGTTTTATCATTTTTTCGACGATCTTGCCAAGGGGCAAAAGGCTTTAGAACTTTGCGTTTGGATTTCCCGCGACGTCGTTTTTTCTTTACATTCCCTTCAAGTTTAGGCTTTTCAATTTCTACCATAGATGGCGCTTCAAGCAAGGAAGGTTGCGTCTCATCGCCATCTTTTATTTCTGTTATGCTATTTACATCCATTTTTCGGAATAGGTAAGTAATTTATATACTTTAGGTAATTTGAATGATAAAGATATTAGACTCACGGTTTTCTTCAATGACTTCTAGACCGAAGATTTTAAATAAAACTTGATCAAGACACACACAAAAGACAGAGCTCTAAGCAGCAGTTTAGCGTTTCAGCCATATTTAATTATTTATTTATTTAAATTATTTTGATCTAGTGTTGCCAGATTAGAATATAAAGTTCGAGTTGCCATAAAGGATAATCCATGGATCTACTACGAGCAAAGAATTTATATACAACACTAGAATGCTTACGAATTATAGTATCTACACACGCTCCGATTTGGTTGGTGCCAACCATTCGACCACGGCCAAATCGGAAAGTGTAGATAGTGGTCGGTCTGACATAATTATTTATTATTAATATTGGTCAGACGTGGTCGGATCGCCGGCGCATCCGACAAGTCAACCGTCCAACCATATTGGAACGTCTGGAAGCTTTGTTCCGACCAAATCGACTCAGTCGCATTCGCAACGCCGCCGATGTAGGACGTCAACATAAACGTTATGGCTGTAATGTTCTCTATTTCTATAGTAGAATTTTATTTTATATTGTATGATTTATTTCTCGCTTAAATGTACATAATAATATAAAGTAAGTGGAATTACATAATTCAGTAAGTATGTAGATAAACCCAGGCTGGGTGTTGCGAAGTCTTTGAATTGGTACTAAAATTAAAATTTATACATTGCAATTTAATTAATATCGAAAAATAAAATAAAAATAATGTAGGGGTGATGTAGCGACAATAGTTGCCGCAATAACGCTATTTTAGCATTATTTTATAATGGTACCGGTATGTAGCAATCTTGGAATGGTTGCTACATCGGTTCCGATTTGGCTGACGCCAGCCAAATCTGAACGTCTGTTGATACTATAATAATAATCGCAAAAAACAACATTCAAAATTAATAGTATGAACACAACATTGCTACAGATTGTCCGACGGTTGGCCTTCCAGCCGTCAGTTGACTTTGCTCTGTAGGTAGTAGTGAACGGACGTCATGCCACCTGATACCGTCGATACATAAATATGATGCCACCGGTACCATAATCAAATAATGCTAAAATAGCGTTATTGCGGCAACCATTGTCGCTACATCACCCCTACATTATTTTTATTTAATTTAATTTTTCGATATTAATTAAATTGTAATGTATAAATTTTAATATTAGTACCAATTCAAAGACTTCGCAACACCCAGCCTGGGTATATCTACATACTTACCGAATTATGTAATTCCACCTACTTCGTATTATGTACATGTAAGCGAGAAATAAAGAAATAAATCATACAATATAAAATAAAATTCTACTATAGAAATAGAGAACATTACAGCCATACATTCATGTTGACGTCCTACATCAGCGGCGTTGCGAATGCGATTAAGTCGATTTGGTCGGAACAAAGCTTCCAGACGTTCCAATTTGGTTGGACGGTTGGCTTGTCGGATGCGCCGGCGATTCGACCACGTCCGACCAATATCAATAATAATTATGTCGGATCGACCACTATCTACACTTTCCGATTTGGCCGTGGTCGAATGGTTGGTACCAACCAAATCGGAGCGTATGTAGATACTAATTAATCCTTATTACTCTCCTGCAAAGTTGATTTTTCTTTAAAGCCTACATACAAATACCTAACGTTCCAGTAAAAGGTCCAAAATTTGTAGGTGTCCCTTTTCCTCTTGAATTTTATACAACCTACTAGAAAGAGACACCTACAGGTTTTATTTCGGAACGGCTTTTGGCCTCCGTAAGCATTCTAATGTTTTATATAAATTCTTTGACTACAAGAGATAGGCGCACCCTACACGCTCATGCGTGCATGATGAAAAACCATCAAACAAAGGGATGGTACTCGAAAGGTGAATTGAATCGACTGATTTCTTAGTATTAGTATAGTAGAAATTGAAAAACCTATACTTGAAGGGAATGAAAAGAAAAAACGACGTCGCGTGAAATCCAAACGCAAAGTTCTAAAGCCTCTTGCCCCTTGGCAAGATCGTAGAACTTACTCACTGGATCTTGCATGGTTTTAAGAGACGGTAGTAACCCCCATGGTGGTAACGTGGTAAGGCACGTTTGTGAAGTGTTCGGCCAGCGTATGGTAGGGGGTTAATAGGGGCCTAAAAAAAAGAAAGCCCTTGTTTCCAACGCCGTAAAATATAAAAAAAAATAGCTGTCATTTTGCTTTTCTTTGTCATTTTCGTAGTTTGTTTGTTTTGTTTTTGGTTTGTTTTTGTTTTATTGGTTGTCGTCAGTTGGTCAGTTGTCGTTTTTTTCGTGCACACAAAATAAATTCTCTCTAATTTCAGTGGCTTGTGGCACAAAACACAAAATACTAATGTATTGCAAATTACAAATTACTTATGTTTGTTGTTAATTTAATATCTACTACGCTGTACGAATAGTAAGTAAATCACGTCCCTAAAAGTTAAGTTTGTGTCAAAGACAGATCAGCTGCGCTGCGAGAGAATCACGGTTTCACGAATTGTTCTTCAGTGGCTGAGAATTAATTTGGAAGCTAGAGGTATCGTAAATAGGTAATAAGTTTTCGGTTTTATATTTTCAATTAATTACGCAATGATCATATTATGTCATACACAAGTAGCCTAATATTACATATACACTATCCCTGGCTTGTTTATCGTTCTAAATCTGGTAACGTTATCGCCGGCAAACAGAGGTATTGATACTTGTCCAGCTACCTATCGATCGTTATAGGATGACTCACTAAGACCATGTGGAGTCCAGATGGGTCCAAGCCCCGGACTGAACACTTACTTTGCTCCTAGCGCAGGCCCAAGCCAAGTACAGAGATAAAGGTATACTTTTCAGATGGTCCATAGCCATCAGGTTGAGATTTGATTATGGAATTTGATTTTTGTATATTACTTGTCATTAAGATGAGACGATGCTAAAACATTCAACCAACTTTCAAAACTGCAATTTAGTTGTAATTTGCCTACTAAATTGTATAAAAACAACATTTATTATTTACACGATTGACCAAAAAGGAGATTAATGTTAACAGGATTCATGTATGAGAAAAGTACCTATAACCACAGAATACTTAATAGTACTAATAACGTCCATGATGTGAGTTTAGTTATTCCAACTTAAGTCTTGAATGGCTTATGTATCTTTAAATTTTGGCTGAGAAATCTAGTTAAGAATCTGTCTCATATCATAGTATTACATCTTCTTTACTATTATTGGTATTTATTTATTTACAGGTGGTATGTATGTATATTTTATACATTTATTTAAGTAGGTTTATTAATGTGAGTGTCTATAATTAGGTCTTTAATTAGTCTTTAATTTATTAATTATCTTTGTGCATCGCTCGCGCTCCAATGTTTCTTGTTTCTCTCTACCCTAAGGTTGGCTGGAAGAAATTGCATTAGCGATAAGTCCGCCTTTGTACTAATTTTTATCTATGATCCTGTACAATCCAATGATGTATTTTTGTAATTGGTGCAATAAAGTGTTTATTCATTCATTCATTAAGTGCTCTTTGATTTTGCTTCATGCCAAGTTTCATGGTTTTTGTTCAAATGGTTTTGAATACGCAAATTTTGAATTTGCAACATTAAGGTCATATATTTTGAGACTGTAGACCTGAGTATATGTTATGAATTTCAACTTGATATGTTCATGCATTTCTCAGTAAAAAAGTTCGGCAGACAGACAGATGGACAATAAAGTGATCGTATAAGGTATATATAAACTCATTAGGTTTCATAAATTTAAATAGTATTATTGATTATTACTTTTCAACATTGCGTATCAGAACGGCAATTACCTAATAAACATTTTTCTTTTTTTATTTCATTATTTTTACTGAAACTTGCCTTGCCTTTACCCTTACAAAATGTTTACCATATTTTGAATATTTTCAGTGATACACAACAGATGTCTGGTACATCATTTTTATTAAAAGTTAACAGTGGAACTGAACATTAAATGCCAGAAACAGGTAAGAAAATTATTATAAAGGTCAGATTATACCAAATATTTACAATTAAAAACTAAGTTTCAAATATTTATTATATTATAAATTTATAATACACTAGCTGTTCCCCGCGGCTTCGCCCCGCGTGGGACTCGATTATATCGCGCCCAAAAGTAGCCTATGTTTGACCTCAGGTCGTTAACTACATCCCTACCAAATTTCATCACAATCGGTCCAGCAGTTTAGCCGTGAAGAGGTGACAGACAGACAGACTTTCGCATTTATAATATTAGTATGGATTTGCATGCTTTAATAATGGCTAAATAGGCTTGTCCAAAATATAATTTTTTCATCTTTGTTAAACCTTATTTAAAGCAAATAAATTATTTTGAATTTTGAATAATGACACATATTTAGGACATTAAAGGTAGGCGCAGACTTAGACGGGCCGCAGCGTGCCGGGCCCGGCTGCATCACAATACAAAATGCGTACTTAGCACACTGGTGGCCGGGCCGCATCGCATTGACGGATTTGAGATCAGTGTACAGCGAGATGTTGTTGCATATGTACATTATGAATAGGTCGGACGAAGAGTTTTCTATTTTAGGTTTCCTTTTTTTGTACCTCAAAATGCAAAGGGAACAAAAATGTAATTATAGAAAATAAGTTAATGTTTTTAAGTTATCCGACTTTATTAAAAATAGATACGTTGAGGCTGTTGGGTGTATTAAATGCTAAAATATAATTTTGGTAAATCATAGGTACTCGTCATCACACCACACAATATTGATTAGATCAACAAAAATCGTTGGGCGCGTAAAATATTATATTTACTAAGGTTAGGCTACGTTACGTTAATAATTATAAATAATATTTATAATGTCATATGTAAAAATACATATAAAAGTCGAGTCCGTATAGGTTATTTTATGAGTTCCTTTTTTGCCTTTTGAAGTACAAAACCCTAAAAATGTAATAATTGAAAATAATAAACACGTTCGCATGTGCGCGCAATCCGCCCGCTATAGCACACTGACGGGGCGCAGTTTGCCGCGTTAAAAAAGCCTGTTTAATAGATCTATACTTCTTTACCATAGATCATGTACCTATAGATGTAGATTTGTCATTTGGTGCAAAAATGAGATGGCAAAAGTCCAAGAAAGGAAAGTCCATGAGAATGATAAGGACCAAAAATACATTTTCTTTTCTTTGTTTAGCCAACTCGATGCCATACAAAAACTTAGGCCAATCAAACAGTGAAATTCTTTGTTTTAATAATGTTCATTTTAAAGACAGACTCGTTTTAAATAGTATGAACGAGAATGGCTGGACCGATTTTGATGGAACTTTCACTTACACATAGCTGATAAGAAGTAACATAGACTACATTGATTTAAAAAAATAGTAAACTGCCAACTAAATAATAACTTTTTAATTAAATTCTGAAAAATAATAATTAATATTATAATTAAGAATTTTTTATTGTCATTGTGTAAAGAAAGTGTTTAATCTTTTTTTTAATGCAGGTGTACCTATACTTGAAAAGATAGGGGATGATAAATCTATAAATTTCCGTCCCTCTCCAAACTTCAAACAAATGAAGAAATATTTTAAATCCAAAGTAGAAGCAGAATGCTCGGGGGCTGGGGCTACTAGCCCAAACTCGGATCTAACACAATCCAAAGAAATTAAAAAAAATGCAAATATCATGGTTCAACCACCACTGCCCCCTGATACACCTCCATCAGATTACCCACCCGGCTTCATTAAAAAAGAAATTGTGGACGATGGATATGAAGACACACAGAGTGTTACACAAAATACCCAAATCGAAACACAAGACAAACAAGAAGAAAAGTTTAAAGTTCTATCTCTGAAGGACGAAAAACCGAAGAAAAAAAAAGAACTATGTAGGGATTTTGCTAGAGGAAATTGCACATGGAACCCGTGCAGGAAAAGTCATGAGATAGATATGTCACAACTTGACACTGTGTACAACTTCTGCATAGATTTTGCAAATGGCAAATGCTGGCGTCCTACTTGCAGATTTGTACATGCGACAACATTTGAAAAGGAAAACTATTTCCGAACTGGGAAGCTACCACCTCACTTGCGTCCAGATATACCCGTTAAGAAACACGTACGTGCTACTCCAAAACAGCTGCAACAGATGTCTAAGGGTAAGTTTTGTGATCGTATCATATCTACCTTATTCTACCCACTGCTCGCATTAGGCAATTTAATATATAGTATTAAGAGTAGTTAAAGAGGCGTCGACCAGACTTATAATTAAGGAGACTACAGACGGATTGTCGTCGAACTAACTCGAAATAGCAGCCCATTTGGGTGTGTTTTGGTGTCACATGGTTGGCTACGTCTGTAGTTCTTTTCGATCATTCCATGTCTGTTGTCTGTCCGGTGGATAGCGGGAATTATTTATAAAATGCGTGTCACTGTCCACCAGTGGTGGCCAACAGGAATGTTTCAAAATGTTGTGGCGTTGTCCTCCAGTGGGATCAACTGCACAAACTTCAGAAATTATTTTGGTGGCAACGGAAGTGGGGGACAAAGGGACTGATCGGTTCTCTTTCTCTTAAGTATAGGGCGTCAACATTGTACTTTTAAAAATACCTATATGCCAATTAGTAGGCAAACAGGAATACCGCCCATCTGATCTTATGGAAAGTGGTTACAATACAACATTTAAATTTTCACCAAAACCTTTCAAGTGGTATATCAAAATGCAAGGTTTAAAAATTATGTTACATAAATATTGTTTAATAACTCATACTATATATATATATATATATCTAGCATATCGTCAGCATAGTCTAGTATCTCTTATAAATGGATTTTCAGGTGAATTCTCACTTTGTACGCTTTCTCTTACAGTAACTGTTGCTGCGACAGTTCAGCCTTTGCCTGCTTTACCCATAGTCGGTAACACACCTGATTTTCGTACTAGGTATGTAAAAAAATATATTCTTTAAATTTAAATATCGATCTTACGATCGAATGTGCAGTGATTGTGAGGAAGAGACGGAGGTTTTCTAATCAGTCCAGCAGTTTTGAAGCCAAAAGATCAAACAAACAAACAATCAAATCTTTCCTCTTTATAATATTAGTATAGATGAATTAAGTTCTCTCTTTGAACATTGTGATCATAGATTGTGGTTCTGTTGTGAACAGTAGACCTCGCGACCCTCTTCCTATTTCCCTTTTTTCATAACTATATACCTACATATATGCAATTCTATTCTAATTTTTTTGTCGTCTATTCTCAAAAGAATTTCCTTTCATAGTTACTACCTATTCTTTTAATTTGCAAAAGAGCCATCTTGCGGAACCTGGACATAAACAATATAACGCTATAGCAAAATTCCCCCCATATTTGCCCCCATTTACCCCCAATCAAAAAAAAAAGCTCTCGACAAAAAATCAAGTAAATCACGGAACACATGTGCACACAAGTTTCATAAGGATCCGTTTAGAAATGCGACCTCCAGCCCGGAACAAACAGACAGACAGACATCCGGACAAAAGCAAAATTGGCCACTCTGGAAATGGAGACTCACTCGCTCGGTAAACTATTGTAAATTACGAAATTTTTAAAAGGATAGTGTGGTGCATCAGAATAAATAATATGACTGGAGTTTATTCAATGAATACCATTTTGAAGAAAAGTTTGAGGACTTCCTTAAGGTGTCCTCCAATAAGTTTGAGTGGAGGCTACCTATTAGGTTACGTTAAGGAATACGAGTGTTAAAACAAAATCATTTTATAGCATTCGCTGTCCTTCTGTTTGTCATCTTATTGTATCTCTTTAATCGTAATATGTTTTTCTATTGCCACTATAACAGCAAATACCCATTTAGATTCATGTATACGGAATTCTGCGCGTATCTTTGTGCATTTATTAGTTTGAAATTGATATTCTTATTAAATTTTTTGGTTTGTTTCCGTTGAGTCACACCAAGATTTGAGTTTTTTTCCTGAATGAGCAGCAGTTTTACTGATTTTGGTGAGACTCGACGAAAACAAACCAATTTTGTTTTTCTCTACAAACGTGCGAGGGTAGAATTAAAATATGTTAATATTTATAATTTGTAAATCCTACCGGCCGTAACTTATTTCATTCCCGATAATTCGAAATATATGTAGGTAAGTACAACTTATTAAATTATAAAATCAGCATAATGTATCGTGTGGTGTTTTCGATATTTTTTATAAATGTTCCCGGGTTGAGATGCGGATTTGTTTCTGGCACTGACTGTGCATATTATGCCAGTTAAAGCCTTTAGACTCAATACAGAGACGCGCTTTAAGAATTGTTGACGATCCCAAGATTACAAACGGTAATTAGCCCTTTAAAATGAGAGACTGCGTCCTTATATGTGTTCTACTGTTTGTACAGTGGGTTGTTCGACATGATGCCAACAGCCACCTTCTATCATCGCACCTCCCGACACCGTCAGGGAGTTCACCCTCACATTCTGGACCTAAAGGTGTCACGAACAGTACGCTTTAAGAGGAATTTTATCCTGCGTACTCTGAGATTATGGAATAAACTTCCTGCCATTGTTTTCCCAAGTGACTACAACATGGGGGTCTTCAAGAAGGGCGTAAATAGATTCCTTCAGGGTCGTGCTCACAATGCTCCTGGTATTGCAGGCGCCTAATAGGCTGCGGTTACCGCTTCCCATTAGGTGGGCCGTACGCCTATTTGCCTACTCAATAGTCAAGTCAAAAACGTCAAGTCAGTAGTTAACTCTAGTCGTCCACTATTGAGTCAATTAGTAGTAGTATTGCAGGCGCCTTATAGGCTGCGGTTACCGCTTCCCATTAGGTGGGCCGTACGCCTATTTGCCTACTCAATAGTCGTCAAAAACGTCAAGTCAGTACTGACTTGACGTTTTTGACTTGACTTAAGTAGAACTGAAGAGATTAATAAATTAAAATACTTGTTTCCAGGGCCAAACAAAAATATTAAAAAAGAAAAATAACGGAGTCATCATAATTTTGTGTTACTGATGTTAATTTTGGGTTACATGGTCCGACCATGAATACTCTCGGCCTTTAACGTGGAGATGGCAGCCGGAACCGAAGGCTTAACTTCGGAAGCACGGAATATCTTTATTAATAGACAATAGGTAGTTCAAGACTTCAACCAAACTGGACACAACTAAACAAAGCATGCTTCCCGTGGATATCGAGCCCACGACTCGCGGGTGTCCAGTGTTTTCCGTGGTCCACCACATACTAGGTGAACTCAGCTCACGATGTATTAAACCGCGGGTACTGTTAACCACTTTTAGATTTTGATTTGTTATTATTACTTTCAGTTGTGCTCCACCTTTGCCGCCCATAATGATTCCACCAACCACTATAGACCAAGGGATAGCCAACAACGTGTTCGCCCCGCCACAACCACCCCCACCAACATCGCCACCTAAAACGGATTGCAAAGAATGTAAGTCCCCTTTTTATGTCAGATAATTTCCTGTAGCGATTTTGTATGACAAACCTGTACAGAGCCCCCGGCAAATAGTAAGAAAAATAAGAAATTCCATATAAAATTCTAACACATAGTCGTTAGCGTAAACGTTTATGAAATCTCGTGGTAGGGGATTATTGGCATCCAGGACCAACGGCTTGACGTGCCCTTTGCAGCAGAGTATCATTGTTATCAGCCTTACCCTATTCATACGATCCGGCCAGACGTGGATGACAAAAGTTAATAATGTTGACGATTTAATGACCTCGTCAAATTAAGTTGCTTACTTGATGAAATGCGACCATTTCATTCGTAAATGATAATATTCCCATGACATACATACATCGAATACTCGGAATAAATTGAGAATGGTCATTTTTAAAACTTGCCCTGACTCGGGATCGAACCCAGAACCGTTCGAAAAACGTCTGTTTATTTATTTATGTAACAGTACTATTACTAATTCTGTGATATAACTTTATTTGGAATAGATGATACAATCGTAAACAAACACTGTTGTTTTTACATTTCAGGCGTCGATGTGCCGCAGGAACGGGAACATGAAACTAATACGTGTTGCACAAAATGCAAGCTTGCTAAAATAAGGTAGGTTCACCTATTTTTTTTTTTATAATTATAACTTGCTATTGGAAAGATGTAACTGGATTATTATTTTCACAATAGAGTTTAGGTGAAATTCCCGAGCTTGTGCTTTACTCGGCTTACCCGTGATTAATATTCCAACTACACATCATATAATACACATAACATAAATACATAGACGACCTCCATGGCTGGCGTATTGGTTATAACATACCTGTCCCCTACTCAGGAGGCCCCGGTTTCAATCCCCGTTCAGGTCAAAATGAAAAATGTGCTTTCTCTGATTGGCCTGGGTCTTGGATGTTGGTTTATCTATATATGTATTTATTATAAAATATAGTATCGTTGAGTTAGTATCCCCATAACACAAATCTCGAACTTACGTTGGGGCTAGCTCAGTCTGGGTGATTTGTCCCTATATATTTATTTAAGTCCTTGCACCACAGAATACTTAATAGTACTAACGTGCTTGCACAAACTTACCTACACCACACTTCTACCTACTACAACAGCAACACACAACCAAACTCAAATCTTGACATCTCTCTGCTTTGTACGGCAAATACTTACGGTATCTTTTCTGCACTGATTCTGTCAGCGGCCATGAGATATTTCAAACGCAGTCGCTAGCGTCTGCGTTTATAAAATCTTATGGTATGGGGACTGTGGTTAAGAAGTCAATTTTTAGTGCTACTTTAATGGTCAGTAGATGACGCTTCCTACGCTACGAATTAAAATATCTGGTACATATCTAATTCGCAGGCGGCCCAAACAAACACTACTATGCAATGCAAAAATGTAAAAAAAATATGTATATAGCAATTGTAATTTTACTTGTAAGAAGCAGATTAATACAATTTATTATTTATATCTAGTCTTCTTAATTTTAATAATGACCTCGACGACGTCTTGACAGTAATGTACCTACTATAACTATGGCCGTGAATATGTGTTGGTTGAGTGCTAACTATAGACTTGAGTAAAACTATATTGTACCTAGACGTAAATCTATGTATATAAAAATCAACTGCTTTTCGTTATTCCCGCTAAAACTCGAGAATGGCTGGACCGATTTGGTTGATTTTGGCCTTGAAATAATTGTGGAAGTTCAGGTAAGGTTTAAACGGTACGAAGTTTGGCGGGTCAGTTAGTAACATATATTTTTGAAATATAAAATAAAGATAATCTACTATGCCGGTAATTCCTAATCGTAGGGCGAACAGCTGAGCAAGTCTCAGTTTGGTCTCAGTCGACTTTGTCAGAGGCGCAGTTGTTGTTGCAGCGTGTCGTCGTTCAGGGTTGCCCGTTGACGTTAGACGTGCAAATAGTATGTCCTATGAAATATTTGCGCAATACACACACGCATGACACAAAATAAAATTAAACTCTCATATTTTATGTCTATACTTAACGTTTTTATGTCTATACTTAACATATTTTTTCTTCTTACAGATACAAAGAAAATATTTTAGAAATAGAAAATATTGAGAAATCGACACTAACAATAAAGAATCAAATTGAATTATTGGACCAAAGGAAAAATAAGTTGCTGGCTATTCTATCAAAAGCTTTGTTGAAAGACATGTCCAATTAAGTTAACTACTAAGGTTTCATGAAAAGTCTAGTTTCATGTGGCCAAAATGGAGTCGGCGCTTGTAGGCCTGATGGAAGGACGACGTAGTGACGTAGTAGAGCTGATGTTTATTGACTATTTTATTGAATAAAATCTTTTTTTTATATTAAGTTTATTAGATCAAGCATTTATCGTTTCACTAACTGTTCTTCGTCCGAGCGTGTTTCCCGGTTGCATCTTCAGCTTACGCTTCAGAGCCCAGAGTACACTATTAATCATCGTCCTGATTTGGCGAAACTGGTTATTACAGTGGAGCGACTTCCGTCTGACCTACGGAACCCTTTTTACAGGGAAACCAGACCCACAGAAACATGATCCGGGTGTGTTAGTGGCCAACACTGTCAGATTTTTCAGGCTGTCTAAAGGCATCTGATCCAGTTAGTAAGGAAGACAGCGCAATACATGATGTAAGGCGATATCTCCCTTACTCACTGGATCTTGCTTGGTTTTAAGAGACGGTAGTAATAGTAACCCCTCTGAATTGACTTGACTGTGAGTTCTATGACTCGACTAAAAACAACAATAAAAAACTGGGCATTTCTAGAAATATTACATACTAATTGATAACCTCCATTTTTTGAAGTCGGTTAAAAATAAGCTATAAGTTTGATTGTCATATTGTGAATTAATGCCACATAAAAAAAAATTACATGAAAACTACACTGGCAAAATAAGCATAATGATGCCACAGGGAAAGAAAAAAAAAAGGCCATAAAAAAAAAACAAATTTGTCAATGTCAGTCAACTTCAAAATCATGTTTAACCATGACATTGACGTTGGCACTTTGGCATGGCAGAATCACCGAGTTATATTTATTGTGCTTTAGTATTGTGATTGTGAGACATATTCTTTCTAATTTGTGGTATTTTGTGGATATTGTTGTAAACGTAGTGATTACAAACTCTTTGATTGTGGTAGCAAAGCCGATAATCTTCTTTCTATGTAATTTGTGGTTAAGGCTATAATTTAAAAGAAAGAACTTGATTTCTCTTGACTTGTGCTTTACCGTAGTGAAAGTGATTATCCTCTGGTGCTTTAGACATGTACACTACCCTGCCTACACCTATTTTATACACAAATTAGAAAAAATATTTTTAGTGGCTTCAGTGGCTTGTTATATAAAAACAACTATTCCTTTGTTAAAATTTTGTGACTAAATGATTGATAATTTTAATTAAGCAAGTATTAGACTCAACGTTGTGATGGCTGATGATATTCTTTTTGACTTACTTCATTCCGAAATAATCAATTATTCTCTTGAACAAACAAAAGATAATAATGAAAAAAAGGTAAAGAATTCCATTGTGTAATGTATAGTGATGAGTTTGTGAATTGTATTAATTTATACTACTAATAATAAATCAAAGTTGTGTTTGTTAGAACATGTAGTTGGAACACTTATAATTCGAGGACAGCTGGACCGATTTTCTTGGTTTTTAATTAAACCTAGGTTTAAAATAAACTAGCTTTTGCCCGTGGTCTCGCCCTGGTGAACTCCCCTTGGGAACAGTGCTTTTTCCAGGAATGAAAGGTACCCTATGTCCTTCTCCTGGTTCTAAGCAACCTCCACACCAATTTTCAGCCAAATCCTTTTAGCCGTTCTTGAGTTATAAATGGTGTAATTAACAGGACTCTTTTACATCACTACATAGTATAAAACAAAGTCACTCTCTCTGTCCCTATATCCCTTTGTATGCTTAAATCTTCAAAACTATGCAACAGATTTTGATGCTGTTTTTTTTAATAGATAGAGTGATTTAAGAGGAAAGTTTTTATGCCCATGTGAAGCCAGGGCGGGTCGCTAGTATATATTTATAATATAATAATACAGCCACATTAAAAAAAATCCTTTTTTTTAGGAGACTGATTTGTCTGTAGTGGAATACATTGGTTTTGCAGCTGGTTATAAAATAATGGAGAGGCTCACTAGAGAATGGCCAAGATTTAAGGATGAGCTGGATACAATGAAGTTCATCTGCACAGATTTTTGGACATGTATATATAAAAAGCAGATTGACAACCTTCGTACCAATCATCAAGGTGTTTATGTATTGCAAGACAATGCTTTTAGATTTCTCACGAACTTTTCTAATGGTCACCAATATTTGGAATATGCTCCCAGAGTAAGTACTTAACACTGTTTTAATCTGGACACAAAAATACAGATAAAAAAATTTACTGCGCGCAATTTCCTATTTCTATGCAAAAATATGGACAACTAGCTGTTCCCCGCGGCTTCGCCCCGCGTGGGACTTGGTTATATCGCGCCCAAAAGTAGCCTATGTTTGACCTCAGGTTGTTAACTACATCCCTACCAAATTTCATCACAATCGGTCCAGCAGTTTAGCCGTGAAGAAGTGACAGACAGACAGACAGACTGACAGACAGACAGACAGACAGACTTTCGCATTTATAATATTAGTATGGACTAGCTGTTCTCCTCGGTTTCACTCGGCATTAGTGTGTATGTACTATAGCCTATAACCTTCCCCAAGAATCAGGCTTTCATATACAAAAAGAATTTTGCAAATCCGACCAGTAGTTCTTAAGTTATAAGTGTTCAAACAAACAAACTCTTCAGCTTTATTATATTAGTATAGATTATCTATTGCATGCTTATTTTTCCTTGTCATATACTGCCAAACATTAGGAAAAATATTAAAAAATAGCAAGACTTAAAAACTATTAACTGGATTTTCATGTGGTTTTAACTAATAGATAGCGATTTCCAGGGAAAGTTTTTGGAATATACTACATATGCAGTTTTATATAAATTGATGAAAATTATAGAATATATAAAATAAATTAAATAAATATGACAATTTTTTTTTTAATTCATTTATGGCTCTGTATTCAAAGTGCTTTAAGGCATAATGGGAAAAAGTATTCTTTTACTTTTAATGATTTATTATTATCAGTTTCTTAATGTATTCAATCTGTTCTGTTTCAGTACGTGGCATATACATGTGGCTTAATAAGGGGTGGTTTGGCTAACCTATGTATCAACAGTGTGGTCACTGCAGAGGTGCAAAATATGCCATCTTGCAAGTTTCATATACATGTCCAAAGGTCATAATCATAATTATTTTCTATTTAACTAGTGTAAACTTATTAAAAATATAATAAAATAAATATAAGAGTAAAATATTTAAAAAAATAAATTGTGTCTATCAGTCAGTTTTTTTTCTGTAGAGACCATTAGTGATAAGAAGATATTATGAAATAAGAAATAGTATTCTGGCTATTTAGTACCAATTTAGTAATTAAGAAAGAGTCGTGGCGAAACTCCATACATCGTTTGTACGAATAAGAAATTGAAATACAGAGAACATAAAATAAATCGAATTAGTAAGAATACATAACTAGTAACATGTTTCCCACCACAAAAAAAAATTTTAAACCCAGGGTTTTTTAAATATTATTTTTTTTTAAAGGCGAGCTTTAGCTTCGTTTTCATTCGCCATTATTGTCGCAACTGAAACATTATGTCATCCTGACAGTTCTTAGCATTGTCAAAACGGTATTGACAGTTCATTATGGTAGGTTAGGTTCATAGATTAAGTAGTTGTACCTGTGATTAAGCAATTAATTTTTACTTGGTGAAAAAGTGAGATGACGAAATAGGGAAGTCCATGAGTAAGAAAAAGACCAACGATATTTTTTATATTTTTGTCTCTGTCAACGTGGCATTTTTTTCTTTGTTTGGCCAATTCGACGCCAAACAAAATCTTACACCAAACTAACAGTAAAATTATTTATTTTTTGTATTAAGAAAAATATTCATTTTAAGTAGTAGAATTTGTACGAAAGATACAAAAAATAAGGGCATTTGTTACATAAATTGTGTGGCTCAGGAACACATTCCAGGGTGCCTACCACCATCTCTTAAAACCATGCAAGATCCAGTGAGTTAGCGAGATGTCGCCTTACATCATGTATTGCGCTGTCTCACTTACTCATTGGATCTGGACAGCGTAATACATGATGTAAGGCGACATCTCTCTTACTCAATCGTTCTTGCATGGTTTTAAGAGATGGTGGTAGGCACCCTGGAATGTGTTCCTGAGCCACACAATTTATGTAACAAATGCCCTTTTTTTTTGTATCTTTCGTACAAATTCTACTACTTAAAATGAATATTTATCTTAATACAAAAAATAAATAATTTAACTGTTAGTTTGGTGTAAGATTTTGTTTTGTTTGACGCTTTAAGAGATGGTGGTAGGCACCATCTCTTAAAGCGTAATACATGATGAAAGGAGATGACGTCTTACTGTGTTACTCTGTCTCGCCTACTCACTCGTTATTGTATGGTTTTAAGAGATGGTAGTAAACCATTTGATAGTGAGCCTGCTTCTTAAAAAGTTGATGTTAACCCCCCCAGGTGGCTTACTACCATCTCTTAAAACCATGCAAGATCCAGTGAGAAAGCGGGACAGCGCAATACATCATGTAAGGCGACATCTCATTCACTCACTGGATCTTGCATGGTTTTAAGAGATGGTATAGCCCCCCAGGTACTAAATCGATGAATCTAACCTACCATAATGAACTGTCAATATCGCTTTGACAATGCTAACAACTGTCAGGGTGACATAATGTTTCAGTTGCGTTAAAAATGGCGAATGAAAACGAAGCACGAAGTAGACTTTTATAAAATGGAATATTTAAATAATCCCGGGGTTTAAAATTTTTTTGTGGTGGTAAACGTGTTACTAGTGAAGTATTCTTACTAATGCGATTTATTTTAAGTTCTCTATATTTAAATTTTTTATTCGTACAAATTCCGCCATCATTCTTTGGTCCTTCCAACCATACTATACTTGTGACATCACACCTAGAACCTTAGTCGACAGTTACGCCAACTGGTGAGCACAAAAACGGTAGCCCTGAGAGGAGAGACCCTCACCACAGAGTACTTTTGTGACCTCACCTCAGTATGTTGGTTGCTATTATTTATTTATTTATTTATCTATTAGCACATATTACAAACTGCAGTCACAAACAATACAGTTAATAAAAGGTTAATTTTGTTTCGAACTAGACTACAATCCTTAGATATATGTGCATAAATGCTTTTATATAACGAAAGACAAGATTATGATAAACAAGGTGTATCAATAACAATGTTGAATTATAGAAGTGCTTACATAATTAAAATTAATCTTAAAAAGATGAACAAAAGGTAACATACATATTAAAGATAGGTATCTACCCGAATACGGTACATTTAGACGCAACAAATGTCATTATAGTGCATCTACATAAGTATTGTAAGGAAATTTAACATTACATTTATGGCATAACGGATGTTATAATAGATACGAAAACCGTTTCAACATTTTACGTGACTATAAGTTTCGGTACACCAATTAGGAGACGTGATATTATAAGTACCTACCTATATAGCTTCATAATATAAATAAAATTTATAATAATATAAATAAATAAATAAATATTATCAAGCTATTATGTTCTTTTGTTTCTGTTCTCTCAACACACTCTCAAATATTCCAAACTACATATTGACTTGACAAGTGATATCCATACTACTAGATAATAGGCTACTTGACTCATCAATTTTAATGTGTAGCGACAGCGACACTAGCGCCACAACAAAACTACAAAAAGACGCTCAACAGATGGCGTTAAAACCAAAAAAATCGAGCTTAGTCTAAATCGCGCTTGTAAAAATTATAAGAATTGGAGCACAAATATAACCTCCGACAAGACATCGTTGGAGCCGCGGTACCCCAGAAGAAGATCTTCCCTTTGTGGCGGTCAAGCATATCTCTATCGCTTCCGTTACACTCCAAAAATGCAACAAATGTTCATTTCTCACAGTATTTGACCCACGAAACCAAAATATATCGTTTCCATTAAGAAAAATGCAAGATTTCCTCTATGGTTTAAACATATTCTAATCTTCTTTGTTCTAGTGGCCTACCACATCTAAAAACCATGCAAAATCCAGTGAGTAAGCGAGATGTCGCCTTACATCATGTATTGCGCTGTCTCGCTTACTCACTGGAACTTGCATGGTTTTAAAAAGGTTTTATTTCACCCCCTTGACCCTTCCGGTTGACTGATTGACCTAAAATTTGGTACACTCCTTTAGTTTTGACGACAATACAATAATAAATATGTTTTATGACTGTAAACCCAAAATGGCCGCCTATACAAAATGGCGGATTACATATTACTTCACAACAACCTCTTTATGGGTATCAAATGAAAGGGCTTTATTGGTAGAATAGAGCTCACTATAAAAAATAAAATTCAATATGGCCGCCGCCACGAAATGGCGGACTACATATTTTCCACAACTACCTCTATATAGGTGTCTAATAAAAGGGCTTGATTAGTAGAAAAGAGCTCATTCTGAAAAAATTAAATCCAAGATGGTCGCCGCCACAGAATTCATGTTTATTGAATAATTCACAATTATTTAATAAACCATGTAATAGTGAGGCATTAAATGAACTCTGTAGAATGAGAAGTATTATTTAGCATAGCAACAAAACTTAAAAATAAATTATTTAATTTTTTTTAAATGTTAAACGGTTTTATTACAATAATAATAATGTAGGTAATGTACTAAAAGCTAAAAAATAATTTGGTAAGTCCTAGCTACCAGATCGCACCAATCTTCTCATCAATCTGGGGAATTGATCAGACAAATAATACAATCGTTGGGCGTTGCGTATCTAGAGTTAATATATGATAGTTTCACGCGCCCAAAAATTTTTTTTAGTAGCCCCCAGATTCTAGCTAAAAACCACCGAGTCACATAAAAATCATGCGATTACTACGTACACCCTTTGATTTGTGAAAAAAACTGACAACAATGCCGAACACTCGGCCAACGACGTCACAAACAGCAAACAGCTATCAACACGTTGGTGAATGCTGTTTGTGTTGGCTGTTTGTGAAGTGTTCGGCAAGCGTGAGGATGAGGCATTAAATTAAGGGAGATGTCGCTTTACATCATGTATTGCGGTGTCTCGTTACTCAGTCGTTCTGGTAAGCCACCCCCATTACCTGTGGCGTTAGTTCTTATTATGTATTCTATGTCGCGGGCTTACTACAACTCTTTTATGCTACCACCACCACTTTGCCAAAATATTTGACAAATAGGCAAAGTAGGGAAATAACACTAGTGAGTGGTTCTGTGAACAGTAGACCTCGCGAACCTCCTCCTTTAACCCCCTTTCCCCAAATAAATATATAAAATAAAATAAAAAATAAAAATGAAAATAAAAATAAACTTATCTATGAACGAAAATGAAACCATAGCGCATATTAATTTGTAAAAGAACCATCCTGCGGCCAGTGATATAAGCAATATAACAATATAGCAAACTTCCCTTTTTTGCCCCCATTTCCCCCCAATCAAAAACAGCTCTCGAAAAAAAATTGCAAAAAAAATCAAGGAACACGTGTGCCAAGTTTCATTATGATCCGTTCGTAAACAACGTCACAGAAAACATTCCCCCTTTTTTCCCCCATTTTCCCTCCAATCAAAAAAAGCTCTCGACAAAAAATTGCAAATAGATCAAGGAACACGTGTGCCAAGTTTCATTAGGATCCGTTCAGAAATGCGACCTCTAGCCCGGAACAAACAGACAGACAGACATCCGGACAAAAGCAAAATTTGCCAGTCTTGAAATGGAGACTCTCGCTCGCTTCGCTCGCTCGGTCAATAAAAGTTTTGGCAAATTCGTATACACATAGCCAAGTTTCGTGATAGTACTCACATAACACGGATTTTTTAATAACTTGAAATGATTTTTAACTTATGGTGGCGCTAGTGTTCACCAAGGTTAAATATGTTTGGGTTTGGGCCACAGAGTACTTTTGGTTTGGGCCCTTACCGTGAAATAAGCCAAACGTTGTTATTTTTCAAGAAAAAGGGAGACTGTATTACGGTGTTAAATAAATACAGAGGAAGATATTTTAAGAAATAAAGTAGTTTTCATTGAAAACAACGAGTTATCTTGGTCATACATATGTAACATAAACTAATAAAGTGTTCACTTTGCAACTCTCTCTACTCACGTTTCCCGCCGTCTTCATCATTCGGATCGATTTTTTATTTGATCGATTCGTTCGTTTCGTTCAATCAAATCAAGATTAAGTCACTTCAAGTCAGTCAAGTTGTAGTGTCAGTCAGTTCGTTCGTCGTTGTTCTTTCTTTCATTTCACAGAAAATGGCTTCCGAGGAGTTGGTGACTGAGCAATTTCAACTTTTGGGTATAGACGTTGAAAGAGAAGTTTTAGCAAAATGTGAGTAGACAATATGTATTATGAGCTTTGACTTTACTTGGAACATGTGATTTGTACGGTTGTAGTTTCCATTTTAAACTGAAAACGAATGTTCAAGGCTGTTTATAATCACCTCTCCTTTAGGTGTTAGTTTATGTGAAGAAAACTGCGTCGACGCAGAAACTTTTATAGAAAGATGGATGGCGTTCAGTTTAAACCATTTAAACGGTGCATCACCGACTCTGGAAAACCTAGAACTTTTTGCACGAAAGGAAATTTCCAAGCGGGCGGCTGAGCGACCCAACGCTCCCGCTAAAGAAGCCTCACGGATAAGCACCGGTTCAAGTTTGACAGTTTATGGAGCGCCCATTACCGCCCAGTATCCTTTTCATTGCGTTTATTCCACGTGTTTCATTTGTGTTTTTAAGTTTCTTGGAAAATTCTGATTGACTGAACTAAGTGTAATTAACATGTAATGGTTCATTGTTCTTGACAGTGATAATATGTCGAGTGCACGTAATACATGTTACATTTGTTTATTGTAGTTTGCTACCATTTATTTATTTTGTTGTTAGTTAAAATCATATATGTATTTGAAAAGTATTTATAAATTATATTTAATGCTTTAGTTCTATAAAAGCACAATGTTAGAAATTTCCTGAATTTGTAGATCAGATAACAAAGTCCTGTCAAATTATATGACAACAACTCCCAAGGTATGTACTTAGCTACATAAGTTTTGTTACAAATCCCATTTTCTACTTTTATTTGTGTCAGTTTTATGTGTTTATCATTTTAAATAAATACATAGGGATAATTAGTAAAAAATGACCATCAGAAAGTTTTAAATATTTTCTGTAGCTGTTTGCTTGCAAATTGACTGTCAATGTACTGGATACAAGAAAAATAACTGTACATCACTGCAACTGATCAATGCTCTTATATTTGAAAGATGAACTAAATGTTTGTATAATATAATAAAGGGGAAGAGCTTCTGAATAGGTACTACCAGATGTTTTTAAAAATTTAATTAACATAGCTTGATTCTTTTGAAGGTGAATCATTGGAGTACATCTAGTATAATGGAAGATATTTTAGGATTGTCTACACTTAGCACTTCTTTTACCTGTGAGTGTACTGATTCCAGGTCTTTTATAAGCTAATTTAAAACAAATTTAGTACAATCCAATTGTTTAATTTTGTATGTTTTTATAGTTGACTATACTGAAGATTTTAATCCCTGACCTGAATGCTCCTTGCAGTTGATGGGTTTAGGTTTAGTAACACAGTGCTTCCATTCTGTGACTAGATCTACACTCATTGATTGTTTGGTAGCTTATCTACAGATTGGCAGTTAAAAAATATTGGTTAAATCCTCAGCTCTGGAGGGAAATGATAGAACCCATAGTAAAATAAAAGTTATATTCACAATGACTTGATGATATTTGTGGGCGAGTTTGCTTCTGGTTCATGTATTTATCTATCATGACTAGATCCATACTCGTCTGCAGCCATCAACTCAATCAACTTACTCATTATTTTAAAAATAATGTATATTTGTAATACTTATTTTATTCTAGTTACAGTAACTAGAAAAAAATAAGTATCATAATAAAAATGTATATGAAGTGATTTAAGCACTATGTACCTACTTAACCAATTTTAAACAGCATCCCTGTATTCTTTTTGAGAGATGGTATACATTCTAGTCAAATTGTGTAAAAATTGTTAGTAACTTCTCAAGTTTGTTGAAGTGGTTTTGATTAGTGTGATTTATAAAATTATATTATGCCTGATGCAAATCTGGCCATATTGCCCGCAGGCCATTAATAGTATGGAGAGGCTTATTCTTACAGTACAAGCCTGATAAGAGGTTAGAATGCAAATTGTGTCTAGTCGAGGCAAATAAGATAAGGCAACTTTTAAACTCACTGTGTTGGCACAGTTTCTTCCATGGATCTAGAAGAAGAACTTGTAAATTTGCAATTACAGAATCAAACTAAGATATAAGATACTCTCAAATTTTGGTTAGTGTCGCCTAAACCAATCTTCTCGGCCTGCTGCCAACTGTTAAACACTCCTGGTATGCACCTCTACATTTATTTGTAGGAGTTTAAGAATGTGGATTGCATAAACAATATAGTATCTTGTCAACAAGTTCTAATAAAATACAGTATGTGTTCTAACCCACCTACCTGTCAGGCTGTAATCTTACTCACTTCTTTGACAAATATAGTTATTTTTATTAATGAAAATTTATCCTATTTGATTTATAGTATAATAAATGTATATCTTTCATATTTTGATTCCTAGTTGTAATTGACATTGAATGTTTTTTTAGAGAGTTAAAATAGAGCCAGATTCCACTGGACAAGCGCCTCAAACTGAATTGCGGCCTATCACATTTTCCCCAACAACGTAAGTATCTTGTACAGTTTAAGCTTTGGGCAAAAATTATTATCAAACACATTTCAAGTAAGATTTATACTTTTATTTATTATATGAACTATTTCAGTGGCAAGTCTGCTAAGTATGCTTCAAGAGCAAACCAAGGTAGAGTTGTTCATTCCTATGGAGATGAAAAGATATTAGAAGATATATCCCCGACCAATAGTACAACTGATAGTTTGAATCTCAACATTACACAAATCCCAAATGATGATGGAGATATATATACAAAGGCAATGTACGTATTTTGGGGTGTTGAATGTTTGCTTTTTATTATTGCATTAGGATTCCAAACAGTTTTGAATTGTAGCAGAGGCGTAGATTTAGTTGTCAAATTTAGTTGCACATTTTTAGGCCCTTTTGTTGTCTTTTCACTAGTGACCCAGGTAGTCAGCAGGAGTAAACATTTTAAAGTTCATAATTTTGTTGTGTTAATATTAAAAGATCGCCTTTCCCTCGCTCCAGGAGACTACAAGGGGAGTAATTTATCCTGTACTTATAATGTTATTATTAAACTCATTAATAGAAAGGTTGTGTTCTAGGTTTGGCTTTGAACTTCTCCATGAGAAAGCAAGCATTTTTGACAATCACATACGATACTTATCTCAGTGTATAATGCAAAAAGCGGGCATTACAGAAACTTCTTCGACTAGACATAAAACACAGGTAACTTATATGTTTAATAACTGCTCGCGAGTAAATTACAAACAGCTTTATGAATAAAATCGGTCGCGCAAGGATCCCGTATACCAGCTTCTTGGCTCTTGGAATCCTTACCCTATACTTTATCCTCGACGCAAAAAGAGGAGTGCAAATGTTTGACGAATCTGTGCATGTGCTCTTTAACCTGTGGTTGATGTAAAGCTATTTTGCTGGTAATTTTAAGACAGAACCTATTAGCTTTCAATGCAGCATCAAGAAGTCTGCAACACCCAACTTTTCAATTACTTAGTAGATGTATCGTGTTGTCTGATAAGAAAAGCTGAATGTAAGGGTGTTAGTATAAGGTTGATGATTATTAACACTATTTGATATTAATTAGAGAAAGGGCGTGATTGTAGAAATCTAATCGTATGTTGTTATTGTAGTTTTTTCTTTTTAAAATTTGACATATGAAATGTTTTTTTTAAACCCAATTTTTTGTTTTAGACAGAAGTATGGGTGGCAGGACGAATAGAGTGCGACGCGGATGCGCGGCTCAATTCAAAGTGTGTGATACTACAGGGGACATGGGAAGATTCGTTGAGCCAAGCCGTGCCTGTCGATCTGGACAAGTATGTTATTTACTCGTATATGAGCTTTGAGGAGTCGAAATTAATCTTATCTTATATTAACCTGCTTGGTAGTTTCACAATCACATGCTTTTGATGAAATTATTAAACACTAGCAATCCGCCCCGGCTTCGCATGGGCATAAAAACCTTCCTCTTGAATCTCTCTATCTATTAAAAAAATCGCATCAAAATCCGTTGCATAGTTTTAAAGATTTAAGCATACAAAGGGACATATGGACAGAGAAAGCTACTTTTTTTATACTATGAAGTGATGATGGAGTCTTCAATCTTCCCCAAGGATTGGGCAAATTTTTGAAGTTTGCTGTTCTGTAGTATCTAATGTTTGTAGTATTCTGATATCTCATTCATACTAATACAACCACAACTGGTTTAGTCAGCCTTTTGCAGTTTTTTTCGTACACTGCATAACTTTTATAATAACTTCTTATTATGTATCTCCTCTCTTTTTGGCAATAAAGAATACAAAATATTCAATAATAATAAAAATATTATACAGTTTGAAACAATATTCCCTGTTCCCTGGGCAAGTGGTGTTGATGCGCGGCATCAATCCTCGGGGAGACAGGTTCATCGCACACGAAGTGCTGTATGACGCGGCCCATTCGGTGCCCGACCACAATGCAGACATGATGAATACTTTGCAAGGTATGTTGGGATTCGTCATAACCGATGAAATAAAATAATATATTTATGTGGCTAGTAGTCTGCCTATACTTTTAAATTTTTCGGGATATGAGTACATTCGTAAAAGTGGGTTTTTTCTACCTATACATTGTATTAGCATTTAGTGCTGCCCAGTGCATGATAATCATGATTTAAAAAGCTCAGAGCTAGCTCTTATGCCGGTGGGCTAATTTTTAGCAGTGGATTACATTTGACCAAAATGTCTATGTCCCTCGAGGGCTTTAGGTTGCATTGACACGCTTTCGACCTAAGCGGCCGCAAATACGTCTTTTCCGTAAAGAGTGGAATTTCATCAGTTTGTAAGTAACAGATATTTAAAAATATCTAAACAGTTAAATATATAGATTTGTAATAAATATCCAGGTAAAATGTCGATGGTGTTCGCTGCGGGCCCTTACACAACGTCTGACAACATGTTGTACGAGCCCTTCAAAGACCTCATCGCGTACATAGCCACACACCGGCCGCACGTGGCGATCCTCACAGGACCCTTCATGGACTCTGATTATGCCAAGGTTAAGGACAACTCGATGGCGGAGACGTACAAATCTTTCTTCGAGAAGCTAATAGACAGTTTGGCTGAATTGCAAAGTACAAGGTAAAAAAATTGATACTTAAGCAAGAGCTGTTATAATATCTGCTTACAAGGCGTGATATAGGTGGGCCCCTTTTTTCAACAAAATGGCAGTAACATTCTTTGAGAAGGTTGTGGAGTAAAAAGGAGTTGCAAACTTTTCCACACATTACCTTCATAGTTTACTTAAATACAGTCTCTCTTTTGTTTTTGTCGTACGATTCTTGTCATGTGAGCTGCACAAAACATAAGAAAAGACCTGATGTCGGCTACAAAAAAGAGGCACTGCACAAAACTAATAGTGACAAGCATTGGACAGTCTATCAACACTATAAGCTAAAGCCAAAAAATATAAATAATGAAGACATTTGATAGCATAGTTGCAATTAAAAAGTTAAATTTCAGCCCCTTCACTAAAATCTACATAGTGTCAAGCTTGAAGGACGCATTCCACGTCAATATCTACCCTACCCCACCATACTCCACACGACGGAAGCATCCCAACATTACGTTCTTGCCAGACCCATGCACTCTGAACATCAATGGTGTGATAGTGGGAGTGACCAGTACAGATGTCCTGATGCATATCAGCCAGGAAGAGATCTCTTTGTGAGTACCTACTAATTGTATGTTACACTTCTATATCAATAAGTAACTTTAATGTATGTTTGGAGATTGAGATAAAAGTGAAAGATAGAGAAATAGGACACACCACGATGTTAAAACTAACACCAAGCAAGAATAAAACAAATTAACTGTTTTTAAGGTTTTGTCAAATTTAAACAGTTTCTGGTCGGCGGGTGTCCGACGCTTGCCGGTGCGTAGTTACCATTCGAGAATCTTTCAGACATCTAATTTTGTATTTATTATCCTGAATTGAGTCTCAGTTACCCGCTTTATTAAAATCTAGCTGTGCCCGTGTAGAATTTAACAAATAACAAAAAAGTTATTGTTCAGCGGAGTTTACGAAATAACAAATCCAAAAATTTAAGTAGCCTAAATTATTCCTTATTACATCAGCTATCTGCCAATAAAAGTCACGTCAAAATCGGTCCAGCCTTTCCCGAGATTCCCGACAAACAGACAGACAAAAAAATGTTATTTTCATATATGTACCGCATATACATCCATAAGCATTCCTCCAACTCCAATTTTATTTATTGACTAGCTGTTGCCCGCGGCTCCGCCCGCGTGTATGTCGCTTTTCGCGTAACCTGTGGAAACTACAACTATCCAGACCTATAGTTAATTCTATTGTATCCTTTTCCCGTGCCAATTTTATAAAGCCATTACATTGCTACGATATCATTAAATATTAGGGCCACTTCTTTCTCAAATACCGTTTTTAAAATCAATAGGAATCAGTATTAAACAGTCGTAAAATTCTGAAAAAAATATATGTTTTTAGTTGAGGATCTAGCAGAGTGAAATTCGCTTACAGTAACAGTAACAATATCAGACAAAATTCGCTCGATAGAAAAATCAAAGTTGCCTCCTTTGGAATTTTCAATACTATGCCTAGAATAATTAAAATTGTCCTGCTTTTTATACCAGCCTTTAGATAAAGTATTTATATAGTGAAAATCGCTGAAGTTGATGTTGTAGTGTTATTTTCCCAAATATGATGTCTAAATGCCTACAAAATGAGTGAGCGCCGCGACTACGCGGCTTACGAACAACGTACCTTCAGAAGAAGGAGCCCTTAACATTCATACTATCAATCTTTGTCTCTAAAAGAGTAGACGCAGCCTATTACAGAGTCATTAGGACCTAAAATCCACTCCCAAAGTTTTAGTGGGCGTGAAAAGTGGAGAAAATCTCAATAAATAGTGATAAGTCAGATAAATTAGTCCTTACGACACGACCGTATGTTCCGTCAAACACTGATTTGATTATTTTTTAAACCAAAGCCAAACCAAACCAACCAATCAATTCAAATAGCTTACAATACAACACAACAAACGACCGATAAACAAACCAACCAATAGTACTAAATCAACAACCAAATTTTTTTTTAAATAATTAGAATTAATTGCTGCCGTAAGGAAAAATTTCATTCTGCTATTGAAATAAAGTCAGCGCCATCTATTGATATTTTATGTAACTAAATCATACGCCCACAAACATTCAATGTGTTATTTTATTAAAATTTAATAGAGACTGCAGTGTGTTTTTGTCTTTATTGATATAAGTAGAAATTCTAGCTTTATCTAAATTAAATACGTTTATGTAAATCGCATTCAACTGTTTAAAAGTTTTGAAGCAGTGCTTGTAGTAAACTTTAAATAACCATAACTTCTATTTCCCTTAACCGATTTTGATGAAACAAAGATTTTACAACGCTTCTAATTATATGTAATTCACCTGTGAAAACAGCGTTCAAATCTGTTGAGTAGTTTTGAAATTATAACGCACCACACAGACAGAAAGACAGACAGACAAAAATTGCAAAAATTGTTTTTTTTGGTTTTTATCTAGAAAACAAATAAAAAACGAAAACAGAAAATTATTGTTTGTGGCAGGATTCGATCCAGCTACTTTCTAGAAACATTTCTTTACTAAAATATTTTATAAAAATAGACTTCTAAAAAATTAATACAAAACAAAAAAAGGGTAAAAACAAAAGAAGTGATGTCTAGCAGGATTCGAACCCTCTACTTAAAAAAGTGATCCGCGACCTCTACCGAAAGGCCAACATGCTTTGCTTGTTACTGCCGAAATTTCAAATGGGTTTTGTCTATAGGTACGCAAATTAACGCATTAAAAGTTTTAAAGTAGTGTTTGAAGTAAATTTTCAATCGACCATAACTTCTTTTTCCCTTAACCGATTTTGACGAAACAAAGTTTTGACAACGCTTCTAATTATATGTAATCCAACTGTAAAAACCGCGTTTAAATCCGTTGAGTATTTTCGAAGTTATAACGTACCAGACAGACATACATACATACAGACAGACAAAAATTCCAAAAACTGTCTTTTTGGTTTCTGTTACTCTTTTTTAATCGCACTCAATCAGTTTTTTTGAAAAATATTAAATGTACAGACACTCGCATTTTAGTGTCTTATTATATGTATTGATATAAATAGATGTGTGTACTGTAGACGGCGTGTGTACCTAATAAATAACCGTCCGTCTGTCCGTCAGAGGCACGTCTGGCGACAAGCAGTCCCGGCTGGCGCGGCACGTGCTGCAGCAGCAGAGCTACAGCCCGCTGCCGGGCGCCGCGCCCGCCGACGCCGCGCTGTGGGCTGCGCACGCGCAACTCCACGCCACGCCGCATCTGCTGCTGCTGCCCTCCAACTTCAGATACTGCTGCAAGGTACTGTCCTGTCCTGTGTTATATACTGAACAGAGGGAAAGAGAAAACTATTTCTCGTTATACATATGAGCAGGAAATATGTGCGAATTTATCCCTAGCAAATAATGCATGTCATTTTACCACATAAAGAATGATGTATTCTTAAGACGAATACCACCTGACAAATTCATGTCTACTTTTCATAAGTTATTTTTAATGCTCTTTAGTTGGCAAGCCGGCCGATAGGATATGATATGATGGAAAGCGGTTACCTTCTTCTATCGTGTCAATGACTAAAAACTATATAAATCTGGTTCAGTACAACATTCACGGCCGAGTTAAAGGCCACAGCCAGGTCACCCTTTGTGCATGAGAAGGGGTAGCCTTCAACCCACAACTTCCCCTTGCGGAAAAGTTGCCACCGCGGCACCAGTTACCCATGGGTCGTGTGAAAATCTCTTAACAGACTACGATCGGGAGTAGGTAGATGCATGGAGAATAGGAAAAAGTGGGGCCTATCCAGCAGTGATGGCTGTGTCTGTGGCGCGGTATAAACAATGGACCACCTGCTGTCGTGCCCCAGCTGCCCTATTACCGCAGTCTATAGACGCCTGCAATACCAGGGGTGACACATGCGTGGTGCCGAAAATTATCTAACTTGTCGTAATTTACTAAATAATTTGTTACAGGAAGTGGACGGCTGCATAGTAGTGAACCCCGAGCACTTGACCAAAGGCCTCACGGGCGGCACGTTCGCCAGACTGCTGATCAGCGGCGGCAGCAAATTGAGCGTAGGGGCTCAAATAGTACGCATTTAAAACTAATTAAAATATATATTTTTTTTAATATTGCAATTTTATTTATAACTTTAAAAACAGTAAAAAATCATTACACTTATGTCTAATCTTCTTTTTTTAAAGCAAAATCGATTTTATATTTTTAATTTTACCATATTTAAAAAAATATATAAAAGTAGATGTTTTATGTACTTTACAGAAAGGGTTTTTGCATTATTTATTGTGTGGGCCAAGTCCCTGTATTATTTGAACAATATTGTATGTGCTTGATCGTCAACCATAACAATAAATACTAATATAACAAAAAGCTATGGCAAATTTTCATGAATATGTATTTGGAGATTAAACTTTAGATCGACTATACCTATTTCAAAAATTAATTAACCATTTAGTTAAAGCTACATTATTCTAAGTCTATAATATATCATTATTATGCGGGCGAAGCCGCGGGCAACCAGCTAATCGTACATAAAAAAAAACAACCACAAAAACAAATGCGAGTCGTTCACAAATTATTTTAACCATGATCACCAAGTTTGCAACAAATCCCTTTATCCGCAATCTTATTTTTTTTACAATCCTAATTATCAGCACAGGCGTGTGCAACAATGTGTATAACGCCAAGAGTCTAGGCTACACAGATAGGGTCTCCTAGTGCCAGCCGCTTGCCGGGCGCCGACCGCAGCGCCATCTGTACGCCCATCCGCGGAGACGAGCCCGCGCTGCGCCGCTGCGCTGGATCCGTCACCTGCCGGTACCTGCGACATATCAACTACTCAGAAACAAGCTTGTCCTTTCTCATTTTACGAAAAAAATAACAATATCGAACGAACGAGACAAATAATTTGAGGCTCTTAAGAGTTATTAATAACGTCGCTCGCGAATTTATTTATTTCCAAGTTATCAATTTAATATGTAAGTACCTGTAACTGCAAACTAATTAATGAATATCTTACGTTTTGAGCGTCTCTAGTGGGTTTGCATGAGGATCCCGCACGCCCGTTTCAGGGTCGATTGTGGTCAATATGCATCTGAAAAAGGGAAACAAAAAATGTATCACACAAAACATAAAGGGTAAAGTTCCACTTCAGTAAGTATTATATTCTCCCTTCTGAAACAAGAAACCATACGCGACTTCTACTATTTTCATATTAATAAAAAATACCACTGATGGATCGAACTACAAGTCTCTCATACTTACGATTTTTTTACAAATATGAGATTAACGCACTCGAAAATCAAACTAGTATCAAAATGTAGGTACTTATATTTTGACTGCTAAAAACACTTGTCGCGTGTTTTGCGAAATTATTCTTTTTGCCATGATTTAAGATTCTTACATTGGTACTTCCAACGTTATTTTTAATTTAATCTTACAAATACGCAGTTCAGTTATAATGTTTATCCGTCATGCCGTCTTGTTAAATCAGGCGCAGTCAATGTGTTAAATAAAATATACAAAAACCCTATATTGTTTTTCTAAAACAAAGATGTTGAAAAGTTACGACTTACCTAAAACATGGCTTTACGATTTCAAACACATTCTCGCCAATCTTGACAAACTTCCAATTGTCCTCATCGTAGGCCTTTGCGCCTTTCAGCACGAAGTTGGGCCTGAAGTTGCGGTGCGTCACCTGCATCTCCTTCAGCCGTGTGTTCAGGTCGTCCACGGATGCTTCGTTTATCAAATTGAATGGCACCTCATCAGGTAATGCACCCTCAACACCGTCTTCACCATAAGGGCACACGGGGCCCGTGCCCAGGGCCCCCATTCTCGGGGGGCCCCGAAGGATCCACAATTTCTCTCACACATTTATTCTCAAAACTTTTTTGTCCTGTGTAGTGAAACTGTTTTTGTTAGGATTAATAATATTTCCGAACGCAATACCTATTTTACTACGTACTCCATCTAGCGGTCACTCACGCAATCACTCCAATTCCAAAGTCAAGTTGCACCGTCTAAACAAGGCCTAATATAAATGTCGACATTGTCTATGGTTGGGGGAATCCCCGAATGATGTATTGAACTTTCAGTCTGATAGGACTGAGTTGAGTTATTTTGTTTGGTTTGTTATTTAAAATTGAGTAAGATAAACAGAATTTTGATTTGTTCGTTTAAACATTATTTCATTATGTCGAAAAGAACATATTTAAGTGGTTCACAAAAAAGAAAAAAAGTTATAGCTCAAAAAGAAATAACGGAAAAACTTCCAAAGCTCACTTCATTTTTTACGGTTGAAGAAACAAATAAGCAGACTGATTATTCATCCTTATCACCGCAAGACAAAAGTACCTCTGAATATCACGAGGAAAAAGAGGTTATGTGTGATGAAAATGACAAACACACATTAGATCCTGAACCATCGACTTCAAGCTACTGTGAATTAATAACTGCAAGCTTAGAGAATGTATCTGTGTCTCCTGACCCTGGTACGTACTGTGACGACATTTTACCAGAAGAAGTCCGGAATATTTGGATTCGAAAAGGGCCAGAGTTTTTCCAAAATATAAATAGTGACTTCTCCGAAACTTCTTCAAGTTTTCCAGATTCCAAAGGTAAAACGAAAACTAGATACTTGACTAAAAATATTTTTTTTCGTAAATTGACGAATGGTGAGTCTTTAGAAAGAAAATGGCTCCTTTATTCACCAGCAAAGAAATCGGTATACTGTTATTGCTGCCGTCTATTTAATACCACTACTGGTACTGGACATAATTTAAGTTCTCCTAATGGATATAAAGATTGGAAGCATATAAGTAACTTATTGATAGAGCATGAGAACAGTTCACAGCACAGGGAATTTATGATGAAATATGTTGCAAGAATGAAAAGTACTGGACGGATTGATACTGAGTTGCTGTCCCAATATAATACAGAAATTAACTATTGGAAGAATGTGCTTAGGAGGATTGTTGCAGTAGTGAAATTTTTGGCTTCAAGAGGACTTGCTTTTCGTGGTGATAATGAGACATTAGGATCGCAAAATAATGGCAATTATTTGGGGTGCTTAGAGCTGATTAGTGAATTTGATCCTTTTCTTGCTGATCACATACAAAACTACGGAAATCGTGGAAAAGGAAGTACATCATATTTATCGGCAAATATTTGTAATGAATTTATTAATTTAATGGGACAGAAAGTTTTGAAAACTATTGTCAAAGAACTTAAATCAGCAAAGTACTACTCTATTAGCGTAGATTCTACGCCAGATCTGTCCCACGTTGACCAACTGACATTCATAGTTAGATATGTAAAAGACGGACAGCCTATTGAGAGATTTTTGCAATTTATGCCTATGTATGAACATAATGCGCAATACATAGCAGATATCATTTTAAACTTTTTTGAAAGCCTTGATATTCCTATAAAAGATTGTCGCGGGCAGAGCTACGACAATGCATCAAATATGTCTGGAAAGTACTCTGGTGTTCAGTCAAGAATAAAAGAAGTTTGCGAATTTGCGATTTACGTTCCTTGTGCGGCACATTCACTAAATTTAGTGGGTGTTCAGGCTGTTGAGTGCATTACTGAAGCAGTAACATTCTTTCAATTTGTACAAAAATTGTTCAATTTTTTCTCGGCTTCGACAAAACGATGGAAAATTTTGACAGAACATTTAGGTGCACATAGAGTCCTGAAATCTCTTTCCGAAACTAGATGGTCTGCACGTACCAATGCTATTAATGCTTTGCAAAGTGGTTATTCAAATATTTCTGAAGCATTATCTTCAATCGCAAGTGACGTCAATCAGCCAGGAGACACTAGAAACGAAGCCCAAAGCCTAGCAAAAAAAATGGAAAAATTTGAGACTGCTCTTCTAACGGAGATTTGGAATGATCTTTTGGGAATTATGAATAAAACAAGTCTAAGTTTACAGAATAATACTATCACCATGGACGTTGTAACGAAACTTTATGAATCTCTGATCACTTATGTCAATACCGCACGCAATAATTTTGATCAGTACGAAACGGCTGCTAAAGAAAAAAATCCATATGCTGACTACAAAGATACATTTGAAAGAAAAAGATCTCGCAGCACACGCATCACTTTTTTTGAAGGATCATCAGAGGAGGCACAGTTGCACGGCAAGGAAAAGTTTCGTGTAGATACTTTCATTCCCATAATTGACACATTAAATACACATTTAATAAAACGTTCGGCAGCATACCAAGAAATAGATAGTCGATTTAGTTTTCTTTGTCAGTTAACAACAATGGAATCTGGTGAGCTGACCAAAAAATGCAAAGAATTTGCAGAATTTTATCATGAAGACATTAATGCAGATGAGCTCAAGTCAGAATGTTTTCATTTAAGCCAATATTTAAAAAACATAGCAAAGGAATCAGCTGATTTAAAGATTTCAACCTTACATAACTTAATAAAATCAGATAAATTGGAAGAAACTTTTCCAAACGTAGAAATTGCTACAAGGATATTCCTTTGCCTAATGGCTACCAATTGTAGTGGAGAGCGGTCATTTTCGCACCTTAAAAGAATAAAAAATGAATTGCGAACAACAATGTTACAAGAACGACTGAGTAATTTGTCAATTATGTGCGTAGAAAGTGATATCCTTCAAAAAATTGACTTCAAGGATATAATAGAAGATTTTGCTCAACAGAAATCGCGAAAGAAACCGCTAATGTAATTGTAACCAAAAAACCTATGCTGTATTTGATTACCTATAAATGGGTTCATAAGTACTTAATAAAAAATGTAAGTGTTTTTCTTTTTTTACTTTCCAATTCGCTTTCTTTACCTTCAAAAAGGGCCCCAAATTCTTGTGTGCCCAAGGGCCCCAGCCTAGTTTAAGACGGCGCTGTGCACCCTAAAGAAAATACAATACAAATACTCTTTTACTGCACCACAAAATAATAAAATTACATAAAACAGCTTTACTTAAAACATTAAGGCACAAAGGCGGACTTATAGCTAAAGCAATCCCTTCCAGTCAACCTTGATTGATTTCTTGAGAAGCTTAAATGATAAAAATGTATATAGGGACAATTAAATAATTGTTTTTGCCTAAAAAACGAAACCGACTTCAATTCCTCAACTAAAAAGGATGAAATAATTAATACATTGTTGTTTAAATATGCTTCATATCAAACATTTTAATAAATCTGAAGTCGGTGCCTTTTTTTGAAGTCGGTTAAAAATTCAGCTTAATAAGCAGGTAATTTAAAATTCTATGGGTGATGTGTGCACCAAAGAAGGGGTTCTTTTCGTGACGGTCTATATTTTGACAGCTTTGCTACTGGAAAACAGCTCTAGACTACCACGTGGGTACCACCTAAAAAAAACTTAATAAAGGCTATAAAAGGTGTACTCTATATATCTATGTTACTACGACGACGGCGACGGCCTGAATTTAGGTAGGGTTTATACAGGTTATTTTTGTTTGACCCCAAAATTCTCACAGGAGTACATTTTATCCGGAATATCCACATACAAAATATGTTGTGTTCGCTACCTAAAAGAGGGTTTTTAGGGTTCCGTACAAAATGTAAAAACGGAGCCCTTATAGGATCACTCGTGCGTCTGTCTGTCCGCCCGTCCGTCTGTCACAGGCTCACAGCCAATTTTCTCCGAACCTACTGGACCAAAACAGATAAAATTTGGTAGGATGGCGTATTCCTGTGACCCAAACACAGATGTGCAAAGTAAATAAAATATTTTTTTTAAATAAGGGTCATTTTCGGGGGCCAACTTAGGAATTAAAAAAAAAAAGTTTTGCAAACCTTACCTTGTTATATATCAAAAGAAAGGGATCGTTATGAGGATCTCAAATATATTTTTGTTATTATTGTAACATAAATAATTTTGATTTTATTCATGATAGAAGACGAAAATTGACCATTCCCCCCCCTGATCTCCGAAACTACTGGGCCTAAAATTTTGAAAAAATACAAAATATAGTTCATTGCCTGTAGATAACAGGAAAACCTACAAGAACTCTTTCAATTGACAATTAAGTGGTAAATTCAATATAAAACGTTTTAGTTCACTAAAACACCGCTAGATGGCGATAGTAGTAGTAAGTTGAAATACCAGAATTGAATTTTAAAACTGACATTGGCATTGTACGGAATCCTCTCCACGCGAGTTCAACTCGCACTTGACCGGTTTTTTTAAAGCTGTTTATACCTACTTACCGTATCTTTTTCTTTGAACTTGTACATCTTGCTGATGGATTCTCTCAGGGTGCGAGCTGTTTGCGCAGCGTAGTACACCAGCCTGAAGTTGTTCGGCGACTTGTCTAATAGTCTGCAAGTTGAAGGCCAGTTGTTACAAATTTATTAAAAAAATCTTGTTTATTTGGTCCTTAGTCCTTACAAAAAGATAGTCGGCAATTATCGTTTCTTCATAAACATTCTCATGAAATAAATGTTATGTGATACTCGTACTACATAACTCAATGATAATATATTTATTAACAAGTGGTATATTGTATAGATGAGAGAGGTCATTTTCCAGCTTGTCCTGACTGGGGATCAAACCCAGAACCTCCAGATTAGCGGACTAGCGTGTTGACCATTTACACCACCGAGGTCGTCAATCGAGCTGCGGGCAACTGCCTAGATTTTCATATTGAAAGGTACAACTGTGGCTTTCATATACGCTCCGCAAGGGCACTAAACTAAGTACGTACAGTTTCTTATGAGGGATAAGTGATTTACAACTCGATTCTTTGTATGTCGTGGCGTGGTTAATTGGATGCATCTTCCCACAACATAAACAAGCGAAAAGGTTGTTATCGTAATGTATACCGCTGCTCTTATCACGCACTGATAATAGGGGTTAAAACTGTACTCAATAATAAAAATATCTTCAGTAATCAACCGTCTTATGTTTTGTCCTATTTTTCCCAACCGAAATTATTAAATTATACATCCAACGTATCAGTTTCGTCAAGATAATTGGCTTTACTTATCACCACCTAGTACCTAGTAGTAGCAAGGAAACTTAAGAAAGAGTAGTAGGTATAGGTAGTTAGTGTAGGTAGCATTCTATAATCTGTGGTCCCATGCGATTTGCTACTGACTTTTCAAAATAACATCACATGAGACAATTTAAATAATTCTTAATGTGCATTTGTTAATGTGCATGTGCTGCATTTGTGGCGTAATGGTGTCGTCTGATGGGCATCATGCCCTGGCATGTACTCGTTGTGCAGGCCGTTTGCCTCGCCATAGCGCAATTAATGACATAATACGCCGCGCTTTAATATCAGCTAATGTGCCTTGTGTGTTGGAGCCCCCGGGACTTTGCCGCACGGACGGTAAGAAACCGGACGGTTTAACTTTAATTCCGTGGCAGAGAGGAAAATGTTTATTATGGGACGCCACATGTGTTAGCACTTTTGCGGCGTCGTATCTCGGTAACACAGTAGGGTCACCGGGAGCGGCTGCTCGGGCGGCGGCCGGACAGAAATGTTCTAAATATTCCATTCTGTCCGCACAATATCTATTTGTTCCGGTCGCTGTTGAGACGGCTGGTCCTTGGTGTCCTGAAGCTAAAGTTTTAGTGGCAGAGATAGGACGCCGTTTAAAAGACTGTGGATATGACTACCGCTCGGGGTGGTACCTGGTTCAAAGGATTTCTATAGCTATCCAAAGAGGCAATTCCGCTAGTATTATGGGAACCTTTGAGCCGGGTACAATCAGGGGCGGCATTTTTGAATGACTGTATTAATTATGTACTATTGTTTTTGAATTAAATAAATAAATTAATTTTATACTTAAAAAAAAAAAAAAAAAAAAAATTCTTAATGTTGATACACAGAAAGTAAGGTCCTTAATTATCATCAATTTTGTACAAATTACCTTACCTAGAGTACCACTCGCTGGCTTCGTAGCCGCAGTCGAACACCGGCACATCTACACCCCAGACTCGAGCCATTTTTTGGGATTGGTTGGCAACTACCTTGAAACAAAAACATGTTTTATTAGCCCTGTGTTTCTCATAAACAACCAGTCCTTATAACAGCCACATTATTAGTTTTATCAGAATAGCCAAAAAACGGTCAAGGCGAAATAGACCAAATTCCTATTTCCCTAATATTCATCATCGTCTTAGCGCTATCCCAGTTGTATCCAGACCCCGGTCTTGTCTATTCCTTAAAGCCGGGAATCACACTGATTATTTCTTTGCTAATATTATAAAACGAAGAGACGGTCTGTCTGTAACATCTTCATGCTGAAAAGATTAAGGTTTATAGATGTATGGAGTCCTGGGGACAGGCATATATACCTACCTCTTTGACCTACCTCTGCCAAGTTGATATGAACGGGCTCCATGTCAGCATGCTTCAGGGTGAGCACTGAGCCCTTGACGGAGGGATGCACCAGCAACATTTCTGGATACGCCCGTGCCGTCACGAAGTTGTTCTTCTCGTCCACCACCATCAAAAACCTGGGTATTTAAATAAAATTAGAACTTATGCCTCTGCAGTTCATTTACATAATACTTATTTGTCTTTTTAAAGTTCAGGCATGGAGGGGGGAATCAGACTGGCTGTTAAGACCACTCCCTCCACCTCCCATGGCTCTACCAACCTCTCTCAAGTGCGCTGTACTTGCATTTCGCATCTCTTTCCAGTCGCACCTGCTTGATCTCCCTACAAGTTTTCTATAGTGTCGCCTATCTATTTGCATTTTAATAACTCTTCCCCATCTTTACGGCTTACGCTCACACGCGTGGCTGTTAAGACCAATCGAAAAGGTGTAATAAGCGATACGGAATGTGTATTATTTTTAAATAATATTGCTCATTATATGGTCTCTACCTGTCCCTCAGCCAGCCGTCCTTCAATCCCAAAATCGAAATTTCTGCTTTCTCCGCAATGACTGGCCCGCATGATTTTACTGGGTAGAAATAGATGTCTGAGAGAGTGCCGACTTGGGTCCATTCTTCTGGTATCTTGTTCTTGGTGTACTCCTGGTACCAGCGGTAGGCGCAGTATGCTCCGCCGACGGCTCCTGCGGTCACTACCGCCGCGGTGGCAATCTGGACTGAGGATAGATTAGTCCGTCGTTCGATCATGTTTATCAGCTTAGCTTACGAGTATTAAGCCAAACAGGAGACGGCACGTGCACATTTTTCAACTTGAAAAAGTCTGCCACTTTCTGCGCGTGGAATGGCACACACGCACAACTACTACAAGTATGACCAGCGGTCTTATACTTTTGGCAGAGGGAGTCGCCTGTTAGTGGCCACTCCGGTTGATTTAATGCTCTAAGGCATAGTACGATTAGAACTAGTTGGTAGTATTCTGTCTGTTATCTGATACAATCAGTATCCTGTCTGCTGATTCCTTGATTTTAATGAGAGGTAGAAAAGTTTTTTTGTATAGAATATTTTTTATTGGAACTGGGTACAATGTTAATATTTTATAGTCAACCTGTATAATATGTTAAGTAGATATATTTTAATACTAGCGTTTTCCTAGGTTGTATTCTTAGATTTAACTTCTCAACTAATGAACGCTACGTTAATTCGGGATAAAACGAGGATGCACATAAGTAGTTTGTAACGCAAGACACGCTAAGTAAGAAGTGTTATCGTGACGTAATCTAAGTACCTATCTATTTATTTTTGTTTGTTACCTGCATGAATGATAGCAATGATGACCCAACTAACATTTTGGTTATAAGAATAAGTGCTACATGAGCTGCTTAAGAGAATTTTCAGAACCCAAGGTTCTGCAAAGGCACTAACCATTTGGCGATAAAGCGTGCTATATCTCTCTTATAAACCTAATTTGGGCCTATTCCTGCTATAGCTTGAAGTGACAATGTTTATAGAGCAGTGATAAATGAGTGATAAAGCAGAGTTAGAACAGTGCTATTGAAGCAGTGATTACCACTTTAAGTGTTTTATAAGCTATACACAGGTTATATCTGCAAGCTAAAGTAGTAAACGAGTTATGGAAACCACTTTAATGACTCTTTTGGTTACATATGGTTACTTCTTGTAACCAATAAATAACTTAAGAATATAATCAGACTTCTTTAGTAGCAACTAATATCACCGAAAGCAGTATTATTTAAACTATATTCATACATTTTTACATTCTTAGTGATTTTGATAATTTTTCAGTAAGTATTTTCATGGTGGTGAGCGGTGTTGTATGTAATAAAATAGGCTCGTCGAAAAAATATCGATACATCGATATATCGATATTATTTTTTCAATGTATCGATATTTTTGAGCGATATTTAATGTTTCGATGTATCGAGGTATCGATATAAAATTACAAGTATTGAAAAGGTATAAAAATCGATATTTTTTATAATTAAAAAATCCTAAAAAAGAATACTTTTTTATACTAAGTGGCATCTGCTGTAAATCTCGCAGTATCCAATAACAGAAGTCGGCTTACAGCCGAGCATGTAAATCAAAGAGTTTTTCTTATGTCTGTATCAGATAAATATTGGTTTGATTAATAAATAATTAATATTTTTTATTGTTGTCCTTGATTTAAAAAATTTAAAAATGATGTCTATTGTTTAGTATTTATCTAGTAATGTAAGATGATTGAAGTAGATTAGGCCAAATAACTTTTTTTTTCCTATCACACCGATATATCGATATTTTTAAATAAAAATATCAAGATCGATATTGATATATTCAAAAATTATCGATACAATATATATCGATACTTTATTGCATTTCCGACATCCCTATAATAAAATAATTAATGTAAGTCAAGTGTTTTAGGTAACTGGGTGTTATATTACCTATGCATTAAATCTCATGCGGAGGTAACTTTACGGTAGCAATGGTTTTTTGGAGGGAAAGTAAACTGTCGCTATGTCCGCGCTGTATTTAATTTCCAAAACTTAGGTTTTTTCGAGTGTTTGTGCATAATATTGGTGGATTATTATTCGCAAAGTGTTCGTGAACAAGCGTGAGTGTTGGGAAGTGATACAGTGTCGATTACGTGACTTTTTATCTTTGTCACCAAAATCTCCATGATATAGCTAAGTGAAATTTTTCCACCGCTTCACTTAGCCATCTGACTCAGACTAGACTTACTTACTTGACTGGACTTGACTATTGACTTATTTTTGACTCGACTGACTTAAGTAGGACTGAAGAAGATTAATAAATTCAAGAAAGGCCTTAAAGGACTAGATTCCATGGCCGTAAAAACTATTCAAAAAAAAAAAAGCAATATATACTAGTTTTCATCTCAATTTTGAAGCGCTCTAAAAATAAACTACTTCTGATGATAAAATGATGTAAAAATTATGCCCAACAATAATTTTTTTCTTTATTTATCGTATTTATCATATTCTGGTGGTACACTTTTAAACATTTTAATTGAAAAATATGAACAACGTGAGTTTTTTTTTTTTTTTGAATAGTTTATACGGCCATGGAATCTAGTCCTTTAGGGCCTTTCTTGAATTTATTAATCTTCTTCAGTCCTACTTAAGTCAGTCGAGTCAAAAATTCAAGTCAATAGTCAAGTCCAGTCAAGTAAGTAAGTCTAGTCTGAGTCAGATAGCTAAGTGAAACGGTGGAAAAATTTCACTTAGCTATATCATGGAGATTTTGGTGACAAAGATAAAAAGTCACGTAATCGACACTGTATCACTTCCCAACACTCACGCTTGTTCACGAACACTTTGCGAATAATAAACCACCAATATTATGCACAAACACTCGAAAAAACCTAAGTTTTGGAAGTTAAATACAGCGCGGACATAGCGACAGTTTACTTTCCCTCCAAAAACTCCAACAACGTGAGTAAATAAGTGGACCAGTAACATTTAATAAGCTTTTTCTTTCACATTTTTTTATAGGTTATCTTAATTAAATGGCGTCTTAGTTCTTATTACCTAAGGATCCTGATAACTCTTTTAGTCCTCCCATAGTGATAAAATTCTAAAAGTAAGCATTTCCATGGCACTTGAAGTTCTAAAACATGTTTATAAAAGTGAAAAATAACAGAGTTTATAGATTATATACAAGTTAGTATAATAGTTGTACGTGGAACTGTAAGCTAATCATATTTGGAGATCTAACTCTTGCTGAAGCTAGCTCTATAGGACTTATAATCAACACTTTTATGTCACTTCCAGCTTTCTTACTAACTCTTAATGCTCGAAAAAGCTTGTTTGGTGGTACAAAGTATTTATCTGACTCTTTTTGACAATACTAGTAGATAGTAAGTTTTAGTACACACCTGACTATCACTTACAGCGTTTAATACTTCTTAAAGTTATTAGGGTAAGCCTTAAGGTGTTACAAGACATCTTGCTACCTCAATAATAGAATATCAGCAGTTAGTGTTAGTAGACACCTTACAATTGTCTTTATTGGTTAATGCCTCTTAAAGCGGCAAGTCATTTATACAATGGTTTCGATAAACCCCATGCTACCGCCTTGAGTTATATTTTTTTCCTTTATTACTGTTATCCCTCTGGGAGGTTTAATTATTTATAGCTAACCCCACTTTAGTCAGATGTTGCTTTCGGAGTTCTTATATATCATATATAATACTAAAAGCTCTTAAAAAGGCTGCCGTAAGCACTATTTTGTTTGTTGGGGACACGATATATCCGATATATACCTGAATAATTGCATAATATGATCAACACGGACCTATTTCATACAATAAACCCGCGTGCTCTCATATACATACATACCTACTTATAATCATGTCTTTATCCCATACGGGATAGACCACAGATAAATCCATACTATCCATATCCATACTAATATTATAAATGCGAAAGTCTGTCTGTCTGTCTGTCTGTCTGGCTGTCTGTCACCTCTTCACGGCTAAACTGCTGGACCGATTGTGATGAAATTTGGTAGGGATGTAGTTAACGACCTGAGGTCAAACATAGGCTACTTTTGGGCGCGATATAACCGTCCCACGCGGGGCGAAGCCGCGAGTAACAGCTAGTATATAATAAATTAATATTAAGCTAGAGCTACCGTATAATAATAGCTCAACCCCCTTATTCATAAAAATTTACAAAGGTTTGTTAAGCATTTTTGACTAAAATGTGTCGGCTCTTTCTTTCAAGGTCAAAACATATTTTAGTTAAAACGGACTTAAAAACGTTAGTTAAAATTTATGGAGGGAGCCCCGTACTCCATTAAAGAGGTCCGACCAAAAAAGTGGTTTAAAGAGTACAGTGGGACATAAAGAAATAAATATTACCACCACCTTAGGTGGTAGGTATACTTACAAACTGAACGAAGTATAGGTACCCTAATGCCCTTCTCAATATTTATAACTAACTATACTATGTGTGCATTTAATAGCAAAAAAACATCTTTTTACATCCCAAATATCAAAGAAATCCCTAGTAAAAGACTGATCAAAGTGTATGTTTGAAGTATGGTTTTATACGGAAGAAATTGGAAGCGTTTGAAATGTGGTGTTGGAGAAGAATGGAGAGAATCAGTTAGAAAGATAAAATAATCAATGAAGAAGTTTTAAAACGTATAGGAGAGAAAAGAGCTAGAGGGAAAATGTGGGGACATTTAATACGGCACGACGACTATGAAAAACATTATGGAGGGCAAGAAGAGGGAAGACGGGAAACAGGTAGACCAAGAAGGAGTTTTATAGAACAAATAATGGAAAAAGTTGGAGTCGTGCGTGTCGTATCAGGGGGGTCACTCGGTTCGGTAGTGACCCCCCTGAGTCTCTTTAAACCATGCAAGATCCAGTGAGTAAGCGAGACAGCGCGATACAAGAAGTAAGGCGACATCTCCTTTACTCACTGGATCTTGCATAGATTTAAGAGACGATGGTAACCCACCAGAAGGTGAAAAGGCTAGCGGAAATACACAACACCTGGAAGAGACTCACCGACAAGAGCACAGCTCTTAAGTTTTAGGTAGATGTGTGTGTATGCGGAATGTAATGTAAGTACCTAGGTAGGTAAATGTAATTTCAGTACGTAGTACTATTACTAATTCTGTGATTTCAGGTAGATAGGTAGTAAAGTGGATAGCGTAACAAACAAACTCACTTTCACATTTACAGTTGGGATGACCTAAAAGCGTTTATTTAGGTAGGTAAGTACTTAGGTAGAAGATTGTAAATAATTCCGAAAGTCGCTTTATTTGGCTTTAATTTTAAATTTAAACCTTGACCACAGAATTAGTAATATAGTATGCCTTGACCGCTGTTAAGTTCATAAATATCACGAGACACGAATTAAGATCCGAAAATATTTTTTATTAAATTCTTACCATGATAACACGGCATAACTACGTAAGAAGTACCTAAATATGGATTAGGAATGAATTGACTGAATCAATATAGAAAATAACACTGCTATTTTGTATCTAATTTACAGTAAGCTCGTCGTAATACGAGTCTCGACTATCACACGTCGATCACAACTGCCGTGCTGTGCCGCTATCTACCTACCTACTTATCTGAGTTTGTTTGTTTGTTGTTGCGGTACAAAGATGCTAGCTGTAATATGCAAAAGGGAAACTTTTTGACACATATCGAGATATAAGTTCTAGTTAGTAACGATGAGGAGATATAAGTATAGCTATTAGTTAGTACTTGTATCACCATTGCACCACCATAAATTTTTATATGCCTAGCCAATACTTCGCTTTGAGTATGGGAGATATGTACTTAGTTGATTTTAATCAGACCATACCAGTGTAAAATATAAGGTTAAATCACAAGGTTAAATACAGTTAAAACTCGAGGTCGATAGCCTATTATGGCTGGGCATGCGTGAACGGTAGAGCGTGTCAAGCGATGACAGTTAGCGTGACCTAGCACAAAGAAATCTAAATTAAGTAGGTCCTTAGGCTAGGCTAGCATTTGGTCGCCATTAGCTATTTATTATAGGCACTCCTATCATGAGCTGCAAAAGGCACATAAAGCCCTAATTATCCCGGCTGATATCGCTAGATGGCAGACGTTAGGCTATGTCAGATAGATGCCTTTAAGCAGCCTGAAAATGGAAAATCAAATGGAGTTGGCCACTAACAGTAGTAACAGTATATTTTTTCGAGTTATTTTTGAGATATGCTAAGTGAAATTTTTCCACCCCTTCACTTAGCTCCCACTATGACACAGACTAGGGAGGAGATGAGATACTATTACTAGGACTCTGACTAGACTACTGACGACGTTTTTGACTCTTCAAGCAACAACGGTCGTTTTACTCGAAAGAAGAACTAAAGAAGATTAATAAATTCTAGAAATGCCTTAAAATACTAGTTTCCAGGGCCGTAAAAAATATTAAAAACAAGGTACTGTCAAATGTCAATCTACCACCAAGAATTCTCAACGTGAGCCAATTAATGTCAACGTCACTAGTTTGTGACAACGTGTCGGAGTGAGTTCGGAAGTTCTGTTTGGGAATTGTCTTATAATTTTTAAAAAAATGTGCTACTGCTATTGAATTAAATTTTTCCAATAAAATTCTAGCCTAAAAGATTATAAGTAGTAACAGTTTATACAAAAAAAAATGGTTCTCCTCGGAAACGATGAGGTAATTTAATATCTATTTCGCTGTCCCAGTGGTGCATAATTTGTTGTAGTTGTAGCACAATCGCAATAATTTGTAATATTTCTTATATTTCAGTTTCTATCTGAATTAACAAAGCTTTTCCAAAAAGCGCGTAGTGCAGGATCTGTCACTATGACTATGAAAAGGTGTAAGTATTAGTTTTGGTAGTGATTTAGTGATTTGTGTGCTGCAAAAGAGACTACAGATTATTTATTTTATTTTAATGTTTTAGACGATGGCCGTACGAAACCTGAGCCAAGAGATGGTACAGCTGCAGTCAAGGATCCCAAGTACAAATGTTTAATAAGAGCCCAACATAAGAGTAAAAAAATATCAACTGTTATAGAGCAGAGGGATGTAGAGCAATTCAGTACAGCATATTCTAATCTTCTGAAAACCAGCATCAACGGCTTGAAGCGTTTAAAAAAGCCAAAAAAGAAGGCTGTGGCTACTCAGTAAGGAATCAAGTGGAGACAATGTGTCAAGACTGAAATATTGTGCATAGTGATGAACAAAAGTGTAAATAGTGTGTAACAAAACCACCGTAAGTCCTGGCTGTAGGACGAGGTCCATTGAACTGTGCTCTTCTCTCATAAGTGAGATAGGAAGAGTTGGAGTCGTGCCTGCCTTTGCTAGTGATGCAGGCACAATTTAGTCATTGACCATCTGTCCAGTGCACATTTTGTATACATTTAAGTTGTATTTTCCAATAAAATGTATTTACCTTATTTGGGTTTTAACTGCAATGACTATTTTATTTAAATAAGTCAAAGAACCACTTCAAAAAATATTTATGCCATGCACATTTACAGCAAATGGGGCACTAATTATGTATTCCACTCATATCTCTCTAGGAGCAACTTTCTTGCCAGAGTAACATACTCTGCTAAAAAATATAGTATTGACAAGGTCTATAAATTATGAAATCAAAATTTTATTAAGAGTTAAGTAGGCTGAGCTAAGTCCAGCAGAGGATAACCTGTGGCTGAAATGATGTGACTATAATGAAAGATAATTCAAATAAATACTAATATTTTTTTAAATAGGCACTAACATGTGCAAAACAGTAGTACAACACACTCATAGTTACTAGTAAAAAAAATAGCTTTTTGAGCTATTCATTTTACTCGTATTAGGCCTGACAGTTGATTTGGTTAAGGCTTTAAGGACCAAAAAAATAGTATAAGATTAGTATAAAGAACTTTAATTACTCTTTCTTTACATGTGTATATTACAAAATTATAGTATTTATTAATTTCTTACATCTAATATACATTTTGATATCACAATATGAGACCATTATACACTTAAATATAATTCTTATTAATGCTCAGTTCTTCCATTTTATTTAAATTTTTATACATAAATTTTCAGACATTCAATGCAATTTTAAAATACAAATAATACATTTCTATACACAACATACAACAAAATAGATAGGTATATCATTAAATACTTTAAAAGTTAAATACTGCTTACAACACAATCTAAATAACTTACTTCATTCATACATCACTAGGCACATACTACGAATTAAGACTGTGTTCTTTAACCAAAAATCACAACGAAATATATTTCAATATAATTTAATTTACCGAGATATAATTCAAAACTAAAAGATTCGTTACTATATCAACATGACTGCTTATCATTAATGAGTTATTCCACATTTTTCTCAATTTTGGCCAAGTTCTGTATCAATAACAAGTAAACACAAATAGGAAGCCAACCACTTAACCAAATAATAGCTATAATATCGAAAATGTAAAGCAAATGCTTTGCTTGGCATATTTTTCAAATTTTTAGTTTAGTCTTATATTCTTGAAATAATGTACATTTTTTTGCATTGTCTCAAAATAACAAAAAAAAAAACAAACATTAACAAAGAAAGCACCACTCGATTAGTATATGAAAGCAATCCGATTTAGTCATTATCATTTTTATCGTCCCCAGTACCTGGATGGGATTCAATATTTTCACTTTACTCAGTTCTCCATGTACACGCCATGCGTGTCCACGTATCAGGTCGGTTCGGCCACGCCAAGCGCGACTTCAGCAATAAATGAAGTTATATCACTATCACTACATAGTATAAAACAAAGTCGCTTTCTCTGTCCCTGTCCCTTTGTATGCTTAAATCTTTAAAACTACGCAACAATTTTGATTAGGGTTTTTGTATAGATTATATAACCCGGCACGTAAGTTAGCCACAATCGGAAGGTGCGGGCTGCGCACGTTAAAATTAGTATGAAAATCGGCTACTGCACATATAGTCATTTCGGTTTCTAGCCAACTTACATGCCGGGAACTATACATGTGCAATAGCAATTGAAGATTTTAAAAAAAAGGAGTACTGATTACTTCCGCTATCAAAGAACATTCTTAGAGGTGAGTCTCTTCAAGCAGGCGTTCCGCACCTGATCGTTGCCGAGACGCTCGGCCTCCTGCAGCACTCGCCGCAGGTCGTTGGTGCGGTCGTGGCGCGCGGCCAGAATGTACGCATTGCTCACGTTGCGGCAGACTAGGTAGCATGATATCTGAAACAAACGTGGTGACGTCTATCAGGTGATACAACAGATGGCGCTACTCTAGAAACGAAACGCTAATACAAAATGTGAAGGATAATTTTGTTTTTGTAATATTTACAAGAGTTCCAAGAAGGTTAGAAAGGTGTGAAAATATTATTTTGCAAGAAAAGTAGTAAAAGCATCAATTAGATTTTCCTATAGAAAATATTTCAGAATCTTCCTGCGAACCCTCTGCTGGAGGAAGATTCGGAAGCCAGTAGGATGGAGACGGAGAAAAAACAAAAGAGTTTGAAGAAGAGCCAATCATCATTGGCACATACTTTGACGGGCACGCTGTGTATGTCCGCGATGAGCAGTTCCGCCTGCTCGTCGTGCAGCTGCGCGCGCGCCTCGCAGCGCCGCACCACCGCGCTCACGCCCCACTCCAGCACCTGGTCGCTCATCAGGCTGCCACACAAAACACATTATTACATTTTCATTCTTTCTCGGAGGTTCTGCTTCTTAATGAAACGTTAGTCTATTTGTCTATTTAAACGGTCTTAACACCCACAACCGAAATCACACCTCGAGTGTTTTGCGAAACCATTCCGACAGTGCGGTTCCGCACGCATCTTTGGTCCCGCCATGATAATTTTCGCTGTAATCCCGAATCCTGTCATCCTGTCAAAGATTGTTACCAGCCCAAAATTTGGTCAGCGTAAAAATATCAGGGCACGCTGGGTATGCCCCGTGCAGACGCACCGCTTCTCACGGGACCGGTTCGATTCGAAACGACGAAGATGGTAGAATAAGAGTTAGAATGTTCTCGCAAAACACGCGAGGTGTGATTTCCGCAGTGAAAGTGTTAAGATGGGGATGGAGAGGTCGATTTTAAATTAATTTGACAATTTAAAAACAACCACCAATCTCAGTGCATGAGTAGTGCAAATATTCTTCAACAGATTAAGATTAAATTTGAAATGGAGATAGTTTCAATCCCGGAGAAAGGCACATAGCGCGACAACCGATGGGGCAGTAATGTTCTCAAATGGCGACCACGCATCGGCAAGCGCAGCAGGGTGCCTCTTCGAACGTATAAATTTTTTAATTATAATGTTGTTTGGCATAACTGTGTTGGCATAAAGTTTTTACGCATAAATTATCAATACCAAAGTCTTCTTTTGGCATAATGGAATCTTAGGCATGACTGTAATTTTGTCTAATTTTTTTTATCCTAATTTTAATAATCAGAAAAAAAAAGGCATAACTGTTATATTACTAATGATTTTTAAGAATATAAAACAAAATTTATAATAGACTATAACATAATAATAAAAATGCACCAAAACTTTTGAAAAATTATATTACTGTTAGTAAAACACAACAATACTTATTAATTAATATAAAATAATCAAAATAAATTTAAATTGGCCGCTAAAGCCTTTAAAAAATCACTTTTAGACACATAATTTGATTTATTGTGCAATATAACATTAATCCGATTTATTTTATTTAAATATTTCTTCTTTTTTGTTGGTGGTGGTGCTCCAATTAAAAGTTTGTTAATTTCTGCAGATTGATGTTTTATTTCTAGTATTATTTTTCTTGATAATAAATAAAATCCTGGGTGATTTTGACCAACAAAATGGGCAAATCTATTATGCCATGATTCAGCACTATTTTGAGTTCTTGGAATATTATCTTGTTCCAGTTCAAACGTACTCCAAACTTGAGGTGCAAAGTTTGGAGGTGAATTTGCTGTCCCCCATATGTAGTATCTGCTAAACCAAGCCGCTATTTCACCTGTAAAATAAAGAAATACAAATAAAAAACCTTATGACAAAGCGCTATAGATAGGTTTAGGTTGTGGCGGGGTGGCCCTTGGGCCACCCCAAGCCGCACAACATTTATATCTACACAGACATACACAGAGACACATTTCCACAAATACATACAAAATGTTATTACCAGATACAATATGCACATAATATTTCATAAATACCTGCTTCACTACTAAGGTTTTCCTGCAAATCATCAAAAAAAATTGGTATTTCATTATGTGGCAAGTAAGCCAATGCTAATAAGCTCTTAATTTCAATTGCAAAATTTTCGTCGTTTCCGTATAAAGTTTGATATCCTTCTTTTTGGATTTTTCTGTAAATGATTTGCCCAAGGTGAAAATTGCAACCTTTTATAGCTGCATTTTCAAACAGTTGCTTGGCACAGATATGTGCTGTTTTTTCAAAATCCATGATTATGTATCTCGGAGATAAATGCATACTAATTGACTCACAATATTCTATTATTGTTGTAAATAATAAACTATAAGAATTCTTATCTTTGTTAGTACATAATGCCAATACCAACGGAAAGGTCTGTGAATCATTTATGCACCCATGTATAGTATATAATTGTTGAAATATATTTGGAACAACTTTAAATGTACCATCCATAATAATATATTTAGATAAGCACAAGTACTTTAGAAAATTATCTGTACTGAATATTATTATCCTTCTATTTTTTTTGTACTTTTTATCTATAATAACAATTTCTAGATCGTTTGGGATATTTAGATTCTCTTTAAGAAATTCAAAATTAATATCTTCTGGTTCATTCACTTTAAACATATTTTTTCTTTGTCTGTATATAGTCTGTCTTAAGTTTTTGTTGGTAGGAAGATGCGATAAAACAGACGATGATGTATTCGCTTCACAATCACTTATTATATGACATGGCTTTTTATATAAATTAGACTTTGCATCCTCCTTTAAATTATTAATCACAAGTTGCACCTGAAACAAATAACACATCATTATTAACATGTCATTGTAAATACTAGTATAAACAGAACAAGTTAACACAATAAATACCTACCTTTTGTCTTAAAGCATTTGGTTCATGATTATGTTCTTTTATCTCATTAGATAAACACATATGTTCCTGGGTTTCTGTTAATGTAGTTATCAGCCGAGACGTACATTTGTAATCCGAGTTTCTTCTTTGTTCACATACCCAGTATATTTTATTTTTATAACTATTATTTTTTTCGTATATATAACCATTTACACTTAACTTAACCCCCCCTTTATTAGTTTTAAACGATTTTAAAATACTTTTATACATGGTTTTTCCGTTTTAGTTCACAATGCAACTGTGATGACACTTACAACAATTTAGTAATTAATGATGTACCCTACACATTCTGATTATTGAGTATTGAAATACTGCGCTAAAAGTAATAGCAAAGTTTCCTTTTTACAAAATTGCGATAATCTGTAAGAAGTATCATGTTTGTTTGATTATTCGTATTACATTTTATGCTTTGTTATATTTATGGCCTAAGTTTAAATCCCAAAGAATATTATGCTTAGTTACATTTGTAAGAAATTGATTTCTGCAAATATTTCCTATGCTATTATAGTATTATAATAAAATTAATTGTGCATAAATAATTTATGCTAATAAATTAATTCGTAATTATCGTTATGCGTAATGATTATAATGCCAAAAAATGTTATGCTACCTTAAAATGTGCAATTTAATTTTATGCATTCGAATATGGACCCAGCGCAGCATCGGACACCCACCGACCAGATGACCTGAAGAAGGTCGCAGGCAGCCGCTTCCAACCGGTCATTTTGGAAATCCTTGAAGGAGGCCTATGTCCAGCAGTGAACAGCCTGCGGCTGAAATGATGATGATTCCTTTCTACCCCGTGAGATATCATCAGATCTGTAAATGCTTCAGTTTACTTACTTAGCTGCAGTTTCCTTAGAAGCCCTGATACATTTGGCCAAGCTCTTCACTTCCATGAATCTGTCCACATTGACCAAAAACTTGGCAACATGCGTGTATATGTTCATAGAGTCCAGCTTGTGTTCCGTTATTATCCTGAAAAAAATATTAATTTAATTATCGCTTTCTTATATAATATAAGGGACACGAACAATACATAATTCGAGAGGCTTTATTACACGTTCAATAACATCACGATCTAAAATCAAGCAGAATCCATATAGCGTTGGTTGCGTCATTTTTCCTTATTGTAACACCTGACAATTAAGTACTTACTCCAAGGGGGGGCCTATACTTCTTTGTGAAGAGAAAAAAAAAGGAAGTTCTTTATTTATTTATTTTACTTACATATACATCACCAGACCCCATTGAGGGTTTTGGTTATTTTGGTATTGGCACAGATTACAAAATAGTATACAAATAGTATTCATCCGCCATAAAAGACGCGCCGATTATAAGTGTACTAATAGAGTCCTCCCTATACTGAGACATATTAACCATCTATCGATCACTTGAGGCTCTGTGATTCTAAATCCGATAACTTATCGATTCAGGGTATTGAGGTTATTTTTACGAATATTAGCAGTTGTAAGGATGAAATTCGACAGAGTATTTATTCCGTGTCTATTATAAATGAACTCACTTAAAAGCAAGCTCGTAGCCCGCTTCAATAGAGGGTCCTGTGGCCAATACGACCGCCACCAGTCTCATCTTATCTGTGTTGGACCCGAACAGAGTCAATGGCCTGAAGTCGTTGCTTTCTGACTCCTTTCTCGCATGAGATAGTGGTATTACCTAAAATATAGAAATATCTCAATAAGCTATAGAAGCATAAATGTATTTTATCCATACTAATATTATAAATGCGAAAGTCTGTCTGTCTGTCTGTCTGTCACCTCTTCACGGCTAAACTGCTGGACCGATTGTGATGAAATTTGGTATGGATATAGTTATGCACTAGGAGTCAAACATAGCCTACTTTCGGGCGCGATATAACCGAGGCGCACGCGGGCGGAGCCGCGGGCAACAGCTAGTAAAAATACTAAATAAGTACTAAATATACAAATTTTCTATTCTATTGTATTCGCGCGCCGTGAGAATTAGAAGTCTCAAAAAACTTGTGTATCCAATGCCGTAAAACACATGTAATATTACCTCATTAATAACTTTTTCGGTAAGCCTGCCACTCGCTTCAGCAGATGCTAGGTAGTTCGCCAGCTCTATTTGGCGAGATACCGTGGTCATCAGGTTGTCAATGGTCGCTTTGTCCAGGTTGAATTGTAACGATTTCGGATCGTTTGCTTCTGTAAGATAAAAACTAAATAAAAAAACTATTACATAAATGTTTTTTTTTTAAATAATTTAATTGGTTCTACATTAGCGCGGTAGTGGCCGCGAGTACAGCAGCGCGCACATAACACACTACAACACATCATACTCACTGGCAGACACCGGTACACACTGGCCAAGGTGGTGCAAGGCCGCGGTCAGATGGTGGTGGCGAGCTAGTAGCGCTGCGAAGGGCGTGGCTCCGCGCGGTAGTGGCCGCGAGTACAGCAGCGCGCACATAACACACTACAACACATCATACTCACTGGCAGACACCGGTACACACTGGCCGAGGTGGTGCAAGGCCGCGGTCAGATGGTGGTGGCGAGCTAGTAGCGCCGCGAAGGGCGTGGCTCCGCGCGGTAGTGGCCGCGAGTACAGCAGCGCGCACATAACACACTACAACACATCATACTCACTGGCAGACACCGGTACACACTGGCCGAGGTGGTGCAAGGCCGCGGTCAGATGGTGGTGGCGAGCTAGTAGCGCCGCGAAGGGCGTGGCTCCGCGCGGTAGTGGCCGCGAGTACAGCAGCGCGCACATAACACACTACAACACATCATACTCACTGGCAGACACCGGTACACACTGGCCGAGGTGGTGCAAGGCCGCGGTCAGATGGTGGTGGCGAGCTAGTAGCGCCGCGAAGGGCGTGGCTCCGCGCGGTAGTGGCCGCGAGTACAGCAGCGCGCACATAACACACTACAACACATCATACTCACTGGCAGACACCGGTACACACTGGCCGAGGTGGTGCAAGGCCGCGGTCAGATGGTGGTGGCGAGCTAGTAGCGCCGCGAAGGGCGTGGCTCCGCGCGGTAGTGGCCGCGAGTACAGCAGCGCGCACATAACACACTACAACACATCATACTCACTGGCAGACACCGGTACACACTGGCCGAGGTGGTGCAAGGCCGCGGTCAGATGGTGGTGGCGAGCTAGTAGCGCCGCGAAGGGCGTGGCTCCGCGCGGTAGTGGCCGCGAGTACAGCAGCGCGCACATAACACACTACAACACATCATACTCACTGGCAGATACCGGTACACACTGGCCGAGGTGGTGCAAGGCCGCGGTCAGATGGTGGTGGCGAGCTAGTAGCGCCGCGAAGGGCGTGGCTCCGCACGGTAGTGGCCGCGAGTACAGCAGCGCGCACATAACACACTACAACACATCATACTCACTGGCAGACACCGGTACACACTGGCCGAGGTGGTGCAAGGCCGCGGTCAGATGGTGGTGGCGAGCTAGTAGCGCCGCGAAGGGCGTGGCTCCGCGCGGTAGTGGCCGCGAGTACAGCAGCGCGCACATAACACACTACAACACATCATACTCACTGGCAGACACCGGTACACACTGGCCGAGGTGGTGCAAGGCCGCGGTCAGATGGTGGTGGCGAGCTAGTAGCGCCGCGAAGGGCGTGGCTCCGCGCGGTAGTGGCCGCGAGTACAGCAGCGCGCACATAACACACTACAACACATCATACTCACTGGCAGACACCGGTACACACTGGCCGAGGTGGTGCAAGGCCGCGGTCAGATGGTGGTGGCGAGCTAGTAGCGCCGCGAAGGGCGTGGCTCCGCGCGGTAGTGGCCGCGAGTACAGCAGCGCGCACATAACACACTACAACACATCATACTCACTGGCAGACACCGGTACACACTGGCCGAGGTGGTGCAAGGCCGCGGTCAGATGGTGGTGGCGAGCTAGTAGCGCCGCGAAGGGCGTGGCTCCGCGCGGTAGTGGCCGCGAGTACAGCAGCGCGCACATAACACACTACAACACATCATACTCACTGGCAGACACCGGTACACACTGGCCGAGGTGGTGCAAGGCCGCGGTCAGATGGTGGTGGCGAGCTAGTAGCGCCGCGAAGGGCGTGGCTCCGCGCGGTAGTGGCCGCGAGTACAGCAGCGCGCACATAACACACTACAACACATCATACTCACTGGCAGACACCGGTACACACTGGCCGAGGTGGTGCAAGGCCGCGGTCAGATGGTGGTGGCGAGCTAGTAGCGCCGCGAAGGGCGTGGCTCCGCGCGGTAGTGGCCGCGAGTACAGTAGCGCGCACATAACACACTACAACACATCATACTCACTGGCAGACACCGGTACACACTGGCCGAGGTGGTGCAAGGCCGCGGTCAGATGGTGGTGGCGAGCTAGTAGCGCCGCGAAGGGCGTGGCTCCGCGCGGTAGTGGCCGCGAGTACAGCAGCGCGCACGTGGCGGAAGCGCGAGCGTGTTGCGCGCTGCCACATTGTAACGCGTACAGCGCTTCTAAACGCTTGCTCATCTCTAGTGTACGACAGATGTGCATTATGTAGTCCTGGGAAACAAAGTGAAACTTAACCAACTATCGTTATGCGGTACCCGGGTACCGCACGGTCGTCAAAGGGTTAATTTAGCTGTGCTTATCCTTTATGTTTTATGTAAAAATTTCATCTGAGTATCGACCCACCAAAACATTTTGCGTAAATATTCTCTTTAAAAAATAATGTAATGCAATTTTGTCGCGCCATTGGCTACGTAAATGTCTTTGTAATTATTTTGACCTATTTTATTATTAACAGCTCCTAGCCCCACATTATTAAACATCTCCTCATCACAGGTTTTGGCCACTAACACGTTCCAATATTAACATTTTTATTTTTTCACTATTTCAAGAAAAAACAATTGAATTGAAATGACTATTTAATAAAAGAGGCTTAATATTTCTTACCGCCCACATTTCCAGCGTGCTATCCATATCCGACATAGCCTTAAGCAGTTCATTGACTTTGTCCCTCTTCAAGCATTCCATGTAGACTGATTCCGTAAAAGTCTCCTTGTCGACCATATTTTCGTAACAGTACCTTATAACCTCTCCCATATTGCTATGCTTCATGAAAAATAATATATTAGCTACATGAGATCCATAATTTGTTAAATAATAAACGCATTCTTTAAAAAAGAATGGGTCTAATCTTTTAAATTGGTGTTGATTTGATTTCGGCTCTGAGTGGTGGTTATTTCGCCTCAGTAAGCCTTGGGCTAAACTTTTCTTCGGTTGTATGACGGCGGTTTGAAAATCGCTGTAATCTCCTTGTTTTATTTTTTTCACGCTGGCCAGTGTGTGCATAATATTGAGCGCTGGCTCTATTACTTGAATTTTCTTTTTATTCGTGTTCATTGTAGTTAATTTCTCATTCGTAGTCTGCAAAAAAATATTCAGTGATATAAGCAATACAAAATTATAAAATGACTTTGCATTTTTAAGATTTTGTATAAGTAAATAAATAGAAATCATTTTGTTATTTTGATTTATTTATTCAAACACATGTAGATTAAGAGTCAAAAAAAATAACAATATTTTTTTTTTTGTTAAATAAATATCCATACCGAAAAACGCAGAAAAAAATACTCGTAAGCATCAAATATTTATTATATTTATTTATTATACTAACTTTACCTTAATCGTCTCAGCCTTCTGCAGCAACTGCTGGTTCACCGGGTAGTTCATATCTTCAATCAAGCTGATGATTTCGTTCAGCAGCGGCGGATTGGTCCGCGGCCGACCGTCCGACTGAACACTCGAAATCGAACTCGACCGCTCCGACCTCTCAGAATACCTCAAACTTCGAACCCTTCTATTTACAAATTGAGTTTCCGACGCTTCTTTCCCATACTCGCAATCTTCAGCTATATCTACGCACACATTTATAGTGCTTTTAAAGCAGTGTGCGAACTTTTCCCGCGCTTGCTTGAAACATCCAGCTTTCAAGCATGCCTTTCCCCATGCGGCTAAAACGCTGTTTCGTGGCAATCCCGATTTGGTAGCGATTTCTAATGCCAACTCCCATTTTTCAGCTTCCAGTAAGGAGCGTACTATTTGACCTGGCAATTAGAAGACAAAGGTTTAGTTCGTAACGTGTATATTCCTTTCCAAGCAACGTTGTATGTGAATCGAATTGTAGCAGATTTCTCGCGTAGGCAAAGGAGTATTTATGCAGAGAAATGGATGGCTATTTAGTCGGAAAGAATAGTAAATCTATGTACTGGTTCTGCGATGACAAGCCGAAGAAAACCGGGAAATCTATACTAATATTATAAACATGAAAAATTAGATTGTTTGCTTGTTGGTTGTATCGAATAGGCTTTAAAACTACTGGACCGATTTGAAAATTTATTGTAATGTTGGAAAGCAACAATATCCCGAGTGACATAGGCATGTATGTAACACGGGCGAAGCCGGGTTGAACTGCTAGTAATAATAAAAGCTGAAAAGTTTGTTCGAATGCTTCTATAATAAGATCCACTGATCGAATTTTTTGAGGAAGGTTATAGGCTATGTATTATGTATATGTATGTACTCGTAGCGTTATAGTACATGTATACACACAGCGGGTGAGTGAGAGCGCGGGGTGTTCCCCGAGGTTAGGTCCAGCTGTTGCTAATCGTTAATATGAGAGAGACAAGACAAGACAAAAATTCTTTATCGCACCTGTAAATATATACAATAAATAAATCATAAACATAGATAATAGGCGGCCTTATCGCTAATGCAATCTCTTCCAGACAACCTAAATATAAAGTGATTGTTGACAAAAGAATAGGTGGTGTAGAAAATGTGTAGGTATACATAGGACAGGTCATAACTTAGAACATACAGAGAGATAGAGAGAGAGATATCGTATCGTATCGTGCCGCACGAGCGTGGCCATGGCGTCCAGAGAGAGAGAGATATCGTAGATACTCACTCGGAGGCGCGCCGTGGTGCGGCACGAGGTGGTGCGCCTGGTGCCGCACGAGCGTGGCCATGGCGTCAGCGTGCGCCAGGCAGCGCGCCGCGTGCGCCGCGCCCGTCTCCGCCACAACCATACTCCTGGGAAACAGACATTTCTGTTTCAATGGAAATCCCACAAAGCAAATTCACAGAGGTTGTGTTGTATCAAAGCCCTGACAAAGTTTCAGCTTCTCGGCACCAGTGTCGCTATGATCAGTACGGAACTTTTTGACGTCGTTCTATCGCGAGTTTTGCTCAAACCTTTCCGAACCGCGCGCACCCGCCGCTCCGTTTCGTATCGGACCGGAGGTGTTTATTTTTTTGCGCGCTCCGCACTTGAATTTTTGTTAATGTTCGTATAGCCAGATCTTTACGTTTAAAGCTCTTCCAGTTACTGTTCTGAGAAGGGATTAATTTGAACTAAGTAATTATTTAAACATATTGACAGCTTTACGATGTTTACATTTTTTCGTATTGACGATCAAAGCGACCATTGTAGTAAATATTTATACCTTCAAGTTCAAATACTAGTATACTTCGAAGGGTTAATATTTTGCATTTTATAAATTTAAGTTACTGTAGCATGGAATTCCTGCCGAAATTTTGTGATGCACTATCTAGTGGTAGGTAGAAACATTTTTAACACTGTTCGATTGTCATTGATACAAAACCTCTTTCTTAGAAGTTGTCGAAATTAAGTAACCTGTACGTTTGCAATATTGTAAAAATATACAATACTAGTTGTTCCCCGCGGCTTCACCCCGCGTGGGACTCTGTTATATCGCGCCCAAAAGTAGCCTATGTTTGACCACAGGTCGTTAACTACATCCCTACCAAATTTCATCACAATCGGTCCAGCAGTTTAGCCGTGAAGAGGTGACAGACAGACAGACAGACAGAAAGACAGACAGACAGACAGACTTTCGCATTTATAATATTAGTAAGGATTGCAAACGTACAGGTTCAACTGATAACCCTGTTTTAGAAGTTTTAAATTAATTTATTTTTATAATATACTTGAATACGGTCCTGGCCTTGACATGTAGTGACGAGAGGCAGAACTTTTATCAATAACGACCTTTATGATTATTTAAGTTCGTCTATTCACCAATAGATGGCTTTTCAAATGATATTGGGATACCTTATACCCCGAGCCCTCGTAACTAGGAGAGCCTGTGTTTCTAAGGGAAAGAGCAATAGGCCAGCTCCTCCATGTATTTGCTTAGTGGGAAATCCCTACATGGGATAAGTCCGCCATTGTATTTTCTGTTTCTTAACACTATGTAAATGTATACTTTTTGTACAATAACGTTTTTTTTTTTTTTTTTTGTTATTACAAACTAACATCAAACATAAGCCAGGTTATTTGGAGCGCAACACTTGTTCCTGTGAAATACGACTCGTATACAGCCCAGCCACGGGATGTAGCATGATTCACTAAACTAATTATTACTTTCGTTTTATGCCGAAGCTGATGCTTCATAGCTCGGCTAGCTTGACTCTTCCCTTCAAAGTTCGATCAAAGCGACCTATATATAGTAAAAAAGTGATTGTCCTTTTATAAATAAATAAGATGTCGATATTCAAAATGTATGTTTCGAACTTCAGTTGAGAAATAAAATCATGATCATAAATTTTATTTATTTAGATGTTTTTAACGCTATCTATTAGCTGTTGTTAAAAAGTTATCTTATTCTCCACTTGGGACCCCACGATGACGTAATATTTATATGTAAAAATAAACAATTTAACATCCTGGAGTATATAGCTCACCCACAGCACGCCGCGCTGGATTATTCTTGCACAATTTAATTAGTACGATCTATGAGGAAAATACTTTTTTTTTCTACTTACGACCCCATGGCCTGGGGTACTATTATGTAAACTTACGCCTTTTCATGTGGAGTCCTGGAGTACAGCTCGGCTGCCGCGAGCAGGAGCGAGCGTCTCGCACGCACCAGCAGCCGCGCGTCGCCGCCGCCTGATAACTCGCGAGCTATCTCATCGCTGCGGTCCAGGAGGAATCTACCAGAAGGCACAATAACATTTTGTAACCATAAATACGCTGTCAAAAGTTTAATGAATGTTAGGATCTTTATTGAAAAACATAGTGATTATATTCAGTCTCTTCAAGGCTATCAAAATAAATTATAATTTATTACATTATAAAACTCATTTAAGGACATAACCATTTTACAAAGACTAATTTATTTTGTAGAATTGGAAAGAAAGTATATAACAAAAAAATGCATTTTTCCCGTCAAAAGTCATAAAAATAGATTTTTTAAAGGGTTTGGCGGCCCAAATTGGCTTATACAACAGATGCAAATCATGTAAAGTTTTTTTGCAAAAATAAATAAATAATGTAAATTTAGCGTCCTTTTTTTGCCCTATACAACAGATGCAAATCACGTAGTTTTTTTGTACAAAAATATAAATAAAAAAGTAAATCCAGCGTTCTTTATTTAATGTCTCCTGGTCACTATATGAAGACTCACCTCGGGTAGTCCAAGTTGATAGAATGCATCTTCATGATAGTGAGACACAGCGTCACGTTAGGAGTGAACTCGTAACCAAACTCGGTCCTTACAGCTTCGTTCTTACTGCCACTGGTAGATAAGCACCTGCCGGACATAATCATACCACATTTCAAACATAACATTCTAAGACTATTGTACTTCATTTATTTATTCTTTTTTTTACCGTCCTACACTGGTCAGATTCTACGACTGCCATCTAGCGATACTAGCTAGAACCAACGACTTTTCGCTGCGCTCTTCCGTACTTCGACTGTGGTGACATACAAACTGGCAGCGACCAATCTAAGTTTCGGATACGCTCCGGATTGCTTAACGTGTTGTAATGTCAAAACAATGCAATCAAAACAATAGACTGATGAGATACTTGCTTGGCTCTTTCCTCTCACCTTCTTGATCTCTCTATAAGAATATCTAGCATTCTCAGCATACTATTGGGTACGGAATCTCCCTCCACCTCCCATGGCTCTACCAACCTCTCGGTTATACGAGCCGAATCTCGGGAGAGTGCGCTGTACTTGCATTTCGCATCTCTTTCCCTACAAGTTCTCTATAGTGTCGCCTATCTATGCTATCAAATGGGTATGCTATGGGTACGGAATCGTAAAAACAACGCACCAATCCATACAGGTGGCGCCACTGGTCACGGAGTCCGAATGGCTGCTCATCATGAGGTTGTCGTGGTCGGCGGAGGAGCGTTTGTTCATGGTCTGCGTGTAGCAGTCGTCGCACACGCGGAACTTCACACCGCTGGGGTAGGTTGGCACCTGGGTTTTGAGGAAAATTTTAAAATATTTACATTAGTATTCAGGTTGACTGGCAGAGAATGCTTATAGCATTAAGTTTACATATTGTAGCTCTTGGCTTAATAAAGTTTTAAATCACTATCACTACATAGTATAAAATAAAGTCGCTTTCTCTGTCCCTATATCCCTATGTATGCTTAAATCTTTAAAACTACGCAACGGATTTTGATGCGGGTTTTTTAATAGATAAAGTGATTCAAGAGAAATGTTTGTCATGCGCATGCGAAGCCGGGGCGGGTCGCTAGTAAATAAATAAATTAGCAACTTACTTTGGTTGGGGACCTGAGTGATCTTTTATTCTGTTATTATTTCCATATTTAGTGCATAGGTAAAAAGAAATCTTCAATACATGATATAAATTTAAGTCGCTTTCCGAGTCTGTACTCAAAACTTTTCTACATATACTACTAAAGGTCAACTAAAGTTAGAAGGCGTAAAGTCGTCAGTCGCTTATAATGGTAGTGGTAGTTATAAAAGGAATAAGGTTCCATAGACTATTCGAAAATGATACCTGCATTCGATGCGTGGAGCACGCGTGACAGACCAGTCTTCCGCAACGTCTACAGTGATGCCTCCGGATGATCATAGAGAATATAGACGTCCGACACAGCATGCAGCGGTCCGTAGAGTAGTCCTCCACCCACTGCTGCTTGCTGGGCACTTGCTCCGGCATCACAAACGGTAGCGATGCCGCCTCTATGTTTATCGAGTCTATGGACTGTAACAACGAGTCGTCTGAAGGCCTCGGTGGCGCTGGACAAGCGTTTCTAGGGTTCTTCATATCCAAAGCTTTCTCAGCATAAAATCTCAATAACGCATCCACCGCATTTCGGGATATAACAAGACTCTCAATTGTCTTTATGTTATAGTACAAATTGTCACCGCTCGGATCCTTCTTTAAATTCGGCGAGATTTTATTTATTATCACAGCTAGTATATCCAATTTAGCATTCATTAGGAACTGCTCGATCATAAGTAGGGGTTTTTCGATTAAATCCCAAAACATAGTCCTCATGTTTACGTCTATTTCGAGCATAATTTGCAATCCGATTTTTATGTTTTCAAACGTCTTCCAATCGAAAGAGTTTTCAGAGATGAAGTCCACGCATACTTGGAGTATTTCTACGTTCCTGACTTTGGCCATTTCTTCTTGGATGAGGTCCGTGGCCTGTTTCTCCGGCAGCCTCTGCAGCAGTTCCGCCACTTGATCTGGAGTAGCCTGATTGGTATACTCGAATAACTGACGTAGTAGATTCATTATTATTAGATTTTTCATATTATCGGATACACCTTGGACGTCCGCCCATTCCAAACATAGCTTGAACTGCAAAAGAATAAATTTATTTTGAAAATAATTTTTAACCCCACAATCCAATACCTTCCTTGATATACGATAGAATAAAACTATAGCGCTAAAAGTTAAGTTTAGCATACAAGTTACGATATTCATTTATTGAAGTATTTTTGAAAATTTGAGTAAAGTGGTTCAAACAGAAATTACCTGTTGACTTTCCAACAGAACCTCAATGATCTCTTCAGGATTACTGACAGATTTCTCGTAGATGTCGTACCAGTGCCGCCTCACACCAGGACCATCACCCATTATAGAAGCTATCTAAAACACAAAACTGAATCAGGAAGATATATATGATTCTGCTCTTTGAAGGTATGTCCTTAGTTAAAAAGTAGATAGTTACGAAAGTAACTGAAGGGAATATTACGTACCTGATCGTATAAAGGTATTTTGGTCATCCATTCGGTACACTTCTTGTACAATGCCTCTTCTAAAACTTCCTGATTTAGCAAAAATCTTAAATAATCCAACACTTCCAATGCGCCATCTGCCGGCCAACTCGACAAGTTGTTCAGCACAAGATCCACTTTCAACTCGGGACATTTGAGATATTGACAGTATTTCCAATTGCTGCTCATTTTTGGGTTTGTCGATAACTTAAACAATATTAAATCTCTAAGATTGGATAGATTAGCGCTGCACATCTGCTGGCGCTCCGACAGAGCCTCGATGATTTTCAAACATTTGAGGATCTTGCCCTGCTCCACGAGCTCTCGCATATACGAAAACAGTTTGTCCAAGTCGATACTGCTATGTAGAGATGCCAAATATTTATTGCCATTAAACAATACTTTGACACAATTGAATCTTTCCAACTCCATATAATTGTTCAACACTTTGGTGCGCGCATCCATGCTCTGTTGTAAAGAATTCTCATTGGGCGACGTGTGGATTTTCTTTATAATGTGAGCTAACACCCAGTTGTGCAACACCACGTACGTGAGGCACTGTGGGTCTGGAGCTCGGGGAGCCGGCGCGAGATTGGCGATTGGATCTAAAAACAAATTTTCTTCCGGATTTTTGAAGTCATAAACTACTTGTAACAGGCTGTTAAAGTTCGCCTCTGTGGCTTCCTTGTACGGACCGGCTAACGTTATAGATGGACAGAAAGTCAGTATAAGTTTTGGTATTAAATTTACATTCAATTTCTTCGATATTTGTTCTAAATTCGTCACTGGAACATTATTACCGTGAATCATTTTTCCGAATATATCATGTAATTGTCGTTCTAAAACTGCGAAATAGGGGAGATCTGAGATCACCGCTGTACCATCATCGGCTACGCGGCTGTCTTCAAGCTCCAGCTGCGACACAGTTTTACAATACATATAACACATCCTAAGATACGGTATTCTAGTTTTTTTGGTACCATGTCGGCAAACATCGTTGATATGACACACGTCTTTATCCGATGCGGCGACCACGTTCATGTAAATCTGATGATATTTTAGAAGTAAATTTTGATCAAAATTATCTGACTGTTTCGGTTTGACGACGTCCGTCAAATCCTCACACGCCTGCCTCAACTCCTTACAGAGTTGATTGAGTTTACAGAATTCTTTATGTTTGATAGGCACGCGACAGTCCGCTATCAGCCCACAGACGTTATCGACAAAGTCGAAGGACTTCTCTGTGTTGCCGAATATTTCGAAGGTGACGCTCGCTATGTCCTCAACAAAGCGGATGTAATTCGTTTTCTTCACCGCAGATATGTCAGTGCTGCTCCTGACTTCCGCCAGTTTTCTTTCCACCACATTGATTAAGCCGTAGGTAATCTCTCTGTTAAGGCCACTGCTTAATAGAATATCTACTGCGTTTATGAAAGGGGCGTTTTGGTGATTGTATAGTTGAAGGTGGGGATGGCGGGATGCTAAATCGATGATATCGAAAGAGTTTGGTGATCTATTCGATGCTAGGAAACCCTCTACGAGACCCATGACTTCTGTTGAAACTACGGAAAGTGCTGATAGTTCTTTAGTCGCGTAGCGGGTGTCATCCTTGTAGTATATGATGTTCTTTATTTTCGCCACCAGGTGGCGTAGCTGTTCAGTGAAAGTAACTTCGGTTGCAATTTCTGAATCGGCAAGATCGAACATCTGGAAAGAAAATGTACGATTCTACTTAGAATTTAAATATCGAAACATTCATTAATCTGGTAATAATAAATAAATGGTTTTGGTTACAGTAAAAAAAAAGAATGGCATGTTTCTGACTTCTTTAAAGAAAAACTTAGATTTTTGTCAGACTTGTGTGACATTATATGTGACAAACGAACGACGTCAAGTCCAACGCCGTGTGAATGATTAATAATCTTATTTAATTTAAAATAAACACAAAGTACAGACACGTCGTTTTTGCACAAATGTAAGAAGTTACAAAAATGTTATATTTTATCGTAATATCATTATTTATACCAAAAACTCACAGTTTAATTCATCAAGAGCCGTACCATATTATGTTGAAAGATAACACGGCATATAAAATTCAAGAAAATTTTAGACAGGAAGATTATGAGTTGACCCATGAACAATCTTCTAAAACTCCTGTGCATGATAAAGAGCGTGCATTGAATAGGTAAGAGTGTATATCTAACACGAGCTTATTTATAAATCAGAATATAAATCAAGCGTGCTGCTTATTTAATAGCACCTTAAAAATGTAGAATGAAAATTAATAAGATAACTAGCTTTTCCCAGCGGTTTCACCCGCCCTTTGTGGGTATGTACTATAAGCTTTTAACCTTCAAGAATCAGGCAGACATAAGAAGAAAGAATTTTTGAAATCCGACCAGTAGATATAAAGTTATAAGCGTTCAAACAAACAAACTTGGGTTTATTATATTAGTATAGAAGTATTATAGATATTGTTACTCTGGGGGCTTTGGCGGACAGTATTTCTGTAGGAACCATATTACACATTAAATTATACATTTACAGGCTAGGAAAAAAAGCGTTGGGCAAACAGACAACTGGCCTACATACCAACAATAGCACAAGGAGAGAGCGCCATAGAGACTATCCACTAAGCTCTGCCGTTCCGGTATGAAAGTCATTAATTTTTAGTAATATAGTAATTTGAAAAATTATGTCGATGTTTTCATTTATATTTTTATGAGTAACCTAAATTCATAAATTGGTTGTCACACACTGGGATAAAGATTAGATTCACAAAAGCTCTTGTAGCAGAAACTCAAATAAACCTATTATCTATATTATATCAGTTTTGATTTGAGCTTGGGAGATATTTGATTTGAATAAGTACTTATATTAAAACATTAAGAAGCAGCAAAAAACCCAATTGATCAGATTAGTTTATTTATAATGGACTTTAAAACAAAAGCTACCATGATAGAGAATTGACTTATGAAATAATTAAGCACAGATGTGGCTCATATTAAAATTATATAGTTGAAGCATACATTGGATCTGCTTCATTCCAAATTGTATACGTAAATACACGGAACCAAGCAATTTTATTTTATGAAGCTTGTCCAATAAATTATATTTTTATCAATGTCAATGAACTACCAGCGCCTGCGCACTATTATCAGTATAATAAATTTAAAATGCATGCTTTTTACTTTGTTATCTGAATTACTCAATAAACATAAGGTAAACAGAAACAGAATTTGTCTGCTGTTTTTAATTTTTTTTTATCATTCTTACAAAAAAATTAGTTGGTGGTTAGCTAGTACTAGTATATTGCCCAGATTTTATTTATTTAAGCTTAATTCCAAGACCAGAAGAAGAGGATGGCGGGAGTCCTTTGCAACTATAAAAAAAGGATGGGCAGTATTACCGGAATTCCCACAACTGCTGCTGTTGTGGGAATTTTGCTGCTGAATAAGCCAAAACTTTTCTTTGTGTATAAAAGTTTGTAGGAGAGGACCATTTTAATAGACTACTTGGGTGTTTTTTTTTTGTTCCTACTTTTTGGACAAATGGGTTATTTGTGGCTGTAATTATATGTATATGATGAGATAACATTCTAATTTCAGTCAACAAGGCATTGGTATTCCAAAAGAGTGAAACCTAGGAAGTTTATTTATATAAACAATGGGACTGACTATAAAATTATTTCCTACAATGAATTAGTAAATAAAAATGTAACAGAAGCAAGTGGAGAAGAAAGTTCAATAGAAATAGGTATTTATTATATAAAAAGTAAAATCCTATTACAAATATTTAACGTATGCGTCTATTTAAGTATAATAAAATGGGTAACATGTGTGTCCTAAATAGTCTCCGAAATTTAAACAGAGTTTAAAAACCTATTTCCTTTATAAAATATAAAATTATGAATCTTTTGTGCGATAAACGTATCTTACATATCTTTCCACCTATACCTACACCATGCCTGCAATACAAACTTTTAGAAAATTTTTAATTATTTGCTCGTTTGTTTAGTAGAAAATAGGCGAAAATCATGGAAATTTCATATTTCAAATGTGAACGTTGCAGACACAAGCCCCGGTCTCTGGCGGGCTATAAAGTCTATATTTATGTTCGACGTGCACCGGAACTGCACTGCAGAGGAGTTGGGAAACATCGGTTTTAAGTCTATTTACTGCTTGGCGTTCGACTACCAAAGGGGCGAAGCGCCCAGGGTGTTGGCGGAGCGTTTGTGGCGAATCGTCAAGATATGGACGCTCGTGTACCTGTGTATGGCTTTGCCATTGTGGTGTACAAAAGGTATGTGCTGCGAGTTTATAAAATAACTATTCAAATAATCGACGTTAAAAAGTACTATAAAATTAAGTTTGTACTGTTCTTACAAACAATATGCGGGACAACAAAGTCATAATTTAAAACATTTTTCTAACTGAAAACACTTGCTGTCCTTTTCTGGCTTGTTAGGTAGATTGAGACAGAAAGCAAGAAATTTTAGGGTTTCGTTTTATAAATAGTAATTTGTTTCTATATCAAATAAGGTTCATTTTTGTAAGACCGAGTTAATTATCAAGATCAACAAAATACATAACAAATTTATGAATGTAGGTTGGTGTTGTTGCTGTCTATTCTGCAAGTTCTTCAAGCCGAGACAGACCATCGAAGAAGCCAAGAAGTACTTCTTGATGAACCCTCCTGGCGTGCTCACGGTCAACCACAAAGAAATACAATACGAACCGAGTGAGAAAGAAAAAGACGCGTACGAAGAATTTGAACACTTATTGAGAACTATTTAATCATTAGAAAACATTGTCAACTACAATAACCGCTTTTTGAATTCTCGCAACACTTTGAGGGAGATGGCCCAGCCGCGAAACAAAATTAAAAAATATTGTATTGGAAGCAATTATGAATATAGTATTCTTATTCTCTCTCTCAATCTCTCTCATCTTAACATTTTCGTGCAACATCCTCAGCTAGTTGCTTTAAAGCCTAAGATTGCTTATATACTAAGTATTTTTGCTCTTGAAAAATAACCCCTTCTAAATGAAACGGTGGTACTTTGCAAATAGAGTACAGATTGGAAAATGAAGTAGGTATTAAGGTAAGTATGTTATGATTCTGCTGATAAGAATTATGAGCTTAAAGGTCAATTTTATAAAGACTATGTTGTGGTAATTGTGTTATAAAAATTATTTGAATGAAATAACAATAGGTACGAACTTACCTCTAGGATTTGATTGGCTTTGGATAAGTCATTACTGTAGAGTGCCAGCGCCACTAAGCAGTTAGGTTTCGCCAGCATTATCGAGATGAAGTCGACAATATTTCCTTTCGTAGACAAGAATGCTGAAATATATTGATGAAATCTATGTTATAAAGAAATAACATTGATGGGTAATAAACTTTTTTATCAAGAAATTATGGTTGTGAATAATATAAATATATTTCAATAACCTACAGGATCCCTTAGAACTTTAACACTAGTGCAATATAATTATTATTCTAGATATAATTTATTTATTTTTCCTGCTCTTTCCACATGATTGGCCTATACATTGTTAGTTTAGATATCTGGATAAAAGCTGATCACCTTGTCTGGCCATAGGCTACAGCAACGACTTACCATAAGAAGGGCGCGAGCCTTATAATATCCTACTCAGGATTATAAGAAAAGATCAGTAAATAAAGAAACATACCATCATCATTAGCTGAAATTGTAGAAGCTAGCATGTGGTCGCCGTCATATCTGTTGTTGGTGTGTCTCCTCCTTGGTTTTGGTTTCTTCCTCGACGCCTTCACATCGAGCTCACGTTCGTCTTCCTCACTGCTCTCATCAACTTCCACATAGTCTAAACAAAGTTTGGGCTGAACAGGACTGGGGTCCGGTGACAACGTTGAGACAAGTTGTAGTTTCCATATAGAATGATTTACTACTTTTACCATATGCTTTAGCCTTGACATAATATTCTGATCGACATCTTGACCAGTACTATCGTCAAGTTTTTCCAAACATAACTTTAAAGTATTTAGCACTAGTTGTGTAGTCAAAGAGTTGCACATAAATCCTGAACTATTACTCTTAATGTTGTTAGGATTTTGTGTTTGCTTTTTAGAATAAAAGTATGAACATTCAGAGTGAGTGCCACATGGGAAGTCTTGGTTGTGCTCTTGGCAAGAAAAATATTCAAATCTCAAAAACAGGCAACAAAAAATGTTCTCAATAACTTCAATGCAATTTTCTAAAGGATGAATTGATAACACAAGACGCTTTATTTCATCCAAGGAAGATGCTGTATCCTGGGACTCTTCAGCCCCTTCTGATAAACTAAGAATAGTATCCATTATTTTTGTTATTGCACAGTAACTGTTGTATGTTACAATTTCCCAATTAGTTTTGTTTTCAATTTCAGTTTTAGACTCAGATTTACTGTGGAGCATCATTAACTCTTTTACAAATTCGTTATTTGTATTCAAAAGTCTTGATACCTTATATCTGTCTATTTTGGATAGTCTGCACACTTGAGATATCACAGCTAAAGCACTCTGTGACAATACTTGACTAAATATAGAGGTTGTCATTATCTTGCTGTTGTTTTCGAGACAAAATTTAATTATTGTCAATTCCCTTTTCACTTCTGTTAGGTAAAACTGTAGATGTTCATCAGCTGTTGTGTAAGTATCGAGAATTGAGAAGATATTAGTGAGCTGGTGTATCAAGGATGGCAAGTCGTAGGTTTCAGCACTATTGGTCAAATCAATGAGAACCATGATCAGTATTTGTTTTGTGAAGTTATTAATTTTAAATGTAACAGTTTTCATATCGTGCAGTTGATGTTTATAAACTTGAGCAGCCTTTAGCAACCAGTGGGTTTTGTCTTGGTAGCATAATTCTAGCATATATTCTGGTGTTAATTTAAATTCCTTATGGGGTTCATTTTTCTGCATTTGATCCGACACAACTTTGAGAAGTTCAGGTCTTTTATGCAATATGAGACTTATAAGTATTTGTTTTCTGAATTGCCTGTAGCAATCCTCAGTCAGGGGCATTAATATTTGTTGCACAAATTGTGGTAAATATTTGTCATCCCATCTTAGTAAAGAGAGCAGTGTTATAAGTTTATCTGAACAGTTATTTTCTTTGAGTTCATTCTTTAAAATTTCCAAGTATAAACCTTGTATTTTGTCAAGATCCAGTACATTTTGGAAATTGTCTTGCAGAAAGTTGATGAGTGCAGATGTTGTCACCGGGTTGCTTTTGAGGTTGATCTTAAGGAACTGATACACATGATCTTTTAGGATTTCCGGCTCTTTGGATTCTTCACTGTCATAGTAAATTTGAAGTATTTCCTAAAATAATACTTTAAATCAGCATAGTTTCTGTAGTTTAAATTTCTTTATGTAACATGATTTCTGTACAATTTGTGAACAGATTATAATATAATAAAATAAATAAATAAATAAAATTCATTTATTTCAGATTTTCATCCATATTGTGTCAGTAGCAAAAACAATCTTATAGCCTATGTTAGTAATAAGTAATAGTATGATATACTTATGTAATGATTATTTTTTCAAGGAAATGTTTATGTTTGTGCACTCAAAGTTTATAAAATTTCTATACATAAATGGTCAAGAGGAAAAGGTAAAGTGATTAAATTTCATATATACTTATTTAGAATCTTCAAATATCAATATAAAGCAACTACAGACTTCTTCCTTTCAAGTTGAAATGGTTTATTAACTACAGCCTAATAGACCACTACTAGCTTTTTTCTTGTAGAATTCACTAATGTGAATTTGACTATTAATCAAAAGGTTTCAGATTCACTGCTTGCATTCACACTCACAAAATTGTCACATAACTAATAGTTTTTCTGTGCGAGCCAACAGGTTAAGAAACACCAAATAGTTAGCATACCCACCTCAAATATGTCTTGATTGATTTCATCAAGAAGACGCATCAAATATTTTAGCTCTTCCTCCTTCATTTTACTATCAACTGCAATTTATCTGTGAATTACATACACACATGTTAACTTGACCAACTCTGCATTGTATTTTTCATTATTTTACCTGATACATGATCAAATGTAATAGTTTTCTAGCTTAGAATGATTCTATTAGCAACAGATCTGCTTCAGTAAACAATTAGTTTAGAAGTTTATCAATGCCACCCACCCTGGGTCACAAGTCATGACACTAGAATCAGTGCAGCTTGTCTCTAAGAGGAACTATTTAAATTGTTTATTTCAACTTCAATCTAATAACTTTAGTCCTAATTTCATTATCTATTAAAAAGTAATAACAATATACACCGAACATGGAAATCTCTGGCAGCGTCAAAATAGTGATAATTTCTATAAAACAAAAGTATGTGGGAAGGATATATAGAACAAAAATAAATCACAATCGAGGTGGAATAGATACATACCAGTAATAAATGACCTGGAAAAGATTTCATGTCATTTGACCAAGTAAAAGTTTAAGTATAACTAAGAATTGAAATAAAAATCTTTATTTTAATGTAGGTAGATCTATTGTTAAATATTTTATTATTGTTTAAAACACAGAACAATATTACTCAAATTCACATTCCACAAAAATGAATACTTTACTTAAGTACCTACTTGATGAAAACAATGAGCTGTCATCTATCATTCATCTGTCATTATAAGAATTTCAAAAGACAACGTCAAGATGAATTTGTATTTTCTCAATTGATTACTGGGTGCCTACCACCATCTCTTAAAACCATGCAAGATCCAGTGAGTAAGCGGGACAGCGCAATACATCATGTAAAGCGACATCTCCCTTACTCACTGGATCTTGCATGGTTTGACGGTAGTAACCCCCCTGAAGAAGATAAATTCAAATTAAAATTAAGTTAAAAACTATAACCCGACTACGTGGTGTCTAAAAAGGATGAAACAAGGAAATAATTGAGATAAAAATCCAGAAATGCATAGGTACAAAATCGTCATTGTAAAGTCGTGGTCGCACCCATTGTATAGTGTATGTATATCAACACGTGCGACCACGGCTTTACAATGACGATTTTGTACCTATGCATTTCTGGATTTTTATCTCAATTATTTCCTTGTTTCATCCTTTTTAGACACCACGTAGTCGGGTTATAGTTTTTAACTTAATTTTTATTTAATACTTTTCAGTTTCCTGAACGGAAATGACTGACCGCGTGAAATATACCTACCACTTTACGAATGCATTTTAAATATTTCTACCTATATTTTAATTTCAACAATATTAATTATATACATATTTGTAATGATATAATTAACTTTTGATTCTTTGCTCAACCAGTGCTGCACTACGGGTCGAGCCAGACTCCTCGCTTCTACTACCAAAGAGGCGGGATTCTGGCTCCAAGCACACCCGTCAGCAAGCACTGGTACATTCTTAGATCCCCCGACGTTTAGGGCAGCAATTTGCCTTCGGCTTGGGGTCCCGGTCTGTGCCCCTCATCAGTGTCCCTGTGGCAGTACTGTCGACCGTCTGGGGCATCACGGGCTATCTTGTCAGAAAAGTGCCGGCCGCTTCTCAAGGCACGCTGCTTTGAATGACATCCTTCGCCGGTGTCTTGCCTCGGCTAATGTTCCAGCAATTTTAGAACCAACAGGCATATCAAGAACCGACGGCAAGAGGCCGGATGGGATGTCTTTGATTCCTTGGAGTATGGGCAGGGTGCTGGTGTGGGATGCCACATGTGTGGACACACTAGCTCCTTCTCATCTCCAAGGAACCTGTGTCAGGGCAGCAGCGGCCGCAGAAGCGGCTGAAAAAAATGAAATTAACAAATATAGCGGTCTCGGCGCCGAATACATTTTTATGCCATTCGGCGTCGAGACTCTGGGTCCGTGGGGCCCCGCAGCAATGGGCCTCTTCAAAGATATTTCGAAGAGGCTTATTGATGCGACGGGAGACCGATGAGCTGGCGCTTTCCTCGGCCAACGAATAAGTGGCAATCCAACGAGGAAATGCTGCCAGCATCTTCGGAACATTGCCACATGGACCTTTTCTATGATTTTTGGTAAGTATTTTTGTTTTTCTTTTATTTTTATTTAGTACTAGCTGTTCCTCGCGGCTTCGCCCCGCGTGAGACTCGGTTATATCGCGCCCAAAAGTAGCCTATGTTTGACCTCAGGTCGTTAACTACATCCCTACCAAATTTCATCACAATTGGTCCAGCAGTTTAGCCGTGAAGAGGTGACAGACAGACAGACAGACAGACAGACTTTCGAATTTATAATATTAAGTATGGAGTATGGATTATTAAGGTATAGTTTTTTTTTTTTTAAGTTATTGTCTTTGTAATTATTCCATTTAGTTATAGTATAAAGCAACTATAAAATAAAATATTATTTATTTGTAATGTGCTCGCCAAGACCTTTCTTTTGATACCAAACACGTGATGCCTATCTCAGTTTAGTTTTTTTTGAGGTTAGAATCTGAGGTTTAAATTCCGTCGGTTAAAATTTTGAAACAATTTTTATAGCCTATGTTACCCGCGCTATTTTTACAAATCTTTTGACACCTCATTCATTAAAATCGGTCCAGTAGTTTAGGCGCTACGATGGAACATACATAAATACATACTTACATACATACATACTTACATTCATACATAGACTGCCAAAATCATTACCCTTCCTTTTGGCTTCGCCGTAGTCGGGTAAAAGGCCTTAAAAGACTAGTTTCCATGGCCGTAAAAAATATTTAAAAAAAATAGTATCTACATTTGTCAATGTTGACCTTGACAAGTATGTCAGTCAGTCAATTTGTCAATTTTTTAAGATTTTTAGGTTAGAAAAGTTAAAAAATGATTTTGTTGAATTTTTACATCTCATATATCTCCAATATCAATTTGTTTATAATATTGTAGGCAAAAGCCGTCTGTTAGAATTAAAATGAGGATTTTGCCAAGATGCACCTTCTTAAGAATTTTAGCAAGACAATGTAAAAACGAAAGTACTAGTGGCGGTGTTACTGCTAATAAGCGTTCGTTTGTGACCATCATCACCAACAGACGGTTTACTCTAAGAAATCCTTCGGTATTATCGTCCGCAATATGTGTTTATTCGTCTGATCATAAAAAACATTTTTTAAACTTGGAGAAGAAAACGGAAGTATTAAAAGATGTTTTGGAGCACAGGAAAGAACAGTTGAAAGATACAGAACAAAGGATACGGTTGAAAGGCGAAGAATTTGTAAGAGACATAAAGCAGCAGAAAGAAATCACAGGGCAGAAATTTAGAGAAAAGAAAGAACACTTGATCAAAGATATTTTGGAAACTAAAGCTAAAGTCAAAGAGAAATTGGAGGTGGTTGTAGAGGTATGTCCTTCGTTTATCAATATAAATAGAGACTTATTTTTACAATGTCCTTAAAGACTCGAGTTCCAAGAACGCAATAGTGCAATATAAACAATTGAATTGCTAATTATAGTTATAAGATGCTCTAACTATAACTAATATTATAAATGCGAAAGTGAGTTTGTTATTTGTTTGTTTGTTACCTCTTCACATCCTATCTACTGAACTAATCAATCTTCCTGAAATTTCGCATACACATAGCTAGGAGTATTGAGAAGGACATAGGGTACCTTTCATCCTGGGAAAAAGCACCGTTCCCGCGGGACTACCATGCGGGCGAAGCTGCGGGCGAAAGCTAGTGTGTTAATGTGCATAAAACAATGCCTCCGAGTGACATGAATTGATAGGATACTTAAGTAATAAATGTTTGAGCCAATTAATATGAAAAGAAGCTTATCTACAAACCAGATATTAAAATTGCAATAACTTTTTAAATAAGACTTATAATTGTTCAAATATCTTATATTTATATTTTGTATATACATATTTCACCAATATATTTTGCATTCATGAATAAAAATCCATTTTTTTCATCCCTTCTTTTTTGGAAAAGCTAATTATGAAAAATAGTCATTTCACCTTATAGGTAAATAAATAACCATTCAGCCCTGGAGCCATTGAACTTTTTGTTTTTATTCTATGCTTTTATATTCACTTTTGTTTTAGTAAAGTTATTACAAACTAACAAATGTATGGTAGCTATACATACACCTATCCACAAATGAAAAATTATAAAGCTGGATTAACATCAGGAAAAGAGCTAGTTATAATAACAAAATTAAATGGAGTATAGAAATATAGTCCCCATACAACTGATTTTCCATGAAACATCTGCATAATAGACTCATTAAGATATTTAAATTCCTATTAAGCATTTGTTTTATCAGAAAGTAGGTTCAAAGTTATGTGTTCAAACAAACAAAATCTACATCTTATAATATATTTTTTTAATAACAAAAACTGATTAAACTTGCGATTATGTGTTTTTATGTATAACTAAATAAATATCACAATATATAAATTCTTAGAATCCTTACTATAAGTAGTAAGAATTCTAAGACGCTGTTCTGCAACCACATCATACGATCACCTAGGCATTGTCTGGAAAAACTCATAATACTGGGCAGAACAGATGTAAAACGTGCCAGAGGAAAGCCTCCAGCGAGATGGGTGGACAGTGTGAGGAGAGCTGCTGGAGGCAGCATATATAATGCTGTCCGTAGTGCTGCCGATCGCACACTCTGGAAACACACATGTGGTCACGATCCTCAGCATTGAGAGACCGATGAAGAATAAGTTCTGCAATCAAATCGCTCGGTTGATTGTTTTTCTTGATTGATTAGTATTAATATGAAATGAGATTGGCCCTGTCACAGTCATAAGTTGGTAAAACTCCTCAACAATTCCCTTTCCTTAGCCAGTCTTGATAAATCACCCTCTTAACTCGTCACCCTCTATCAGATTGTTTTGTCCATTATGTTCTTAAATTGTCTTTAATTTATCTTTTTTTAATCAATTTCACGGAGGTCTTAGGATACTGTCAAGTCAAAATATTTGGCATAATTTTTATTACTTGTCACCTATCTGACAACAGACCTCCTAAAATGCTAGTTCTAGTGAAATCTACCACTATCTCTGAGAATAAAGTTTAAAGTTCTCTGGTTGTTTAGATTACTTCTAATATCTATGAAAAGAAAGTACAGAATAAAATTAGAGAAAATATGTAGAGATATAAAATATGTGAAAAAAAAATGCAATTGCCTAAAATTGCTACAAAAGAAATAGCATCTATTAAAATTAATGTGTTAATTTTGAATCAAAAAGTAAAGCCGTCAAAAACACGAATTTATTTACATATAATTAAATTTTGACCCTGCGCAGTTATGTTATGCAATAATATGTTTATGTGCGGCTTATGTTAGAAACAACACCTTGTCTTAGAATGTACATATACTTTGCCTTATTACTCTATAAGGCCACACAAAGGGAAGTCGTGTTTATTAATATGTGTTTGATTATACAGAGAGAAAATCCATTCACAATACCAAATTTACTATGCATGACAAGGATAGCAATGTCGCCGTACTTGGGCTATGTTATAATGCAAGATAATTACACGCTGGCACTGGGACTGGTGACATTTGCAGGAATAACAGATTTGGTAAGTCAATCCATTCATGTTTTTTTGCTTCAAACTTACCTAGCATAGCATAAGTAAAAAATCCACATGGATCTACTTCTTAAACTGAATAGGACCATGTACTTCCCATTATGAGCCAAGGCAAAAACGAGTCGAGAGAGATGGAAATAGTGGAAGTAGTTTGTCTTTTTCTAATAATTACCTACTAATAAAATATAAGCGTTTATTATTACTTAATCGTAATATTACTTAGTAGTTGTACTCCACACAAATAACATTCACACTACAATAAAAGTTTTTTCATACTAAAATCTATACATATTGGTACTAAAAGTTGTTTAAATTGCAAGTCCACCACTTGCAATTTGAACTACTTTTACAACATATTTAACATACCTATCTGTATTTCTCTAAAAATTATAGATTTTGTGGATATGTCTTCAGAACGCAGGTTCATTTTTAATTATGGACATTTATCAATGAAGCGACTGCCGTCTGACCACCGTAGCAGTGATAGGAAAATTAAATCCGTAAGATCAAAATTCGGGTGAGATATTTGTCCACATTGTCAGATTTTTCAGGCTGCTAAAGCTTCTGTCTGACACTGCCCAACGACGGCTATCCAGCGATAACCGAAGCTAACGGCTTTACGAAGTAAGTCAAGAGAGAAATGCTAGTAGTCGCAACCAATCTAAGTCATACCGCAATAGTAGTGCTTAACATGCGCGATTGTTACAAATTATTCCTTACGAGAATATCCTTAATTACCTACCTTTCTTTTGCTTTTAGTTCTTGAGAAGGCAGTCCTATTTGTCTGTCTGTTTGTTGTCCTGTAGCAAGTTCATGGGAATCCTATCAATATTATTTATCCTATTCTCATTACTAGTTGCCCTCGGCTCCGCCCTCGTGGTACTCGGTTATATATCGCGCTAAAAAACAGCTTATTTTTGTCACCTTGTCTTATAAATATATCCATAACCAATTTTCGTCAAAATCGGTTTAGCCGTGAAAGCGTAACAGACGAACAGAAAGGAATTCGCATTTATAATATTACTAGCTGTTCCCCGCGGCTTCGCCCCGCGTGGGACTCGGTTATATCGCGCCCAAAAGTAGCCTATGTTTGACCTCAGGTCGTTGACTACATCCCTACCAAATTTCATTACAATCGGTCAAGCAGTTTAGCCGTGAAGAGGTGACAGACAGACAGACAGACAGACAGACTTTCGCATTTATAATATTAGTATGGATATTTTAAAGTATTAATATCTTGTTCTATTTGTTCTGTTACTGCAGAAACAAGTATTGCGCCTACAGCGTTAGTACTATTATATAAGTATTCTGTAATTCTGTTATAGAGCACTTTTTCTTTTCTTAGCTCATATACCTAATAATAGATGTACCATAGTTTAGAGGAGATAAACCACTCTGCATACATATGTTTGCAAGTTCATACAGGTAGGTAGGATATAACCTAATTAATCTTTAAACAGTAGCAAGCCTCAGACATTAAACTACTATCATAAATGAGAAAGTTGTATATTTGTGAGTTAGAATATTTATTATACAATCACTATTTAAAGGTCGAATAGTATTAACTCAAAATTAGCCGTGTGGTTTTGAGGCTTGAGCATATATCCACCATAAACTACGCGATATCTTCCCTTCGACGTCATAAAAGGCGACTGCAGGATGTACAGCGTTCTAAACCAGTCCTTTTTTCGTAAAGGTAAAAATTAGTAGTCGACCTATGTATAGCAATCGGGACAGGCTGAGATTTGATAGGGTCGAATCTTGAATCACCATGAGTCATCTTTTGTTAGAATAGTGACACATTCATTTGATTTGAATAACTGATATGATAAGACTTAATTAACGTTAAAAAACCATGTCCTGCCAGATAAAACATTTATAAAATTGGGTTGGCACAGCAGCCTTTGAGGACTTGCATCTTATGCTACAATACCCGGTAATCAATGCCTCTTTTCAAACGAAAATTACAATGGAAGCCTACTGTCCGACGGCAGAATTACGCAAAGAACCCAATAACCCATGCGACCTCTGTGAATGATCTAAAAACAGGTTGATTAACCTTCCTACCTACTCATTGAGCAATCAACTTGAGTGAAAAAGTTTTCGTCGTTTTGTTTTACACCAGCTGTGATTTGTCTCAATAAATATTATCATATTCCATTATGTGCCCCGCGGTTTCGTGTAAGTATATGTACTGTCATGTGGTTCCATTGCCTAAGAAAAATATTTAGTTCTTTTATATTAGGTGGCGCTTTAACGATTGAAAAACTTAAGAAACCGTCTATTTTCGCCAAAAATAGTGTGAATTATTAAAATACGATTTTTTTAAGTATTTTCATGCTACCACACACTAATTTAATGCTTTATATCATAACACTCACATACATTCCATTCATCGTTTATTTATCAAGAATCAATATAATTTCAATATCAGTTAACTTAATTATTACGGCTAATCAATAAATGGTATATAAAGGTGGAGTAACAAAATTGTGTGGAGCAAGACTTTAATACCATCTATATCATCCTTTATTTAAAACCCAATATTGTTTTTTTTACAGTTAGATGGTTGGATAGCAAGAAATTGGGAAGGCCAGTCGTCAAAAATGGGGTCTTTTCTGGATCCGTTAGCAGACAAAGTGCTAATAGCTACCCTCTTCGTAGCACTCACGTGGCAAAATCTGATACCACTCAGTCTCACTTTGCTCATAGTGGGCCGAGATGCCGCCTTAGTCGCGTCTGCTTTCGTTATAAGATATATGAGCCTGCCTCCACCGGTAGGTTTTTTTTAGTATTTTAAACTTCACAATTTTTAACTTATTAGGGTATTTATCAGTCCCTGCATAACAAACCTTGTATTTTTACTAGCACAAGTTAGTGGTAGGATGACGATACTTTAAAAAACTTAATTTAAAAAATTCACTTTAAAAATACTATCGTAAACAGCGTCGGCCATTTTTGCAGAGCTTTGTGACGTAATTATTGTGTAATGTGCTATTTTCGAAACCTAATTCTCGCTAAAATCACAGAGTCGCATGAAAATCATCCGATTCCACACTTTTGCTGATGAAAATTTTTTCGTGGGTTCAAATACTGTAAGAAATAAACATTGATATTAGTCAGGCAGGCCATTGAATTACTTTCTTGTAGTGCCACCTAATAGTGGCAATAATAGGTGGCAAGAAAAAGATCATATTCTGTTTTATAGGCAACGGGATTCCATTATTGTATGGAACTATGAATTACAAAAACCATTTTTATGATGTTTTTTTTTATACGATTAAGTAGGCAAACAGGCGTACGGCCCACCTGATGGGAAGCGGTAACCGCAGCCTATGAGACGCCTGCAACACCAGGAGCATTATGAGCGCGTTGCCGACCCTGGAGGAATATTATGATCTTATGATGAATATTTATGTGTGACTGTTACTTTTCAGCGAACACTGAGCAGGTATTTCGACGTGACGCACGCCACAGCACAACTGGCGCCCACGTTTATCAGTAAAGTGAACACTGCCGTGCAACTTTTACTAGTAAGTATTTACTTTCCATTATCATCGAAAGCCAGTTAAGGGTCACGTACACAAGGTGTATAAACGGTTCAGTTATTAAACCTTCGCTGTCCGTCTGTTAGAGGGCTGTATCTCAAAAAAAAAAACTGGTCAAGTGCGAGTTGAACTCGCGTGGAGAGGGTTCCGTACAATGCCAATGTTAGTTTTTAAATTCACTAGTGGTATTTCAACTAACTACTACTATCGCCATCTAGTGGTGTTTTAGTGAACTAAAACGTTTTATATTGAATGTAACATTTAATTGTCAATTGACAGAGTTCTTGTAGATTTTCCTGTAATCTACAGGTAATGAACTATATTTTGTATTTTTTTCAAAATTTTAGGCCCCAGTAGTTTTGGAGATCAGGGGGGGTTTTTTATGGTTAATTTTTGACTTCTTTCATGAATAAAATCAAGACTATTTATGTTACAATAATAACAAAAATATATTTGAAATCCTCAGAACGAGCCCTTTCTTTTGATATATTACACGGTATGTTTGCAAAACTTTATTTTTTAAATTTCTAATTTGTCACCCGAAAATGATACTTATTTTATAAAAAAAAATATTTACTTTGCACATCTGTGTTTGGGTCACAGGATCACGCCATCCTACCAAATTTCATCTGTTTTAGTCCAATAGGTTCGGAGAAAATTGGCTGTGACAGACGGACGGACGGACAGACAAACAGACGCACGAGTGATCATATAAGAGTTCCCTTGTACATTTTTGTACGGAACCCTAAAAAGTAAAAAAAGATTGTATTAACAAATCTTGCCATATTCACAACTCAGCTGCTTGGGAAATCATGCTATCAAAGGCGATTGGATTTCCCCGACTCATATTTCTAGATATTATCTTTTAAACAAATAAACTGTTTAGCTTACAATTTACATTTTGATTTTTAATTATGATTTTTATCTAGCGGTCGCTCGCGGCTCCGTCCGCAGTTTATGTTTGACCTCATGTCTTTAACTATCTCCATACCTTTCATCAAAATAGGTGTAGCGGCTTAGCCGTTAAAGCTTAACAGACAGACAGATTTTCGCATTTAAAATATAAGCATTTTTAACGATGTTTTATTTTATGAATCATTGTAATCTAGATTTTTATTTATTTATTCGTATTTTATTGAGTTAATAATGTTTATGATTTCCAGGTTGGTACAACCCTAGCGTCGCCGGTGTTCGGCTACGTGGACCACCCCGCGCTGCACGCCCTGTGCGCGGTCACCGCTGTCTCCACAGTGGTGTCAGCCATCAGCTACCTAGTTAGTAAGGACACATACAAGTTTTTGAAGAAGTCATGAGTCACACGTGTTTGTTATTGTAACCTATTGGCCACAGTTATGCTAATGGCACTTGTACGGATTTTACTACATCGAGCTTTTTATTAAGGGCATGAACTGTCTTCAAGGTCACCTCTGGTGATGCAATTGCCGATATTAGCTAGTTTGAACGTTGTTATTTTAGTGTTTATGAGATTTTTTTTTTATTATTAATCCAAAAGTTTTACGTCTCGATGAAAATTCTTATAAAGGCTGCGCAGAATCACGCGCTAGCAGACTGATCCATTTTTGTTGCTTATCATTACCGGCAAATCCTGCAAGACTACAGCAATACAATTCATGACACATATTATTATCTAATGGGCCAAAAATGTTACAAAGTAAGTAATTACCTAGCAGGTAGGTTCTCCGATTTATTTCGCGCGGCAATTATCACTTTGTGTATATTAAGATGAGCTGAGCTAAACTGTGGCCAAGAAGTGAAAAAGGATTTAGTAGTCTTCCACACTGATGAGAGCAATATTCCGAAATTGTGTACAATGTAAATAAATTGAAATATAAATATATATATACCTATACAATTTTTTTATTTATCAAACTCATATAACCCAATTTAATAAGATAGAATATTATAAAGGCAAACGGAAATTAGACTTCGACTGGGCTCTGAAGGCTGAAGATGCAACTAAATGCATGTAGTTATTTTTTTTTTCAAATTTATTATTATAGCGTCAACAGGTAGTGCCAGATAGCAGCAGAGGCTTAATACTGTTTTATATTCTGTGATTAGAGTTCCGTTTTTACACCACCCAGTCCTACCTTCGACTGTATTTCTCGGATGGTTATCTGCTGGACACTGAGATAAAATACTATTACATTTTTTGTACCTATGTATTTCTATTTGAATTATTTTCTTATTTCGCCCCTTTTATGAAGTTGGGTTACTAGTTTTTTTAACGGCAAGGCTTGGAGACGAGTGCGGCTGGTGTGACCTAGCCAATAAATAAAAATGGTTGCCTGTAAAGTCGGTTTTACGGGCGAAGATTTTACGTGACGTCTTTTTCTCGGTAGAATATTTATTGATATGAATATAATCTGCCGCGCGCGGTCTGCCGCGCGCGGCAGACCGATCATAGTTGAGTGGGAGAGAGACGCAAGGCATTCGGCGGGCCTCTCTCTCGTTCGGTGACTCATCGTAACGTTACCGAGCGTTACACTTTTTCATAAGTGACTCCCAGCCGCAACCTAATTTAAGACGTTGTCACGTCAAAAATAAAGACATACAAATGGAATTAGTTTATTCTTCGATCTATTCACATGAATAAATTGTATGTAATTTACATGAAAATTATAAGTTATAAAAATATGTACTTAATAAAATTACAAAATTATACTTATAATAACTGAAAATATATCGTTTTATATAATTTCTTTCCTTGCATGATTAGGTATCAAAAAGAAAGCAAAACCATTATTGAATTAATAATTGTATACTTATATGAAATTAGGACAAAACATTTTCATTTTCACATAAAAAGATCTATAAAAATAACCTTGTGGAATGTCGAACAATTTCGTGTTTAGTGTATTAGCTTGTTAGGTTGCTTTCAGTTTGCATTATAATGAAAATATATCAGTAGTACCTAAAACAAAACAAACTTTATACATTACATAGATAAAAACACAAATACAACTCGGGACAAAAAATGAGATTTGACTAAAGTACATTATGATTAGGAATCTCAAAGTATGGACAGAATGGATGGTTGACTGTTGAACATCAAAAGGCACATTTGCAAATCTCAGTTTCTATAAGTTATTCATGTTGTTAATAAATTAGACCAAGTTAAAGTAGGTATATGTTCATATTATTATTATAAGGTACCTCTATATTTTTGGTATAGTATTTTGTTTCTGAAATTAATTCTAAGTAGCCTTTGCAATGCAGTAGGAAGCCAGGAGGACCAAGCAGTCAGTGCAATTCTAGTTATCTATTATTGCTTTTTATTTTATTAATAACGAAAGCATTTACATAAGAAATTATATTTTTATGATAGTTATAGCAGTAAACTTGATAGCCTTTTTTTGAGAGTAATAGAAGACTAGAGAATAATTTAATTATTTTTTTATTAATCATTGAGGCCAGATTCATTAGCTAGTTGTTTTTTTTTTGATAAATGAACTTAAGTTTACTCGATGTTTTTTAGAATTAGCACTTAAAATTATGATAATATAAACATTTTTCTTTAAATCTACAATATTAAGCACATAGATGTAACTATAAATTAATACACATAGAAATTTCAAAATTAAATATGGCAGCTAGTGTGTTTAATATGAAATATGTATATTATGTCGAAAATGCAACATTATTTCTTCATTACATATCTTTACTATTAACTAACAAAATCAAGCCTGCTGATTGTTTTGTATTCTTGTATTTTGTTTTTATAGATCAATCTATCAATTAACTGTAGCCATTTCATTTTTAAGTTGGTTTAAACCCATTCATCTTTTAACACTTATAATTCAAAAGTAAATCAATACTGAGCTTACAATAATACAAAATTATTGTTACACTAGCTTTCGCCAATGGCTTCGCCCGCGTGTTATTCCTTTGGGAACAGTGTTTTTTCCCGAGATGAAAGGTACCCTATGTCCTTCTCAATACTTCTAAGAGTATGCAGTTTAGGAATATTGGTTCAGTAGATAGGGTGTGAAAGTGTAACAAATAACAAACTCACTTTCGCATTTATAATATTAGTTGGAATTTTTCCAAGCTGTACTGAGAAAACAACAGCAATATTGTCAAAATTTGTAAAAACTTAGAACTAAAAATGTACAAAAATAAAAAAGGACAGATTGATTGCACTAAACATTACAAAATAATTATTAATTACAAATATGTAAAGTAAAAAGAGATATTTAGAAATGGTAACAGCACTTACTTTCATGTGTATTACAGCTTCAGTTTACAATAAATGTAATCCTATTTACTGAAATTATAGTAACCTGGATACAACTATAAAATGATTGTTATAATAATGAGTGGTGGTAAGTAAAGGTAAAAGCAGCAGTTCACATGAACAAGGTGGACCATTGTCTATGGTCTTTCAGACCCTGGCACCTCACGCCTTGCCCTATCTTGCCCAAGTATAATTGAGAACTTACGCCGCCTCTGAGTAAAGGTTAGTTTAACCAACCTTGTTAATAAGTTCGTCACATATGGCTGTGAGCTCCTCATTATCTTTTATTTTCTGTGCCAGAGACTCTTGTAACGAAGAAGCAGCCACTTCACTCTTCTTTAACATGGCATTCAGCTTAAGAATCTCTGCTTGATGAGCCTTCTTCACAGAGTCTAACTCTGCATTTGCTTTGTTGAGTTGCTGCATAGCATGCTGCCTTAAAGTTTCATACCTAGCCTCTAGTTTTTGAATGGCATCATTATTTTCTTCAACCGTGCGTTTCAGGGTCTCTTCATTACTTTTGTACCCTTGTATGATCACTTTGCACCTTTCATACTTTGTATGAACATCATTAAAAGCATGCTCCATGGATGCCAAATGGGCTGCAGCTTCATCTCGCTCACGTACCAGGGTGGATCTTTCTTCCACCCATCTCTTACCCTCTGCATCTCTTTCACCAATTAAAGAAGAGATGGTTCTTTCATACTCCTCCATGACTACACTCATCTGCTTATTGTTTCTCACTTTTTCAGCCACTCTTTGTGATAAGTTTTTCTCTTTCTCAGCATATTCTTCATTTTGTTCTGTCAGCTTTTTTATTTTTGATTCACACTCTTCAAGTCGTTCTCTTAATTCACGATTTAGATCTCTTAGATTCTGGGCTTCTTCTTCTTGAGCGGTCAACAGTTCTTTGACAGCACGAAGTTGCTCTACTGTGTGGGGGTCCATGTCTGCAGGCCGTGTGATGACTGGAGGCGGAGGAGGAATATTGGCACCAAGGCTTAGGAGGCGATCGATTGTAGCTATCGCAGGAGAAACTGTATTAGTCTTCACAGGGGTCACTTTAGCTGCAGGAGTGCGGTTGACAGCCGGTGTGACCACTTGAGTTGGTTTCTCGGTAGGACCACTGTTACTGGGTTGCACAGATAATTGTTGCATTGAGTTCACTATATTTTGCTCTGTACCTGACATGGTACTGTCCACAGGTGTCACTATTCCCAAATTACAGCTTTTGGCTAAATAGTGAACACATGGTTACACCTGTAAATAATAAAATAACAATAAGTAATCGTTGCTTCTTCAAGGGCGATATTCTAAGTCATTTGAAAGCAATGATCTGTTTCGAATTGTACTCATATAGATGTCTATTTTGTTACAATTTTAAGCATTATGATGCAGTGCAATCACTTATCTTGGAATATATTGCTTGGGTTTATGCACTCTACACATCAAAATGCACATCCCACGCATAGTGCTACGAATGCGGCATAAAGGAATGATTGCGTTACATACTGTGTTCAAAGATGAGACTGAAAGCTATACCTACCAGTATGTCCTCGAATCACTGTGCGTGGTCAGTGAGGTCAGCACAAGTAATATTTTGCCTTAATTTCGCAAGAATTCCTTATTAGGTAGTTACTTTTGTAATTAAATTAATAGACTACTTTTTACGAAGAAATTACGATGATGACATCAGTCACAAACACTGGCTTGTCTAAAAGATAGTTGACTTTGACACTTGTTTTTTTTTTAAATATATGAATGCGTTCCGATTTGCTTCCGTTCCTCTTTAGAAAATACGAATACTAGCAAGCAAGCTGCCAAACCAAAGTGCGAAGTTTCACTATGTGTCTATTGAGGTAGGTACCTAGCAACTAGCTTTGCAAGGGGGTTAGCACTGTCTCGTTAAAACCATACAAGGACGATTGAGTAAGGGAGATGTCGCCTTAATCATGTATGGCGCTGTCTCGCTTACTTACTCGTTCTTGGATGGTTTTAAGAGATGGTGGTAAGCCACCAAGAGTATCTATCGATCGATAATAAGATTTGCGATATTATTGATGGGTTCACCTTGAGCTTTCTTATGAGGCCCACAGTAAGAGACCACGCTTCGGACCCACATGTCACTGGTAACACATCAGACCTTAGTATTAAGGCACTGAGGTATTTTGGATGAAAATATATTGCGGAGCTTCTCGAACGCTGCCCAGCCGAGTTGGATTCGACGATAGACCTCATCCTTGAAGCTGGAACTGTCAGCTTGGATCAACTGACTCAAGTAGACATATTGGTCCACAACTTCAAGGGTACAGCTCCCATCATAAACCGGCGACGGTGCAACATGAACATTATCTTGGTTTTTTCCATGTTCATTTTAAGGCCCACCTGAAGACTTTATTGAGGTCATTAAGCATGGTACTACGGCTCTTCGGCGATTACGCCATGACAACAATATCATCAGCAAACCCAAGGTGTGTAATATACTCGTCATTGATATTGATGCCAAGTCCTTCACATTCCAGGAGCTTGAAGGCATCTTCCAGAGCAGTGGTGAACAGTTTCGGATAAATGACGTCTCCCTGTCTCACTCTTCTCTGCAGTGGAATAGCCCTCGTTCTCTGCTTCTGTACTCGGACTGACATGGTGAAGTTTTGTATAAACACTTCAACACCTCGATGTACCGATGGTCAATGCGGCACCGCTGGAGAGACTGAAGCACAGCCCATATCTCGACCGAATCCAAGGCTTTCTCATAGTCCACAAACCTTTTCGAAAACCGGCATGTTTGGGAGGCTGGAAGATATCGAACCTGTTCGCGGGACGATTCGTGATCACCCTCAAAAACAGCTTGTAGACGTGGCTCAGGAACGTGATGGGTCTATATTTCTTCAACAGGGTATTGTCAACTTTTTAAAGAACAAGACCACTACGCCTTCGTTCCATGCCTCTGGCGTCACACCCTCTAGCAAATCGAAATTGAAGAGCTTCTGAAGGACTTTCAGTACCGGCGTTCCGCCCGCTTTCAGAAGGTCTGCTGTAATTCCATCGCCAATTCAATATTTGCCACTCTTGCGAAAACTTTGGAACCCTTGTTCTGTTCTACCGTCTCCTTAATACGCTCAGTATTAAAGGATCTAATATCATACCGCAAGATTTCTGGATTTGTTTGTACTTCTCATTTGGGGGGTTGTTGCCATACTCGCCACGCAGGCGGGTTGGCGAGCGCAGTTATGGCGGTTTATAGCACTTTCGACGCTGCTGCCTATCGGAATTGTGCTTAAGCTAGGGAAGGGTGGGATTTGGTTGGACTTGGGGATAGGAGAGAGGTTGTGGGATACTACTGACTCGGACGGATAGGGGTTGAGTAAGTAGCAGTTCGAGAACCCAGGTTCGCGTACCGGTGCGCTTGAACACCTCTGACCTGATTTCGTATTCGTCTTTTATCTGTAATAACAGCAAAACACCAACCCAAGAGTTTGTGTGGAAGAAGTGGCCGTAAACTGACACCTCTATTTTGTATAGTTCGATAACGGATGTCTATTTTTCATAAAATTGTCAGACGGCCGCGATTCAGATTTGTTTTTAAGAATGTTTAATGTTGCGGCCACACTTAGCTATAAATCTGTATAAACTTATATTTTGGCGGCCGTGAACTAACCATAGCATTTAAACCAACCCCAACAATAAAAAAACGTGGCACAAAACAATACTTTATTTACATTAATTATAGAAAAAAAAGCAAACTTATTTCATGCAGTGAGCTGGTGCCACGCCCGGCCGGCACGGCCCGGCCGTAAACCAACTAAACTAAAAAATAATAGTGTTGGTTGGCCGGCCACCAAATTAAACTAGTTTTAAAGTAATTTACTCTCAAAATAAATGCAATATTAATTAAATCAAATAACTATGATCACTCAAAAAGAATTATTAATTTAATAACAGTAAGTAATCGTAAACTTAAAATGCATACATTTGAAGCACGACCTGTTCGCTATTTTTTGCGTAGCTATGCGTACGTATCGCGCCATTGGCGCGGCTGGCAAAATTGACGATTTATTTCCGGCACGTGGATTAGGATAAGCGCCCAATTTGAATAGGCATTACATTCTGCAACTATCCTTCTTTTTAAAGTTACACAAAACCTTGGAATGGGTGAGATAGAACTCTTATTATTGCAAAATGTATGGTTGGTCGTCAAAAAGGCCGCGAAACAACACAGGGCCGCGATCGAGCGTAATAACCCTACTTACTTTAAGCTAAAAGTTTGCATTGGTTCTAATCATTATATTAGAAAATAATTATGATTATTTTAATGCTTTATTTCTTCTCTTAAATTTAAACAAACAAAAGCTAAATTAAACACCAACAATAAATTTTTCTGTTTTATACATTTCATATGCGAACTCCTCGTCATGTGTCGGGTCGAATTCCAATCCTGTAAAAATAACAATATACTTTAATCATAAGAAAAGATAAGTATAATTGCGTCACAGTGGAGACTATACATTAGGTTTTAAATATAAATCTATGGTTGAGAGAGTCAGGTGAATTCAGCAGGACCACCTGGGTCTCTTCCATCAGTTTGCAAACGCACTCACTAGCGTTAGTATTAATTATGAAATTCTAAGCTATTTCGCGTAAAAACTTAATGCAGTTGCTACTGATGGTAGAGTAAAGGCTGATTAGAGGCATTCATCAACTTTTTCATCATTTCTTTTTCGTCTTTATCTTAGGCGGGTTGATAGTTACATGCATGTTATCACATGCTATGAACGTTTTAGCAGTTATTTAATGACCGATCGCCTGCACACTAACCCGCCTTGGGAATGCTATTGTTGTCACAGACATAATAAACAATATAACAAACAAATTCAAACATACTTATAACTTTAAACACAAGAGTTCTGAAGGAGATTACAAAAAAATGGTGCTGCCTCATTTGAGCAATACAAAACAGACTCCGCAGTGAGGGTTTCGTTCAAAATTTTGAATTATTTTTGATTGTTAAAAATAAACCATACTTAAGTTAAATACTAATGAAAAATTCCATGTTTGTAAATCAATCACGCAAGTTCTAAGAAGAGACGGATTATGAAGGTAAGTTGGGGTAACTGTACTGACCACAAGGCCACCTTATTCATAAAAATTAGCTAGCTCTCATTTCTGTATGTTTTGTCGCTTTCTCTCTTATTGATTTAACAAAAAAGGGACATGGCAAATTTACTTTAAATTGGCTTACCAAACATTTGTTAATTTTTATGATTTATTAGTAATAATAGTTCCTTCGCCTTTTTTATACTTGAAATATGTGTCAAATGTGAATTAGAACAAACTCGAGATAAACAATAGCTCCTATATCTTCACAAAACCTGATAAAAAATGTTTTTTTTTTAAGTATGTAAGTGGGTACTATTGTTAAGTGTTCCATGGATATAACAAGACGGAGTGTGGGTAAAAATGCAAAGCCTTGTCGTAATATCATAATAATAATAGTAGAACACAGAAATAAGGTCTAAAGAAGTTTTCTATTTTCGAATAGAGCACAAGCAAATCTATCTATATATATAAAAGAAAGTCGTGTTAGTTACTCCACTTATAACTCAAGAACGGCTCAACTGATTTGGCTGAAAATTGGTAAGGAGGTAGCTTATAACCAGGAGAAGGACATAGGGTACCTTTCATCCCGGGAATTCCATGCGGGCGAAGCCGCGGGCAAAAGCTAGTATATATATAAAAGAAAGTCGTGTTAGTTACACCATTTATAACTCAAGAACGGCTGAACTGATTTGGCTGAAAATTGGTGGAGACGTTGCTTGGAACCAGGATAAGGACATAAGGTACCTTTCATCCTGGCAAAAAGCACTGATCCCGAGGGAAGCTCACCGGGGCGAAGCCGCGGGCAAAAGCTAGTTCAATAATAAATTTAAACTAAAACAAACACTGCCGTGCTTAGGAAGGTAGGTCAAGCCGTTGATCCCGGCTGCCACCTGGTGGTTGTTAAAGAAACCACGTCAGAGGTCGAGAGGCGGATTTGGAAAACTGACACCAAGGTAAACAAAATCAATGAAAAACCTACCAACGTATTCAACTTCTAGATCGAATTTTCCTGGAATCTTGTCTCCACAAGATATGCCAAAATGGGTGACCCTGTCTAGCCGCATCCTCGTTTGTTTGTCTTGCAGTCGACCTTTTGATCCTAGTACAAATTTGGAAAACGGTATCTGAAAAAATAATATATAAGGCATTTATTTAACGCGGCAACAAATTAATCTGAATTAAGATATAAAAATATAATTGATACTGATGGCACAAACATTAGGTACTTAGGTTGGTATCAAAATGTAATGTTAATGGTATTATTAAATTATAGTTCCCTAAAGTTACAAATTGCAATATCACTTAAAACAGCCACTTTTAGCACTTTTGCAATTTGTAACTATAAGGAACCATAATTTAATATAATTAAAATTAACTTCAGATCCAGAACGTTAATTAGATAACAGGGATTTTTGATAACTTGTGTTTTCAGTGAATAATGATTTTTAAATGATGGTGGTGCTAGTGTTCACCGAGGTATCATCTTAAAACCATGCAAGATCCAGTGAGTAAGCGAGACAACGTAATACATGATGTAAGGCGACATCTCCCTTACTCAATCGTTCTTGCATGGTTTTAAGAGATGGTGGTAAGCCACCTGTATGAGAAAATATTTATCAATTACCAGCAGATATTAATATAATCATACCTTAGCTATTTGCCAGTAGGGGCCGCCTCTGGTGTATAATACATAATGGTATATATCGTTCCACGTTATATCATAGTAGCCTTCACAGGATATATTCAGCAAATAAGATCTACCGTCGCCTCGTACTTTCAGAACTAGAGTGTTGTATAAATTCCAGTCGTATGTAGACGCTCTTTTAAATGATTTCTGGAAAATAAACAAAAAAATATATACAATATGCACATGCACAATTTACAAACATAGTTCAGGGTGGCGAAATACCTTCGAGGAAAGCATGGACCGCCTCCAAAGGACAAGCTGCTCAAAAAACTAATGAATGCTGATTATCTATTTTCCAGGCGATTTTATCTTCTGCTTGCAGTTTCAGTATCAAATCGCTGTTGTCGGATTTTCGATGAACAATTTATAAGCATATAAGTAAGAAGCAGATGGGTAAGTACTTAAGTCTTATAAAGAGTTAAATGCTAAAGAGAAATGATGTTCCCTATGTTTTATACCATCTTCTTTAATCGTCCAGATATCCTTGACGTATCCAGGGTATGTTATAATAGAAGACAGGTGGCTTACCACCATCTCTTAAAACCATGCAAGAACGATTGATCATGTATTGCGCTGTCTCGCTTGTTCACTGGATCTAGCATGGTTTTAAGAGATGGTAGTAAGCCACCGGACCTATAGGATTTTGGCCCGGGAGTTAGTGGCCAAGACTGTTCGATTTTTTAGGCTGCCTACAGATTCAAATACTGCTGGCAAAGAAGCCTTTGAGCGCGAATTTGACTCGCAGCTGACAGATTTTAAATAAAGGTTTTAACTCACCCTAATACGACAAGATCTCATTGCACAGTAGCCAGCCTTCTTGATACGGCCATCCTTAGGAACACGGACGTCGAGGTTGCCATGGAAACGCGCCCGTCCCGCACTGCTCATCTCCAACTTGCATGTACTGAATCCTTCATTGTGATCGCTGTCGCAGGTCGTCACAAACTTGTCCAGGATCTCGGGCTTGTCGAAACACCATATAAGGTCTGTTTCGCCTGAAAAAGGAAAACGTCCAAGTTAATAAATAAAAGTTGTTATTGGCATCATTTCAGTAATAAGAAGTCTTCTGGCGGGACATAGGCCTACTACATACGACTTTCAATCTTAGCGATTTAAAGTGTATTTGTTAACGCCGCCGTCCCGTAAATTGGGACCTCTTGAAAAAATTTAGTAGTTAAAATGATGATCATCAAAGGATATAATTGGTGACAAGGGTAATAGCATTTTTTTTTGTTTTAAAACTACTAAATCTTATCTACTTATATTGATTTATTGTGTGATGCTGTGATGCAAGTTTATATATAACTTTCACTACAGAGTATAAAACAAAGTAGCTTCCTGCTGTCTGTCTGTCCCTATAAATGCTTAGATAGGATTTTGATGCGTTTTATTAATAGATAGTGTAATTTAAAAGGAAAGTTTTTATGTATAACCCATAATATTGCACCCAAGCGAATCTGGAGCGAGTCGCTAGTCTTTTATATTTCATACATATTCTAAATAAAAAATGCAGTGGTTAGCCCTATATACTTTATTTATAAATGAAGACTAATTATAGCAGAGAAAGTAAACACTTCACACTCATGATAACATTTAAACTAAAAAATATATGCCAAAGATCAGAAAACTCCAAAAATACAGCAAACTACACACATGTAACAAAACGGTTTCTATAAAACAACTAAGTATTTTATGAAAATAAATGTCAATGAAAATTTTTAACATGGAATTAATGATAATGGAGATTGAGTAGAATAGAAGGATAAACTAGTTTTTTTCTTTTTATTAAAAACTTACTGTGTGGTGCACATGTACATTCATAACAGTACGTAGTACAACTAAAATTACTGGATGGAATTTGGTAATTACATAATAAAAAATAGAGTTCTTAAAATATTAGTATGTCAAGTCTTTTATAATTACATAATCAGATCTGCTTTAATGTCAAAAAATATAAAGTTAAATTTAATTTTTCCTGATGTTCCTTAGTCGAAGGTAATATATCTAAACTATGTATATTCTCCAAAAATGTTAAAATATAATTGCCTGAGAGCATTAGACCAACCAGAGAGCCACTCCAAATGCACTTATTTCTATGTGAAAAAGTCTGCTACATTCTGCACATGGGATGAGGAAACACATACAATAAGTATCTTCGCTACTCACACATTTAAAAAATTTATTCATTTTTAATACTGTGTAGCGCAAACATTTTACATTAATATGATGTTAATCATTTCGAAGCTTAACCATAATTTAATTATTGAGATTCCACTGGTAATAAAAAATATTACAGTTAACAGAAATTCACAATACTTCAACCCATTAAATACCATCAACAGAATTTAAAACATGTCAGAAGAGTCATCAAAAATATACCATTAATACTAAAAACCATACACCAATAATACTAAAAACTTAAATGTAGATTAGTTGTTTTGATCACAGAAGAATTTAGACAATATTGGACAAGGCAAATTCCAAAAAACTGTCAGAAATAGCAGCACCAAGTATAGAACCTAGTTACAGAGCTGTTGTTCAGCGCACTTCATTGATCAACTGATCACATATTCTTGTCAACTCTTCATTATCTCTTGTTTTCTGTGTTAGAGACTCTTGGAGAGAGGCAATAGTGATTTCATGTTTTTTAATCATAGCATTTAGTTTCGTGATTTCAACATTATGATTCTTTTTGATACTATCCAGAGTCTCGTTTGCTTTTGACAAGCTGTCCGAAGTGACCTCCTTCAAATTGTTATAAAGAAGTTCATATTTTTTTATACCAATTTCATACTCTGATATCTTTTGTTCAAACATTTTTTCTCTTTCTTTCACTTCAACTATCAAACTTTTGCACTTTTCATATTTTGCCAAAAGATCATTAAAGGAACTCTCCATACTTGTGAGATGATTCAATGCCTGGTCCCTTTCAGACTCTAATTTTTCCTGCACTTCCTGAAATTGAAGTTTTTCTGCCTGTTGCTCACAAATTAACGATGAAATAGTTTTCTCATACTCCTCCATAACAATGCTCATTTGTTTGTTACTCATGATCTTCTCACTGATTTGCTGCATCAATTTGTTCTCTTTCTCTTGCAAGCTGTCTCTCTCATCAGTCAATTTCTTTACTTTAGACTCCAAATCTTCAGTGACTCGGGAATATTTATATTCCATATCTTGCAAAGTTGATCTTAATTCCCTGTTTTCCTGTCTTAGTTGTAGCACTTCTTGGTCTTGTCTCTGGAGAATGGTCCTTAAGGTTTGAAGTCGATCAACTTCTTGTGTACTATAGTTACAGTAACGAGGGCTACGAGGAGCAGCTGTGGGGGGTGTATTACCCGAAATACTGATCAGCCTCTCTGTGGCTACTTGAGTGGGAGTCAAAATAGCAGAAACGCTGCGGATCAGTGCTGGAGTAGACCGTGTTTGAACAAAACTTGTTTTAGGTGCATCACAATTGACGACAGGAGGCACAACTTGCATTGGTTTGTCCTTAGTGGTTAACAAGATCGATCCAGTTGACTGTGAGTGTTTCGGGGAAGCCACATGGCTATCGACAAATACTGAAGCGGCACTTCCAGTTTCATAACCAATATCCACTTCAGATTCGCCTGTGGATTCAGTATTACTTGATTCAGTGTTAATTAGCTTTTGTCTAGCATACAGCGGGTCGAACTTAACAAACAAACTCTCCTTGCCACGATCGATTTGGTTGTGATTGCGATTCGATTCAGCACACTTGACAAGGTAGTTCAAACTAGTGGCGTCTATAAACATATCGTCGTAAACCGGCGCTTCCTGCATAGTCACGTCACAGATGCCATCGTAGCCCGTAAGGAAATCTTCTGTAACGTCAGGCTGCTCAGAAGTGTCTGCAGGCGGTTTTTTCGGCGACAAAGCCATGAGGTCCCCCATCGAAGACACGGGAGTAATAAAACTATCGTCGGAAGCAGCAGTATTTTCTCTTGAAGATAACATGTCCGTATCTATTTTCTCACTGCTTGTATCTCCTCGTCCCAAAAAACTTTGAAATTTTTGATAAATATTTTTCAAATTACTCTTCTCGCTCGAGGCAGGGCTAGTATTCAATATATTTGAAAACATTCGCTACAGATTTCCCCGTGAGGGGTTTCGAAATTCAGTATCACGATACTAATAAAAACTACTCGTTTGTGCTATTTTTGTGCTACCAATTAAAAACAAAACAAGAAACCAAAGGAAATAAAAATATGCTCAACGACTGGTAACGGACATTAATTTGAAAACATGTCAAATCAAATGTCACGTCAACAACGTGACAGCCGTGACGTGAAACAAGAAAAGGACTAGTATGCCACAGAGATGTGTGCGCATAGCGATGTACCAGAGTATGCAATCGATCGACTTAAAAATATTCCCAGACGATTTTATTTTATTTCATCCACCATAACCATTTTATCTTCATATCAAAATAATCTAAATTATTATCCCAAGTAAGGTTTTGATACTACCGTCTCTTATAGCAGGCCCGAAGCGAGTAATACATGATGTAAGACGACACCTCTAGAAGTACTACTTACATGGCGTTTAAAAGCTTATTAAGATCGACCGCCTACCTGAAGTCAACCTTCCTAGTGTATGCTATTGTTGGTGGAATCTGCCACTAATAATACAAATGAGCAAATAGTGAAATAAGTACCTATATTACCCCTTAGTTGACTCTTACGACACTCACTGGAAGAGAGGAATGATCTATTCTTATGCAGGCTTGATATCGATATGTTTAATTCAATCTGGCTTATGTAAAATGCAGTATTTTAATCGCAATAGTAACATAAATTTTAATATTACTTCTTTATTTAGAATGTTTTACAGTAGTATTTAATTAAGCTATGTCATATTTGCTATGTCAGATATCTCAAACTGTCACCTTGTGAAATAAACAAGTACCAAAGGCCATGAAAGAAAAGGCACTCTCAGGTACTACTGCTCTCCAACTATAACCATGTACTTTAATAATTAATATTATGTAATGAAAACAATAATAAAAAAAGGGATCACACAGATCTTACTAATCACAACAACATACAACACTGTCTCATTGTTTTCTCTTCAGATATTATACTGAGATGTGGCTTATTATTTTATTACCGGGTTAATCAATTATGTACTCTCTAGTTCTTCGGAACTACCTCAAGGCCTCTGTCATGATTCCTTTAGTGACTATGAGATTGAACCAATGACCTATCATGCCTTCTTAAGCACGGAATGTGTTTTAAAAAAACCAGTAAACAAAGTATACTTCCAGTGGGAATCAAACTGAGGACCTCTATAGGTAATAGAGATAATTTTTTGTCCCACCTGTCCGATGTCAACTTCTCTGGGAATGCTATTGTAGGGGAATCTGCCACCAGATAATACATTGGGTAAGTTGAAAACCCAAGAAAAGGGGTTAAACTGGAGTCCACACAACCTCTGCCGGCTGCGACCTGGTCAAAATACTAATTGTGATACAACTATTTAAATAATTACAAAATAAATGACATCTCACCTGGTCGAGCTATTAACAATGGATCAGTGACAATTTTTTCCCTGATTTCGTTTTTTAGTAGACCCAATTCATGCTTTAGCTCCTTAAATCCTAGTTTTAGATGTTCCGAAATTGGCACCTTTTTCTTAGTTTCGTAACCACCTTTTCTGTCTTTTTCCCAAAATAACGAGCGCTTCGGTATATGTTGAACACAAGGCGGAATTCGATTTAAAATAAGGTCAGTATTTCTTGAAATAGAATAATTGCGAAAATTCACTATTATACTTCGTAACACTTTCTTGTTGAATAAAGCCATTATTGACTATTATTCCTTATCGAAGAACTTCTATCATTGTTTCATATTACGAAACCAATGGTTATATTATCTATTGTTTATCTCTAGTTTAAATTAAAAAATAATGAAGTAATATCAATATACATAACCTCAAAACTCGAAGCCAAATAAAAAAAAATGAGGCAATGGAATCAAAAATCAGCTGGTAAATACAGGTAAGTACATCATTTTCAATTCTAAGCAGCTTCCCTTAAGATACTCTTTCCAACGATTAATGTTATTGTTTCTTTTATATTTTAAAAATGTTGTTGTGTAAAATACACAAAATATGATTATGTAGTATTGAATTTTATTTTGTCCCATATGCTTATATTGTGAAAAGCTGCTTGAGTTTTGTTATTAAGTCATACCATATTTAAAAGCAAAAACTTTTCTTATGTCAACCATGGGTCAACCAAACATTTTTGCGTCAAAAGAACTGTCCATATCCAATGATCCTAGGCATGTATCAAGCAACCATACTCATAAATCATAATCCAGTTAAGTACGTTTGTTTTTTTATTAAGACTATCCTTATAATTTTTAAAACTTTCTACTGTTACTTATTGACGTAAATAGTACTTCATGGATAATACCTGGTGCCTTACCACCATCTCTTAAAACAATGCAAGATCCAGGGAGTAAGCGGGACAGCGCAATACATGATGTAAGGCGACATCCCCCTCACTCAATCGTTCTTGCATTGTTTTAAGAGACGGTGGTATGCCACCATAAGTAATTAAGTAAAACCGCCAAGTAGTATTTTGCACAAAATCGGCTATCGATACTATTGAAAGTATTGTTTTTTCTCATATTATCGATAGTCTATCGAATCGCTATCGATAGTTGACCATGTTGAGTTGACTTAACTATCGAGCGATCGGCAACACTAATTGACACATCAGCTGATTAGTGTCCGAGTTGTCTGTTTGTTTTGAAGGTTATGTTCTTATATTAGTTCTTTACTTTCACTTTCTATAAAGTAGTTGATACATTATATTTAAAATAGGTATCGTCGAAACGTATATTTGCTATATTATAATATATTAATATAAAAAATAAAACAAAACGGTTGCAGCAGAACTTAACGAAAGGGTGGATTTTAAGATGTATTTTGAATAATTCACCTCGAAACATGGGTATAGAAAAACAGATTAGTGCGGTAAGTACTATAAAAATTTATGTTTTAAACTGTTAATTAACGAAACTAGATCGTAGTTCTCTATAACTTTTAAATTGTTAACTTACATGGATCAATCAAATACCATCTTCCCTGTTTTCTTACCAAATGTCACATATTGTGCTTTTTATAAATTGTTCGGTTTTTTGATTTTAAATAAGGCTCGGTCGTTCTCTAAAACTGTAGGGTGCTTTAGATGAAACCTATTCAAACCAACAATGTAAAATTAAATCAGGATGAAAAGTCCTCTGAATATCTCTATCCACCTGAGATATTGCAAAGGTTAAACTTTGACAAGAGTCCAGCAACATTCAAGCCGAAGATAAGTGCAGCCAGCCCTGGAGAAGATTGGATGGTGGTCAGGCCCCTGCAGCGAGCGGACTATGACAAGGGATTCCTCCAACTCTTGGGTCAACTGACCAGCGTGGGAAATGTTTCCAGAAAGCAATTTGACGGTTTGTATAATTTAAAACTTAAAAATGGAGGTAAGATATTTATTTACTTTTCTACACTACAACAACATATCCTTAACAAGAGTGTGGATCCAGAAGTAGCCTTCTTGCATTCTTATGACAATATCATCACTAGTATTTTCTTGGTAGCATTCTTACTAAATATAAGGGATCCGGTTTTAATTTGTATTATTTTTAAAGCGCCAAACCACCCATTTGACAAAAATAAACCCTCCTTGTGATTACTTATTTTTTGATCCATCTCTAGGCCAGAATCAAGAATTTGATGACCTCTATTTCTTCTTTAGTCACCTTTACAATATCCATGCGGAGACTACAAAGCAGGTTTTTTTAATATTTATGTATGTTTGTATTGAATACAAAGTCATTTAACACAAACCACATAAAAATTGTACAATATTAAAAGACATTATTAGATTATAATAATTATAAATATCATTCATAATTTTATCTCAGAATCACAGACAATTATTATCATTGATAATGCTTTTATCGTGAGTTGTAATACTGATAATATGCAATAATACTTCATCCTATAATTACTTCTGATATGATAAGAAATGACTTATTTATTTTTTCTACTCAATTAAATACATTTTGAATAATTTTTATAATATATAGACAGTTATTTAGTCTATCATTAAACAAAAGCTCCCACTGCTAGCATGTTTCTCTTATTTTTTTTCAACACTTAAATTGATGCATCCTTTAAAATAATTTAGTAATGTGTATATAGAGACTAGCTGTTCCCCGCAACTTCACTCACTAGTGGTGTTTATGTACTTATAGCCTATAGATTTCAAGAAGAATCGGGAAATCATATGCAGAAAGACATTTTTCAAATACAAACAATTCTTCAGATTTATTATATCAATAAATGTTAAGTGTGAAGAGTTATGATAACAGCAGATTGAAACAGTTTGTACTAGTTGAGTCAAGATTAGTATATTACATCTGGTCCTGTTTTTCCCAAGGGAGTGATAACCGGCTATGGCTATAAACTAGTTATTTAATAAGATATTTTGTTGAAAACCTCACAAAAGTTTTCATTTACTAATAATAGCATAAAACATGTTATTCTGGTTATTTACCTATGCGTGTTATTCAGCAGTGGTATTCAGCTAGGTGACCTTGGGTACCGGCGCAGTGCTGGTCCGTCTGTCGTGATAATGACCTCAATGTCGGCCTTAATTGTCTTCCTGCATAGTTTGTTGTTGCAATACATACTTACATTCTTTTCCTTTAAAATTGATAAAATTCAACTTCAATTTTCAAAATGGAATAGAGAAATAAACATTTCTCTATTCCATTCATAATTTTTAATGAAATAATATTTCACATATATGAAAACATTTATATTGAAAGTAAATATAACTTTTTGTATGATAAACATTTTACAAATAAACATAGAAGTTCCTTTGAGATATTAATTTTAAGAAACATGGACATAGCATAGTTGATGGTTTCATTATGGCAATTAATGAGTGAAAATTAAAAAAAGTGCTTTTTTTGCAGATTGAAATACGTCCTTTGCTGATAGAAATAAGGTCCTTATTACCAGAAAAAACATCATCAAAATGGATAATGCTTACAAATTATTTTAAATGATACCTACAGCCACATTCTATTATTGCACTTTTTGTTATAACCAAAATGGCCGAACAAGATGTGAACCGTTATCATGATCACCGACTCAACCTTATTATTCCTTACAGACCGTTTCACTAAGATGAAGCAGTCTGGCGGGTACTACGTGACGGTGATCGAAGACACCCGCATCGGCAAGCTCATAGGCGCCGCCACCCTAACTGTCGAACAGAAATTCATACACAATTGCTCTCTGGTATGTGACAGACGGATTGCTGCTGCTGCTTAAGTTTAAATAAACATATCATGTGTGTATAGTAGGACCCACTATGATTTTTATAGATTAATGTAGGCTTTCTGACGAGTTTTAAATTTTTTTTTTTTTTTTTTTATTAACAAATATTTGAATGTTCATCTGTTTATTATGTATCTCCATAGATTAAAATAAAAATTGCGTCAGTAGAGAGACCGCGGGCGATTCGAATTTCTTTGTGTATCTCACATACAGATGAACATTCAAAGATTTTAATTCGTACTGGTAAACTTTCTATTACTCTACTCCAGAATAATTTCTAGATTCTAATAATTATTCTGACTAGAAAGATACCTGTTGCATAGATGTGTGAATGAATTTATAAAATTTCATTATAATTTTACAGCGCGGCCGTTTAGAAGATGTAGTCGTCAATGATACATACAGAGGAAAACAACTTGGGAAACTGTAAGCATAATTTTAATTAACCAAATATCTTTTTACAATCGCCCCTTTCGCCATCTTAAACTTTAGTGTCACATGAAAAGTTTACCTTTATATACTCGGATTTTGGAATAAAATCATCAAATACCATGGCTGGTGTTTGGACCATAAAGCACAGTTTCATAGTTCATAGACTACGGTAAACACTTTCGTTCAGGGTAATTTTTTTTTTATTGTGATAAAAACGATTATTCATCCATTACAATTATCATATTAGCATCGTAAATTAATCGTCATAACCATACGACAGGAAACTCGACTGTTTTATACAGGTGCAATTACTATTATTTCCAGCATTGTCGTGACTGTGTCCCTGCTGGCTCAAGAGGTCGGCTGCTACAAAATGTCGCTAGACTGCAAGGACAAGCTGATCAAATTCTACGAGACACTCGGCTATAAGCTAGAGCCTGGAAACTCCAATGCTATGAACATGAGGTTATTTTTGTTTTTGATATTTAGACCAGAGTTCACCGACATGTTTAAATTAAAAAAAAAAACCGTTTACACTTAAAATAGTAGTTTTATAAACTAACTAGCTGTTCCCCGCGGCTTCGCCCCGCGTGGGACTCGGTTATATCGCGCCCAAAAGTAGCCTATGTTTTACCTCAGGTCGTTAACTACATCCCTATCAAATTTCATCCCAATCGGTCCAGCAGTTTAGCCGTGAAGAGGTGACAGACAGACAGACAGACAGAAAGACAGACAGACTTTCGCATTTATAATATTAGTATGGATTAGTATGGATATAATATTATATATGGTTGTTTATATATTATAAACTGCTGGTTTAGTGTAAACAGTTATTTTATGTTGGTGAACTCGGGTCATGGCTACATTGAATCCTTTAAAAGTCTCTCCCTCATCATTATACACATACATACATCTTACTAACAGTAAGGTAAATGCTAAAAAGACCTCCATCTATCGGAATGAGGTATAAAAAAACAAATTCTGCTGTTTGTCCCTTATCCGACATCCTAGGTAAAAACGTGTGTGAACACTCGAGTGTTCTATACGTGAAATTTTGTTGTATCTAAATGCATTGTTGGTATCTTTGGGTCTGAGAATTAGTTGCTTCAGCAATAATCAAATGTTTTGGTGTTCAATGGCAATATTTGTTTCAGGTTCGACGACCCCTCCTGACAATTAGCCGCTGGGACGTCCGACCTGCGCTCCAAACTGTAAGTACACATCTGAAGCCGAGCAGTTCTCACAGCACATCTCCATTGCGCACAGTTTGTTTTATTTTTTTGCCTTTTAAATCATCTAATGTTTTTAGTAAGAGCCTGTGATGAAAGTATGTAGTGTATTCTTTTTAAAAAGTTAAGCACTTAGTTTTAGAAGAAAGGACAAAATCCAGCGCTTTTAATAGCATATTGTGTAATTTACCATTATTTATGAGAGCTTGAGTAGCAACCGGAATAAATAAGTTATTATGGCCTCATGACCTGTTTTCCTAATACATACTTATAATAAATAATCAGCTACATGTCGTACTGTAATGACATTGTAAACGTGGAAAATAAATAAATAAATTTTCATAGTTTACAATTTCCCAAAGCAAAGCAGCAAATGTTTTTATCGCATTTTGCCTAACAGTGCCGGATTTTTCCTGAAGTACAATAAAAAGTTCCTGAGTGATTTCTGCTTGGTTGTTGTGTAATTACGGTTCGCAGGGTCAATTCTTCTATCCATCAAAAGTTGTTAATCACATAATAGCATGTGATTACAGCGTTTGATGGGGTGATTAATTGATTTCTGGATATTCTTGGATTTTTGCATATATTATATTAGTTGTTTTTTTTTAATTCATTATTGTTAATTGCTTATGTACTTAATTAATGATTTAGCAGTCTTACTAACCGATCATGTTTATTAGCTCATTAAAATATTTTCGCTTAATTTGTGTTTCATTTGTCATCGCTTTAAAAATAAAACAAAGTGAATTATACATTTTTAACTTTTATTTACACAAGTGTAAAGTTTAGCAGATAGAACAAGAATCTCACACTTTAGCACATTTTATTCACAAAAAATAACGAACGTTTACCAGATTTAGATCAACTAAATAGTTTTGATAAGAGTTTGTTATTTCTATGAATAAGACGGCAAATTAATATTAATAAGAATTACGCTGTTGGAAAACACAACTTCAGGTGTTGATATTTTTAATAAGGGACCAAAATGGTCAATTATATTCAAGATGCAATTACCAATGTAGTTCAGACACTTTGTCGTTTCAATAGTTCGTCCAGCATGAGCTGGATCAACAAAATATAGGACAAGTTTTGACAAAAATAACCATCATATCTTAAGTTTAGTATAATTTATCAAATGTGTGTTTCTGACATGAGTTACAAATCTTTAGCATCATCGTAAAAAAATCCAAGTTACCTAACTATCCGTCAGGGGCGCTTTCCATACAAGATCCTAACTAAAGACGCTTTGCAAAAACAGATGGTAGTAGCGTAGCAAGTACATTAAAGGTTTTACTTTTGATATTTAGCTTCTATAAAGATAGAATAGATGAATCTAGAAAATTGTCGTCTGCGATAGAAAATTAAAATATATCTATAAATACTTATAAATTCAGAATAGGCAAGAAAGCATTGTACATCATTACTCACACATTTTATATTTCATACTATTGAGTTGTATACATACAGGCATACATACATACGGCCTGTGACCAAAGGAAAAACTGTGAGAGAAGATTATATATGTTGAATATAATTTATCGCTTTAGCTATTTAGCTGTTATTAAAACATTAAATACTTTCAAAAATCTCATTAAAATTCTGAACATGGAGAAAAATAGTTTTATTTGGTAAAAATCATAGACCGCTTCAGTCGGGTAGTTAAAATATTATAACTATATATTATATAACTCGCAATTAATACGTATTGCACAATACATAATACACATCCATCAAACATTTTCAAATTTAATTCTCATTCCCGATACTTGGAATTGTAATAGTTTTATATTTAAAAATTAGATTTACATATTTAAAATGTAAGTATTTATTTTAAAACTATTTCAGATATGATTATAATATAGTTATTAAATGATGAACTACAAGAATTGTGCAACCATATTCTTACTGGTTCATGCATTTAAGAATGTAGGTACATTTCCAAGTGTCGGTCTGGAATGTTGTAAGTCATCGTGACATTCGCTTATTATAAATTGACACCCTCATATCCCGATTGCACGCATTCCCATAACTCAGGAGAAAGCAAATGTTTTATTCTGTACATAGATATTGTTTATATACGCATACTATACAAGCTAGAGAAAAATATGGCCATGGATTATAAGATTTAAAAATGACTTGTTGTTTGCCATTAGAAATACTTTTTTTTTACTTACAATATCTTTCTTTGTAATTATTTAAATATCTATCAGGTCGATAATATCGTTTTTATAAAATCACCACATAGGTATATCCACGATCCCTACCTTTCGTTGCGAGTAACCTAGTTTACTAAAACTTTATTTTTTATAGAGCAACTGGTTCCGCGTAAAATAACGTTCTCACCAACGACATTGTTGTGAATAAGATGCACGATATGCAATTTCACTTACTAGATTATCAGAACAACTGATCAAAACAAACCAGATATCAGTCGAAGTCTTTTTTATTACGATATTAACTTTTGGCTCGAAAGTCCAGTTTACAAAAATCCTAATAGGATTCAAGATAGAAACACAAATATTTAAAAATCATAATTATTTTTATGATATAATTTAAAACTTTTATACGAAGATCTTCATTGGCAATACATTCGAGTACTGTTGTCAAAACAAAAAATATTTTTTACAGTCCATGCGTTATTTTCATTTTAAAGGAAGGCTCAAAGGGATAAGTAAGAATTAAAAAATATCAACTTACACCTTACTGGCATCTAGTCTCACTTGAGCGTTCTATATTTGGTGCATCGTATTTACGAAACTTGTTCCCTAATAACTTTCGGTATTGATTTACGAATATATCTATACTCCCGCGTGAGTTTATATATTTATAATTAAACATTTTAAATTAGATATTTTTATTATATAAATAATAAATACAATACAGTAATCTTATGCTTCATTCATCACATTCATAGAAGCAGAAAAATCAGCCTCACTTCAAGTTATTTAAATCAAACTTAACTGTATACAATCGAACAATACATGTCGAAGAAGAATTGTCAAATCTCATACGCACTATAGAACACTTTTCAGTGAGAAAAGCGAAACGCGCTACAATTATCTTTCAATTTATTATTATATACACGGTAGGTATATAATAAATCTATGATTTTAACAGTGAATGTGATAAAACGCAAACATTATCTACCGTTATTTTTCCGTTTTGACACTTTCACTGTGCGTTTAGCAGAGTCATTCCAAGAATGCTGGCTTCACACACATACTGGAATCGGACATTTTGTTTTTCATACATACTTGAACGCCGTAATTCTGGCAAGACAGAATCCAGCCACAGTCAACGTGTTAAGAATACCGGTTTCCATCCCTTTCGGAGACCTTACACTGAACAACTTCGTATTGTGCGCGTTTCAAACAAATAAGATCTTCTCGTGCCGCACTAAAAGGGCGGTGCTGTAGTAAGCTTAGTGCCCAATTTCATGGGCCCCTGTCCGCGAGCGTTTCGTCGCGCTTCCATCTCTCTTTGCCGTTGGAGTTTTCTCTCTTCACGTTTTCGTCGCATCTCCTCCATTTTGGACGCGTTGTTTTCTGGAATTTTGATTATGATATTGATATGAATAACAAACAAACTTCGACTCAATTAACTACCTCCGTTATATGCTATCTTGAATTTATTTTACATTTATAGTTTAACGGAATTTGCAAAAAGCTCCAAGCCAACCATCATCAGGTAATTTCTATATAAAAAATATAATACAACCATCAATCAAACCATCTTTTTAAAAAAAGGAAAAAGACAATAAGATGGTAGTTTTAATAACATAAAATATCTATGACAAGATTATGAAGAGGAATGTATAGTCTCGAGTCTGTCGCCGCTTAGGTAAATCGCTTCCGCGTTATTCACGACAAATTGAACTCTGTTACAATAGCAGTACAGTATAATATTGTCCTCACCATCAATATCTTCCTCGATGGGCTCGAACTCTCCGTCCTCCCAGCCGCCGAGCGAGTCGTTGCTGTTCTGATGTGCAGCAGGCCGGTGCTCCAATCTGCCGCCTCGTACGTATGTAGCGTTCGCGTTGTTCACGCCCATTGGATTCCATTCGGAGTTGTTCCACGTTTCCGAAGGGCTGGCCAGCTCTGCTTCTGCGCACTGGAAGATCATTCAAGTATTAGTCGAATGAAGTAAACGAGGTTTCAATGTTAAATGAACGAAGACGTTAATTGCTATTTCGGACGGAGCTTATGCAGTACTTACAATCATCATTATAACAAGCCCTATTTTGCCTACTATTGAGCATTGGGCCTCTCGTCTTGCCAAATTGGAATACATATCTGAAAATGAATTGGTCTTTAACAGCTACGCTGACCGGTGAGTGTTGGCGAGTCCTGACACGTTTGCCTGAGGATGACAAGCAATAACACATAGGCTACTGTTTTGTCCCAAACTTTGCACGGGAGTAGAGCCCTAAGCGATAGCTAGTTAACTATATGATATTAGCAGAATTTTTCAAATCAGTCCAGTAGTTTCAAACCCAATTCGATACAAAAAACAAACAGTCAAATCTTTTCTCTTCATAATCTCATCCCAACTTAATATTATAAATGCGAAAGTGAGTTTGTAGTGTTTCTTGTTTGTTACCTATTCACGCCCAATCTACTGAACCGATCTTCCTGAAATTTACACATAGCTAAGAGTACTGAGATGGACATAGGGTACCTTACATCCCGGGTAAAAGCACTGTTCCTGAGGGGAATTCATGCGGGCGAAAGCTAATATTAGTATAGATACAACAATGAATATATTGTTGTAACCTATCAAGGTATAACGTGAAATACCGACCGGCTGCTCTTGCAGCGTGCCCCACTCCTCGTTGTCCCAGTCGTCCTCGCACAGCGCGGCCAGCGCGGGTGTCACCTGAGCGCTGCCGCTGCTCGGCGGGGACTTGCCGCTTGCGCCGGTGCCCGTGCCCGTACCTGTAAACGTGCCGATTTAGATCCCGGTCCAGGGGAGTTCCTACCGTCTCTTAAAAGCATGCAAGTTCCAGTGAGTAAGGGAGATGTCGCCTTACATCATGTATTGCGCTGTCTCGCTTACTCACTGGAACTTGCATGGTTTTTAGAGATGATAGTAGACCACCAGGGGGCTTAGCCAAAGTCACAATCGCAAAACGTACACGAGGTACGACAAGAAATAAATGTATGGGATTGACATAAGATTGACCACGTGATTTACCGCAGCTTATGTCAATCCCATACATTTTGGTCTTGCCGACAATCGTTAGCGTTTTAAAATTGTCACTTGGCTACGGGGGCAGGTGGCTTACTTCCATCTCTTTATTTTAAATCTATTGGCTAGAAGCGACACTTTAAGAACAATTATAATAATCAGAAGAATCGCGTATCGATATCACCCTATTGAAGTAATTTCGGTAGAAAGTAAAAAGCATTGGTCAGTACGTTAAAAATTATAATAATATTTATTTCTTACAGGTTGCCATCAAATCGAAGCTTTGAAGATAAACAAGACACCGAAACTGACTAGTCTACATTGTATTTAAGTACTTGATAGAAATAAATATTACTTTACTAAAGTTTTACGTTAATTAATCAGTCGTGAAAAAACGCATGTTTCAATCGCAAGTCAAACATTAAGCCCTATTTAAAGCTAGTGTCCTTAGGTTGGTCACAAAATGTATTACTAACTAGCTGACACGGCGGACTCTTTATCGCCTGAACCTGCACTTTACTCACCGTTTAAACTTTCCCTGAACTTCCACAAATATTTCAAGACCAAAATTAGCCAAATCGGTCCAGCCATTCTCGAGTTTTAGCCAGACTAACGAACAGCAATTGATTTTTATTATATAGATTACTAGCGACCCGCCCCAGCTTCGCATGGGCATAAAAACCTTCCTCTTGAATCACTATATCTATTTTAAAAACCGCATCATAATCCGTTGCGTAGTTTTAAAGATTTAAGTATAAATAGGGACATAGGGACAGAGAAAGCGACTTTTTTTTATACTATGTAGTGATTAATGTACTGTATATAATATGCATGTTTTTTGTAGCAGTACGAGTACAAGTTTCGCTTAGTTCGAATAAAGACCTTTTTTATGGGCTATCATTTGTATACTCAATGGGCTAACAACCTAACACTATTTTCCATCTACGATGATAAGATAGGTTAAGTGGCAACTCGCACGAATTATACGGCGAAATCAATAAAAAATCGGGCGAGTTGATGCATAAGCCTAACAATTGTAATGTTAAGTTGAATAGTCTGTGTCTCTGTCTCGTAAGTAAAAGCGTAAAAACATGTATATATAAAATTAGCAAATAAGCATAAGGCCTTTCCATGTACCTGCACTAGAATCGATCTCTCCCCACGCCGCCATGTCCCAATGTTCCGGATCGTAATCGGAAGCGGACTCGCTGTGTTCTAGTGACGTCATCGATGTTACTGATGACGTTGTTGTTGACATGCTGCTTGACGACGGTTGTTCTGAAATAAATTGAAAGGATTTGAAAATTTTACAATTTCTTCATTTTTCGTCCACTATCTGTTTAGTTAATAATTAAACAATTCACATTTATTTTTATGTACAAAAGTCATCATTATTACGTGTAGGTGTAGGGTCACTCGACCATACACACTCAGGGGTCAGTTCTACGGAACCGCCTCTCGGCCAGTGACGTGGTTCCATTAACGACTACCAGATGGCAGCCGGGACTAACGGCTTAATCGAAGGGCACCTTGGAATTACTGAATAATCTTTATTTTTAGAGGTATTTCATTCGCTCAATGTCCTAACAAAACTGGAAACAACTAAAAAAAGTGCTTCTCATGGCAAACGAACCCATGATTGATAAGGATACTGCATACCTAAAGAGCCGGGCTTGGACAACGCCGACCTAGTGGAATGTTGCGCGCGCGCAGTGTCGGAGTGTGAGCGGTAGAACTTGGCGGTGACGGCGGTCACGGCCCAGCCGGCCCACGTTGCTGCTGCGTTGCTCAGAGATGGCGTTGCTGTGTGGACGTCAGCCTCTGTATGGAATATACAACTTGGTTAAGATTTATGCCAAAATATAAAAAAAACCAGTATTATTATTAGATCATTAACAAGGTGGACCCTGGCCGAGCCATACTGTTGTTCCAGAGATGTGCTAAATGTGATATTTTTATAACTTTATGAGGTACTAAGACGAACCAATAAATTAATAGTTAACAGTAATAATTAATAAATTAGTACTGTTAAAAGGTTGGTCGTTGTGATACCAATTCCAGTATCGGATTAATAGAACATTACTGTCGAGCCCTACGGGAAAGTAAAATTGGAAGTACCTTTGCAAAAAAACCTAATATATGAAAATGTGTACAATAAAAAAACCTCCATTAGCGGCCGGCAACTTATATTTTTAAATTACATTTTTGGCCCAGGCTCGCAAATACTAGTTGACGTATTGCTTTTTTAAATAAAGAATCTATTTCCGAACAATTTTATATTATTCACAAAATTAACGCTTATTTTAACAATACATAACTAAAATTTATTCTTACCCATTCCCTCTTTAAGACTGGGATCCTCTGATACTTTTTCCAATTTGCCAAGGAAGCCCTTTATCGTTCTAAACGTTGCGTCGCGCACCTGTAATAAACATTCATTCATATTGCGCGGGTTATAAGTTCTAATCTCATAGTTTTTCGAAACTGCCGCTAGGTCTTTGGTATAATTTCTTTAACAATCAACAGATGGCCACACTAATAGCTTATCTTGCGTTCGGAAGCACAGAATCACAGTTCTAATCAGAAAATTAGGTTATCCAAGCCTGCAATATTCTATAACTGGACACAACTTGTATAAAGTATGCTTATTGCATCCCATGGGATTTGAACCTACTACCACAGGATTGTAAGACAAACGACTAGACTACAGGCATAATAGTGATAGGTCATTGACCGCTGCGTAAATTGATGTACTAAATATGAATCCATCGTTTTGTTTCAATTTATGATATAGGTCATTGTATCGGGCGAACTTTTATCGCCGCTAGTAAACCGGTCAATGGACACAAAATTAGGTTCATATCCTAATTTTGTGTTCCTATTAGATTCACGATGTAAAGCTATAATATGCAAAGCTGAAGATTTTATTGTTGTTGATTGATGAACCACCAGGAACGCAGGGTTTAAAAAAAATGATATTTTAACAATTTGTCAAATTAATATTTAACAAATATAGGATAGGACGAAATACTAACCAATATGGTCTTATTAATTATGTGAAAACTTGAACAATTACATGTTTTTTTTAAAGGTATTGGTAAGGTAACTATATCACGAGTTCAATATTTTTTCCCAATAATAATGCTCAACGCGCCTAAGAAAGTTTTCTCTTTGTAATAGATGGATACACAGTAACACAGCTGGTGAAAAGCGTTTAACCCTTCGCTCGACTAATCGCTAGACTTTATATTAGTTACTAGCGACCCGTCCCGGCTTCGCATGGGCATAAAAACCTTCCTCTTGAATCACTCTATCTATTAAAAAAACTGCATCCAATCTGTTGCGTAGTATTAAAGATTTAAGCACACAAAGGGACATAAGGACAGAGAAAGCGACTTTGTTTTATATTATGTAGTTATTGTGTCTGAAAAATCTGACCTTGGCTGTAAAATTACCGTGCGACCTCCAGCTTATTATACAACTAGCTGTTCCCCGCGGCTCCGCCCCGCGTGGGACTCGGTTATATCGCGCCCAAAAGTAGCCTATGTTTGACCTCAGGTCGTTAACTAGATCCCTACCAAATTTTATCACAATCGGTCCAGCAGTTTAGCCGTGAAGAGATGACAGACAGACAGACTTTCGCATTTATAATATTAGTATGGATACTTTAAACACTGAACCAAAGCATTATTTTAAAGCTTTTCTTTATAATATTTACCTGTTTCTCAGGGTCAGCAGTAAGTGGACACAGCGCTGGAAGTATCCTGTTAGCGACTTCTGCCAGCAGGAAGTATTGTTGCGTGGCCGCCAACGCCAAAACGCCGGCTTGCCGCGCGGGCGGGAACGCGTCTCTGGTGGCGCGAACGAACGCAGATACCAGCACTTTTTGCCTGATTTGAGGATGCAAATGTGCTGCTATTTTGCCGAGGCACACTGTTGTGTTCGTTCTACAAACAAGTTTTAATTCTAAGTTTTAACTTTATATGGTATTTATAATTTATAGTGGAAAATTAACTGTTGTCTCTGTTACATAGTAGACTTGAAATTTTACAGAAAAATATATAGGTAGGTATATATTATACTCCAGGCTACATAGAAAGCCTAGGATGCAATCAGGATAACTCCATGATAAACAGGGAATACACGTGATAAAGGAAATTACTTGTAACTATGACTTCCGAACAGCTGAATCTATTAAATAAAGGGAATTTGAACCACTGGTTTCTGCACTAGGTCATGGACAAGAAGCCTTAGGTTCAATTCATATCAGGCAGAAAATGTTTAAGCACATTTAAGTACTAATTAAATGCTAACGTTGTCTATTTAAGAGAGCAGATAATAACGATTCTCGATCCGCCTAATTTGAATTGACATGACCCTTAAAATACGCACCTTATCCCACCCTGGTCGTCCTTGGCCTGCAGCCGCGCAAAGTGTCTGAGTACCTCAACATTTAGATTGTTATAATTGAGCTTCGGAGCAAGGTGGATTATGGATTTGACGGTCTGCTCCCGGATGACAGCGTTTGTGTCTAGAAACCCGTTCACCACTTGTGGGAATATTTGGTCGTTCACCTAAAAAAATATTAAAGTTAAAACTCGGACTGATACTGACGTACGCTGGCATAACGACGCGTATAGACGGCGTACCAGCAGCGGCGCATACGCTTGACGAATGTCTGCCGCAGTGTTATACCACCGCACACACAGACACATAATGTTGAACAATCCACTTAGAAAAGGAAATTTTTCTGTTTTCAACTTCTGAAGACTTTCTTCTTTTAATCTTTAAATTTTACTGGTTGAATTTTGAAACAAGTGGTCTATCTTATAGTCTATCATGATCAAGTTTAGTATTCTATGTATAACCACAGCTAATTTCATAAGAAATCCTAAAAGCTGTTTCTATTCAAGCTAAAATAATAAACAAAAAAAAAAAAAAAGATTTTGCGGGACATTTGTAAATATTGATTTCTGGTAGCCAGTATCTATTAGAGTCTAAAAGAAGTCTGGAATTTAGAGGCGCCAAAAAAAATAGAGATCTTACAGTAGCGCTCTGCAGATGCATGATGAACTGGTCCAGTTGCTGCAGGAGCCGCGAGCGCGTGGTGCGGTCGTTGGACGCGAACAATTTCACTACACATGGCACTATCTGTTTTTGATAGTCTGCGTCTTCCAACAGCTTACCCAACTGAAAAAAAACTCTACTTAACTCCTGACGCTTCATATATATTCATGAAGCTGTATTTAATTAATGTATTTAAGTCTTTAAGGTCAAAATCGCAGCATCGGACACCCACCGACCATATGGTAAGATAACCTGAAGAAGGTTGCAGTCTAGCGCTGGATGCAGACCGCTTTTAACCAATCATTCTGGAAATCCTTGGCGGAGGCGTATGTCTAGCAGTGGACTGCCTGCGGCTAAAATGACGATGATGATGATAAGGTCAAAAGCTTTTATCTTATTACAGATCATATCTATCTTTTTAAACCCGCACTTCTGCCTCATGCGCGTCTCTGCTATATGCACATATCTATACTAATATAATAAAGCTGAAAAGTTTGTTTGTTTGAATGCTTATAACTTGAAAACTACTGGTCGGATTTGCAAAATTTTTGTATATGAAAACCTGATTCTTGGGGTAGGGTATAGGCTATAGTACATACACACTAATGGCGAGTAAACCGCGGGAAACAGCTAGTTTTTTTATATCAATCAATATTGATCAGGACGAAATTAAATAATGTAAACATTTGTTAGTAATAAATACCTTAAACATAGGAATGAGAACAGCCGACCCAGCATCGCCGTAATGGAACGCAGTGAGCAACTGCGGCAATATTTTATGAACACATACAGCCTCAGGGAAGTTGTCTAGAAATGAGCTTAGAGTGGAGAAGAACTTCCCTTTCTCCACCTTGTCCTTGATTTGGATCTCTTCTAAGAACAACATAGTGTCTATGAGATCATTTTTGAAGTAACCACCTATTTTACGACACCTGTAAATATAAACTTTGTTTACAATTAAAAAAAAAAGCCTTCTGTTATGAGGCGTTGATGGTCTATTTAAATGTTCCTAAGAGAAATGTTTCTAATGAAAACCAGAGAACATATGCTTTAGACTGTCATGCTATGTCTTCTATATAAATCTATATGCCTTAAAATTTACAATCCAGAGGTCGTGGGTTCGAATCTCACAGAAAGCAAACTTTGTTCAAATTGTGTGTAATCTAATAGGGTATTGCAAAAAATGATTCTTTGCTTATGCAGTCATGTTAAACCGTTAGTTTGCTGCATCCGGTGGTTTTATAAGAAACTAGTCTAGACGAGGCAGTTTTGCAAAATTGTCACCAGGTGGTACCCACATCAAAAGAAATCTTAATGAAGAGTCATAAAGAAAAATAAACTAAGACAAAGTTATGATGTATCAAACACACATCCTAGACAGCTCCTTAACTATAAACCAACAAAACATACCTTGTAATAATGTCAGCTGGGTTTGGTCTAGTGGCCGGGTTTGCACTAACCAGCTCACAATATAGCGTGCTTAGCTGCTTTGGAATTAGGTCAGTAGTCTTAAGTGCCGGCTGGTTCTTCAAGGGCCCGTTGAAGGCTTCCCAGATTAAACAGCCTAGGCCCCACATGTCAGTTGAGCTGTTAATAATAGCAAGAACCTTGTGAGTATGCTTAGATTCATTGATATGCTCAAAATAAAGACAGATTAATGACCTCTGTTAGTCCGCTAATCTGGAGGATCTTGGTGCAATGCTCAGTCAGGGCAAATTGAAAAATGTTATTTTTTTTAAAGTGACTCGGGTGTTAATCCAAGTGTTTAGAAGCTGACAATGCCGTTTATAATCAGACAGATATGATTTTTCAACTACTTAAATAATCAAAATTTAAATTCATCATAAAATTTATTTATTATTCCATATTATATTTGTCTACACCAATGTTGAGTGCTTGTCATTTACAAATTTATTGGAATAAATGAATAATTATGAATGTAAGTATCAAACACTACCCTACAAGTAACATGACAATCAGAAAGGTAGAACATCTCAAGAAGTTTACAGATGAATGGATAATATGCTGATCATATACCAAATAATAGTAATGATTGGTAAGTCAATAACACTGGGTGTCGATTCTGCTAACATTAAGTCACAATCGTGTCAAAATAGTGTTTCAATTGTAGTGCTTTTTACACACTATTTATAAGGATTATGACAGTATGATGTGATGTGAATGTAGTGTGTAGTCTGACCATCAGCAGTGATATAAAAAAAAGATATATTTCTTGTACCTAGTGTTTAAAAAAGCACTACAATTGAAACACTTTGTTGTGACTTAACGTTAGCAGAATCGACACCCTGTTTCCAAAAGTTCTTACCATTTTGTTACCGCTTTTAATTTGGTTGGATCCTTCTTCTCTGGTGGATCATAAATTTCTAAGGCAGGTAATATTTTCAGCGGTATGGGATTACTAGAATCCTGCCCCTGATTGGATAAAAACTCAAACCCACCAAGTTTCCACTCTCCCGCTTGTGTTACAAAGACTGAATACAGGCAAACATTATTATGTCTCATGTTCCCATCATTATTTAAAAAAGATAATGCCCTCTGAAAAAGTAAACTTAGTATGTAAAGATATAAAATACAAACCCATAATATTCAACAAAGAAAATATTTATATTTATTATAATTATTATAGTTATAATAAAATTATATTTATGACAATAACAATACTTACAGTTATTTGGAACACACCCCAAGCCAAAAATAATTCTTTCTGCTGCCCCTCAAGCTTCATATCCTCTATATGGGTGGCTAAGGGTTCTACATATTCAGTAGCTACATACAAAAATTTCTCAGTTTCACAGCTATCTAAGTAATGTAAAAGGCTAGGGTGTCTCATAGTCTTTAATCTCTTTAAGGAGGCCTTCGCTATGTCAAATAAGGTCTCAGAACTCTTCTGAACATCGAACAAGAAAATTGACACTTCATCCTGAGTACCTCTTTTTTTACCCTTGTGAAGGGTCCAGACAGTCCGATCCTCTAAGCCCCGTACTGGATCTCCTACTTCATATGGAAAATCCTTTGTTGGATCTCGTGAGAAAAATGACCACATCTTGCACTTTATTAAAAAACTATTTACACTGCTTTGAATGTACACTTTTCAAAGTACTTAATATTTGACAAATAATAAAATAGCATAGTGTACAGACCAAATTTAAATTGTATACATAAAGATATTTAGATATTACGCTACACTAAAGTGGTTAAATCTAAAAAATCTTGAAAATAATTAATGTAATTCGCAAAAGTGACGGTGACGACGATTGTTTGTGATGACAAGTTTGACAGTTTGACAAGTGAAGGAAGAATGACATTTTTTTTAAAGGATTTAAAAAAAAAATCTTGACTATGGATTGCTATGATGTTTTGTTAGGCGCTGGTGGCCTACTATCATCTCTTAAAACCATGCAAGATCCAGTGAGTAAGTGAGACAGCGCAATACATAATGTAAGGCGATATCTCCCTTACTCACTGGATCTTTCATGGTTTTAAGACGGTAGTTCGCTCGCTTGGCGCACCTTAGACGCTTTTTTTATTATTGATAGAAAATCATCAAATTGCTATTCCGAATAAATTTTTAATTCAAATTAACACATATACGATGGAACAATTGAATCGACTGATTATATACAAATTTTAAACAAATCATCTTAAATATAAATATTTAAGATGATTTGTTTGGAAATCAGACGATGTTTCATCCCTATGTTTGATGATTTTCCATTCATCATGAATAAGTAAGCGTCTATGGTGCGCCATAGATTTTGATCGTGAGGCTGTGGCTGTCTCCACAAAACTAAATAGAGAACACTACGGCTGTCTCTTTCTTTGGTGGCTGTATTGTGTCATGTGTGTGATTGTCAGTCATGTTTGATTTGATCTCAAATCCTGAAGAAAAATAATTAAAAAAAAAACCTTTGAATTGAAGTTTGATTTCATTGATTTGACAACAAGGTTTGAAATTGACAAGAATTGAGTTTTTGGAGGGAAAGTAAACTGTCGCTATGTCCGCGCTGTATTTAATTTCCAAAACTTAGGTTTTTTCGAGTGTTTGTGCATAATATTGGTGGTTTATTATTCGCAAAGTGTTCGTGAACAAGCGTGAGTGTTGGGAAGTGATACAGTGTCGATTACGTGACTTTTTATCTTTGTCACCAAAATCTCCATGATATAGCTAAGTGAAATTTTTCCACCGCTTCACTTAGCCATCTGACTCAGACTAGACTTACTTACTTGACTGGACTTGACTATTGACTTGAATTTTTGACTCGACTGACTTAGGTAGGACTGAAGAAGATTAATAAAAAGAAAGGCCTTAAAGGACTAGATTCCATGGCCGTTAAAACTATTAAAAAAAAATATATATTTGTAGGTTATAAAAACCACGGCAGATAAAGCTCAAAGAAAAAAAATTATCGATAGAGAACGTCATAGACAATCGCAAATATACATTTTGACAATTGTCTTGCCTCCCGTACTTCATTCTTCACCCCCTTGTTCGCCATACGTTATTCTCTATAATTTTTGACTGACTAGACCATGTGGTGACTGGAAAATAGCATTGTGTTCACAGAGTGCCTTTATTATATTTGAAAATTGTGTTGATAATGTTTTGGTGGTGTTGTATTCCTTGTTAAGAAAGCAAAAGGAATAGTGTTTTACTAAGTACATACCTAAGTTTCTTAAAACCAATGCAGGACCCGACTAACCTAACTAACCTACAGAAGCTGTACCTAAGCTTCTGTATTTATGTGTGTCACAATAACTAAGAGATGTTGGCAAGATGGCAAGTTACTACGGCAATCGGCATATCCCAATTTATTTACTATAACTGATATACACACTGGGGTACATAGCACAAGCACATTCTGTGACTTGGTAAGTTGGATAATGTAATGGTAATTATGCTAAGTAGGTACCTAAATAGTTTTATAATGTTACAAAAGCGAAAACCTTTTATTTCAGTAACTGCTTTAATAATCTAGTGGTCAAGGCGTTTGCCGGCAGACCTACTGGTCGTGGGTTCAATTCCCACAGGAAGCATATTTTAATGTGCTTTCGAATGCATGAAAGGGTGCCCTCTGGTTGTTGTTAAAAGAATCAAGTCAGAGACAGAGAGGCCATTCCGAATGAACTCTCACCCCGGGGATAACAAAGTTAAATTGGCCTTTTAACACATGATATGAATGAATTGCTATTGTATATTTTCAACCATCAATAATTTCATTTTTGTACTTTTATGTTGCAATAAATAGTCTTTATTAAATAATAGTCTACAAAAATAAGTTGTCTTAGTACTAGAACAAACTCTTTAGCTAATATTGTATGTTATTTTGATATCCTAGGCATATACTGGATGCAAGCCGCTTTTGATTGGTCATGCTGTAAATTCTTGCGAAAAGCCCATTTCCAGCAGTGGACAGCTTGCGGCTCAAATGATCATGATGATATCGCATCACTTTTTAATTTTGGGATTGTCAAATGCCCTTATAATTTCAACATTTTCCTTTTCAGTTCACTATATTGATGGAAAGGGAGTGTCCTTCGTAACGCAACACATCAAGCTCAAACGAGTTGTGAATTTGACTAATTGGTAACTTTTTATAAATTAAAAAAATTAAGAAATAATATACTTATTAAATGATGTGTAAAACCCATTCAGTCTTTTATTTTGTATGTCATTACAACATTTTCATTAAGAGGTGATATTCCATGTTATCTTTCAGGAGATCCTGAAGGATAACATGGAATATCACCTATTAAAGTAACGGTTATACCTATGGTTATACTGTATAAAACTTAAAACTCATTCTCCTATGCCTAAATAGCTTTTTTAAAACTATATCTACCACGACGATATAAAAAAAAATACTTGTCATTTTGTATTTTTGCAGTCAGTGTTGCCATGAAATTTAATTTGCTATGGCCCAATTTTAATATTCAAGCTTGCCCGTCTGATACGTAGTATCTCTATTTAGTTTGTGATAAAAACCTCTGATAGAAACAACAAAAATAAAAGTAAAAAAATTGTAAAACAACACCTGCGTACAATATTGTGTTATTTATTTATCAATAATCATGTCTAAATCGGTGTCTCGTTTAAAATCGATGAAAAAAGTGGCGGACAAGATAGAACATACTTCTAAACTTAGGACTAATATTCCTGCTGGTATGGCTGCTCCTGGTCCTCCGTTAGGTCCTATGCTAGGTCAGGTAAGTGAAGAATATCCTTGTTAGAAATTTATTATAATTTTTGATTTATACTTACTCTCAACTCCGGTATAATTTCAGCGTAACATCAACATAGCCGCTTTCTGCAAAGATTTCAATGAGCGTACGGCCAATATTAAGCCAGGAATTCCATTACCAACTAGAGTAAAAATGAATGCTGATCGCTCTTATCAGCTTGTTATTCATCAGCCCCCAGCTTCTTATTTTTTAATGCAAGCGGCAGGGATAAACAGAGGTGCTATGGAACCTGGTATGTCCTAACTCTACACTATTATTTTTGACTAGCTGCTTTTCGAAGTTGTGTTACTAAAGCCTTCCTCAAAACCAGGATATTGTATCACACAAGTACCTAATTTATATATAAAAAAAAAACTTGACTATCCTTGTTTCACAAACAGGAAATTCGCCACTGCCATAATTACCACAGTCAGCAAAGCTTCTAGTGAAAAACTCACCAAAAAGACTGAAAAGAGCTTATACCCTTAAGTACGAAGAGAGATTCGTAATTGTAAGTTGTAATCAGGTGAAATGTAGACTTTTTTATTGGACAAGGATCTTCCCACACTCATATTCTGATCATCTCACCTGCTCATCAAGTACTGATTGCAGAACTTGCATGGAAAAAACCTTTGTTATCACCAAAAATGCAATATATTTAACTGCCTATGTTATTGCATATATTTTTTAAAACTTGATTTTCCATTTTCAGTAAAGGAGACAAGTGGCAAAATAACATTGAAACATATTTACGAAATAGCGAAAATCAAATCTCAGGACCCAACATTAGAATGGAAACCATTGAAAGAAATCTGTACAATGTTGTTAGCAACAGCCAGAACATGTGGCATTGAAGTTGTTAGAGATTTGAGTGCAGAGGTAATGCCTTATTCTAATAATGCAATATGTTACAGTAACAAAATAACACTTATAACTCAGAACTGCATTTTCAATGGCCAACAATAGTTAGCCCTTGTTCCCCTACTAGATGATCTGTCCCACTTGCCGCCTTGTCACCATTCCAGAAACTTTCTGCCCCAAATTGAACCACATAACTTTCAAAAGGTGCTGTGGTCCAACTAGTTGGTCAGAGCAGTTGGACCACTGCCCTGGACTGGTTATATACAAAAATCTAAAAGGTGGACAATTTATAGTCAGCCCTTTGTACCATTCTCGTAAACAGCCTAACTTGAGAATGTGACATGTAGGTCTATAGCAATTCTTAGACTAAAGCAACTTGGTTTCATTAGAATGCTCCAGAAATAGCCTCACTTTGCATCATGACCATCATGGTTCCGCGGACAAGTAGTAATTGTTTTGTATTTTTTTAGGAGTATGCTGAATTCCTAGAGGAAAGAAAGAAAGCTGTGGAGGAACAAAAGAAACTGTTACAAGAGAAACGAGAAGCCAAAATGTTGAGAACTGCTTAGATATCTTAATTAAGTAGCTTAGGATTATTTTAGTTGTGAATATAGTTAGAGAAAAATTAATATTCTTTTCTATTAGTACCTATCCAATTTGCAGATGTGAAACCTGGCATTTTTCACATTTAACTTCAGCACTACAAAGCTATTCAAGATTTTGTACTTTTACTCATTGCTATAAGTAGGCAGGGATGAAGTCTCGAGATAATCTGTATCAGAATTGTGTCAATCCCAAATCCTACTGAAAAAGAAGTTTAAAGACAACCAATGATGCAAATGAGCCTAGAGGAAAACATCGTCATAACAAATTAATACATTTGAACACAGCAGATAGAAGAAATCCTGATTGTGTATGTACTTACAGTGCTTAAATCCAGTGTAGAGCTGTGGACTTTACAACATGCATTTAACATAATAGTTTGGTGAAAATCAAACAATATTCCCCAAAATATATTTTTCTTTATTGTTTTCTTACAATGTATGTAGAGTGCATATTACTAAAGCAGCAGCAGTTAAAATGGCACAGTTTTTTTACCACTTTCACCTTTTCATGCGAAAATGTAAATATTTTTTTGTTTTTAATACAAAAGTAATTATAATGTTGGCAGTCTATACTAAAATGTGGCTTCAAAAATGTATTCTATAAAAACTTAAGATTCCTATTATTACCTAATAGCACTACCAATCTAAACTCCATTATTGGACACCCAATGTCCTCAATGAATACTCAGAAAATTGGATATTAAAGAGTGTTCATTGTGTTGCACTCAATGTAATAAAAATATATTCTATAATTAAAACAAATACCTCCTCTGCTTCGTAATGAAAAATTTGCATTTGCAAATGTGGCAGAATATATATAGTTCTGTAAAACCCAATTAGGAAAATAATTTTGTGGGTATTCCCACCAAAAACCCACTTACAAAAATAAAAAATCTTTACGATAAAAATATAGATTCTTATCTATAGCTAAAAATAAAATCTTAATGTTTTCTTGCTAAAGCCTTCAGTGGCATTTTACTTAGAACTACTACAGCATGATAAATTCGACTATTCCAAATTATGTTTAATTTAATGCATAGATGAATTAACTATATATCACATGAAACAGTCTTGAGAAGGTGCCTAACCAACAAGATACAACCAATAATAAATAGTATCTAATATTTAACAGTAGGTATATTGTTCGGAACTATACCATAACCCAAACTTAGGTATGCTAGAAAAATATTCGAATAATAAATTGTTTGTTTAATAGTTACACTAATTAGATAAAGACTATTAGGGAGTTTTATTAAAAAAAATGATACGGCAATGTAGACATGATAAAATATTTGAAAATTAACGATTTAAAAATAATGTTAGATAGGATCATCATACGAATTCAGTTACCTCTAAACTTACATTTAACTATACAATCTATACTGTGCAATTTTAAACAAAAAATATTCACATAGAAAAAATAACTGAAACAATAAAAAACATTATCATAATCTTCACAACACGAAGCGTTTGAGGTAATAATGCATTGCAATCAATGTGTCAATTGAAACTTATGCATACCCTCAAAAACAATTTTTACTCAACTAGGATTAAAACAGAAAAGACTAACAATTTGCGAGTTGTTTGCCACTGAAGATAAAGTACGAGACATATACAGGCGCTAATCTATGCTAAATTTTTTTTATATACATCTTAGGTACTGTACTATATTTTTTAAGAAGAAATCATTGAATTTTATACGAGGCTTCTGCCGCATACGCGCATATAAAACGATCGCAACGGTAAGCCGGCATTTTGACAGTGGCAAACAAGTCGCGATGGTATCATGGTACATATATGCAACTACCTATACGTTGTCATAGTACCTTACCTTAACTTTCCTACTAGTTAACTACATAATATATGTATTATTTACTAAGACAGGATTTTTTATTGGTAACTTAATTACTAACAAACCCTTGTACTTTTCAATACTGCTCATACAGATCATAGGTCCCAAAAACAAATAAGGAAAAAAGTCAAGCTGAGTTCACAAACATCTATATACATTGTTATATAATATAGCTTTCATAATGAGGAAGTAGTATAGTTGTAGTATTGTAATTTTGAGCAATTTTGTACCATCAAAAATAGATATTGTTTGAAAATCACTTAGTATAGTCTCCAAACAAGCAATAAGTTTACCCATGAATAAACAATCGTAAATGAAACCTATAGTAAAATATAATCAGTAGCATACCTATAGTAAAATATAATACGGAATCGTCCGACTCTGCGTCATAATGATAGAGTTAAATATACCTCAAGTTTTATGTTGTAAAAAAGAATAACTTTTTTAAAGCACAGTATAAACTGCGATTAACCACACGAAGAGCGTGTTTCAAAATAAGTATATAGTTACAAGCGACAGCATATCAGTAAGACGTTGGTTGCATAAATTGCAACATCAATAAAAAAAATTACTTTACAACATTATATATTAATAAATTGTCAGTGTTAATAAATATATAAAAGGTTAACCGAATGGCATTCGTATCAAGTAATGAGGTATATTTACTTCAGCATTTATTAGTCGTGTGGCCAGCCCGTTTCAAGCGCGGCGAGTTGGGCAGCACCTCCGGTAGTAGTGTCACTTTGTCTATTGTGAAGTCTGGCAGATCTGAAGATTCTTCATCCTTCTGTAGTGGAATCCAAACTGTACCCGCAAGTTCGGCTTCTTTCCCACCCTGAAAAAAAAAATACATAAAAGAGTACGTACATTCAAACCCAATTCATTAATCTCTACCGAGAATCTAGACTCAATTGAAAAACTATTGTAACGTGACAATTTTGTGCCCTACCTGAACAAGGGTATTCAACAAAAAGGTCACCTCTGAAGTCAAAAAGTCCCCAATACACTAGCAGCATTGCCTCTGGATGGCAATGGTAATCGTTTGAACCAGGTACCATCCTGAGAAGTAGTCGAATCCACGGACTCTTCAGCGGTGTCGCGTATCTCAGAATAAAAAGGCCTTAGCCTTAGGATACCATGAGTTAGCAGTTTCTATGTCGGCTAAAATCTGAACTGAACCATTTTGTGATGTGTCAATATATTCGGATTGATTTTTGTTGTTGTTATGGAATGGTGAGTGAAGTCTACTTGTTACTACAATCCTCTAAGCAGGCGGAGCAACGGACTTTAATGTTAACTACCATACCATTTGATAAGTAAATTGAAATTGAGAGGAACCCATTGCCTGTTACAACAATTAATATTACCTACCTTGATGTCAGTCTCCAGCTTGTCGCCAACCATAATGCAGGAGCGGGGCTCCACGTTGAGCAGCTTGCAGGCCTCCAGGAAGATCTCCTGGTCGGGCTTCTCCCACGGCAGGTCGCCGGACACCAGCAGGCAGTCGAAGTACTTGCGCAAGCCCAGCCGGTCAATCTTCTGCCACTGGGCACGCGAAGGCCCGTTCGTGATCAGACCCAGAAGGTAATCCTCCCTGTACCACATTTATCGACCAGCCTTTCGTTATTTCCGGCGGCATACTATGCTGTAACTCAGCACTCATAAACTCCTGACATAAGTAATACTCCCGAACGATTTTATCCTAATCATTTCATACAAACAAATCGTGCAAGAGCATTGAATGAGCTGAAACGATTGATGTGATTGTGTTATTTGCGACACATACAATTTATATTATTATGCATATAAATTATATATGAGAAAGCTTAAAACTAACATAGTGCTATGTATGAACTATTGACATATCTTGTATTTTATTTTGTAAATTATGTTATTAGCTCTTCAACATGGCACCATTGGATCAAAATTAAATATAAGCAATCATGGTGATATTTCATTAGGTACTTGGACAATTATCAAGTTCTTGGGCATTTTCTTTATTCACATAGGATGGACCTGATGATTCAAAATATTCACTGATTTTCATTTTAAACTTACATAAATTGTCAAATTAAGTATGTAGGAAGTATCATCATGATTGGTTCAAAGTTTTGAGGTAGTGGTTTACCTTCGCCGTGATGTCCCTCATTAATTTACAAATACAATCAAACCTAAGTGATGCGCACGCGGCGCCCCGAATTTACTCACTCGTTGAGCAACAACTGTTGAAAAACAAGTCATTTATTAGCAACATGCGTTTAAAGCCAGCCCAACATAATCACGGAGGCATTTTAAGTACCTCTTATAGATAAAAATGCATGTGTACCTACAATATAATATTATCATGCCTTCATGACACTTTGGCGCTGGCTTTATCATGATAGATTACAAAAATCAGCATTTAACTGACTTCATAGTATTATGTGGCATGGCATGCATCCAATGAACAATGATCACAAAATAAACTTGGCCGATCTAGTACACTGTGGGTATATCTAAATTGGATACAATAATAAGTGTTCTATGATGACAAGGGCGTTTAACAAAACAAAAATAATTTTGATTACCACATAACACCATGCACAAATAAAGCAGATAAAAATAGTGCTCTGAGATTTTGCCATAAAGATTCAGTTTTCAATATAGTGCGTACAAGTACTTACGCGTTTAATTACGCATTAGACATACGCTTTGTAATCTCGGAACAACATTTTGCCCTGCCATATCATAAAGTTATTTCTTTGTTGATTGATTCGTAATAAAATAATAAACATGACCTTTGGCGTAATCACACCGAGGTAACATTTAAAACAAAGAAATTTCTTTATAGACAATCAATTTATGTAATGTAAAATTATGAAAATAATATAAAACTATTATATCATGAAGAAATATTATGATTGCGCTCTAAATAATACCGCGTCAGTGTTAAATATTTCTGCATAACATAAAATAATTTACAACTGGAATAAAACTTACCGGAGCGTTTCCAACAGATGTATCACATCATTTGTCAATGCCAAATACTGAAACCTTAATTTTAACCATTCGGCTGATATATTTTCTGAAATAAATGAGACGAAAATTTTAATGTAAAAGTTCATTTAGAAGATCAAAATCAATTCAACCAATTAACCGAATTAAATTTTTATGGTATGTTCTCGCCATGGAGCTCCACATGTTGTTGGCTTATTTTCTAAAATATTTGTTTGGTTGTTGAATTTACTAGTCGCATACTTACAGCAATTTGTGTCAAGAATATAAGAGTAATTAATCTACGAAACGTGATTAAACGTCGTTTAAACCCGCAAGTTTAGACGTCTCGTTATTTTTAAACACATAGCATACGCTACGCCACGAGTGTCTTTTAGTTCCGAAAATAATTCTATAAATGCATAGACACCACACCATATTACCTTGCATTTAGTATTTATAGTTGAGGTAAGTAGTCCATTATTCTCAAGGATGTAACCATTTTTTTTTCAATTTATACCCCTGTGGGAAGTAACTAGACTAAATACACACACGAAAAGGAAGATTTATGCCCACTCCATTTGGATTAGGTTACTAGGAAAAATAAACATCATCACATGACCAATGAACCGTCTTTAATGATAATTAAAATGATATCATAATTTCCATTCACATTTACGTAGATGAACAGGCGCACGTGAGCAGACTCGTGCGTCTTCATAAATCCTACAAGATTTTCCACCCACGACGATGAGGCAACTGTTTACGTAAACTATGATGAAAATATAAACGAAAACCAAGTGTCTTATAAATGGTATCACTTTCTATTATTACCATTGCGTAGAGTTTAGAACATTGTAAAGTTTGTTGTCATATCCACTGATTTGTGCCAATGCATTTAATAACATTTTGGGCAAACTGCCAAAATTCTATGCATGTTGACACTACTAACGCATGGGTATAACATAAAATGTTTCCATTCTATTTACGCTACAAATAGTCCTTTTCTGTTTGTCTAATGTTTGCTTTAGTACAGTCTATATACCACCTCGAGACCCATTCATTGCAAATTCGGCACTGTTACCGTGGCATAGATAGATGTCTATTGCAGGGTAGGTTGACAAGCTGGTATACTTTCCCTCATTCGATGGTTAAGACTGGCATCAGATTTTCGACTGCCATCTAGCAGAAGATGACATGAACATGGGTTTATTTTTCCTTTGTAAGCACTGATGAGGTCATGATCATACCACTTACTATCATGAATATGTTTTGTCCCACTAGTAGGTACCTACTATTATGTATTCTGTGGTACCACCAAATGTAGCATCATTTAGATAATACCGAACTGCGTTTAACGATGATATCACCTTAATAGCTTAATCCTTACATATTAATACAGAAAAGATAAGTGGTGATGGCGAGTAAAAGTAAACTAATTTAATTAACCTACAGGTCATAATTATCAGCCTTTGAGCAAATTTTAAAGTTCACGGTTGTTTAATAGCGGCGGGCGGACGCCATGATTTTTAATATAATAGGTAGTACCTAAGTATATTTATCTCCCGTTTGCAAAGCCATAGTATAGGTACTGAAAATATGTACTCTTAGGTGTATGTTTCCCTACGAAGAGAGCACCTTCTTTCGCGAAGATTCTCAAATAGCGACGACGTACCGGCAAGAGCAGCGTCGGGCACCCCTCGACCAGATAGTCAGATTACCCAAAGAAGATTGCAAGTAAGTGCTGGATCAAGGCCGGTCATTCTGGCAATCCACAGATGCTGGAAGACCTATGTTCAACAGTGGACTGCTTGCTGCTGACATTATGATGAAAATGATAAGGGAAAACTTACTAGCGATATGTCTGTAATTTTTCGGCAATGAATTGCGCCACAAATGCGCCGGCCACTCATCCAGAGAGCAGGAGTCATCGTCAGGGCGTGCGCGGAAGGCCCGCAGGAAATTAGAAGCGCTCTCCACAGCCACAGTTTGGGGGAGACCATATTCTATCTGCAAGATCTCCACAAGCTGAGGAAATAATATGCAATTGGTTAAAGTTAAAATACCTTTATCGTCTTGTTATAGTAATAAACAAAATTGTACATGATTATTATTAGATAGGTATTGTATATATATTATTGCATAGGTAGGTTTATCTTAAATATCATGTTAATATGGTGTAAAAATAGGAATTATTGTCCCTTACTTCGATCATACGCATCTAGACTAAAAAAATCAACATATTAAAGTGGTAAGACATTCAAAAAATTGTGCAGTTCTTTGCTAACCTTAGTACCTACATTACCGTCGAGGCAAGAAATGAAGCAATTTACGGTCGAGGTATATATATTACATATGTATAGGTCGAGGAGGAGCGCAGCTGAGGCCTTGTCAAGTGCTTTTAAAAGGACGAGATAAAGCCGTGGCCTTACTTTTCTTCCTCAGACTTTCTCTTGAGATGAAACAACATCTTATCAAATTTTACAATGGCGTCAATAACAAGCCAGCTCTCCATTTACTCTTTTATTAAATTTTTTGAAATGTTCATATATATTTTTAATCAATAGAAGAACTAATGGTTGGTGTGGTACCAATAAACCTAACAAAAGTGTCCAGCAATTTCAAGCAATTTCCATTACTGGACACTTTTTTGGAATTTTTGTAAGTTTTTTTTTGGTAGGCTGGCCAGAGCGTAACTGAAAAACCTAATATATGAAAACGTGTACATTAAAACACCTCCATTAACGGCCGGCAATGAATTTTATTCATATGTTCGGTAGGCCAGCAATGAGTCTATTGAAGTATTTTTTTTTAATAGTGACGCTATTTCAAGAGAAATTGTTTCTGGCGTTTTGTATACCAGTTTGAAACAGGTCCAAAAAGCGGCGTACTCTTCCCTGACATTATATCAAGGGAAGTATCTGTTGTTTGATACAGGAATAGCATCGGGTCAACGTTCTCCTGCCTGGCGTTCACTCACCTGCTTCCTTGGCAAAGTTACGTGGCTGAAAAGTGATACTTTGAGTACAACTATCACCAATGTGTTTAAGCTTTAGAGATTATTTTTATGACCACCTGTCTGACGTCAACTCTTCAAGGAAAATTTGGTGGAATTTGCCACCAGCCCATGAGACCTTCAGATCAGATTTGTCTATTATGTCTAAGTTGATTTGTAAAATATCAATGAATCATATAGAAAATGACTTCAGATTAGATTTGTAGGATTATGATACCTATTGTATATCTACATTATTATAAGTAAGCATGTTTTGTGTTTAGCTCAACATGATTTGATAAAAAATTTATTTACTTATAAATTTAAGAAAAAAGATGTATGTTTTGGTTGTTGAAGTTAGAATTAATTTCTGTGTTATAATAAAAACAGCAATTGTTGTTTTAAACTTTCAGATTGTTTTATTGAGTAAACATTTTTTTTGTTAGAACAGTGTATTATACCAATTGTTTATTATGTAGAATATTTACAGAAATGTAGTGTAAACAAAAGGGGTATGTGTTATTTATTAAGAAGAAAAAAAGAAAGTTAACAGCTTTTGAAATTAAGTACACATTTTAATACAAAAATGTAAAACAATTATACGCTAGTAATAAGGTACACAAATTATAGCAATCGTTTAGACTTAATCTCCAAATAACTTCTTTCCTAATTCCATCAAACGGTGATTCCTGCACATCTTGAGAGCTCCACTCTTCTTCAATACAGGTATAACAGCCTCATTAGAGTCGACTAATCTACAGAGGAAGTCTTCAAAGGCTGACCTTACATTGGGGGGGAGAGTTCCCACTTTTACTTTAACAAGCATCTCAGTGATACCTTGAGCCCAGCCACTTTCTATTGCAAACTCAGATATCCATGGCACTATGGTTAAAACTCCACTCATAGTTTGCATACCCAAAAACCATAAATCAGCAATTTCATTCCAGTGTTCCTTGTAAGTCATGGAAACTACCAGTGCTGTAGGGTCATTTGATTCATCTACATTATAAGCATCCCAAAGGAACCTAATGGTGGACTGGATATACCTGCATATTGAAAAATCATTTTTCTTTACTTTGCTAGCTAGTTGTTTCAGTAAAAGTAGGCCAAGTACAGCCAAGTGACCATGGAGTACAAGATTGTCAGGGATATCTTTTAATTCTGGTAAATTATTAAAAATGAACTTCAACAGAGTGTTGAATAATAAACTGTTTTCAACTATTTTGGGTGCAAGGACTGTCAAGTTCATAAATATGTTACAAAGGCTGACTAAAGCTGCCCTGGAATCCTTCATATCTTCTAAAACTTGAGGGTCCAATTCTGGTTCCGGTTGAGTTTTGACTTTTAATCGTTCAGACTTTGGTACAGGAGGTTTTTTATTATGTACAATTGACCAATGAAAATTAATAGCTTCGTATAGTATATCTTCCTGTTTTAAGTTCAGAACTATATCTCTAGCTTTGTCTTCAACAACTAGGTGGCATAAGGCAGGTAACATTAGTCTCAGTAAGTCAATCTGTCCCATCAATGTTGTTTCAATATCCATAGGTTCGCCTTCAGATTTATTCTTTTCTGCCAATTTCCTTGCCCGATGTGCATGAAATGAATCATTTGCAAGAGAAAACACAAATGGTAACAAGGCATAGATCTGTTCCCTCATGGCCGTTGTTTCTTGGGCAATCCAAGCCACCAACACTCTGACCATAGCACAAACAAACACCTTTTCAGCATCGGGTAATTTGTCTTTGTTCTTATCATTTGATACTTTTGTCAAAATAGATACAACAGCATTGAAAGCACCCTTCAGGCTTGTGTATACAGACTGTTTCTCTTTCTGTTCAAGATCAAGTTGGTCCGTTGCCATGTAATTGATAGACAACTCCAACACAATGAAACAAGCAGTAACTAGATCTGCATTACCAAAAGCCTGTTTAAAACTCCTGTCATCGAGTTGCATCCTAACTTCAATGGCACATAGTTGAAGGAGTAAAAGGAAAAATTTCTTTGGATTTTCTTCATCATTCAAAGTCCACTCAATGCCAAGTAAATCAACAATATTGGCAGCTAGTTTAAGTGCAGGATCTCTTTGGTTTTTACCAATTTTACTAGTAAGGATGTCATGAAGGCCTTTGTAAATACTCTGTGGCCATGTTTCATCAGCGGAACTGGGCACAACGGTTGCCTTGTTACAGCTGTACAACAATGCACTGAGGACAGTAGCCAATTCAAATTTTCTCTCGGACTGATCAGTAGCAAAATCCAAAGCAATTTTATTTACCAAAGCATGGAAAGGTTTCGGGTCGTTACCCCAAGCTGCAGGCCCATATCTACTAACTAGCTTTACAAGAATATTAAGTGCTTCATCAGTTTGGAAGCTTTGGTGAGAATAGATTTCTGACATCTTCGCTATAGCACCTACTTCAATAAGTGCTTTTTGTCCTGCCTCTTGTTCTGCAATGCATTGCAAGCAAGTATAAGCTTCACTGATTATAATTAAGTTATCATCATGATCATCATTGTCCGATGTTTGTACAATGTCTAGAAATACTGGGATATTGACAAGCATCTCAGGGTGGGTGGCCAACTCAGGATCATTGCAGAAGTTGGTAAGTATAGAGAGTGCCACTGATTTGTATACGGATGGTGGACAGTCATCTTGTACACTGTTGTTAGTTAACAGCTTTTTCAAAAACTGGAACCCGATGGCTTCAAATAAAGCCTTCTTCGCCTGAGTGTTGCAATCCTTGCTTTTTACAAGCTTCGTCACCATAAAAAGTGCAGCGAACTTTTCCGTGTCGCTTTTCGCGGATTTCAGTATTAGAATGCATTTCTTTATTGGCTCCGATATATCACCCATTGTCACAACACTTTAAACGATTACAAAGCGCAGTAGTTCGCGCTCCACTGAGTGCTCGGGGCCGCACTCGGATTGAACGACGGCAGCACGATCTACATCACGTTTATATTTAGCACGAGTTCTCTTCCAAAATATCTAAATCTGGACGTCGAGCTCGCCTTCTCCAACTATGAAATTACTATTTATAACCACACACACTGGAACGCTCAACACGCGAGGGTGCAGCAGTCTTCGGCCAGAGAACACGACGCAACAAAACGTGCGATGGATGACAGCCAGCGCGCGCACTTCGCTCCGTCCGAACTTTCATCCATGACCGTGGCAATGTCAAGCGAATCGAACGATTATTGAAATACGACTTACCTTGTTGCAAGCTTTTGAGTCACTTTTTCTTGTTTGAATTAATGTATTATCTAAATCGAATAATATCGCCGACACATCATTATTTTCATCATAAACACTAGCCATAATCTTTTGTACAGCACAGCACAAAAAGAAACAATCCGAAAAAAAAATTACTTGCTTGCGATGTGAAATGTGTACACGTACGTATGTACAATCAGTCAGTCTCTATGTGTGTGGTGTGTGAGTGAGTGAGTAATAAATACACCAAAGCGAATGAAAACGAATGTGTACAATCGTAAATAGGTACACATAAAAGTATTGTGTACTCGTTCTCACTTGCGTTTTTTCAATGAATGAAAAATTCTATCTCACTTTATTTTGGACACTAGTAGCGCCCTCTATTATGAAGTGTACAATTTAAAATAGAGGTAGCGCATGCTGAATATGACTTGCTCGAGAATGTTAGTATATAGGTAGATAGTTCTTACTTTTCTGTGTAGATGGCACTTATAATGTTTTTGGAAATAAATAAATATGGGTGTCTACGCACTAATCGCGCCTGCGTAGTACGACCACCGCGTCGGCCGTCTCTGACTTGCTTGCCAATGTCATCAAGATTGCACACGTTTTGCTTATAAGAGATAATAAACCAGCTAGTATAATTTAAAGGATTTTATTTTAGATAAGGTCCAAACAATGGTCCTTCGCGGAAAAAATCTCGAATAAGCATTTACGTATCCATTTTCACAATTTCGCCGATTTGCCTTTGAAATCCTGCGAGCGTCATTAGATTTGTATAAACGTCAACCGCCGCAGCTATCAGTCAACGACGAAAATTGGATAATCAAGCATTATTTGGAAATCTACGCCACAGCGGGTCTTAAGATTCTGCAAGAAAACCATAATTACGGCGTGATATCCTACCAATTCAAATAAAGACGAAGTCAGACCATATACCTAACGGATTTGGCCAGTACCTACTATGAGTTCGTTCCAATTTTTTAGTCTCCTTTTCCAAATAACTTCTAGTTATTTTCATCTAAATTGAAATACACTTCCATACCTTTTATTTTCTTTGCTTTGATTGAAAGTAAATACTTTAAAACTTTTCAGTTAGTTCAAATCAATCATGGCACAAACTGCTAGTGAGTCTCAAAAGGAGATCAGCAAGCTTGTCAAAAAGAGAGGAAGCATAAAAACAAAGCTTACGCATTTCGCAACCTATTTTGAAACTGCTAAGAGTTATAAAGAGTTAACAGAAGTCCATGCTAACGAGCTTCGATTACGACTAAACCGTGTCGAAGATATAATTCAGGAATTCGATGAGTTACAGACCGAGATAGAATCCCTCTCCGACCCCCCTGAGGAGCAGTACGCAGCTCGAGAGAAGTTTGAGGGCCAGTACTACCAGCTGGTCGCTTCTGCTCGCACCTTGCTCGCGAAATCCAGTGCTGGAGGTCAAGGAGACGGCACGGGTTCCGTGTCGAGCTTCGGTGACGCTAAGACAGGTGGGACTTGCAACCATAACCGTACTAAGTTTCAATTGCCGAAAATTAATATACCTAATTTCGATGGCGCTTATCAGAATTGGCTCGAATTTAGAGATACATTTAGTTCTTTGATTCACAAAAATACACATTTAGATGATGTTAGCAAATTTCATTATTTGCGAGCTTCTTTATCAGGGAGCGCCGCTATAATTATACAAAATATTGACTTCACAATGGAGAATTACATAACTGCTTGGGAGTTATTATGTGAGCGTTATGATAATTCTAGGCTATTGGTAAATAACCATGTACAAGCATTATTTAATGTAGAAACAATAACGAATGAATCCAGCAAGTCACTTCGTTATTTGATTGATGTTACTAATAAAAATATTAGGGCTCTTACTATTTTGAAACAACCTACCCAGCACTGGGATACTCTCATTATTCACATGATGGCTTCAAAGTTGGATTCCACCACTCTTAGGAAATGGGAGGAAAACAAAAATACCTTGTCTGAACCACCAACACTTGAGATATTTTGTACATTTTTAAGAAACAGGGCAGACTTGTTAGAATCATTAGAGGAAAATAACAAGTCACTTAAAGGTGAGTCGTCAAAGAATAAATCTTTCTTAAACGTGTCAAGTGGTTCAGATAAAGTTAATAAGTCCAAAGACAATAATTATAAATGTCCTATGTGCAAATCAAGTCATTTGTTATATCATTGTGATAAATTTAGGGAGTTATCCATTGAAAACCGCATTTCAAAAGCAAGAGATTTGAAGGTTTGTCTAAACTGTTTGCGCCCAGGTCATTCTCATGTAAAATGCAAATTATCACACTGCCATTATTGTAGGTACAAACATAGTACATTGTTACATTTACATAAAAATGATGAAACTTCGCCTCCATCTATGCCTAATAAAGAGACTGTCGCGTTATCAACCGACATTGCTCAGTCAGGTTCTGACAATTCGACTGACTCCGTCGTCCTGTCCGCGAACACCACACAGCATACTACTTCTCCGCATGTACTTCTATCCACAGCGCTGGTGAGGGTGCGAGACAATAAAGGAGGCGCACACACGGTTCGGCTTCTGTTGGACAACGGTAGTACTGCAAATTTTATCACAAGCGAGTTATGCGGTAGGCTGGGATTGTCGAAACGAGGTACACGCTCCACGGTGGCAAGTATCTGCAATCAAACATGTAAAACTACACAGTCGTGTCAGCTTACTATAGAATCCCTACATAGTAACTACAAAACAAATATACATTGTCTTATTTTACCCCAAATTACAAAAGCACTGCCGTCCAGGCTTGTAAGCATAGATAACATTCTCGTACCCTCTGGTATACAGTTGGCTGACCCTTCATTTAATATTCCCGCCGCTGTAGATATACTTGTAGGAGCCGAAACATTCTGGAACGTGATGTGCAACAATTCTATAGATTTAGGTAAAAATATGCCAAAGGTATACGAAACAAAGTTAGGGTGGTTAGTTTCAGGCTATGTAGCACGTGCCAAAACTCAATTACACCACTGCAATTTTATAAATCAAAACGAAGATGATAGCATATCTCGATTCTGGGAGCTAGATTCGATACCTTCTAAATATGCGCTCACTACTGAAGAACGTGCCTGTGAAAGTAAATTTAAAGAAGATACTTACCGTAATGAAGAAGGCCGTTTTGTTGTGACCATGCCCTTGAAAAGGGATCCTCACGAATTAGGAGATTCGTACGTGATGGCTAAGGTCCGTTTCCTTTCTCTTGAACGAAGGTTTAGTAGAGATCTTGTCTTTAAAAATAAATACTTGGAGTTTTTGCGTGAATACGAAGAACTCGGTCATATGACCGAAAATACATTGCCTTTACATGATAGTCGTAATACTGTAAATTATTACTTACCACGTCACGGAGTAATTAGGGAATCAAGTACCACTACTAAGTTACGTACTGTATTTGACGCTTCTGCAGTTACTACGACAGGGATGTCCCTAAATCACATTCAAATGATAGGTCCTACTGTCCAAGATGATCTTGTTTCTATACTTATAAGGTTTCGTCAACATAAATATGTTATCTCGGGTGATATTGAGAAAATGTATAGGGCTATAGAAGTTAACCCATCTCAGTGCTCGTTACAACAAATCATATTTAGATCAGACCCGTCGCAGCCCCTTAAGACATATACTTTGAATACTGTTACATACGGTGTCGCATCCGCCCCTTATTTAGCAACCAAGTGCCTTTCTTCTCTGTCTGAAACTGTTGATGATATAAATGTGCAGAACTCCATCAAACGAGATTTCTATGTTGATGATTATCTCAGCGGAGGGAATACTAAAGAAGGGGTCGTAAAACAAACGAAAGCAATAATTGATGTATTATCGTCAGCGAAATTTAATTTACGAAAATTCAAATCAAATAGTCAGGAAATACTAAATGAATTGTTGGCAGGTAAAACTAATTCAAATCACATTTTAGATATATCCGAAAATTCTAATACTCCATCAAAGACCTTAGGTTTAACCTGGGACCCTAATTGTGATACACTATCGGTTTCTGTAAATATTGAAAATAAAGAAAAAATTACTAAAAGATATATTCTATCTATAATTAGTCAAATTTTTGATCCCCTAGGACTAGTGGGCCTAGCTATAGTAGAAGCAAAAATAATATTGCAACAATTATGGTCATTTGAGCTAGGTTGGGATGATGAAGTACCAGAAAATATAAAAGAACAATGGACTTCATTCTCCGAAAAACTAATTTATTTAAACCGTATTAAAATACCTAGGTGGATACTACAAGATGATTTTTATAAAATAGAATTGCATATTTTTTCAGACGCCTCTGAGCGTGCTTACGGGTCATGTATTTATGCTCGTTCTATAACTAAAGAAGGCGTTGTACACGTTAGTTTAATTGCATCGAAAAATAAAGTGGCTCCAATGAAACCAACAACAATGCCACGCCTAGAGCTATGTGCAGCCCTCTTAGCAACAAGACTGTGTACTAAAGTGAAACAATCTATAACATTAGAGGTCAGTTGCAGATACTGGTGTGATTCCACTATCGTGTTAGGGTGGTTAAAAACCCCTGTATATCGTCTCAAACCTTTTGTTCGCAATCGCGTGAACGAAATAAATGAAAATAGTGTAAACTGCACTTGGAGCTACTTACCTTCCCTCGACAATCCTGCCGATCTCGTTTCTCGCGGGGTGAAGGCTGATCTTATCAGCAATTTGTCACTGTGGTGGTCTGGACCACAGTTTTTAAGTTGTAAGGAAGAATTATGGCCAAAAATACCTAACTCAAGCGAGGCACGTGATTTACCAGATGTAGTGTGTCATTTAACTCAGAATTCCAATTCTAATGTAGAAACCATAAATATTATCTCAACACTCATACACAAACATTCAAATCTCACACGTCTCATTCATACTCTTGCTTACATACAACGATTTATAAAGAACTGTAAAAATAAGAAATGTAAAGGTTCCTTAACACCAGATGAATTACGTGAATCTTTATTTGCTATTCTTAGACAGGGTCAAATTGAGATGTTTCCCGAAGAATATAAAATGTTAAAAAACAACAGTCAGTTACCGTCTAAAAATAGATTATTGTCTTTAACGCCATTTATTGATTCAAATAACCTTATTAGAGTTGGAGGAAGGCTTGAAACATCTCCTTACTCATATGATCAAAAGCATCCCATCCTTTTATGCAGTAAGCATTATTTAACTAAATTAATTTTTCGTCAACAACATTTAAAACTATTACATGCCGGTCCGCAACTATTGCTTGCGGACATAAGACAGTCATATTGGGTTTTAGGTGGAAGAAATCTAGCTAGATATGTCGTTAAAAAATGCATCATATGTTTTAGGCACAAGAGCCAAACTGTACAACCAATCATGGGCCAGTTACCTGAGTCCAGAACTAAACTAGAATTTCCATTTCTAAACTGTGCAGTTGACTATGCAGGGCCAATTTTGATAGCCGATCGAAAGGGTCGTGGTTGCAAGTTACTTAAATCATACCTGTGTATTTTCGTATGTTTAGCAGTAAAGGCAGTTCATTTGGAGCTCGTCACGGACCTAAGCAAAGATTCCTACCTAGCAGCATTGCGCCGTTTCATTAGCCGCCGTGGCAAACCCAAAACAATCACTTCAGACAATGGAACTAATTTTGTTGGAGCATGTAATGAATTGGCAAATTTCCTTTCTCAATCTAACCTTACTGATGATTTAGCCGATGAAGGTATTACATTCTTGTTCACGCCTGCATATTCCCCTCACTTTAATGGGATGGCAGAGGCCGCCGTTCGATCGACAAAGCATCATTTACGTAGAATATTAAATTTAACTCACTTAACCTATGAAGAAATGTCAACCTGTCTTACCCAAATTGAAGCGATTTTAAACTCGCGACCTATAATTCCTCTTTCCTCAGAAGCTAGTGATCTATCTGTTCTTACCCCTTCACACTTTTTAATTGGACGAACTCTAACTGCTGTGCCATATCCACAGGTAGCCGAGGACGCCAATATCACACTACTGCAGCGTCATAAGCGAGTCGAAGCTATAAAGCAATATTTTTGGAATAGATTTACTAATGATTATATCTGTACTCTTCAACAGAAAACAAAATGGAAACAAACTAAGAATGATATACAGATGAACTCGCTTGTCCTAGTCAAAGATAAATCAACGCCACCTCTACTATGGTCCCTCGGTCGTGTCGTTCAAGTTTACTCTGGAAAAGATGGCATTAATCGCGTCGCAGAAGTCAAAACCACGAAAGGCACAATTAGAAGAGGTTGGAACAACTTATGTGCCCTTCCCTTGGATGACACCTTATGAATACTTGAAGCTTCCATCTTCAACCCCGGGAGCCTGTCTACGCACTAATCGCGCCTGCGTAGTACGACCACCGCGTCGGCCGTCTCTGACTTGCTTGCCAATGTCATCAAGATTGCACACGTTTTGCTTATAAGAGATAATAAACCAGCTAGTATAATTTAAAGGATTTTATTTTAGATAAGGTCCAAACATGGGAATCATGGGAATAAATAAATAAATAATATAAGGAAAAATCACAAAGTTCGAGACTTGTGTCATGGGTGTGGCACCAAGATCTGATGATGGAATATGGAGAAATCGAGGGAATTCTTCAATTGTTATTGCGAATTGGGTCATCATCATCATCATTTCAACCGCAGGCTGTCCACTGCTGAATCCCCCAAGGATTTCCAGAATGACCGGTTGGAAGCGGCCTGCATCCAGCGTTTGCCTGCGACCTTCTTTAGGTCATCTGACCATGTGGTCGGTGGATGTGCGACGCTGCGTTTGCCGGTGCGTAGTCACCATTCGAGAACCTTTCTGCCCCATTGGCCATCGGTTCGTCGCGCTATGTGCCCTGCCCACTGCCACTCCAAACAGCAAATCCGCTGGGCTATGACGGCAACCTTATTTTTTTTTTTATATATTCCATGTCTATAATGTGAGACGATACTGATACGTTTAACCATCTATCAAATATTTACTTTTGTAATATTTTATCGATGGTTTAACCGACTTACAAATAGGTATGCAATGTGTTTACAACTTTATAGTTGTAATGTATGGCGCATTCAAAACTAAATAGTAAAACATAATTATTTTGCCAAAAAAAACGAAAACGACTCCAATTAAATTACTCAACTAAAAAGGATGAAACACCTACTTAATTAACAAATTGCTTTAAATATGCTTCATATCAAACATTTGAATTTGAAATTGGATTAACACATAGGACACCTAGGTACCGAACAGGATCATATACTTTTCATCCCGAAAAGGTTTGGGCAAAAATGGCGCTTAATGAAGTACATGCCGCTGCGTTTATGACAAACCGCGGGTAACACCGCGGGGTGCAGCTAGTACTTAATAAAGTCTACGTTTCGTGACGTGCAAATCTCCGTTCGCCGAAAAGCCGGCGAGAAAACAGCCAGCCTCTTATTAACATCAAGCAAACAACATCGTAAGGCGTTCGCTGCAACGCCGCATCACTGCATACAAGGGAGCTGACGGAATCCAAACTTGGCGTTTTGTATGCATCGAAAACGCAAAGCGGCTTACTCTTACTAGTGGTGCCTGAATGAATATAAACGAGACTAGATATTTTATGATTCGAATGAAATAAAAATTACAAATTTCTTCATCATCATCATACATCATAATAATAGATAATTTCGGTACTTTATTTCTTGCAGAAGCGTAGCGTGCCTTGGTCCTGTATAAACATTTGTTTGGGGGACTTTATAATAAGGGAGGGGGGGGGGGGGGTGCTAATGTATAAAACTAAAATAAATATTTGTTCATCATAATTATCTATCTGTCACTTTTCCAAAATTATACGCGGGTCTAAACTTTTTGCTGACGCACTTTAGGGGCCCCGTATAATTGATACGGCATATACGGCGGTAGATACGCCTCTGATTTCTTATGATCCTCTGATATCGTGTATTTTATACGTAGCACAGAACAGTACGTAGGTAGTTATACTTATTGGCCAGTGTTTGATTTTTCTTCAGCCCTCTGACTGCATCAGCGCTGGCTCTAGATAGAATATGTCTCTCAGTCGACATTTTCCTAGTTCGGTTTTATGTTAATTTAATAATAATGTGAATAATTCGGAATTCTTCATGTTATTAGGGAAGAGGGAACTGATATTTCCCTTTATTTTTAAAATTGGTCCTGACCTGCGTCAGGTCAGTTATCAGGTAATAATAAAAAAAAAGATAAGTATTCTGCTATTAAGGAACCTTATTCCTACCAGCAGAAAAAAACATCAAGCATTTTTATATTTTACTCATTGCCTATAGAGCGCTTTCCTCTTTTTGGAAGACTGCTTTAGAGGAACCTCCACAAACAGTTGATGTTTCCTCATGTGCACGAGTAGTGCATCGCGCCGGAGTCGGTACCGGATAAGGCAGGTGCTAGGCGTTGATAACGTGTGCGATGTTTGCCCGGCATAAATCAGGCGGCCGGCGCCGGATCGACGGAAACCGTGTAAACTAATGACAACACAGACGGAAAACTGTTGGGAGTTGAACTTCTGTATAAAGACGTTATGCAGCCTTTGAACCTTTGTTAGTATAATCTATGTGAAGATAGAGATCCAATAAAATGAGGGAAGAATCAAAATATTGATAAGGCAGGAAGGTAATTAATGAAATAAGTTCTCAATCTCATAGTCCTCTTTCTTTCTCTGTGCCTCTAGTGTGAGTTAGCGACTGCGTTAGCGATTTTGTATGGAATTTCTTAGTTACCTTACTATCCGCAAGAGGCGCTGTACAGGTTTGCCAAACTAAATCGCTAACGCAGTCGCTAGGGTCTGCGTTAAGAAAAACTCATACTAGGGGCACTGTTATGTTCACTCTTACTTCGAAAAGTTATATATACAAATTCTACTCGGTGGCGTAGCGTGACGCAATACGACGTTTAGTACCTTATACGAAAAATACCAACCATTAAATTTTGGGTATTTTGGGCGAAGTCACATCAGCGAGATCCCTTTTCTTTTGTTCCTAAGAACTAAGTACCTAGTAAATCTATCATACTAAACAACAGCAGAAATCTACTTGTGTATATCAAGGGCACACTCTTCGACGTGCAAGCTGTAGAAGATGACGGGCCTGCCTGACGGGGCGCTGAAAACTTAATTCCTCCATTAGTTGACAAATTTCAGACTGCTTCCGACAAATTTCAGTGTGCGACGTTCTATCGTATCCAGCATTGATATTTTTAGCCAAGCCAAGCCGCCTTAGAGATGAGAACAAATAAATCGGTTTGCTATCTACCTCTTGTTTTCCAGTTACTATAAATGAATATCTTCTTTGATTGGTAAGTATCTATTTGAAGTGGATTTTATGGGTCTAGCTATAAGTATAAATATGTCTAATAAATAAAACTAATAAAAATATCTCATACTTACTCGTAAGTCTCGTAACACAACTTCCAAAACTTTATTTTTGTCTAGCTCAATCTCCGTGATTAATCTTTGTTTGACTACCTATTTATATATTCTCTTTTTTTTAACATGGTATGAGAATTCGGGCACGTATTGTTCGCGGCATATATGTTGGCAACAAACTGAAATGACCTTGAATGCGCAGTAGCCGATTTTCATATAAAATTTTAACGTGCGCACGGCGCATCCAACTCACGTCCCGTTGTGGCCAACGTAGTGCCAGTATTATACTTATGGAGCGTTACTTCTGCACTAGATATTGTGCCCCAGCTTTGAATACTGTTTACTCTCAAGGCCTCAATACCAGATTGCCTAGCTCGAGATTGATGCCTGCTATCTATAATTGCAGATTTATGTTTGCACTTCGTACTGTTGTTAGACTGTTTGCTTGGAGTGAACTATAGTGGAGGCACTCTCATGGTCTGGTTTCAATGTTGCTTAGAAGAGGAATCGACATATATCAATTATCGACATACATATTTACATACTTACCAACATGATAAGTGGCAGCTCAAACTGGGTATTTTATATACCTAACTACCAAACTTGCTAAGTTTACCAAAAATAACATTTCATCATTACAAACTTACTCTAAAGTATATAAGTACCTAGTAAATTTTTTAATAAAGAATTCTTAATATTTAATTTAGAATTCGTTATTCCTTCTTTTAAAAAATTTACTTCACTACATCACATAGTATAAAACAAAGTCGCTTTCTCTGTCCCTATGTCCATTTGTATGCTTAAATCTTTAAAACTACGCAATGGATTTTGATGCGGTTTTTTTAATAGAGTGATTCAAGAGGAAGTTTTTTATGCCCATGCGAAGCCGGGGCGGGTAGCTAGTAATATATAATCAGTCAATTGAAAAAGGATACATGTAATTGCCGAACTTCTACAGAGAATACTACCAATAGCAACTGTAAGAAGAAGAAACTGAAGAAAAGCCAAACAAATTGGTATCCTTCCTATCCTTTATTGCCGTAAAATTATTCTAAACGACACACCTACTAAGCCCAACGGCCTCGTAATTAAAAAGCGACAATTCCGTAAACAGCCACATAATAGTGGATCGTGGAATGGAAGTTAAACGTAGAAATCACAATTGCCAGCTGCGTAGCGCTGCCGTCAGCACATTAAGAGGACGTGATACAGTAAATCGAGGTGTTCAAAGAAAGTTGGCTTAAGCCGGCTCCGGGATTACGGCCGCCGAATGAAAACGGGCTGCTAATGAGCATGGCGAGTTAATTGCCGCGAGGGTGCGCCCCTTCGCACTACTATTTAAGGGTACCCTGAATGCTGATAAGAGCACAATGCCAGACGTTGAATGACTCCGAATGAAAGAAGCCACGGTCAAAATAGAAAGCTGTGAAGAAAGATTCCCCCGTAGTTTGTTTTTGAACTTGAATGGATAAAGGAGTAGAAGCAGAAGAGTGAAAACAATTGTCTGTTTATTAAACGAGGTTCCATCACAATATCGTCTGAAAAACATTTGTTAGAGACGATTTTTTTTTATTAAGACCTAAGATTGCAAAAAATATATATATACAGTCAAATTGAAATTTACAATAAAAAAAACATGATGACAACTTTCTTTCCTTCAAATGATATATTTTATCAATTGGAGCAATTAGGGCTTGTCAGATCCATGAGCATAATTTTCATATTCACACTAGAATTTTCACGACGTTTTTAAAGTTATTATTAGGTATATATTTAAGAAATCGATCCCTCAATAATTCAAGAACATGCAGTATTCCTTAAAACTATCACTAATAGTTGAACTTGCACAAAATATAAACAAGAAAATAAAATGATAACACAAGCTTTACGCAACATATAGGCATTGACTAGCAATGTTTGTCAAATAGGAGCAATGTCGGGCCGGTCGAGGCCGAGTGTGACAGGAAATCTAACAACCCAGAACGGATGCCACGTATAAATTTCTTACACAATTGCCTATGTAGCCCTGAAAAGGGACACTACTTTTACGGAAAGCCGATATTTTGTAAGCCTTTGTTCCCATCTGCTCCGATGCGCGATGTGGGAAAAGTAGGTGTTTAGATAACGCTACGAACCACTTTGTTGGATTTTGGCCGTCTCGTCTTGTCAAAGCATAATTTGCTTCATGAATTATTCACATGTAGCATTTTGAATTCTTTAACAAAATAGAATGTAAGGTACTTCTAAAACCCATCCAAAATCAAAAACCTAAATAACAAAACCCTTATGACTACTTTGTGTATAGGTAAGTATATAATTATATGTATAAAAATACATAATTCTGAAATTCCGTCTCTACTTACCTACTTCAAAGTTACCCATGATACTCGCTGAGTTTCCTTTATTGAACGATGGTCCAAAACTAAATAAATAAGTGAAATGATATTAGTTTTATCTACATGCACATTCTTTTTAGAATACCTAGATATAGGTTCAATTTATAGGTTAACTTGGTAAGGGCATATTCTTAAAAAAAGCATAATATGTGATCTTGGAAAATGTTTGTACAAATTTTATTCAAAACAAAATTTTAATAACGGCCACGGTGGATATTGCTTTGGGCAGGTAGGCTGCAGCGTGTGGGCGGAAATCAGTCGCGAATAAATGCACTGAAAAAGTTCATATTCAAATTTATTAAAAGCCGTTTTAGCAGATTTTTGTGTTGTTGACCGGGCTTACCCGGTCTCAATAGGTCAATAAGCTTAATTAATTCCTCTAAATATGAAAATTATATATAAAGTGATGACACCATCTCTTCATATGTCATCTACATAGTCCACAGTAATAACATCTCTTACTCCTGTATTTTTTAATAAATTGAATAGAAAAACATACAGTTATTACCAGTGGATATTTTGATGAATATTCACGGAGTGAACAGTATCTCCTAATTTGTGTCTCGTCATCTCTACAGGTGAGCTAGCAGGGGCCATCCGGGACAAGTATAGAGTTCCAAAAAGGCAGGTAAAGAGAGAGAGAGAGATTTTGTTATTCTACAGGTATAAGCTTTTACAGCTTGTTAAGACAAATGAGTATCGAGGTAGACGGAAGACTGTGGGAGGCCGGTTTGCCGTCACATACCTCACCTCGTGTTTGCCATACATCTATGTCTGACGGCCACGTCTCTAGACTGTCTCAACTGCGCCTACTTCCCTAAGGCTGGGTTGCAACAACTTACTATAACAATAACTGTGTAGTCAAAGTACCGGTTAGGTGAAAAATGGGTTGCACCATTTTGTCAATCGTCAAAATACGCCATAACTTTTACGCTAACCGTAACCGCCCAAACTTGACCGGTTAGCGCTATTGTTATTGTCAACTTATCTGTCAGACAGGTCGAATAACCTCCACGAATGTCATTATATATATACCCTGGTAACTAACTATGCTACAAAATCGTCTATGTCGCTTCAGCGGTTATAGTTAGCAGTAATTTTACTGTTAGGGTGGGTTGCACCAAAGTATCTTTTTATTTAAATAAGTCCAATACTATATGAGAAAAAATAAATAAGAAGGGAATACATTTCTGATCGATCTGAGGTCGTAAACAAAACTTAATTTAGCTTTTGTTGTAGTTAACCAAAAGTTGAATTCCATTCACTACAAGTGCGTAATGACGGTACAGTCGTAAATAAAAATCAACCCTTATACCCAGGACATATTATCCCGGCGAAACAATGTTGATAAAAGAATTTCTCTGTTCAAGGAATGACGTGTCCCTGATCGTAACTCATCCGGGCCTACTCATATTACTTTCATATGTTGGGTAGGTTTACGCAACCTTATGCACATGAGCAAATAGCAGAACAGAGTAAAGGGTGCATACATCTATCCTGAGGTAAGCTGACTCCAACAAGCGTGCGTGCGGCAGAATCTCGCGCTTTACTGGGGGCTTAGCTAAAGTCATAATTATTTCAAAACGTTAACGAATGTCAATAAGAATAAAATGTATGGGATATACCTAAGTTGCAGTATATCACATGGTCAATCATATGTTAATCCCATATATTTGTTTTTGTCGAATGTCGTCATAGTATTTGTAACTTTGGCTTAGCGCCCGATAATATTATACGATTCATGATTGAAAAGTTGTATGATTCTTCCTTTATGTTCAGTTACCTACTCATGTGGCCACCGTATCCACAAGCACCACAAAAACCAAACATGTGTCATCTCCTCGCTAAACGCCTGTTCGATAAAATACTTAATCCTACTTAAAAACTAGAGATGCTGTGGTTTTTTTTTTTTATAAATGAATTAATGGAGTGTATCACATACAAAATAAAGAAAATAAAAAATCCTAACTAAAATCTAAGATGGCATTGCATTCGATTTGTCCTGCCTGCGCCAACAACTGGAGATCAAATCATCAATATAAAATGTATTGATGTACCTAATAGGAATCTCGTAGAATAACTGCTACGCTGCAGTGCTACGCCATACTACGCCGTTACTTTGCTACGCATCTTCGTAGATTCAAGCGCGTAGAACTATGATTTCATCTATAAAATAAATATTATTTTTAAATATCTAGGCTAAGGTTTTTATTAAATTAAACTATTTTATACGGTTTTCTATCGCGATAGAAAACCGTATAAAATAGTTTAATTTAATGTGTAACAATCGCGAAAACATAAGAAATCATTAAGGTTTTTATGTTTCTATATATTTTTTTTATTTAATCTTTATTATGCCTTTATGTACAAAATATAAATGTAAAGCATAATAGGCACAATAATATTTTTGTATTATATAATATATTATCATTGCGTTAGTGTCCCATAAAGTTTCGAACTTTGTGACTAGCTCAGTCTGTGTAATTACTATTTATATATTAAGTTTAAATTCCTTAATATTTTTTTCTAACAATACCTTCTCTTACCTGGAAACCTCATCCAAATAATTTGTCTTGCTGGCTCGACACGTACATTTTTCAGCTTTTAAAATAGTACGGCAGATGGAAGACGGCCCGTGGCGCTAGTTCTGCGCCTCCATTTATATTTATTGCTTTTTGATTGACAGATTTTTCATCAGCTTTTCTATAAAAATAAAGAGATGAAAAATGTAAGAAATTGTACATAGTTACAAAAAGAGAAACTTTAAGAAACACATTATTTGTTTATCATATCCTGTAATTGCAATTTTAAAGTCGGACTTTTTGTTAAAATATTTCTTTCTTTCTCTCACGGCTTCCCATCTCAGCGCTTTCCCGGTCGCTCTCTCAGCTGATTGTTTCGAAAGGGTCAGGCTTTATATTACAAGTTTTATTTTGAAAAATATTTTTATACAGCAAAGAATGAAAATATGTTAATGACAATCGCCGTAGCGTAATGATAAGCGTGCTGGGTCTGATACCCTGTCAGGGTAAATTGGAAAATAGCCTTGGGTGTTTATTTATATCTTATACCTATTTGTTTTTATTTTATATTAATCATTGATTGTTAGTTAGTTTTAGGGCTAGTTTAATTGAAGGTTTTTCCTTCTATATTATATTTAACTTGCCCCTAGGACAAGCCAAACAATGCTCTAGCATATACATACCTTAGATCATAGAATAAATAATCAAAGATACATACCTACATATACATGGAAATGGAATCATTTCTAAACATGAAACTTAGTATTAATGCTCTCTATTTCAATCTCTTACGTAAAATATTATTTCATAATTTTCAAGGTAAGGTAAAACTCTAGAGATATTCCCAGAATTTATTTGGTAATTTAGTTTGGAAGTATGGTAAACGATACATCCTAACTAATATTATAAATTATACATAATTTATTTGTAATAAGCTTTTTGATTGAATTAGGTTTTTTATTGTCCTTCGGGAGCTACAGCCAATAAACATTGAGGGTTTTACAGTAAAACGCTTTCAGAATCCCAACTGACAACAAAATCATCCCTTTCGATTTTGTTTCGGGCGTTGAAAAATGTAAAGACAGACAATCGTGAAACATGGTATAAGATTCTTATATGAAATAAGATGCAAAATTAATTATTTTTTAAATAAATCTTCCTTATGCCGAGCTTAGGTTTTTACGGTTTTATCCCAATGAATGCATGATTTAAAACTACAAAAACTAAAATTGACTACAATTACAGCACAAGGCTATTTCTTCCTTTAAAAACCTAAGACATTTATGATAAAGAAGTCATATTTGACTAAAACATTTTTATTTTGTTATGACCAAAAAATCTCAATCATTTTGTAACAGAAAGTAATACTAAGTTCCAAAACCTTCAAAGTACAGCGCTTTGGCAGAGCTCAGTGATGGTTTGTTGCATCACTAATCAATAATCAATTCAGCCGTATAATTTCTAACATTGAACATACTTAGTCATCCCCCATAAATTTTAATATATAACATAATGAATAATCAGCTTCTTTTTTTAACTGCGATGTATACATTCTGTATTTATACCAGTTTCCTCTATTCTTTTAATACTCGAGTCATCACAAAGTAGAAGTTCTCACCTTCATTGTTTTGACAATCATCTAGATAGCCAAAATAACAATAAATGTAACCAGTCCAACATTTCATTAAATCTAGTTCAATTTTCTATCGGCCGTATAGAGCGGAGAGCGAACAACGAATGAGTTTGTCGATGGGAAAACGATGAGTCCGCAACGAGTGCTACTGGCGTTTTCATTAACTAACCGTTCCACACTGGCCAGCTAGCCCTTACCATAGAATAAGGAGTGTGTAGAATTAACAATTTAGTAGTAGTCTCCATACTAAAAGGGGCAATTTAATAATATGCCCTTGTGGAAAAAACGACGTTACAATTTGTCAAATATTTCAGGGGCCTTGAGCTACATACCCTTAGTTCGTAAGATCTTAAAAGAAGATTGAGACAAGAATTGAGCACCATGAGGTTGTGTAGTGCTGTGTAACGTTGAAAGGTCTGGCAGAAAGGCTGTGAATTCAGAAATTTTGTTTGTAGTTTTACTTATAAAATGTAATAATCGATCACCCTCTGCTTTAGATTGCGTAACAACTATGTGATTGCATTCGATAATGGAAAAGTTTCTATATAATTATAATTTGTGTCATATTATTACAGTTATATTTACAATTGTAGCTAATAAAAGATAAACTAGAAAAATGGAACAAATATACATATCTAAACCCTAAACATCGAAGATTTTAATGTCAATTTATCAAAAATACTTCCTGTTTTGATTCACACATCCGTGTGCTATCTCTACGTGCATTTCGTATTGCAGTAATGAAATCAATTTGTTATTTTTCTTATCGTGTTTAGAATCACTTCACTTTGCTTATGTAGGTAAAGGTATTGAACTGCACATATAAACTACTCTTCTGCACGCTATATATTTTAATACACTATTGCTTCTACGTGCCAATATTGTCCGAATATGGCCCGATGAATAGATAATATTTAATGCATAATAGATTACGCAACTGACTAACATGAATGGCAGCCATATTTTATCGGTTGATTGCCAACTTACTAATTCGAAGCCAAATAGTTATTAGTTATATCTACCTATACTATCAAGAGTAGATAATATGATCCGTGTGAGGTAGGCCTCAAACCGACCACCACCTTTATATCGTGGTTCTTTTACTTACGGTGCCTGAGCCAACGGTGGCTGAGTTTATTAAACAGCAACCCTAAGGTGCACTCAACGTCAGGCAGGCTGTCGGTAATTAAAATAAGACGATTTATTTTTTAAGTTAGATAGATATAACGATATTTAAAATCAGTTAAAAAATAAAATAAAACGATTTAAAACCGTGCCACGTGATTACTACTTTATTAACAAATCATTATTTTGAAAGTGAAAATAAAAAATATTAATTGAAAACTTTATTTTTGTTAGTTTTTCTTACACATTACTCGCATCGTTTTAAACCTATACACAAAAAAATGGTCTTAAACGTTTAAAAAACCTTTTCCCATCTATACTTGAGATGCAATCGATATTGGTACTTCCCTGTATTATTAATGTGAAAGCTAGTAGGTAAGTGGTTTAGTTTGAAAAAAAGAAACATAATGAATGCCTAATATAGTTTTGACTACACCGTTCATTTAAATGTGATGAAACAAAAAAAAAAAAAAACTCTGACCTTATATTTCAGACAAAGAATACTTATTTTATACAAAAGTTAAATATTTGAAATATTTCGACAGCATGATCATAATGGTGCGTCGAAATATGTCGAATGTTTTGTACAAATGATGGATGATGGCGCGAGTCAAGCACTATTCAAATCAATATTTGTAATTATCGGATTTGTGTCAAACAGAAATTAATAGATGAGAGATCAGACTGTTAATATTAATATTTGGTCGTAAAATAATTATTAAAGTACTAGATAAAATTAATATTGAACGTTATTCATAAAAAAATATCGTAGAAACAAGATACAAGCCGAGAGGCAATTCCTTAAAAGCATCGTCGAATTTATATCCGCATAACATCTCAATATACCTGCATAATATCTCGCATCAATACAGGGGTTTGAATAGCATAAAATAAATAACATACCTATTTCACCAATACCTAAATCCAAATTACACGATAAACCGAAAAAGTCCTTCTCATTCTAACCATAGAATAGCTTTTGCTTTGGCCAATATTCAATAGAGGAATACCAAACTTTTTAAATAAACAGTGGATATAAAACACAAATCGGCGCTATTGAATAAATCAGTTACGATCAGTGTTAGAGGGTGCGGGTGAGGCGGAGTGAATATTGTACTTGTAGTTTGAACTGTAACAAGGCATGTTCGGCGTGCGCAGAATACGGCTGGTTGGTAAATGCGGCCCAGCAAAATTAAACATACCGAAACTTTGAATCGGGCGGTATGCGGCACATTTCCAAGTATAAATTTAACAGTTAGTTGAGCACGATGCCTGCGTAGCGTCATTAAAAGAGAATAGCTGCAGCGGTCGGCAAAAGAATGTAGAGAATAAAATGCTGCAAATAATGCCGAATCTAGCGAGAACGTTTAGCGCACTATGGCCGGCTCCTGCATTCTTTATGCTCCAGCGCTCGCAGCACACCCGATCGAGCTGAAAACTCCGCTACTACATTTCGGATTCAATTAGTATTCGTCATAATTACTTTTGTAACTTTCTCTAGCGTGCCCCGTTTCGTTGAACACCTAATGGTTGTCTAGACTTTTCAAGTAGATATGCTTACACGTGTAAAAGACTCTCTGCTAATGGGGATAAGTTTGCAAGGCATGTTTGCGATTTTGAACAAGCGCAAATGTTATGCGTGTGTGTGTTACTTGCAGAAACTGAAGCAGTCGTTAGGGTTTGATTCTAAGCTGATATAACTTCATTGACAGTATAGAACTGTAAATACTGGAATCAAAAGTTCGAAAGGTAGAAGAGAAAAAACTGCGAGAGCGCAAATTAAAGTTTTATAAGAATAGGACTTATCTTTATTCATGCATAAGTATTGTAAGTTTGTAAGTATGATCAAGAATAATTAGGTATTAATCAGAACAATATTATAGTCTTAATGTTTACTTTCATAACACAATAGATGGAGGTAAATGCGCCTGAATCATTTGTTCAAAAGTAAATACGTTAGAGCCCGCAATGTTCAAAGATTAGAGTGTCGTATTCAAGATGGATTAGCTATTTTGTCAGCAAAACTTTGTGACGCTATTTGGAATACAGATTAAGACTCAACGAGATTAAACTTGATAAACCTATTCCGATCTTACCTGTAATTCGCTTTGGAGTTTAGCCGTAACTCCCTTGTTATGAAAGGAAACATGGCGGGGAGACTTGCACTCCTGGGTAATTTAACTAATCTATAAGTATACTATATATTTTCGCTCTCATATAAAACAATACGGACGAGGTTTAGGAAAATCACTTCATATCTTTTTGTGAATATGGAAAAGAATCATTATACATTTCCAACTAATGGCATGTTACACCAACGACAGCTTTTCCAAGAAGGAATTACGTTAGGCAGACAAGCGGTCATAATAAGCCGAATCTTTATTTCCTCTTAAAGGGGAAAAAAAACTGTGGAACCTGGTTATCAAGCTTGGGACGCAACTAAAAAAAACGCTCATGATGTCAATAAATATAATAAATGACAGGCGAAATTTTTGTATCAAAATTAAAGTTTGTAGACCCTTACCCTTACACAATTGTCAGATTTTTCTTCATTCACCTTAAAAAATATATGCGTAGCCTTGGCAAACGTTGTTACTCTATATCTATAATCTACTTGTTAGCATAACTAACTTAACAAATGAATTCGATTATTAAGGGCCGTAAATGCAACTACAGATTGTTCTTAGACAGACAACATTGAGAAGCGCATTCTTGATGTATTTTAATTTAAGCCATAAATAAACCATTAGGAGTACCCGAAGTCGCGAGCGTGTATGACGAGAGTGATGAGTGTGGAGGAAGCAAGAGAGGTTATGTAAGGATCGTAGCCAATGGAAATCTCTTGTCCCTGCCTACCCCTACGGGAGACAGGCGTGATGATATATATGTATGTATGTATAAACCATTGTGTTATGAAACTTGTGCCAGCCAATATTACATAATAGTTTGAAGATACCCTCTTAACGATGTTATTTAATTTTTTATAATATAATTAGAACGGTTTTCTAAAAAGAAGTAAAGAAAAAAATATAAAAAATATAGAAAATATACATATAATTTTGATAAAACTATTATTTTAATTCACCCCGTGATATTTTCGCAATAGAGACGAATCTTACGACATAAGTATCATTTATCATAATCCGTTTAGCCATTTTTTTTAGTTTCGAGGCAACATAGAGATGGAGTATAAAAAAACATACAGCCATACATACAGGTCAAAGACATAATCCTCCTTTATGTCTTTTCCGCAGTCGGGTAATAAAAGGGAACATCTCTATTCGTACAACTTTCATTCCTTCGTTTTGTTGAATTAGTACGCGACGCTTGCCATCGAAGCCCGTGCCGTCTACGAGATTAATATTAATTTCAATTTACAAATTCAATACATGCTCAGATTAACTTAAGTGAGCTTTCAGTAAATCCCAATCAATTAATCCACGTGAATGAATGGACACTTCTTAGATTGATCCAGAAAGCGGATTTGTATTTAAACCTTGCAAGTATATTACGAAACTAGAGTAAACCGTGCGGTTTTTGGCTTCAGGAGTGGTATTTTTTTTTTTTTTTTTTTTCATATGACTCACCAAAAACCGGTGAGTCATATGATTATCGTTCGAGACATCGGATATGTCGAATGAAAATCATACGAAAACGAACGATAACCATCCGACTCGTCGTATTTACTATGTAATACATTTCAAAAATAGCACTGCAGCATTTAGTTTTATGATTAAACTTATGTTGTTTGAGTAATGGTGCAATAAAAGAAAATTAATAGCATGTGTTAAAAGCATTGTTTGGACGTCGTCTGCAGCGTAACAGTTACCATGCTAGTTCGCCACTGCAGAAGTTCTTGGTTCGTTGGTTCAGTCGGGGCAGGGACAAGTTAAGATCATCTCCTTTTCGAGTCGAACCGGCTATTCTATATAAAATAAATTTTAACTATTACATGGCCACGTTTACTGCACTGTCAGTTGTGGTAGTAATCCATTACATAAGTTGAAAAACCAATCACCAAATCTGTGTTTTTTTATACTTACTAGCTTTTGCTCGCGGCTTCGCACTCGTGAATTTCTCTCAGGAACAGTACTTTTTCCCGGGATGAAAGGTACTCTATGTCCTTCTCAATACTTCTAACTATAGTTATGCTTAATTAAAACAGGAAGTATCAATAGATCAGAAGGTTCAATAGATATGGTGTGAAAGCGAAACAAACAATCTAGTTGGGATTGTACCTTTTCTTTTGTGTTTGAGCACCAAGAAAAATTATTAAAGTAGTTGACACAAAACAATCTAAGATTTATCCTGTTATATTTTTAACTTTCAAATTTAAATTAACATTCTCTTTTTTCCATCAAATAATTTATTTCCATTGAGGATTACGTCTGCGTGGGCATCTACCTTAATATTGCAATTTGCTTTACCTTTTCTAATGGGATCAAACCTTAATTGAATGAAATAAATTTGATTCACGATTTACCAGTATTTTACTTTATTGCTTATTGCCAACCGTAAAACTGAAGTTTATAAAATATAATTTTATGAAACCTACCTTTTGCGATTTTATTAACATAACCAACTATTAGGTATTCTGTGACATATCATAGAAATGTGGTGGTAGAATGACCAGAAATATGGGATTTGCTCAGGGCCACAGAATTTATAAAAGTGCCAGGGCTGTGGTGGTTTTACTAGACTTTTCTTTCGCTCTGCCGACCTCAAGGCTTAGGATTTATTATTTAAAACTTTATTGAGACAAAAGCTACAATAGAATATTTTCCCTTCGGTACCCGGTTCATTATTTTAATGCCTCTCTTGCCCTTCAAACGGGAACAAAATGGTGCTAACAGCAGTTTATTTGCCGGTAAAAATGAGCGGAATCCATGCAAGCGACCTTTGTACAAAAGTATTTATACCTACTAAAGTTGAAATAAAGTACAAAAATAAGAGTAGCGAAAGACATGACGGTCCGATAATCGTAGGAAAAGTCTGGCAGCAAGTCACTTCCGACAGGTTCGTAGGTATAGAGAGGTGGTAACTTTTGGGTTTGCCTTTGTCCTGCAATGGACTTTTTACGATCTTTTCACAATCTAAACTTAGAAAATATTATACCTACAAAGCTGGCATAATCAGCATGTTAGAACTCTATGAATGTATATGATGTAGCGAGGTAATGAATAACATGCAAATGGGTCGCTTTAATGAAAACCGCTCACACACCCCCACGCCCTTCATCCCGGTTCCAGAATCACGAACGTGTCGTATTTAGTAATAAATAATTGAAGTGAGTTATAATCAACTATGTTCAAATTCAGGGATCCATCATGACAAGTTGTCCAGCAAGTGACACTAAATCGATACTACCAGATTTAATAATCAACATTGTTTATGAATGGGATACGAGTTACCCAGCAGTGGGATTTAAAAGGCTGTGATGATAGTGATGATCAAATGATGATAGTTAAGTAATGATGATAGGTCTTAAGTATTAAGAAAATTATTTTGAATCCTACATGATACTAATAAAATAATTCACAATTAGGTATTACTAAATGCCAAACTTTGCTATAGTAGCCGCTAGCTGCAGTAAAATCATAAACATATGTTACATAAGTTAGTACGGGGACTACGCTGTGCTAATAGTGGAGATACACCGGAGTGTTTAAGAGACAAGTTGGGCGGCAATCGAAACTCCGTCAGCGCACGAACTTGCCAAAATTACAAGCATATCCGACAAACTGACGACGATATACATATACATACGTATACATGTTAATTGTTACGTAAGTGTATTATGCACTCAGTAACCGTAAAAAAATGAACATACTACACTATAATGCTTAGATAATTTATGTTAATTAACAATCAATTAGTCACCTACCAGATCTTTGGCAAATAAATCGTAATTTAAAAAGTAGTGTAGTTTTTTGTTAAATATTGCGAAACAAAAACAAAATGGATGTAAGTATAAGTTTTTTTTTTATATTTTAAAGCTTTTAAAGAAAATATCCGAGAAATAAGAACGTGACAATATCTAGTAGGTAAAACACTTTGTGCAAGCTTAGAATATCGTAGTAACTAAAACTAAGTAAATTGTATACTAACGTATAAAATAGATAGATATTTTTTTGAGGAATTTTCATTTAAGAAGGCTCATTTAGGCTAACTAGGATAAAAGAGATGTATATTATAAGCATTTTGTTGGAATGCTTCATCTAAACTAATTATTTTGCAATGTCCGATGCAAGGTTTTGGTGTAAGTAATTTTAATAAAAAAAAGGTACTTATTTAATTTTTTTCTCTAAAGGTCAGTTCAATTTGGTCTTAAAATCAGAGCGGAGTAACAAAAATTCGTCGAGCACTCCGACAGCAGATACTGTAGAGCTCGTAAACAAAAGGCTCTCGTCGCACTTTTATAATTTACTTATACATTTTCCCATTGAATTTTATTTTTAGCATTTCCACCGTTTGAAGAGCCGTTATATCGGCCGCGGCTTCTCATCGCCGTCGGCCTATTCAGATCCTTTTTCGACGTGATGTGGGCCTTGGCATGAGTTATCGACAGATATGTTTGCTTATCGAATAATGTTAAGACTACAACGCCTTTTGTGTATTAACTTTTCTTTGATATATGTTTTTTTTTTGCAAGGCTAATCAAACTTCAGTCTCTAAACAGCTTTACGCTCTTATTTGTAACCACGGTTCTTATCAAACTGTGAGAGTGAAACTTTATTATAAATTCGCTTTTGCCTAGAACTTTACTTCAGTCAAATCCAAAATAAAAATACTCTTTAATTTTAAACAGAGCTATTGAAGAAGGAAGATGCCGGGAGAGCCGTGCTTGGTGGGGTTTCTCTGATAGCAGCCTGTGTGACTGTGCAGCGCGGTGAAGTCGATGGTTCACCTTAGAAAGAAAAAAAGAAATTAAAACCCATATAGTAAATTTACACGCGTCAATAGTCTGTTGAAATTACAGAAAAAAAGAGATTTAAGCCATTAGTTATTAGTTTCTAAAGTTACATGTCAATTTTCTGAACCTCTAGCTTGACCAAAATCTCGTTCGGGATTAGAATCAGACCTCACCCATCCAATATTTGTCAGTTATTCCTCCGATATAATTTACTATGAAATGGAAATCGGGTACAATTGTTCATAAATAAATAATATAATCGCAAATATTTGCATGACACAATACTGTGAGGTAACGAAGGAAGAGGCGAGGACACAGTTATGAACTGAATAGGTATAACTCAGCACTCGGTGAAACTTGTTTCATTAAATTTAAATTTAGCGTCTGCTTATTAATTCAAAGAAATGGCCGTCTTCGCGAGTTCAGACTCGAGAAGAGTTCTTTTCGAGCTCAATATTGTTGGGAATTTAGTGTCAAGTCGGTGCGTGAAAGCGCTTCCTTTGGAACATAAATACTTAATAGTACCTATACAATTTTACATAGGTTTTTAAGTTTTTTGTTGTTCAAATGACTGAGTCGCGACAAAAACGATTTTTGAAATGTCTGGGGACCAAAAAAGGATAAACAGGCCAAGTGCGTGTCGGGCCACGCGCAAGTAGGGTTCCTTAGTTGCCTAGCACGGCGGAAGGCTCATAATATGGTGGCCAGGTTTTCTCCGAGGCGACAATCGAATAATCGCAGCTACTTCCTAACGCCGGAAATTGGCTGCCTAGTTTACACTGAACGAGTTAAATGCTTGTAGCTTGTCTCCATGTTGGTTTTCATAGAGAATATCTTTTTGCGATTCAATAATTGTAAATATTATTTTTAGTGTCTATCCTGTGTGTTGGTAGAAAAGTTCTTACCTATTTTTATAAATTCTTCGTAAGTATTTCCAAAACCACTAACAAAAGTTTTAATGTATCTAAAATAAGTCTGGGTAATTCGTCAAAAGAACTAAAACACCCGTTTATAATATAGGTAATCCAATGAATTGAAATATTTGTTAAAATAGTAATGCAGTTTTAATGTAAGATATGTAGTTTTAGGTCTATTATTATATTTGTATGTATAAGCTGAATGTCTGGAACCAATTATGTTGAATAATACCGCATATGTACTCATTCAATGCAAATAAATATATTCTATTCTATGCGGTCCATCTGCCACATGGTAGTGGCGGTACTTATCATTTATATCAATCAATCAATCAATATCCTTTATTTGCATAAAATGTAGGTGGTGTAATTTGTTGTTACAATTAAAATATTCCCTTATACATTTTACCTTTATGAGGTGTACAAATCGTAATTACATAATAAAATAATAATAAAAAAAATATTTTATAATTAAATTGTATTAAAATTATTAATAAAATAAATAAAATATGTCAATATGTATACCTTATCAATACATATAATAAGACACTAAAATGCGAGTGTCTGTACATTTAAAATTTTTCAAAAAAACTGATTGAGTGCGATTAAAAAGGAGTAACAGAAACCAAAAAAACAGTTTTTGGAATTTTTGTCTGTCTGTATGTATGTATGTATGTATGTATGTCTGTCTGGTACGTTATAACTTCGAAAATACTCAACGGATTTAAACGCGGTTTTCACAGTTGGATTACATATGATTAGGAGCGTTGTCAAAACTTTGTTTCGTCAAAATCGGTTAAGGGAAAAAGAAGTTATGGTCGATTGAAAATTTACTTCAAACACTGCTTCTAAACTTTTAATGCGTTTACTTACGTTTAATTTAATTTAGATAAGGCTAGGATTTCTACTTTTTATTATCCATATCAATAAAGACGAAAACACGCACTGCACCTATTAATTTTAATAAAATAACACATTGAATTTGATCGTAAATTTAGTAACATAAAATCTCAATAGATGGCGCGAATTTGCGTACCTATAGACAAATCCCATTTGAAATTTCGCCAATCTCTAGCAACGTATGTTGGCCTATCGGTAGAGGTCGTAGATCATATTTTTAAGTCGAGGGTTCGAATCCTGCTATAGATGACTTTTTTTTACTTACTTTTTTTTACTTACTTTCTTTTACTTGCTTTTTTTACTTACTTTTTTTTATTTACTTTTTTTTTCGTTTTGTATTAATTTTTAAGAATTTTTCAATACTTTAGTAAAGAAATGTTTCAAGAAAGTACCTGGATCGAATCCTGTCACAAACAATAATTTTATGATTTCGTGTTTTATTTGTTTTCTAGAATTATTTTCTTACTTTTTTTTATAATTTTGAAAAGAAACAAATAAATTCATTTGCAAATTTATTTCAGGATAAACGATATCGCAACCCCTTACAAATCATATCTAATAGTTTGTCATTGACGACATTGAAAAAGAAGATTAATCAAATGGTTGACTGGTAGAGAACGCTCTTAGCGTTAAGTCCGTTAATATATAAGTACTAGCTGTTCCCCGCGGCTCCGCCCCGCGTGGGAATCGGTTATATCGCGCCCAAAAGTTTATGTTTGACCTCAGGTCGTTAACTACATCCCTACCAAATTTCATCACAATCGGTCCAGCAGTTTAGCCGTGAAGAGGTTACAGACAGACAGACTTTCGCATTTATAGTATTAGTATGGATATGGATTTTGTACTTATCTATCTATCTTTACATATAATCGGACAGTAAAAATTGAATGTCTGTACATTAAATATTTTTCTAAAAAACTGATACGGGGCGATTAAAGAAAGACGTGTAACAGAAACCAAAAAAAACAATTTTTGGAATTTTTGTCTGTCTGTCTTTCTGTATGTCTGGTACGTTATAACTTCAAAACTACTCAACAGATTCGAACGCGGTTTTCACAGGTGGATTACATATACGTTCAACAGTTTTGTCAAAACTTTGTTTCTTCAAAATCGGTTAAGGGAAAAAGAAGTTATGGTCAATTGAAGTTTACTTCTAGCACTGTTTCAAAACTTTTACAGAGTTGAATCCGGTTTACATAAACGTATTTAATATAGATAAAGCTACAATTTCTACTTTGTTTTATCGATATCAATGAAGACAAAAACACACTGCAGTCTCTATTAAATTTTAAAAAATTAACACATTGAATGTGTGTGGGCGTATAATTTAGTTACATAAAATATCAATAGATGGCGCTGAAGTTAATTTAATTATTTTTTTCTCATATGGTATTATAGCAGATTGAAATTTTTCCAGCAATTAATTCTAATTATTTCAAAAAAATTTTGGTTGTTTATTTAGTTCTATTGGTTGGTTTGTTTATCGGTCGTTTGTTGTATTGTATTGTAAGCTATTTGAATTGATTAGTTGGTTGGTTTGGCTTTGGTTTAAAAAATAATCAAACCAGCAAGTCAGTTCAGTTGTTGTTCGACGGAACATACGGTCGTGTCGTAAGGTCTAATTTAACTAACATAACACTATTTATTGAGTTAGGTTCTAATGACCCTGTAATAGGCTGCGTCTACTCTTTTAGAGAAAAAGATGTGATAGTATGAATGTTAATATTTTTAGTTTGATATCGTAGCAATTGCTAATAGCTTTATAAAATTGGCACGGGAATAGGATACTACTTATAGATTTAACTATAGGTCTGGATAGTTGTAGTTTCCACAGGTTAAGCGAAAAGCGAACTACACGCGGGCGGAGCCGCGGGCAACAGCTAGTGTCATAATAAAATACCTACTTGATATATGTATTGATTAATAATTAATCAGAGTCATTTAAAATTCATTAACTGAATAATAACATTTTTCAATCAGATATGTCATGAGGTGTTTTTTAAAAAGATTCAAATTTAGACTCCTGATTGCCACGGGGATCTTATTAAATATTTTATTATATTTGGGAGTTTTCGCTCAAATTTCTAGGGGCACTACCGCGATGGGAAATTTAGCTCGCACGGAACTTGTCAATGTTGGCGGTGGACGTTGGTTCCGCGACTGCGACTAATCGCAGTATCTTCCTCCTGCCGGAAATTGGCTGTCCAGTTTATCCGTATGACCCTCCTCACCGCTTTCTGCATTCAAAACGTAGCCTTGTTTTATAATATAGTTTTAATTAAATGTAGTGTTTATCTTTTAATGTTATCGATCTGTTCGCGTAAAATTGATAAAAAACGATAGTTTTTCTTTTTTTTTCTTTTGTGTTTGGATTCTGCGGAACATTTAAGAAATATTCGATATAAACTTTGAGAAATAGCTGATTAAAAGAGCATCTTTTTCTTAAATTTTATTCCTCGAAGCGCATCCACAGTGAGGCATAAAGCAACTGTTTGGAGCGCTAACCTAATTCCAGATCAAGTCTGCTTTCCTAGTATTTTTGATGGAAACGCAGAAGGGATGAATGCGTTTTAAAACATATATAGATATCTTTTATAACGTTTTTCGAAGGCAACAAGACCATCATCAGTATGCCATCTTATTTTCTAGATTCAATTGATAGAAATGTAAAGTAAGTACCGAGCAGCATCAAACATACAAATTGATCAACATTTGGCGTCTAAACATCAACAGTACAGATTACTATACCAATAATTAGTTTGGAACGCATAAACAAGTGAACGGATTTAGTAGTCCAATTACTGGCCGTGTACATACAATGATTTCATTAAACATGCAAATTTGCGCCCATAGACACGTATAGAATCGTGATCGGGCCGCGATCTGTGTTATTGGGTCGAATGGAATAACGAACATTGTAAGGAATGCGGGTTTTTTTTTTCGTGTGTCTTATTTTTCAAAAAATCATTTTAGGACAAGATTTTATTTTTCATTTCCTTTATTTCACATTTATAACATTGGGATACGTGAAACTATGTAAAAGTTATTTTAAATTGCAATACTTACACGTATTATCCTTACGAATTTAGTCTCGTATACCCCATTAGGTCCACAGCACAGCATTATAAGAGTTACCTAGCGCCCATGTCAATGGAAGGATCCCGCGGCGTGGATAATCCACATAAAGTGTAAAAAATGAACAAAATATTTGAAAATAGTGTTAAGGTTGCTTGGCCAGTTACAATTGCTATATATAGTTAGTTTTTTAGTTCAGTGCTTTGATCAATATATTTAAAATCATCTCTCTTGATCAACCCTCTCCTCCAATCACGCTACCTAAAGTAAGGCACATTTAAATATTAGTGGCCTCTACCAGTTCAAATCAGTGTGCGTAAGCGCTACACTCGAGCCCAAATAATCTCGTCAAATGAGAAACAAGGCGTATGGTAACCAAACGTAATAATTCCGATTATGTCCCTTTTAGCTGTGAATATCTTGACAAATACCGCAATAAAAAGGCTCGCCGCGCAGCCGGGACGTTTGGAAAACCATTTACAAGCTTTATCGCCGCGATGGAAATAATAACTGGAGCCGTTATCGTCCTAAATTGATCTAATTCAAAATTATTGTTATCGCAAACCTTTTATTTTTATTATGAGGATCATAATATTTTATCAGTAAGGAAATCTTGTGCATGTTAATTTGAATAGCCAATTTTGGTTAATGAATTTGTGACTTTCATTTAAGCCATTGGTTTTATATCTTATCCCTGTACCATACCTTTTAAAACATACTTGATTATATAACAACACAATGCTATTTACAACGGTCAAAAGTTACGAACATCATATAACCGCTTAACTCTACCACTTTAAAATGCATGTCGACACTTCTAGCTCTTGATACCTAATTGATTAATCATAATTTACTATAGTTTGCAGAAAGAAATGACAAGAAAATACATTTCTAGTTAGAGTTCAGTAATGGCTTCTAAAGAATATCATCCAATATACTAGTACAGACATTACTGAACGAAAGAAAATTACGTAACATTGTGTTAAAATTGTTCATCTCCATCTTTTGTTAAGGCTGTAGCCATAATAGTGAGCCGTTCAATGCAGCTGAATGGCTGGCCTGATCGACAACGCTCCCCCCAGACGCAATAATTGCCTTTTGAGACGAGAAAACACTGCGCTAGCGATAAAATATTATTTGTGTGTGACAGGCTTTGTGTCGGAATGTGTACCAACCATATCTCAAAGACACCCGTTGTAATTAAGTAGACAATGAGAGTTCATATTCGGCGGTGGGCGGGAGAGGGCGCCATTGTGCTGGACCCGTTATCTGCAGAGCAGCCTTTTTAGCTTTGTACAACAAAGTCGTCCCCGGTACCGCCTGTAACTGTTTATTTGCTACTTTTTCGTAATACGTGATAGCAAAAATGTGACACTTCTCCCCTTGTACTGTCTCTTTTTGCTGGACCGTTGTTGTGTTCTGATAACACTACGCTACAAAATTTTAGCATGAAACAGGTAAGTATCTGTTTTAGCCATGGTTAAGAAAAAATTTCAGATTAATCGGTTGACAGGAAGAGGGTGAAATTTGAATTACTAAATTTGACCCAAGAATAAATAATAAATAATAAAACACAACATAAGCTAAATAAAACCGTTTAAAAACAAAACATTTTACTTAATTTATTTGTCCTGTTAATTAGGTCATAATATACAACACTACACTACAGAGACGGTTTCACATAATTACCAAAGTACACATTTATAGAAATCCTGCTTAAGAAAATAACAAAATAATCTGTTCAACCTGTAGGGGCGTTAACACAATAACGATTCAAAATAAGCCGTCAGACTGTCTGTTGGAAAAAGATACGAAATTTACGCGTTTCTAAGCAGGCAATTCTAAGAAATAAAAAGTTTATTTCTTTCATAAAACAGATACAAGGGCAAGATTATCCGGATTTCAGGGCTACATCGACTCAGCGGCAAACAATCGTCTTTTGTTGTCCGCCGCCATTGAACTCGGTAATTAATTATATGGCGACCGTCATTTTGCAGATTCACTTCTCCTATAGCCCAAGATTGACTGATTAGGGCCTCACACCAAACGCGACCTCCCTTGTAGGTATTATCTTCCAAGAGATATTTCAATATAAATCTGTGTTGTACTAAAGTAACGCTCTTCTGTTTTATTTACCTACTAACACTAAGATGATTAAGGTCTTGTTATAAAATATTAAAATATCTTCTCATATTAAGAGAAGGTGTGCAAATGAAACTTTTTGGAGTATGCAATCTAAGCACTCGAATTCTAGTGTTACCAACTGAATTTCACAGTCATGCTCTGCGAATATAAATAACAATCCCACTCCAGTTGCCGCAAGATTTCATTTTCAAAACGCTGCGATTTATCAGAAATACCTAACAGAATATTGAAAAAGGCAAACGGAAACTGCGTGCTAGAAAAGTCCGGAGCAATACCTCTGGTGCAGAAACAAAGTAATTGGTGAAGAGAAAAATTACGCTACAGAGAAGCGGTGTGTTTAAAAAATGAAAAAAGAAATCGCTTGTGTTAAGGCGCCAATCCATTACTGTGTAGCTATAAGTATTATCATTTCCTCGAGCCTACCTATTATACATATTTGGAAATATGTCTGTAATCTATAAGGAATGAGTTGAACGAATGAAAACTTACAATTTTTAGTTTAGTTTCTATACTTACTTGACTTCCTTACTAATATTATAAATGAGAATACGAGTTTATTGCGCTTTTCATAAGTAACTACTTAAATTGTTTAATTGCCACTTGGCTTGGTGATAGAATAAGTCTAGGAGAAGATAATATGCTATTTTTAGGAACGATGTAATAGACTGTCACGGTGTCGGGGCCGCGGGAAAAACTAGTATGCAATACACAGATGAAGCGTTATTAGTATATCGTGCTGATCCTGCGCAGTAACACATTTTCACCTTTACAGGTGCAGCGAACAAAGGGTTTCATCGTACTCCGCAATGAGTCGGTCAACCGACCATCTATTCTGGCTCGCATGATTTTTTGTATCTGTTATCTTTTCATCAATGTAGACCTGTATTTCCATTACTACTCGGTGTTCCGAGCAGTAATGAAAATACGGGTCGAACTAGCTTATTTCAGTTCAATGTTGATATTATTGCCCCGTTGAAGAATGTAATTCTGTTTTTTTATTGATTTATGAGAACAAAGTTTTTATTTAGTTTTTCTTAATCTCCATCAAAATACACCGTAGTTTTCGACCAATATGTAGGAATTCTTAGAATGGTAAGTACTGTACGCGGAGTAGAGTAAGAGTAACTAGCTAGTGATATATAATAACAGGTTTCAACGAGCCATTGTTTCGCTATCTATTCAAGCCAAAGCTGACCACAGCTTAAATAAATTTAACCAAAAAAAAAAAATTTGAAAAAATCTATAACCCGACTACGTTAAAAAGGCGTCTAAAAAGGATGAAACAAGGAAATAATTGAGAAAGAAATCCAGAAATGCATAGGTACATAAATGGTCATGGTAAAGCCGTGGTCGGTGAAAAGTTGAGCTGTTCAGGTTAGCACTTTCCAGCTGAACAATTAAGTTGGTTCGATTGGTAAAACTGTAAATATCTTAATATGTATTATTATATGCTTTGAACCGTTATTCGAAACCTATTGAGTGAGATAGCACTACTTCCGCTTACGTCATCAGCCCCCAAGTATGCCCCTTTTAACCCTTCCCTCACACTCCCGGCGGCACTAGTGTGAGTAGAGGGGATCTTTGCTTGCCGCCTGCGCAGTGTTGAGTCGTCACATTGGCATTGACTTTCGTCAAGTGCACTCCCCCGTATAGGCAAACAACGTTGTTGTTCGAATATTAAATTAAAAAAAAATTAATAATAATATATTATTATACATAGTGAATATTTTCTTTGCGGAAGAGAAAATATATACTTGTCTGCAGAAGGCATTTTAAGAATGTTCTGCGGAAGAACAATTCTTAGCAGGGAATAAAACATGGGGAAAATCTCCCGTTCATGATTTATTGCCCAAAGAACATAAAACAAGCTATCTTGATTAACATCAGTTAATCAAGATAGCTTGGGCTTTACCGGGAATACTGGCGAATGGGTTTTAAGACCCATCAAACCAGAACGCCCCCGGAGGCGTCCGAATTCTCCTGAGTAGGCTGCTAGGCCAAAGCTCAAGCGCCGCGTGATACGTCGGCATGACTAAAGCAGCAGCTCATCTTCGTCGTCTTCGAGCTCCGAGCGTCCCCGGCGGCATAGGAAGCGGTCTTCGTGGCATCATTCAATAAGAAACTGGATTTCTTAAGGTCAGTGACATTTGTAAATTCTTGAATAGACAGTAAATTTATTGCGAATCTGATCCCGATGTACTTTTACTGCCATAGAATTAGGAACACGGGTGCAGTCTCTACAATTTTTTGTTTTGTTTTTTAAATCTTTGTTTACTGCACCTTACATGGTATTATATACAACACTGGTGCTTTAACTCGTGCTGTTATTCTTCAAAGATGAGGAATTTAAACTAATTGACAACAGTTAAATAGTTGATTAGTTTCACAAACCGGACTGTGTTCTTACTCCGGATTGTTCAAAAAACTTATTAGTTTTGTTTCTAGTAAGTGATAATTACATATTTACCTGAGGTTATTCTTGAGCTCGTTTGCGGAAGACGAGCGGATAACTAATACATAAGCCGCGATAGCATATATCTGGCATTAACAGTTGTTTATTATTCGGACACCATGAGTTCGTTTTTAGCTAAAGCTGAATGTGCTAATATTTATTTCTCAATAGAAAACGCTCAGCGGATGAGCAGATCAATTAAGGTATTGAGAAACGACGAACAGGCCCGAAACATACGACCGCGGAGTTCGTACTATAATAAACAGGAAGAGCGTTTCACCTCTCCTGAACAGTGTTTTGGTAATAAGTGTCGCGATAAATGCATAAATAAAAAAAAAAAAAAGAAGTTTTGGTCTACGCACAAACGAAATAACAAATCCTATCACAATTAACAAACAAAACTCGTTTTACGGACGTTGTTTAATATAAATTATGTAGGTACCGTTTTTATGTTTGCAAGAAATTAGGACTACCTTTGGTCATACTAAAATAATTTTCGGCTACCTTCTCAAAACAAAAATGTTTAGGACTAATATTATTCTATGTTCGTGGAATAATTATAGTGCTAAATATTAGAATTAATATTTAACGATCAAAAATCCTAGTAGGTACCACCTCCGACGACCGAGTTTTGTTTGTCTAATATTTTAGTAAAGCAATCTGATTTCAACGATCGTCCTATTCAGTTTTTCGAATGGTTTAACCGACACTTAATAGATATGTTTACACTTAATACATTCAGGTGGTTCGATTACATCAGCCATTTCTGAGAGTACCTACTGTACAACCCTTACACGCGGGCGAATTTAAACAGTTCTATCTACTCTTGACTCCTACAAGTCACGAGTCTTCCATTCAGCCTTTCTTCAGCCCCAGTAACGTTTGCGATTGTCTCCAACTAGGCATCTGCTATGGAGAAGGGGCATGAACCAATCGTTTATCTAAACGACTATCTCAAAGTCAATCAGAACAAACGGATTTTGATAGACCAGGCTGCGGAAGCTGTTCAGATTCTATCCTCTTGGTATTGAACTATCAATAAGCAAGCTCAGAGTTTGCTATGAATGTTAAACTTCGCATCGTTTATCATTCCATGAGGTCGCCCTTTGGTGCTGACCCATTCAGATGGCTTGTTCTCTTCTCCTGTAGACCAGCCATATATATAAAGCACGTTCTTGGCCCAAGCACCTTGAGAGGAACTAAAATGGTGGTCGACAATGCTCTCAGCGAGCACGTTCACAAATCCTGAGCCTGACGCATCCAGCAATGGCTTATTGACCGTGGTGCCGTGCTAGACGGAACCTGATCGAATAGTTGCCCTTGGCAGCTCAGTCAGAAAACGTTAAATCACAAATTAAAAAAATGTGGGCTATTATTCAATCCATAAGGGAATACCGTATGTATTGGTACAATGTAGTGAGCTACACAAGGAACGAAGATAATTTATATTCAGAGGCCTTATATATCCCATATGTCGGTCTTACTTTTCCAGCCATTGGACGAGAACGACGTTCTGTTCACGTTGCACTAAACTACATATCATGCGAGGAGGCAGACTTACCAAATCTCGCCAGAGAAGGCCATGCAGAATGGACCTGTATTCGCTCGTAGTCGTGTAGTTAAAAGACCAACCAACCCTGTAGACCCTGGTGTCAGAGTTCTTCGAAACTGCCTCCCGGCTTCTGATGTAGTTTATCTAACGACTCTCGGATAGCTGCCTGAAATAACGGCCTAACGTGCCTTTCCAAGCATGGAATCATCTTTCCTATTAGACAATCAGATGGTTCTAGCCTGCAATATCCTAACCAAACTGGAAACAATTTAATTAATTATGTTTTCTATGGGAATCTTAACCGGGTCTTCAGGTAAATGCGTGATACGTGATTGCAAGGACACGAAAACCAAATAGGTACCACGATGCCCTCCAGCAGGCCGTGGTACTTTCAAAGAGCTTTTATATTTGTACCACTGCACTTGGAGTCTCGAGTCATTGTATACCTCAATCAGGCCAGGGGTAATTTCTTTCTGGTAGCCCCTCACTGGCATAAGGAACTTTGGCGCCCAGACCTCAAGTAGAGAGAAATAGCAGCACTCTGCCCGTGGTACAGTACTGTTGTCCGGTCAACCGAACCACAAAAAAAAAAAAAAAATCAGCTCCATGGATTCTGACACGACTAAGGTACAAGCTAATATACTCAAAGTATGATAAGTGGAGGGTGGAACCTTCTGTTAGCTAACAGATCAACGGAGTGAGTTACTAGACTCAAGTTAGACCATCCACGAAAAGAGTTCGTTCTTAAGTTTGGTCTTATGGCAAGATTGATGTCATGCTGTCAAAAATTGGTCACTTATGTCACTGGATAAGTAAGACATACACCTATCTTTTCTCCAACTACAGCTAGTTCTTTTCCTACAAAACTATCTACATTTAAGTTTACTTAGCAACGTTAACTAAGTTTTTACCTTGCTGATAAAATGCCGGTGATAAAACGCATGCTTGAATTCATATCTTTGGCTAACGCAGCCTCTTCTTTGAACAAACCTTTTTTATGGGGCCTAAGATGTTGTCATGTCATAAACCAACAAAACTTTCTTGGTAAGAATTTTCAAGACGTTAAACGTACAGCATTTGTATTGCTTATTGCATAAAAGACGAGTGCACAACCTAACACTCCTCTATATAAATATAGATCATGGAGATTTTTGAAGGTCAGGATAATTCCATATGTCCTTTATTTTGGGTAAGACGCAGTCACCCTCGATCCACTTCAACCCATTGCAAAGATCCATTGATGGATCTTTTTACATACTCATTTCCACTTTAATCCATGATCCAGCATATTTTTCAGAGTTGTGGTATTTCTCAGACTTGTGGTATCGTGCGTCTTGCGTCACGTATCATGCTGGAAGGTTGCGCTAAAGCTCGCTGCTGTGCGAGGCCAGCGCAGGCAGCAAGTGCAGTGCTGCCGCCTCTCTTTCAACTGGTTTGAGTGCTACTTTAAGGTTGAAGTTACAGCAAATGGAAACTAGCGTTCTTCTAACACTTGCTTGATTTAAATATAATTAGCAGCACATCTCGTTCTCAACATAATGATCATATAGATCTTGCACAGGTCCAAGACGAAATTGATCAATTGCTTCATTTACAATTATCATTTAAATGATAACCGTTTTACTAAAATTATTATATTATAATAACTTACTGAACCATTTTCATTTCACACATTGGCATACTTACATTTGTATCCTTATAATATTGCTTGCCACCAGGCGATAACAAACACATCTCACTCAATAGGTTTCGAATAACGGTTCAAAGCATATAATATAATGTTTTACCTGAAAATAAAACAATTATTATATGCGAATGCCTTATTCGAAACCTATATTTCTATTTCTGCCTGTTGGCTTCATTTCACAAGACTCTCAGTGAGATGCAATGTGACGACTCAACACTGCGCAGGCGGCAAGCAAAGATCCCCTCTACTCACACTAGGGCCGCCGGGAGTGTGAGGGAAGGGGTAAAAGGGGCATCCTTGGGGGCTGATGACGTAAGCGGAAGTAGTGCTATCTCACTCAATAGGTTTCGAATAAGGTTACGCATATAATAATTGTTTTATTTTCAGGTAAAACATTATATTGACGAGAGGACTAGGAAACGTATTTTTAGCCGGAGAGTAGAATTTTAATGGGTCGTTCGGGACAAGCTGTCGGCAAGCAAAGTTTCATAGAAGAGCGAACTCGGCTCTACGTCCGTTCTCGTTAAACGTTTATCTATATTGTTCAGTTTATGTCCTTAGTTGGCACAACGAAATTTTAGGATTAAAATATTTAATTTTAATAACATTTAGTCATATATTTGTATTACCGTTAGTCAATATTTTTTCTTGTTTAAATCAAACTCATTTGTTGCATTCTCCTTTAGGTACTTGATCATATATTCATCAAGTAGGTATGTACCTAATCTACCTTTCCTAAATTCTATAATATTAGGCCAGATGAAAGAGTATTCAGTTATATGTTGGAAAAAGGAATTCTGATAAGTGACAAGTTGATATGCTGACTTTTCAGGATTCTGATATTATATTCAGATTCATCTGAAATTTCATTACTTGTTTTTTTTTTTATTTGACATACGTAACCTATGCATAAAATTAATTGCTTCATAATTTTGAATATTGAATGCGTTACATTCTTGTCAAGTAAATATTACCGTCATTAATTACGTCGACACAATAAACGACTCTAAACTAGATTTAACAGTCAACAAGTGTAAGTTAAGAAGTAGCAGTGAAGATTTAAACTTTAGGTTATTACAGACTATATATCTGCGATTCCTAAAAGACACATATTATACTTCTACAATACTCTACACATACTTTCACATAGTAAAAATATATAAGGGCTTGTCTTAGCGATTTCGCTTATGAAACATATTTGCCGATATGTCATGTTCCCACATCACATCAAAAAGGATCTGAATACCGACGGCGATGAAGGTAGGAGCCGCGTCCGAGATAACAGCCATCAAAGGGGAGAAATGCACGTTCAAAAAGGAGAAGGGAAATACATAAATAAATTGTAAAAGTGCTGCGAAAGCCTTTTATTTTTGAGTTTGTAGAAGGTGGCGTGTGGGTTTCCACTAAACCAACTTCTAACAAGATCGGCATTCAGTCGCACACGATGTGTAGTTAAGTATAGCAGTAGGAAGCAGGCGAAGCGGTAGTAGGTAGAAAGCGGAGAAGGTATAGAGAGGAACTTGATAGCAAAAGAGGATAGTATATACAGATAGATATATTACAATTTTACAACACAGTTTACAATATAAGAATATCGACACCAGAGACGCGTGTCATGTCGTAGAGAACCGACGAATGAAGAACGCCGCGATCCGTCGATGTTTTTCATTGCGCGCGCAGCCGTTGCCAAACGATAGGTTGAGGTTTGTTATGAGTGGCGAGTGTCTCGCTACACCACTCCCCCAACCAGACCGTAACTACGGTCGATAGTAATTCGGAAACCTTACTCGTCTGCCGCTCCGGGTTGTTTTAACCTCTTGTCCCTCTGTTTGAGACGTTGTCGTCGTCGTTGGTGGCATTGTTGTAGGACTATGGACATCTTTTGTCAAATAAGCTGGCTTCAGTCTGTCAATAGTGACGTTGGATGGTTTACCTCGGACATCTATCTTGAAAAATTTCTCCTGCCTCTCGAGGACTTTGAAAGGTCCGGCATAGGGTGGTTCGAGTGATGCCCTTACGTGATCTTGCCGAAGAAAGACATGGGATGCGGTATGAAGATCGCGTGGAATGTAAAATGGAGAAGTACCATGCCATGAAGCAGGTTTTGGAGAAAGCTTAGCCATATTCGTTCGAAGTCGGGTTACATACTGGGTGATATCTGCTGTCGTGTAGTCATCTTTGGGAGATAGAAATTGACCAGGTAGCTGGAGTGGCTCACCATAGACGAGCTCAGCTGGACTGGCTTGTAGATCTTCTTTCCAGGTATTTCGGATCCCCAGTAACACCAGTGGAAGCGATTCGGTCCACTGTGAAGAGTCATGGCACATTATGGCAGCCTTGAGCTGGCGATGGAGACGTTCTACCATGCCATTAGCAGCTGGATGGTACGCTGTAGTACGAAGATGTCGCGCGCCGATCATAGACGTGAGTGCATTGAAAAGGTGGCTCTCGAATTGACGACCACGGTCCGTAGTCACGCGAGCGGGACAGCCGAATCTAGCTATCCAGCCAGACACGAGGGCAGCTGCGCAGGTCTCTGCTGTGATGTCCTGTAGGGGGATAACCTCAGGCCATCGAGTAAATCTGTCGATGACAGTGAGGCAGTATCTGTAACCACAAGACAATGGTAAAGGTCCTACGAGGTCAATGTGAATATGAGAAAACCTCGCAGAAGGAGTAATGAAAGATGAGAGATGAGAATGAGTATGACGGGTGACTTTGTTTTTCTGGCAATTTAAACATTGCCTAGACCACTCTCTACAGTCCTTACGAATCCCTGGCCATACGAATCTTTGTGTAACCAGTCGTACTGTAGCTGTATTCCCTGGGTGATTCCAGTTATGCACCATATTGAAGACTTGCCTTCTTAAGTTCGGAGTGATGTATGGTCGAGGTGGCTGAACAGAAGTGTCGCAGAATATTGGTAAGTTAATGTGTGCTGTTCGTATCTTCCTTAGCTTCAGAGCGGTACCATGTTTAAGAAGGCCTTGCAGCTCAGGATCAGCTTCCTGGGATCGTGCAAGTTCTTGGTAGTCGATGGCCACGGAGATCTCATCTAGGCGCGAGAGAGCATCAGCAACCACATTCTCGGGTCCAGGTATGTATCGAACGTCTGTTGTAAATTGAGCTATGTAGTCTAGATATCTGAACTGGCGAGGTGAACATTGGTCTCTATTCTTTGTGAAGGCAAAGGTGAGTGGTTTATGATCAGTTAGTATGGCAAATGTCCTCGCCTCGACCATGTGGCGGAAGTACTTAATGGCCTCGTAAACAGCTAATAGCTCCCGGTCGTATGGGCTATACTTTTTCTGAGATGGGCTCAGTTTATGCGAATAAAAAGCCAAAGGTTGCCATTCCTTTCCTTTTCGCTGTTGTAAGACTGCACCGATACCCAAGTCTGATGCATCAGTCACGATGGCTAAATCTGCAGTTGGGTCTGGATGGGCAAGTAGCGTGGCATTTGACAATGAGGTCTTACAATCTTCAAATGCTTTAAGCATATCAGGTGTCATATTCACTGGATGTGAACCTTTAACTTTAGGGCCAGATAGTACTGCGTGCAGCGGTGCTTGAAGTTGAGCAGCGTTTCGTATGAAGCGACGGTAAAAGTTCAGCATGCCCAAGAATCTTCGAAGCTCTTTAACAGTTTTGGGAACAGTGTACTCCTGAAGCGCTTGGACTTTAGTAACGAGGGGTTTAGTACCGGCAGCTGAAACTGAGTATCCTAGAAAGGTTACCTCTTCTTTTCCAAGGAAACATTTTGATGTGTTGACCCATATGCCATATTGTTTGAGGCGTCCGAAGAGTATGCGAAGATGAGCTTTGTGTTGTTCCACGGAATTTGAGAAAATCAAGATATCGTCGATGTACCCATAGCAGAAATCAAGGCCCAGGAGCACTTCATCAAGGAACCTTTGAAAAGTTTGGGCAGCGTTTCTTAAGCCAAAAGTCATGAACGGAAATTCAAAGAGTCCGAACGGTGTAGTAATCGCTGTTTTGGGAATATCAGCAGGATTTACAGCTATTTGATGGTAGGCCTTAACTAAATCGATGGTAGAGAAGATGGAACATCCAGAAAGTTGATGTGAGAAGTCATGAATGTGTCGTATAGGGTAGCGATCAGGTATAGTGCGGGAATTCAGAGCTCGGTAGTCCCCACAAGGTCGCCATGAATTGTCCTTCTTTCTCACCATGTGCAAAGCCGAAGACCATGGACTCTCCGAACGGCGAGCAATGCCACTGGCAAGCATGAACTCAAACTCCTTCTTGGCAGTCTGAAGTCGAGCTGGATCTAGACGTCGTGGTTTACAAGATACTGGAGGTCCTGGCGTAGTCTTAATATAGTGTAGTGTGCTGTGCTGTGGCGGTGAATGCACACCAGCAGGCCTTGTAATCTCCGGAAACTCTCGAAGTATTTGATGGAATTCTGACTCACCATTAACAGATTTCACAGAGGCGATATCGTCAGTGGTTCCTGTTCTTTCTGAAATGGCGGCGACATGTAAAGTTGTAGTACCGTCAACCAGACGTTGATTCCTGCAATCAACTAGTAAATTGTAGTGGCTAAGCAGATCAACACCAATGATGGGTTTTGACACGTCGGCTATTGTGAAGCTCCAAGAAAATATGCGTCTGAGTCCTAAATTGAGATGAAGCTGTATAGGCCCGTAAGTATGGATGATACTGCCGTTTGCCGCTATTAGATCATACTTGGAACGAGCGCAGGACGTCTTGACTGCTGATCGTGGGAAAACGCACAAGTCTGAGCCAGTATCCACAAGGAATTGCATTTTCGTGGCGCGGTCGGTGACAAAAAGACGGCCTGTAGATGGAGGGCAGTCGTTGGCCGCTACTTCCGACCGCCCTGGGCGTTTCCCGACTCGAATGTGCAGGGCTGCCTACACTTCTTCGCCTGAGCTCCAAAAGTATAGTGGTAGAAACAGTGCGGGTGGTCTGGCGGTGGCTGTGTGTAATTCGAGCGACTGCTTGAGCGGTTTCTCTGAAAACTAGGCTTGGAACGTGAGTGACTTCTGTTATTCCTGTCATTAGTAAGGGCTGCTACTTGCCTGGTTAGCTCATTGACCTGCCTTGTTAGCTCTTCCATAGGCGAAGATGGTGTGATGACAGTAGAAGTGCTAGCCATGGAGACCTGAGGTATAGCAGGAGCAATTTCGTACACTTTATCAGCCAATTCTCCCAGTTTATCTAAAGAAAGATCCATCTGTGAAGCAATAACAGTCTGTATATTCTGTGGCAGTCGACTAGTCCATAAAGTGGCCAAAAAATCACTGGGTATTGAAGGACCCGCTAAACGCTCCAAGTGACGCAGGAATTGCGAGGGCTTTCGGTCGCCAAGCTCCTCGTGCATAAGTAATTGTTTCACGCGCTTTTCCTGTGAAGCGGACAGACGCCTTATAAGCTCGGTCTTCAATTTCAAATATTTGTCCTTTTCAGGAGGCCTAGAAATGATATCTTTCACTTCGATGGCGTATTGGTGATCAAGCTGTGCTACGAGATAATTGAACTTTGTATCATCAGTAGTAATTCGGGAAAGATCAAATTGACACTCTAATTGGGCAAACCATAAAGCCGGTTCTTCTGGCCAAAATGGTGGTACTTTTACACCAACTCTCAATACTTCATCAATTTTAATCACTTTTTCGGACTCGCACATTTTAAAAACAAAAGTCGCTCACCACTCGTGTAAGTAAGGCCACGGCCAACCTCTTTGTTGCTATTGGCAACGAAGTTTGTTTGACAGGAAAAATTTTTTATTCAAAATTATTTTTATTTTATGCTCACGATTTCCAGGTCACAAATCGGCGCAAAAGGTGCTTCTTGTTCGTAGTCGGTGGTCACCAGTGTAGAAGGTGGCGTGTGGGTTTCCACTAAACCAACTTCTAACAAGATCGGCATTCAGTCGCACACGATGTGTAGTTAAGTATAGCAGTAGGAAGCAGGCGAAGCGGTAGTAGGTAGAAAGCGGAGAAGGTATAGAGAGGAACTTGATAGCAAAAGAGGATAGTATATACAGATAGATATATTACAATTTTACAACACAGTTTACAATATAAGAATATCGACACCAGAGACGCGTGTCATGTCGTAGAGAACCGACGAATGAAGAACGCCGCGATCCGTCGATGTTTTTCATTGCGCGCGCAGCCGTTGCCAAACGATAGGTTGAGGTTTGTTATGAGTGGCGAGTGTCTCGCTACAAGTTCCTGACAGTTTACCTGTGTTTTGTGACAAGTACTTGCTGTGGATTTCTTTAACTGTTCCAAAAATAATGCAAAAGAAGTAAAAAGACTGCTGCTTGTATTTATTACCGTCACCTTCGTTATGAAAGCTTTTAAGTCAAACATTTCAAAATGCAACCTTATTATATGCAAGTAAAATCTACTTTTTTAATGGAAGTAGTCGATAGTTTGGTAGGTACCAGTGCTAAATATATTCAATTAGATACTATTATTAAATCCGTGTATAATCTGAGTTCTGAGAATGAACTTTACCGCATAATTATTTCTATTTTACTAGTAAAACTAAAACATTTCTAGCAGCAGCATAGAAGAAAAAATGAACTAATTTCCACAGCTGCAGAACGATTTTGTTTGCTTTTATTTCTCAGCAAAATTATGATTAGACTAGCTGCTAGAGACGATATCATCTGTGTAGACAGAAATTTAGAATAAATCCAACGATAAAACACTAAACGGGATTTGTTTGATATACAGATTATTTTATTTGATAAGCTTATACTTTAACTTTAGTCGATTATATTAAAATTTTAACATTTTAAACCAGCAAATAATTTTAGCATCTACGGGGTTTAAGGCATGACTTATTTATTAAAGGTATAATTAATTTTGCCATCATAGTATCAGGTTACAACTATATACATGTTATTTACATGTTCGAGAAATAATTTTACCTATGGCCAGTAATTAAACTACGAACGAAGACTATTTAAACGTATCAAACTAATTATTGTATAAGGTATTGGTTTATGATTAAATGTAAAATGTTATGTTAGCCATTTTGTTTCTGATTGCTACTATTTTGATAAGTAAGGTAATGAACCATGAATGTTACGAGTATTTAAATAATTAAAAAAATGTTTTTTTTTAGTTATTTGATAACGATAATTTAAAATAACCTATATTGAGTGACTCAGTATGATACTAAAATACCTTTAACTAGCAGTTTCACTCGACCTTGTTGTTCGTTTGATCGCTTATAACTGTAGATCTACTGGAAGGATTTGAAAAAATCTTTCTGCATATGATACCCTAATTCTTTGGAAACATTATAAGGCCTTAGTAAAACCGGCAAGTTTAAAAAAAAATACGTTATCAGTCACTGCGAAAGATGGACTCGCTGTTACTTTGGCCTATTTATACTCATAATAAGTTAAGTGTGTAAGCTAGGACGACAGTACCTAGTGATTTTACAACTATTCTAGTAATATCTCACACCTTATAGCACCTATCCAGCCAAATGTACCAAAATTACAGTTCAACCTCCCTGCCAACCAATTTGCAGATGCGATACATACTCGGTCAGTGGTATAAACTGGTCAGCCAATTTCCGGCGCAGGGTAGGAAGTCGGTGCGATTAGTCGCGTCGCAGGAAACCTGACTGCCGCGTTGATAGGAGCACGAGTTGAATGAGGATGTGGTTAAATAGGTCTCGATGTGTATAGTATACAAAACGATCAGCCGAATTCTAATTAAAATGGAATTCTCTAGCTAGTGATGAATGATGAAACAACAACAGCATTTCAAAGGAGGGTAGAAAATTCACACAGGATCTGATGTAATATAATTGGGATGCAACCGGGAACACTGCAGTGGAAGAAAACGAACAATTATAAAAGATCACAGGTAAACAATGAATGCAAGTAGTTTTCGAGGAGTCTGGGTGGAGAATTGTTAAAGAGGCTAGCAGCGGAGAAGGTAACAACGGAGATCGATTATTTTAAGCTTTAGTTATAACCTTTAGATTGATTGATTCCGATAGGAAGGTCATCCAGACAACACAAAAATTGTAGTTTTACATTCCCAGACCATAGGCTGCGGCAGCCGCTTTTCATCAGAAAAGTCTGTTTGGATGTAGGAATTATAAAAACTTGACCTCAAACCTTGTCTGACATTTAAAAAGCTTAAATTTTATTTAATCAAACGATGATGATAACCCGAGACTAATTACTGAGGGAATGAAGATCGCTTAGACAAAAGGTTGCAAGAAAACAAAGCCAAACGAAGATGATTAGTTAGCTTCAATGGCGGAATAATTTCGAAATAAATAATAACATTAATTTCACTCGGTCCATCTGAAGAGGAATGGCGGGGGCAAAATTAATTAATCGTATTCTAAAAGCCGCTTTGAAAGTAATAAGCTTAAAGTTTTAATTGGCCAATCTAGACCCTTTGGAAGAAAAAATATATTTTATGGGCGTAATTTGGTACACTACGCCTGAAATTAATAGAGAGCATTGAGGTACTTGGAAAGTTTTTAATTGCGTGTTTTCTTTTGCCAATGTTTTTGCAGTGCCTTTGAATTACCTTGATGACAAAAATTTGAATAATTGACCTAATTAAATTTAATGAAAATATCAATTGCTGTATGAAAGTAGAAAGAAAGTTGTGTGTTAAAAAATTTGATTAATCTAATTTTTTTAACACACAAACAAAAATCATATTAAATAATAAATTTATTTTTTATTAATTGTATTATTCTCGAATAAATAATCAACAAGCTGTTGGACAGGACGTCAATAAAGAGGTCAAATAAATAAATAAAGCCCAAGCAAACAAGCCTAATGAAATAAAATTATAATTTAATTAAAAGCAACGAAAAGAAAGCAATTTAACAGTTTGAATTTACTATAAAAGTGTTTTCAGAATTATAGAGTTGGTTCAACGACAGCGGCAACGATATTTAAGTATTCGCTCTTTTTTTCATTACCTACCTAGAGCATTGAGATATGCAAATAATTGTTATTATTTTATTTCTAATACTAAGACAATTTTCAGATTACACGAATTGTTTAAGGATGACAAATTAATTCAATAAATTACTTCGGAGCAATAACTGACAAACATTGGACGTGTAAGGCCTGATTCGAAACCCGAACACGACTTTGGTCATGAGGGACTGACACTGCTTGTGTCTATTGGTAGGCTTTACGTTTGAGACCTAACATTCACATGTTAGGACTTTATATGGCTAAATTCGCAAGTGTTATTACATATGGAGAATATAAAAGCCATTGTTTTTGTTTATACTACAAATTAACCTAGAAATGAGCACTTACGTGCAGAGGGTAAGTATATAGCTTGAATATAATTTTATAAATATTCTATTTTTTTTTTGGTTTTACTCAATTTAATAGGCAAATAGGCTACCTATTGCTGATCGTAATCCTTGTTATCATAAAAAGCAAATATACATACCTAGAAAAATTCGATCCCATCCCAATAATAAAATATCTTTTCTTGTTTTATAATGCAAACAGAAATAAAAGAAATATATTTTTAAATACAGAATACTAATAGTTATGTGAACTGCAGACTTCACGAACAAAACTTTTGGCAACACATTTTTTTTTGCGGTTACCGGAGTTTTTATTTATCTATCTTCTCTCATACCAATTCTCACATTTCATATCCCTCGTACTTCCATTCCACTACTTCATCTTTCTTTCATCTATCCTCATTCAGTCTTTAATGGGTAAGATTCCCATATGCTTACTAGTTTGCTTAATTTTTACCTATATATTATATAATTATCTACTGCAGTTCTTTATCTATTTGCCTGTAAATTGTAGCTACTTTTGAAAACATTCATTTGGCAACACATTGTAATACCATTCCTCAGTCAAGAAGCTCGTATGCAACTACTAAAATATTTTTGGATATATACCTACATCAATTTGATCGACTAAAAAATAAAATAGCTCAATCGAGGTTATAAATAAAATTAATTAAAGTAGCGACTATATGCGACATGAAAAAGCCGTTTTGCAAGGTGGGCGCAAATATTTCCAATCTAGGCTATCGAATCGCATCGGGAGAAAACAGGATGACCATGTCACTAGAGTGCTCGACAAATTTCTCAATATAGATATATTTTTTTCTTAACCATTGGAGTGCTATTTTTGAAATGTATGGCACGCAACACCGTTGTTCGTTATCGAATGATTTTTATTTAAAATAACTGGTGACTCGTATTAAAATCATTGGGTTCACCGGTTTGCATAATTCATACATTTCAAATATAGCACTCCTAAGCTTTTAGTGCTATTCTGTGCCTTTTCCACAATGTTTTGAGACTCTCGTGAATGAATAAAAAAAAAAAATTGGCTCTCAATTATCCCATCGGGTTTGACAGGAGTATAATTATTGGACAGTATTAAGTATCAGATGAGTGGTAGAGCAGAATCGCCAAAACCTTTAACTGGAAGAAAGTGCTAAACATGACTACTATGCCTAAGTATATAAAATTAACCATCAGTTTATGAGATGATGTGCATCATACTATTAAAAAAAATATGTATATCGAACTCACATCCGATTGTTGACTAACTATGCTAACTAAATGTCGTAAAACTATTTTATTGGGAAACCGTTTCCGGAATGTAGATTTGGTCTCCCTATTCGAGGCAGAGAATGCTCAGCGGCACAAAATGATTCATGGAATTGCGAGGTAATTGAAAAAAATATGTTATTGCTATTTGACGTATCGCCGCGGTACGTCTACGGGAGGAAATTTCGTAACCAGTAATCGATGGAATTCGCGCACCTTTCATATATCGATTTCTACAGCTGAATAATTTTAGATGAATATTTATACTTCTGTGAGCTAGTCTAATGTATCTAGCAGTATATATGATATAAAAATATTGTGTCACAGTCTGTTAGAACTTCTCTGAAACGGCTTCACAGATTTTGATGATTTTTTAATTGTACCTATATCTGGTAGGTCTGAGAATAGGTCGTAGAATACTTTTTAGAGCAATATAGTGGGCAGAACCGCGGGTAACAGTTAGTTATAACAAGATAGAATAAATTCTGTAAGGTGTGTGATTTCATAGGGTTTTGTTTAGTTACTAAACATTACACTACTTGCTAATAGCGAAATATACTATGTCCTCGGCCGACCACATTCAACCGTTTTACCCGACTACGGCGAAGTCAAAAGGAAGGGTAATAATTTTGGCGGTCTATGTATGTATGTATTTTGTATAAATTTTACTTTAAAAAGGTCGTCGGAAGACTTTTATTCAGAAACAATAAAAAGTGAGCGACTACAGTATGGAGTTTCAAGCGGATGTGGGTTGATAAAAAAAAGCAAAATCCAATTTTAATATTCATATTTTAGCAACGTGCTCCGGAAACCTGCTAAACTTTTAGTAGAAACCAGGTTTGATGATATTGTACGTTGCGCTTGGGCGATTCGCGGAATTCTCCCCGAACAATTCGGAAATTTTCGGCGAAACACGTCAAAGCAGAAGCTATCTTTGTGTATTTGAACGTTGTAGTGAATATGCCACTGAAACTAAAATTCTTTAATCTTTAGTCATATAAAAAAAACAATTCACTTGTAAAAAGACATGCAGGTTTGATTGGGATAATATTTTATATCGTTTTTATAGATTTTTCTCCTTTTTAGAATGGAAGAGAATTCTAACGATTTCCCTGTTTCTTCTGAGCCCATCTTCATCAGTCCACTTTCCTACTTTTTACATTCAACTTCGTCCTGTCTTCATCATCCTAGGTTGTGAGGCCATTAGCACTTTTTGGGTTTGCCCTCTCTACCAGGCCCCGGAGAGAGGTGGCACGCTTGTTCCTAACGTTACTTGCTGGTTTCCTTAAGATGTGATGGTATTAATGGTACCGTCGTTGATATCAAGTAAGATAACAGAGATAAGTAGCTTGAGAGTAACAATTGTAATGTAAGCATCAATTTACCAAATCAACACATTTGTTAAGTCTCTAAAAGGGCAGAGCTTGTGTCAAAACACTTTGTACATTTGCAAAAAACTACAGGAAAATGCTAGGTTAGCAGGAGGTTCTTAAGTAAACATGGGGTAACATGTTTGGAAGAGGGAGCGGTGAATTAGGAACCGTTCACTCTTTACTGCTTTTAGGCATAAAAATACACAGGTTTTGTTAGTATCCGTCAAAATATAAGTAGAAATATTGATATATGAGAACGAATATTTTTGTGCGGACGGAGTAACAAAATAGTCTTTCGTAGAATTTACGCACGTCATCGTCAGTACACTGCGTCTACCACGAGATTTTATAAAGGCAGACTTTTGCGACCTGCGTTTCTATATTATTTTTATAGGGGTTCGTCATACTATAATTATTAAAATTTCTTTTAAATGATTTTTTTAGAGCTAAACAAAATTCAAACCCGGTATTAGGGGTTTTATTTACTATAGCTACACTAAACAAACTTATAGTACCATAATATTTATTGCAATACTGAAAAGTTATATTTTCCTTTAATAAATTGTATGTCCGCCTGCTACAGCTGATTTGCTTTCCTCGCAATTTTGAACTTTCTATTCTTAACGAGTCGACTATGGAACTTCGTTCTTATTTAATGTTTGGGTAGTACTATTACTAATTCTGTGGTTTGGGGTAAAAAGCATATATATGTTATTCTCGGTCATCTACTTCTCGTTTACAATATTTCATCTGATTATGTTTAGCTGGTCTAAATTTATTTGTTTACCAAGTTATAAAAATATACAGGAAAAAAGAAACAGTGAACATTAGTACAAGAGTACATATTTCTAAAGAAATCTCTTCCAGATCTCCGGTCTTAAGTTTTTATGTTAGTCTTAAGTAATGGTGTACATAACACGACTTAGTTTTATGTATATAGTGAGAAAATACCATAGAGAGACATGCGCTGCAACGCGGCTGCGTAATTATTACCAAAATACTCGATAAGACTAAGAACTAAAAGCTACAAGATTCTTCTGGTACGGGGTACGGAACCCATTATGCTTAAACCTACACTGCCCTTGACTAGTTTCTCTATTTTTTTCACTACGGCAAAGCCAATGGAAGCCAATTTTAGAGGTAAAAAGCCACTTGTAAGTACTACCTTACAATAGGTTCTTACCTAATGGAGTGTATAATATATTCAAATAATTTACTTAAGTGAAATTTACTTATATAGTAGCATAGTACAATAATAACTATCGTTAGATTCTCGCTCCGAAACGTTAGTAGTTTATATAGTCTGCAGCTTGACAAATAGCATTATTAATGTTTAATAACTCTTGGCTTCCTGAGGTCTCACTCCCATTCTCGTGGGAATTTTGGGAAATGCGTTCTAAGATGACATCTCCTAACTATAATCTACCTACGTGTCTATTTTAAACTTTATAAAGTCTAGTAGTTTTCGTTCTATAACACAAGGAATCTCTAATTCTAGGATCTGTGTGACTGGTGTGTTGTAAGTATTTCGCTTTATTTTTAAAATTTCTTTTTTACTGCAGTTAATGGCTTTTATATACACTGATGACGAAATAGTGCCTGTAAATGTTGTTTCTGGTAAAATAATTGAATTTTAAAATCCTCTAAATCTTTTGATTTCTGATAAAAAGTAGAAGAACGAATGGGAATCCAGTTTATTAAAGTGATATTTATTGAAATTTTGCAAACCATATCATGTAACCAAAATAGAAATCTACCTTCATGTAAATGTAATAGAACAAACATTTACGAAAGCCGCAGTTTTCGGCTCTATTTAATATTTTTATTATTCTGGTAATCATGAAAGGAAACTTATATATACAATACTTACTGTAAATACAGGATACTTATACATATGTACGTAAGTATATCTTTTGTTTCGTATCGCTGTTCAGAATCCAGTTGAAATCGGAAGATATTCCGAGGCGAGCCGGTATCGACAAGCGGCTTACTTTAAATTGAAACATATTGGCGGGGAAGGGAATCCTTACCTTACGTGTACAATCCGACTGTTCAAATAAAGTACTCGTAGACGTTTTGCTGGATGCAAGAATCTGGCTTTTTTCAATGTTGTTTTTGGTCTTTCGTTTGAGAGCTGAAACTCATTTCGTTGCAAGCAGCTAGGTTTTAATTATTTGTTACTACTACTTTGTATTCTACTTAATATTTATTGATAGCATTTAGAACCTTGAACTATGTGTTAGTGAAGGACTACAGTCTATAAAATTAACGACCAAGAACAAAGACAAGAAATATTAGAGCTATACAATGATGAGATCGTTTTTATTTTTATCATTCAAAAAGAACTTTGTAAGTATAGAGTCAATTTCTTATTGTTTTTTTTTAGATTTGTCCGATAGATAAAGCCTACGGTTGTACATCCACCCTTATCATTATTGTAATGCATTTTATAAACAAACAATAAAAAAAATATGGCCGGATAATGTTATGCCTATTTAAGGGAGAAATATAGTGCGTGAAAAGTACATGTGTATAAATTATCTTTCATTTTAATTATGACAGCATTTTAGAGAATTTCAGAAGAAAATAAGATCAGTAGGAAAACACGAAGATTCTTCAAAGTTGTGAATTTTACGGCGCGTGCACTCTATTTCAGTTATAAAATTTCAGAACGAAATATTTTATTACACTTCCTATTTTGCTGAACGGCGCTTACGATTGCGCGTGTTATGAATTTCAAATTATATACTAGCAGTTTCGAATTGCACTGTTTGCAGGTCTGCACACACACACACACATATATATATATGTACTGAATGTATGTCGATTGAAAAATGTTTTTAATAGACAAAACGGTTTATACGCACGTGCTTGAAATACGACATTCGGCAAATTTTCGCGCCGCCGTTGAACATCAATGGAATACATTTTGTGAATCTGTAATTATTATTAAAGCATTTATCTGAACTATCGAAAAAAACGTTCATAATATAAACGATATAACATTATGAATTGTTTTCTGAAATTAAACGGTTACTAAAGTATACTTTTTTTCGACAGTTATTATTTTTGTTTTGTCTTTATTCGAAACATCGTAAAGGCGTGAATCTTATACGCCATCAGATGTTAAAATGATAGACAAAATGATTGATTCAAAAAAATGAGAAAATCCTTACTCATGATGAATAATTATGGAAGGTGGAAATAGATAATAGCAGCGGTGAGGCTCTATTGTTTGTCAATTGGTCACATTTTAGAATCAATGTAATAACAGACAAACAAATAGTATTCTTAAATCTGAAATCACACGGTCTCTGTGGAAATTTTATGAGGAAAATGAAGAACGGCTAATACCTTAAGTTTACCAAGCTCTTATAACAATCAATGAGCGACAGAGAAATTTCATGAAAATATACAGTCGGTAGATTTAGTACGATACACAGCAATAAATAAGTGACCCGGAAGGGACAAAGGTATCGTCGAAATGAATTGAAAAGGCCTCATACATAAAACAACGGTTTTCCGTGACATTGCAGATATCACCTATTTCTGTGGGAATCACAACATAGCAATTACATAAACTTTCAGTTATATTATAATCGATTTAATCGACGAAAATCGATTTGATTAGCTGACATTATAATGCATTATGAAACGAATCATGACAACAACATACTCCATTTTCGAATAAGATAGAGAAAAGGCTAGAGATAGATCTTTTCTTTTTAATTATCAGTCGTGTAAAAACGTAGCCGGTAATAATTTTGCTTTATCAGTATCATAAAAATAAAAATAACTTACAGATACTATCTTAAACCTTATAAGTTATTATAATTAAGTTTTAATTTCATATGGTTATCATGCAAAAAGATCTAATAAAACTTGTCAAACTAATCCAGTTGTTACTCCTCCTAAAGAACAAGAACATTCTTGGACAACTGTGAAAGGGTATTTTAAGACCAAAAGAATGTTTATTAGGCCTACACAAACACGGCGACCGTGGGTTAAGCCGGGATAAACTTAGACGCAATAACTGTTCGTGTTGAATTGGAAATATAGTGAAGGGTATTTGGTACTATCGGTGTCTTGGTATTTACTTCTCTGTTAATAAAGATTCATACAAAGAATCACATATATATATACTAGCTGTTTCCCGCGGCTTCGCCCCGCGTGGTACTTGGTTATATCGCGCCCAAAAGTAGCCTATGTTTGACCTCAGGTCGTTAACTACATCCCTACCAAAATTCATCACAATCGGTCCAGCAGTTTAGCCGTGAAGAGGTGACAGACAGACAGACAGACTTTCGCATTTATAATATTAGTATGGATCCTTTTTTTGTAAACGTGATATTTGTTAATTAGTAATAAATTTGTTATACCAAAGGATATACATTGTATTGTATATTATTTTAAGGGTCCCCTTAAAGGGATATGGAAAATAAACATTATAAATTTTCATAACACAGGACATAGTCGATATCGATGTTTTGATACATTAAAAAGGGGCAGGATTTTCTTATTCCCATTTGTCTTTTTGTCCATTGTTACTTTGATATATGTTAAAATAACAATGAATGTAACTTCAATTGGTATAGGCATTGTCATCCATGGTAGTGAGATTGGCATTCAGATGCAGGCAGGCAGGCCAACTGCCGCTTCGGTACTGTCTTTCTAAACACATACCTGTATACCTAGATTTTTTTAAATGTGTGATTTCATTGTAAACTAATGAGAACAAAGATTTTTTTCATATTTTTTCATTTTCACGTACTCGTATTCTCTTTTAAACTTTATTGGTCGACCCTAAACCCCTTGAAAAAGATGAAAACTTTCCAGAATGACAAAAGTTAAATGTACCAACATAAATATTTACTCGGCAAACTGAAAATATAAAGTTTCGAAGAATAAAACGTTCCTCGTGTGTTCACAAAGTATCCGGAGTTGCTGCGTGGTGCGCTGTGTTTTATTGTTTTAAGTCTTGCAACTTTGTGTCCAATTGACATCGGCCTGGTTCCACCCGTTGAATACTTAACTGTATTGTTTGCACTGGTATTAATGGTGTAAAACTATTTTGTTGCATTTTTATGTTTGTAATTTATATGACGAAAACTATGTCGAAAATGTCTGAAAAAAAAACTATAATATGTTTCAGTTTTGGCTTATCAAGCGCATTCGCGCGCCGCCGGCGAAATAGGTGTGGATTTGGTGTTTATTGTCTGGCAGCCAAAGACTTGATCATTGTGTTGATAAAATGTTTGTCGGAAGATTGGCACATACAAATTTGATTTTCATTGTTTTCCGTCTTGGGAAATGGTTCATTTTATGCAAATTATAGAGCCAACAAAATGAAATCAAAACACAATAACAAATATAACTAGTTATTTTTTCTAATTTGTACTATTTTTTTTAAATTTGTTATAAAAAAATAGGGCAATTTATTGACATAATTATATATATTACCGGGCGAAATAAATTAGTTACCTATATATTCAGTAAGTAGTAGCGGTAGAGTCATCGATTCATCTTGGTTATAATTTACAACACGTTCGTGGTTGGCTTCATTAATTTGATGCGTGCTCCGAAGCCCCAGCGGGATCATACCTCTATACATACAATCATAACCTCATTAATAACATTAATAGACATTAATTTCGAACAGGGAGCAGGTCGATGGAAAATTTTAGTTTCTAAATTATACTATAAGATAAAATAATACCAAAATTTGTTTACTTTTTTGGAAAATTAAGAATTATACGTTTTTAGGCTGTCTTTTATTTTCCAAAATTTGTGTTTTCGGAGCATTTGAGCATAATAATGGTGGATTTTTATTTGCGAAATTTCTCTAATAGGCGCGTGGCGTGTGTAGAGAAGTGGTACAGAGTACGATTGATTTCTTTCTTGGTATTAAAATCTCTCAGAAAATTGCTAAGTGCAAACTAAATGTAGTGAACTAACATTTCACTTGGCCTTATGAATTAGACAGGCTTGACATTTTTGACTTGACTAAAGCAAGAAGAACCATTTATTTAAGAAATACCTAGTCAAGGACTCGTTACCAAAGCCGTAAAATATTTTTTTTAAATGTGCGTTACTTTTGTGTTATAGACAATCTTTTTTGTGTTACTGAGCCAGTAGGTAAATGCGCAACTAGGAAGGTTAAATGTTCTTTGTTCCGATTTCTCAGCTCAAAAATCTCTATTTCAGGAATATATTCACAAACAGATGTTGGTAACTACCTAGAACATGGTTAGGAGTACTGTAGTAAGTATTTTGAAATCTTGAATGCTGTACAACTTAAATACCGCGTGCAAGCGGAGCATCCCAGAACGAAAATTCCCCAACCGCGTTAGTCTACGAGCCCATCCACAATTTAAGTTCAAGTGTTTTTTTAACAACTAAATGATAACAACTTCGAAAAGGATTGGAAAGAAGCGGCACACGCATGGAAGAAAAGAGAGGAGGCTTTTGCCCAGCAGTGGGACACATACAGCTAGGAAAATAATTATACATACAGATATCAAACATAAATATCAGATACATAATATAAGTAACATTTTGGGTTATTTCTTTTTAGCTGATATTATATATGGTTATATACCTAAGCAATAGCCTCTTTTAACATTCGCAACCGTCAATCCTGATTATAAGTCATTACTGATTAAAGTATAAAGAATTACTTGTTTGATCGTGAAATATGTATTGATTATCTCTAAGTTATTTATATATAAAAAAATATCAGTATGTCATTAAAACTAACAATGTTACATAAAGTTTGTCATTTTTGGCCTGGCTGTTAGGTGAAAATCATAATTTTTGTCATTGCACATTCCCGGTGAAAGTTAGGCATTTGGATCTTGTACTATGTGGTGGAGCGAGTGAGCAATGCTTTCACAGTGTTCGGTTGTTATTCGGTGCAGCACGGGCGGCGCCGGCATAAATTCTCATTTATCGCCAAACCTGCCGAACTTTTTGGACGCCGGGCGCCGGGTTACCGTTACCTCCCCACGGAAATTCTATTTTATTTGATTGTTAGGTTTACCATCATTATAAAGCCGTCACGTCAACATTTCGAAATTAAAAAATTCTGAGGAAATGTTTGAATGTTTGTAAAGTTATGTCTTACGAAAATTGTCACCCAAGTCAACAATGTTTAATATTGGAAAATTAGGTTATATGGTTGACTAAAAATAATACGTAAATTATAAAGTCTACAACACAAGAATTCTGTAAAAACTAATCTTTCCAAAACAATTGAACTAATCTAGATGAAATTGGGGACAATAGTAGATATATTGTCGCCTGGAAAGGTGTATTGAAATAACACATTTGCTAATACATTTCAATATCTCTAATTATTATATTGTTCAACTCAGGCATCATTCCCATTTGGTCAGGTCGCTTGGTTACCCTACTTTGCTTTATCATCATCTTCTACCGATAAAGGTTAATTGTATATGAAGTTTTTGGGAACTTTTAACGGAATTGTTATGGTGACACCGCAAAAGATTGTCGGGGGATCATGGGGGATAGCCGTTACGAATGTCTTCTCCATTTTTACAATACTGTTATATTCCTTTTATTTATTAAGTTAGGTTTGTGAGGAATATTTTATAGAGCTTGAAATTTATTTAGAACTGATTATGTACAAATATATTTATGCATATTATAGAAGGAATAATCTAGTGAAGTTTTATTAAACAAAGCTGATAGTTAAGTTGTAAGGAGTAAGGAGATTTTTTAACATAAAATTACTATTGCATTTAAATGTTTGGACTTAGAATAGAAAGAAACTATATTAATACATAAGTATATCAGGCCTATTTACCGCGGGACATTCAGAAAAAATATATAGGATTCGTTACTTACTTTCCTCGTTTCTTAAGGTGATACCTCGGTGAACACTAGCGCCACCGTCATTTAAAAATCATTACTCACTGAAAACACAAGTTATCAAAAATCCCTCTGCTGTAATTATGGTTCTGGATCTGAAGTTAATTTTAAACATATTAAATTATTAAATTATAATTCCCTTTTTGATAACTTGTGTTTTCAGTGAGTAATGATTTTTAAATGACGGTGGCGCTAGTGTTCACCGAGGTATCACCTTAACATTTCGCTGTGCAGTTTTTTTTATTGAAAATTTATATTTGTTGAAATAAATAAATAAATAAATATATAGGAACTAATCCCACAGGGTGAGTTTTGGCGCAAATTAAGTTCTACACTTGTGTGTTACTTAATGATACCATATTTCTATATTTCATAACACATATATATATACAGACCATATATTAAATAATTACAGCTAACGTTCTGAAACTATAAATTCACCAATTTTTACATTACCTTGCGTTTAGGTCACCCGAAAATAATTTAACGTAAAATAAAAATATGAAAACGGCAAAATAGGGTGGATTGTCTTATTGCCTTCATGTACCCTATAAACCTTTATGGACCGTCGATAAGTTATTTTTATCGAGGGCAAGGGGAAACTGCGGCGGATGAAAAAAGGCAAATTTAATATCGCCAGTCAATATAGCGTAACTATAATATCAGGTAGCGGCAACTCCACAAACAAAGCAATAACCATTGCTATCGGGAAGGCAATTATTTATCGTTCGTTCTGTAGTTTGTAGAGTCGCCATCAAAATTAGATAGCCGGACATTATCACTCAAAATGTCGACTAACGCGATTATGAGTCTGTTGTTTAAAAACACCGTTTTAAGCTTGTAGAGTTGTAGTTACTTTTCTCTACATTATCTGCCTAAGTTCCGTACTGTAACGGAACCACAGCGTTCGGAACGGAACAGATATTCTATAGAAAGCTACTACAATAAAAATTCCTTTAGATAACATATAAAAAGGATAGAACCCAAAAAACGTCCGGCTTTACCCGGATGGATGGCAACGCTAGTTTTACATCTAATATGTTAGTGAAACAAACTGTAAATGTGTCGTCGGTTTTTTGTTGATGCATGAATGTGAATTTCGTTTATTTTTATCGAGATATAAAACTGAGATTAGTTGAATCCATCAGGCAGAATGGCACTTTCTTTATCTATTGAAATCATTATGAAACAAACTAATCTGTCTTTTTACGCCTAAACTAATGAAGAAACGTATTACCCGTAACGGCACGAAGGAGACTCCACTGCCTTCTTTATTTACTTTGTGGTTATACCGATGGAGTGCAATTCCCTACCAGCAGACGTATTTTAGGACACAAGTTTGCTAGAGTAAATAGGCTATTCATGAGCCAGCTATCTCAACTAAATCTTAGGTTCAACGAGATCTCGAGTGAGATCGAATGAAATCTTCTTAGGTTGCATCGTAGTCAATGCGGAGGATAAAAAGAATTAAAAAATAATACGCCATATAACTACGCCTGAAATCTAGGAATGAAGAATGCAAATCTTGTTTGGCAGAAGTAACAAAAACCTATGATAGTACCTATAAGCATTAGGTATAAAGGCAGCTAGTTACAAGTAAATTACGGAGTAAACATGCACGAAACATAACTGTGTATATGTAACGTCCTATGTCAAGAGCATGCACTTCAGGACCTGCAAAGTTGGTGAGTGCCTACATCAAACTTCCGTTCCGCTAGCTCGCCCATAAAAGGAAGCTGTATTGTGCACACTTCGCACGCATTACACCCTGTGTAGGTACTTTCCAAACAAAATATATACTATACAGATATTGTATTTTATAGTGTCTTCCTTCTCACAGGGTATTAGTCATTATTATATTATTTGTCAGTTAAAACGGCTCAAAATCAGATTACCTTTCTTTCCTTTTCTAACCCGACTTGACTGCCTTCGTGGTCTAGGATTTTTGCCTTACGCTCCAGAGGTCATGGGTTATCCCAAGAGAAGTATTATTTGTAGTACGTAATAGTTGTACTGTGTAACAATTTAAACAAATTTTAAGATTAATTACTAGGTAATTATACGTAAAATCGGTTAGTGCAAACGTGGTTCCTGTAGTATGTAATTGTATTGTTAATATAATATCATTGACCGAGTGCTTTATAACAGCAGTCTTTTATACTAAAATGTTTTGTACGCCTATATTATATTGTGAAATAAGTAAAAATAAACTGCCGTACTGATTATCCAATTGAAAATAATTTCTAGATTCTGATGACATATAGAGCGTTGGTCCCGGCTGCTTGGTCGTCACCACTTTAGAGGCCGAATGGTGGTTTATAATAAATCTAATTCCAGAGTGTGTAGCGTTGATTGAAATTGTAATAAATACTAAATGATTGAAAAAATAATTACTGCTAATAAGAATAAAAAATACTAGTTATGGCCCAAAAATTGGGCTGTCAGATATATTACCAACTCTTCTTGTTTTCGTTCAATTCGTATGGTAATATAATACACTTAACAATAAGACTAATAAGTGCCGTATATGTAGTTTCTTTATGTTGAGCTCGTGAACCTCCGTCAATTTATGAGGGCAAAATTTTATTTCTCAACATTATGAGGCACTGCACTCGACTGTACTTGGCTTTCTAGTTCTCTAGTATTCTAGAATATAAGTACAACGTGGGTGCGGTTCTTGAAATATTTTGCGTCTCAACTATATAATACACGTGGGTAGTTAATAATTTTATTATGTGTTTTGAAGAGAAAAAAATCTATTTTTATAAAATTTTGTAACCAAAAAGTATTTTGTTTTAATTATTTTGATCTAGGTATTAAAAATTATTAAATTTTGAGGCTTTCAAAAATATTTACTAAATGCACATTGAAGATCGAATATGTATATCGTGTTTCAAGTGTAAGTGCTAAATGGTACGTGAAAAGCGTAAATAAGATGGTAAAAGGCTTTTTAACGTTAATATTAAAAGGAGCGGCAACTGAGGGTGGTTAAATTGAGCATGTGTTGTAAGTAAGTGATGAGTTTTATTATATAAAACATGTTTTGAGTATACTTTTCAAAGCCGGAAATTTAAAAAAAATATTAGGGTAGAAAATTCTTTTTTATATGAAACAGATAGCACCATGTTAGTTATAAACAGGTGAAAAATATGCAAGTGTATAGAAGAGACACATTTATAATTTATTTTTTTATAGGTTAGTTTCTTCGCATTTTGGAAATGTTTCAAATACGTAAATCCTTTTTGATGGTTGGTTTTATAGCAAAAGTTATTAATATTATAAATTCTGAGACTTCACATTTCAGATGGCTGTATTAATGTAAATTACTGTTTATCTTTTCACTAAAAACTTTATAGTAGACAAAGTGTTAATAACTTTTTAATTTATTTATTTAAACCTTTGCAAAGATACAACTGCCAAAAGCATATGTCGACCTTTGAGTCAAGCAGAGATCAATTTGTGGTTGCAAAATAATATTTACTTAAATAACAAATATAATAAAATAATTGATAAAAAATACTATTTCTTCGTCATATTATACCTCTGCGAGTACCGTTAGCACTAACGTGCCCGGAGAGAGACGAGTGACTTGAGACTTTGAGACTTTGAGACAACAACCACAAAACTTCCTAATGTTTTAAAGTTTTGAAACAGTACTACAAATATATCTATCTTAAACGCAGTAAATTTTATTTCTACCCGCATTACCCGTATCTGACGTAAATAAGCAACGGAATGTATGCTTGATGTAGGTAAATAGTATTAATCCTTGTCAAACGTTGGGTCACGTGAGTCTCCGCTGAACGAGCTCCTCCGCGATTTATTTGACGTGAAATCTTTTTTTAATGGCGCACTTTTTGTTCAGTGAACATTTATTGCGGGATCAGTCATCTGGGGGAATGTGGGTAAATTACCCTTGGGACATATTTGGCTGGGTATGATCCACCCGACCGTTTTGTCCTACAGACTAACATATGTTTTTGATACTGCAGTAGTGGTGTCTGACCGAGACTAGATTTGCATCTGAATATTTTAAATAATTTTAGATACAATAAACAAAGAGTTTCGCGGCGTCAGTCTTTGTCGGAAGCCTTCAGTTAAAATAAGCGTTTTTTAAATCTGAAATTGATTTATCACAGTTTTATCGGCGTGCGAAGCTTTGGCAGGTCTTATTTTATAGTCTCAGAAACTTCACAATCTGAGCTGACAGAAAAGTTCCACATTGTAACTTCAGACCTTCGCTATTTGTTTCGACTGTAATTCAGATAGTAAAAAAGTTTTATGCAGTGTAGAGTGCGACTGTTGAACGAAATATATCTTGTTGCGATTTATATTTTGCAATTTAACTGTTTGATAAATGTGTTCTCAAAATATTGTTTGAAGTTAGTCGCGACGATAGTGCTAAATTATTTTTAACTTGTTAATTGCCATAAAGTGACTCTGTTTAGGATCGGCCAAGTAAGAATAGCAGAAGCCAGAGCTAATGTTTCAGTTACCCTTTGATGCAAGGAGGAGCCAGTAATAATATTTCACTAGTGGCCGTGACCCATCCTTGTTAGGGCCATACCCTGAGTCATTTTTAACAAAGACATAAAACTAGGCTATTAGTTTACCTCTTAAATGTATCAAGTCACAAAATGAAGGACTTGGAAAGGCGATTACAAAAATAAAATACTTAGATACAATTTATATATTATCGTACATATACAATAGTTGATCTATATGAACACATTAAAAAAATTGTATTGAAAAATGGTCAAAAACATGATTTTACAGTTACAAGCAAATTTTCTTAAGCCTAACAATTGAATTATTTATTATCTTCTAAAAGAGCCTTTTCGTTGAACAATTCCATTTAATTTCCAGTGATTAAGAAAGTCGTGTTCAGATGAAATCTGAATGTGCCTTTAAAGACATTCCTGTTGACAAGAGCACATTACTCCTAAGTAGGCGTTTCGAAATGTAATTGAACTTAATTGAATTTAAAACAAAAATAAGGATAAAGAAAACATTTTTGAAAAATTTATTTTAACTGAAGAGTATGATCGCCTTTATAGCGTGCGCAAAGCGATCGTGCATATCATGCGAATGCGAGCATGGCCATACTTGGATTTGTTGTCATTAGTTGCAGATCTATCTTGAGCTGCTACTTGATTAGCAAGACAGAACAAAGGTATTCCCGGTATCACCTTTGGTCAACCTGAAGTAGTTGACAGTGTTTGCCTATAACATCTTATTGTTTAGAATCCCTGTTATAAAGTCGAACAGTAGTCGCTGCATTGTAAATCCTAACAATAGTGCTCCATGTCTAGGAAAATAAGCTCCTAAAAGTAAGCTGAGAATTTAACTGGGAAACGTGCTCGAATGAAGAAAGAATCCAACGAATCTGCTTACTTTCTTATTTTGCTGGCTCAGGGGACCCGAAGCGGATCTTGGCTTCCGAAACGACAGAACTCTGAGAGAATGTTCTACTTTGTGCGATGGTTCGCCAGTTTACAGTTCCCATCTAGCCCACACCGCATCGCTGCTGCGTTACTAGGACGGTTTATTGGTTGTCTTTTGATATTTTCCGCAGATAGGCTGATTTGATACAACGATCCCCTATTCTTACAAGGTGTCCAAACGAGCGTAGTGTGCTCAACGCTTTATTATTATTTCATTCGATTACAACATTAAATCATGATACATTACATTCCATATTATAAATAGCAGGTGTACCGTAACGGGCCACTTTTCGTTAAATTATCCCCGAAAAATAAACCCGAAACCGTCAAAGGAAAAATGGAATGAGAATTGGAGCTGGATCGTGCTAATCTTCGTTCATTTGTATGCAGAGGCGACTTAAGAATAGTCACCTAATTAAAAAGAGACTTCTTTGTGATGCAGATACGTTGGCGCGGCACACAATCAAAGTGCTCATTTTAAGGAAACCCTTAATAAATATCTTGCGTCTTAAGCAAAAAATAGTCTTATACAAATCTGTCATACTCTCTGAAAAGAGATTTACAGACGTAGAGCAAAAAAGACTTAGCTATAGATTGAATAAAGCTTGATTTCCAAAGATTTTTGTCTGTCTCGCCTCGATATAAAAATATCTCCCAAATCATTTTATTTAAACTTTATAGCATTAAAAAAAAACAGATGGATTTAGGGTGGGTTGCACCAAAGTACCAGTTATCGTAACAGTTAAAGTCAAATGTAACAGAAACATTACTGCTAACTATAACCGTTGAAGCGACATAGGTTGCACCGTCGTATTTTGTAGCATAGTTAGTTACCAGGGTTACAAGTATAATCTTCTGACAGATAAGTTGACAATAACAATAGCGCTAACCGGTCAAGTTTGGGCGGTTACGGTTAGCGTAAAAGTTATGACGTATTTTGACGTTTTACAAAATGGTGCAACCCATTTTTCACCTAACCGGTACTTTGACTACACAGTTATTGTTATAGTAAGTTGGTGCAACCCAGCCTTAATGTTTTAAGGCATTGTCTGCAGTTACCAAAACGAATTTCTTCGAAATTAAACAGCTATCCCGTATAATTTCATTTAGGGAGCTTGCGAATAAAAGACGTCATCATAGCTGCAATTACCCGAACCACTGGTCCCATAAACAATTTAGATGACGTTAATAATATCAAAAGCATGGCAAACAATTTCCAAAACGAAAATATTTTAACTTATACCAACTTGGAAATTCTCTGTAGTCCTGTAGTTAGACTTTGGCCTATTAAAATGACTTGGAGATCGCAAAATGTAATCTTATTTTACAAAGATAGTGTCATTGTTGTGATTTTACTGACTTCCCAGTTGATTATAAATAGGTACTCGTATAATAATAAGTGTTACTACAAAGTTACAGAAGTAGAAAACAATCACAGCACCTACAGAAAAATTCTAAGTAACAGATTCATTGAACACTTTCCAGATTTTGAACAACTATCAGAACAACATATATCGGACCAACGAAGATCTATAGTAAAAATAAACTAATTTCAGAGATTAGGTTTGTTAGCGCCCGGCAACATCACGTGACAGGTATCGCCCCACTACAGGTAAACCCCTCTTGGCAGTAGTAGTGTCGGGGTGAGTATCAGTGTAACACTCTTCTCCTTGGGTTCGCCGAGCGGTGCAGACGTGTATTGTGCTCTAGTGATTTAACATGGCCTTTATTAGTATTTGATATTGATATGATATTGCTGTTGATAATTTTAATATGTGTTCAAATGTAACTGTAGATTAACATAGGTAGGCACGGACGAGGGATTGGTACGCTTCAGGCTGGATCCCAGTGATAGGAGCGGGGTTGGTGCTCCTATCTTTACCGTGATTAGTGCCAAAGCTTAGACACGAATGGGTAATTCGGTCGGATAGCTAACATCAGAAGTGGCACGATGAAAGAATATTTCTTAATATTCTACCACGCCTAGTAAATTGTACATGTTTTGTGATACTAAATTGTTAACATTCTGACACACACGCGTAAGTAAATTTAACAAAACGGTTAGATTAAATTTGTAATCTAAAGTAGTCGAAAAAGTTTTTGTGAGTGTTAAAGTGTAAATGTAATGTTGTGATATGATATACCACAGCTGTAAGTATTGGTGCAGAAACGGTAAGTCTTCATGTTTTATGTGACACCAATCCTAAAAAGTGTGAAAAAAAATATCTCTGTGAAAATTATCTATTTTGTGGGTATTTTAAAAATGATATGAAAAAAGAATCTTTACGTTTGGGGTTTTTGTGATTGAATTCGATGTCAATACATTGAAAAGGTTAATGATAATATTTGGTTTATGTAATGATTATGTGAATTATTTGTGTTTTTCATTGTCTTATCCGTGAGTTCTTAAACGAGTGATAACTTTGAAAAATCTACTTTGGTATCTATTGTTTATTTAATTAAATGTGGTTAAATTATGTGATTGCTTAAGTTAAATTGTTACAATACGCGAAATAATCACTAGTAATGAAAATGAAGTGAGCTAACCTACGAAGGAACAGTAAGCTTAAGTAACTTTGTAGGTATTTGAATAAAATGATGTACAAAAAAATGACGGTTTCTGATAAAATACCGTTTGTAAATGTTTGAAATAAAGTTGTTTACTTCATTCTCGATTTTAGCATAGGTGAGGGTTCCGATCAGTTAAAAACCAGAAGTGACTGAAACGGAAAAGTCATAATGGTCTCGGAACACTGATAAACAACCCAAGATACTATGCATTATCGAGATGGCGAGGAAATGGACGAATAGTAAGAAACCGGATATTGTCATTCACACGCATAACGATAATAAGCATTTTGTTATTATTACACTTCAGTTGGAAATAACTTGTTTTTATTAAATATCTATTTGTCGAAATGTATCTTGACTGTGTTTGATGCTTTGATTAAATATGTCTGGTGTATGTGTGTTCAGCAAAGTTCACAAGTTGTGATAGTGGCCATGACCTACAACTGGGTACAGTTGTTTGTGGGAGTGCATGGTGATACACAGCATCAGCGGCCTTAGGTGCTGATGGCTGTACCATGTTGTACAAGCAAGTTGGCCGACGATGGGATAACTTGCTTAACTCTTCATGGCAGCTAGCGCATCTTGGGAATATATTGTTAACACCGTATTAAGAGATCATTTATGACAGGTTGATTGGTGGACCTGGTTATAAAGGTCACCGATATTAAAGTATTTATTTCCTGTGTTTGTTTTTAGCCATACACCAGACCACAACGGTCGGGGACGACCGGATTTTTCAGGACGGCCGAGTGTTAGCGCCCGGTAACATCACGTGACAGGTATCTCCCCACTACAGGTAAACCCCTCTTGGCAGTAGTAGTGTCGGGCTGTAAGTATTGGTGCAGAAGCGGTAAGTCTCTTCATGTTTTATGTGATTTGAATCCCAAAAAAAAAAAAAAAAGAAGGGTGAAAATAAAATATCTGTGAAAATTATTTACTTAGTGGGTATTTCAAAAATGATGTTGAAAAAAAATGTTAACCGTTGGGTATTGGTTGTTGACTTTGATGTCAGTACACATTAAAAAGTTTAAAAGGTTAATAGATGTATTTGGTTTATTCAATTATAATGTGAATTATAAGGGTTTTTAATTGTATAATCTGTGAGTACTAAAGTTAGTAATAGCTTTGGTAAATATACTTTGGTGTTTAATGTTTATTTACTTGAATATGTGGTTTTATTATGTGTTTGCTTGAGTTCAAACATTAACGAAATAGTAACTAATAATGAATATAAAGTGACTTACGAAGGAATAGCAAGCGTAAGTAACTTTGCGAGTATTTGAATAGAATGATGTAAAAAATGTCGATTTGTGATAAAATCCATTTGTAAATGTTTAAAATAAAGTTGTTTACTTCATTCTCGATTCTAGCATAGGTGAGGGTCTGATCAGTTAAAAACCAGAAGTGACTGAAACGGAAAAGTCATAATGGTCTCGGAACACTGATAAACAACCCAAGATACTATGCATTATCGAGATGCTTTGATTAAAAATGTATGTGTGTTCAGCAAAGTTCACAAGTTGTGATAGTTGGCCATGACCTACAACTAGGTACAGTTGTTTGTGGGAGTGCATGGTGATACACAGCATCAGCGGCCTTAGGTGCTGATGGCTGTACCATGTTGTACAAGCAAGTTGGCCGACGATGGGATAACTTGCTTAACTCTTCGTGGCAGCTAGCGCATCTTGGGAATATATTGTTAACACCGTATTAAGAGATCATTTATGACAGGTTGATTGGTGGACCTAGTTATAAAGGTCACCGATATTAAAGTATTTATTTTCTGTGTTTGTTTTTAGCCATACACCAGACCACAACGGTCGGGGACGACCGGATTTTTCAGGACGGCCGAGTGTTAGCGCCCGGCAACATCACGTGACAGGTATCGCCCCACTACAGGTAAACCCCTCTTGGCAGTAGTAGTGTCGGGGTGAGTATCAGTGTAACACTCTTCTCCTTGGGTTCGCCGAGCGGTGCAGACGTGTATTGTGCTCTAGTGATTTAACATGGCCTTTATTAGTATTTGATATTGATATGATATTGCTGTTGATAATTTTAATATGTGTTCAAATGTAACTGTAGATTAACATAGGTAGGCACGGACGAGGGATTGGTACGCTTCAGGCTGGATCCCAGTGATAGGAGCGGGGTTGGTGCTCCTATCTTTACCGTGATTAGTGCCAAAGCTTAGACACGAATGGGTAATTCGGTCGGATAGCTAACAGGTTACAAGAAATTAGACAGGATATTTTAAACCAATATAACTCACAACAAACACAGGCCATAACTACACATTTGCACTCGTCAATCACATCTTATACGGAACACAGTCATACAGAAACGCATTCTATCACAACTCACACAGACCAAATCGAAGCGGAAGATAATAAGTAATATAATAAATTTAATAAGGAACGAGCTGGTGATGTTCACAGGCCGTCCATTAAGTGTCAGACTAGGGATATACGTGGGCCCTTCCCCGATCTAAACACCATCATTTCTGTTTTTTTGATATTGTATAGCAGATTATGCTTTTCAGCATAATCTTCGCAAATAGATATTAACGTCTGAAGACCTTTAATTGTGGGGCTGATCAGCACCATATCATCAGCGTAGCTCAGGTTGTTGATATACTTATCATCCAGTCCATCCATATCAGCAGTATAATGTCAAACTTTTTTCATAACACTGACATAGGTGTAATTTAGTATTCAGTAATGCTAAAGAGGCAATTTACTGTGGTAATTTTGACATACATACATGAGTATGATTTCCATTTCAATTATTGTTTTGGTCTTTTTAGAAGCGAACTGACATGCCTCAAGGTCATCTTTATATGGACTTTTAGATACCTCGCTTTGCGACCAACACATCTAGTGATCATCTAATCGGTTTTATTATACAACAGTCAATGGTAATACACATTGATTCCTCTCCGCGGATAAGTCCGCCATTCTACTTTTGTTTTTAATTGTATACTTTTGTATTTACTTTCTTTTTTTAAAGTTACTACAAACAAACAAACATAGTACATTCATCACGAGATATCGTGATTTGATATTCTTTTAACGCGTTTGTATTATTGGGTATCTTACGGTATTATTTCAAAAGAGATAAATTGAAAGAGCATTTTATAGAAGTACAAAATCCGTACACGGTTTCGTACATCTATGGTTGAAATAAATACCGTCTATTGGAAATTGTTTATGTTTTAATATTATCAAGACATTTTTCTCGTAACAAATCCTTGTATTTTACCTTCGTACACAAAGCTGCAGAGTTAGTATGCATATCCGACAAGCCGTTACCCTCAACTTTGATGTATGTACTGGAAATTACACATTTACACAAATATATATTTATAAATAAATAGCCTATTTGATCATCTCATGTATGAGCTATATATTAAGTTTCATTTTCAATCCACTGAGTATTAGTATCCGTGGTGTGATTGCTTATAATATAATTAATACATTGCAACATGATAGTACCTAACAAGGCAAATAATGACTACTAGCAGTCCACCCCGGCTTCACCCGTGGTATATACATAGCCTATGTCACTCAGGGTGAATGTAGTTTTACAATGGTGAAAGAATATTTGAAATCGGCACAGTAGTTTTTGAGTTTATTCATTACAAACATACACACAAAATTACAAATCTTTCCTATTTATAATATTAGTATAGAATATAGATAGGTATTGACATAGCAGATTTCTCAGTGACGAATTTCGAACTCAAATAGGCCACCCCTTTTTATGTTGTAATTCATTCACTCGCGTATCCAGTGAAGCAGTTTTGATTACCAAAATATCTCTGGCTGGTGTGGAGGGCGGCTACCCAGCACCGCCCCTAAACCAGATGAATAACATGCAAATCCGATGTCTAATGAAAGCGCTCTCCATGCCGGCCACTTTTTATTACTTTTATAAAGGATTACTTTGACAGAAGTTGCATAAAGAACTATTTTTAAATTAAAATCTTTGTGATGCTAAATGGGTTTTCATGGAATGATATTATAATATAAGCAATTTTTTTCAAAAAAATCTTGTTTAATATTGATATGTAATAATGCTATAGAAAGCTTTAAAGTTCAGTTTTTTAGAAGAATAACCAAAGGTTACCCTAGATAGAGAGGAGGGGAGAAAGAGGAGGGAGGTACCCAGAAGTGAAGCACAATATAAGTAATAGAGGTACCAATGCGATTGCGATTTTGGGTGAAATGGAATAATGGTTTTATGAAACATGAGTTTAAGATATCGTAAAAGGAGACTACGTTTTGTAACTAATAAGTGAACAACTAGTTGATCGGTTTCGTTTTTCGGAGTTGAAATACAAAGTGATTAATATAGTACTGTCCGATTGATTCAACGAACACGCCACTATACTTAAACTGTTTTGAATTCAATCAAACGGCCGGCCATAAAATTGCAAGAAAATTTTTGACTCCCAAAGAAAGGTAGCTGAGCTACGAAATCTAGCTACGAAATGGGACAAAGGGGCTTAACGTATTGGGATGCAACCAAAAAACGCTAAGTTTAAATAAATATTTTGGCATGAAGCCTGATATAATAAGGCCGTCAGACCATCTGGCAGGTGGGTGTAAAATTTTGTGTTAATTAATTACTTAAGTATATTATGGTTCCAAATCATAATACTATCATAACGCATATCTGTAGTCTGTAGGCTAGTGAGTTTGCGTGTAATGGGTGTACCTACAGAGATTTGCATAGTCGTTTAAGTGGATCCAATAGAATATTCATTACTGTAGTAACGGATGTTCAGAGGTACGACAGGATATTAAAACCAGGTTATTGGTAACGTAGAATTTCACTGTCATCGTGTCAGGAGGTCATTTGAGCCTTAACCTGCCTTTATACTTTAGAGTAAGACTGTGGGTAGATATAATAGCCCGAAGCACAGTAATATTGTATGTATGTATTTATTTGTACTCGAATATGCTGTTTGTATGGTATATGAAATTTGATTAGGTTTATTTATTTATACATGTATTGTACTTCTACCTTTTACTACTAAGCATCTTCTCTGTCACTCGCTGGTAAGAGATCCCTTTCTGGGATAAGTCCGCCATTGTACTTTTACATTTTGTTTTATTTATGCTTTTGTATTCACATTTGTAAACAAACAAACATATTTTATAGAGTTGCAAATATATTCTAAATTTAAAAATTACGAGTAGATACACAATACCTTGAAACTCAAAACTAGTCTTCACTTATTCCCATTTGCACCTGAATAATTCTGAATTTAAAATTAAAGACGATGCTTTCAATCAATCAATCGCTAGCGATATATAAAAATTTATTCAGATTTCAGTACTCTTGTTATCTGAGCTATTCTGTCTTTACCCAAAGAGATTCCGACAAATGCTTGGAACTAAACAAAGACGAACTATTACAAGTCCCGAAATAGTATATAAGTTCACAATTGTATATTGTATATCTCCGTATCGGCGATAAAGCCGTCGCGATCCGATTGAAGGAAACGTCCCGACTCAATTGTTGCTGGGAACTTCACAATACTATGGGAAATTGACAATATGCTCTCTTGGATTGGGACCTGTTGCAATATAACTTTATCAAGTCCTCTCGATTCTACTTATTGTTCGATATTCAATAAATGTTGCGCAAAAAATGTTTTGTCATCACTTGATATGTGATTTTTTTTTAAGTATTAGTAGTATGTAAAGAAAACATATACGTAGGTATGAATCTCTATGTAGTTAATGGCAAATACAGTATTGTATAATAAACAATAAACCACTTAACTATGGGTTGGATCTAATTGCTATTGGGTTGAACTATAAATAAATAATAAATATATAGGGACAAGTCACACAGATCAAGTTAGCCCCAAAGTAAGTTCAAGACTTGTGTTATGGGATACTAACTCAACGATACTATATTTTATAACAAATACATATATAGATAAACATCCAAGACCCAGGGCAATGTTACTATGTTTAATTTCCTGCGAAAATGTGAACTGTTTTCAAATTATGTACTACTTAATATTCCATTCTCAATTGATTTCAAAGTTTCATTACTAAATATAAATAAATATATATAGGACACCAAGCACACATATTTGGAATAAAACCAGATGCAATCTTGGTTTATTAAATTATCTTAGTTTAATTTCGGCTTCATAGAAATTTATATTGGGAGTAGTTTAAATTCAGTGACAATTATTCGAGTAGACTAATCAACACCTAGTCACTTATAACTCCTTCCTAATACCGCTCTCGATGCCAAGAATCTTGCGCCAATATTTGGCAATGTAATTTTCCCTGCAAACCAAGAAAACGGCTTGACCGATTTGGCTGTTTTTTTTTTTTTGTAGTTTTCTAATATTCTGTACAAGGTTCTTACGGAAAAAATATTAAGAAAGGCGGTACGAAGTTCGCCAGGTCAGCTAGTTATTAAATACAGCAGTAGTCTGTTGTTTTTAGTAAGCAGTTAACGCATACCCAACGGACCGCCAAATTATTGAGTGAAAACGAAATTTCGACGAAATAAATATTTTTACAAAATATAAATACAATTTTTTTTGGTGATTTTATGAACTGTATTCAAAATAATGAGACACGTTATATTTGCTGCTATCAGATTAACGTTACAATTAGAAGGCACAAATGTGGGTTAAAGTTCAAAGGTTTTATTAATGAAGTGTAAAACAAAATACAACGTATTGCAAGTAGATTTTTTACATAATATTTCAGATAATACAGAAGGAAAAATTTCAAGAGAGAAAACCCCGCTGAGGTGGGCAACGAGGCCACGATCCTCATTAATGAAGTAACGCATCAAAGCAAAAGATTATCTTGACTTATAGACAACAGAGAAAAACCTTTAAAACAGTTTTTTTAGAAAAACGGCAAAAATTTCAATTTGGAGTAGACGGATTTTGCATCAGAATTGTGATGCATTTTCGAGAAATTGGGTCATGTTCCAAATTTCTCAGAAATTATATAAACAGCATACCTACCTATATAGTTTTTATTTTGGACTAACTTTATTTATTAAACTTTATTAGTATCATATTTAAAACGAAATGTTTTTTGGTTTAGTTTAAACACAATTTCTGACTAAAGGTGCTAAAGATAGTATATAAAGAATATAGAAGGATTTACCTACAGTCGTCAAAAAATAAATAATAATAATATAAATTATATTATTCTGGCTAAAAGTTCACACCGCAACGATTTAACAAACTATGTTAATTCAGACACCAAACTATGCAAATTAAATGGAACCTCATTGTTGATAGCACAAATATCAGAAATGTCGAAACAAAAACACCAGTTTGTTTATTTTATCACGGGTATAAAGATATGTATCATTTTTATGCGGAAAATGCTGATAAATTGGTAGCAAATTAAAAAGTCTACGGAATTAGCTCTATTTTTTTACATGTATGCAAAGCAAAACTTGGATTTTTGGATTTAAATAGAAATATTACAATAACAGTTAGAGTATCACCAGTCAGTTTCCTTACTTGTCAATTTCAACTATTCATCAATTTACTCATTAGACTGTTTCGCTAGTTTGTTTTAGTTTTATTTAGTTTAATCTGCATTTGACAGGATTTTAAATTGTAACAATCATACATTTACTGGTTTGAGCAGTAGAAGCGAAAGTTGTTTCTAGTTTTCATCATATCAGCCAACCTAGAGTGATTATTTTAAGGCATATACTACTTTTAACTTATTTATATAATATATCTTCGGTAACCAAATATTATATACTCCAGTTATACTTCTGTAGTATTTTAATTTACCGATAACAACTTATGGAAATATTGAATAAATATTGGCCTGTCATCATTTACCGAACAATGCGCCTTGATCCAGTAATTTTGATAAACTGACTTTCAGTGTTTCTTTGACTGAAACAATAACATGACGGAGTAAGCAGCGGTTAACAAAGAGCCCAATTTCCATACAAACACAGAAGGGCAATTACTTCACTATTTCTTTTGTTTGGTCAACATCAATTTGTTCCATCATAATCTTAGCTTTATTATTTAAAAAAAACACTATTTGGATAAGTTATAAACCAATCAATTAAGTATAGAAGACAAGTTTTCAACGTTTTGTATTCCAGGGGTTGGATTATAAATATTATTTTTGATTTAAAAGCCCGCACACCGTGGAGATATCTACCTAGTTAAGGCAGGCTCTTGTTGCAAGCTGTTTCCAACTCAAAGAGCTTCACGGACTCAGCTCAGGAGATTTCGTTGCTCTCTGACAACAGCAAAGATCTTGTGGAGATGTGGTGGAAAGTATCATGTCTTTATGAGATGATGCAATATTGCGTTAACCACCCTCTTATTGTTTGTTTAATTCAGTCATTTTGTTCAATTCGTCAGCAGACTGGTGATAGTTTCTACCAACTCTAGCATTCTCTTAACATCAGGCAGGCGGCTATTCATAAAATAAAGAGAACATTATCTTAAGTAGTAGTCCATAGGACGGAAATGAGAAATTGCGTTTTATTTAAAGGCTCTGAAGCTTTAAAAGCTTGTAATACATTTGGAAAACGTTCCAATAATTATTTCTTGTTGATTAACTCTGTATTATGATTTTTACTAGTCATCAACTCCTATCTAGCCAGCGTTTCCCAAAAATAGAACAAAAAAATGAAATATCATTATATTATTCAGCTATTAGGTTGTATATTTTACTTACGAGGTGAGCGACGCGTGTGTGGTATAATACGATTGTGTGATTTGCGCTTATGAGATTCAATTTCACGCACCCTGTATGATTGACGGCGACATTATGCAGGTGTACAACCCTCTATAAAATTTACTATTTCATCCTTATTCGTAATGCCGTTTGTGATGGAACAATTTCTACGGGTTTTAGAAGACAACGTTATATTTTAAGGGTGTTATTTTTATTGAACATACTATTATCTACAGTTGCATACTTGTTAAAAAAAGCTGAAGACTTTGTTGTTTTAACTTACGAGTGACGCTCTTATTTCTGGAACTATGGGTTATATTAAAAAAAAATGCATTTGATATTTCGGTTATTAAAAACAAGGTTGTTTGCAACACATGTTTGTTAAGTTTTACAAATAAGTAAGTGTAAAAATAGCAAGACGAATAAATCTTCGATGTAGTGAAGGTATCTTTGTTTGTATGCACTAATCTCTGGAACTATTAGTCGTTAATTTTTTTTTTTAAATGCTTGGGTTTAGAGTAATTTGAATATTTTTAGTCTTTCATGTCATGCACTGGACATAAAGGGGGATATTAAAAAATATAAACCACGGCAATCCGAATCTACTACATTTTCACGTCGAGGGTTAAATATGAAGCAAAATATCAAGTAACAAGCTGAATTCATACCGACCTCAACAATATTTCGTCAGCAGTGTACGGGGCGAGCCGTAAATCTAACGGATAAACTTGTTCCACTAACGAATACTGAATAGCAAGCAATTGTTGAGCAGACTATCTTGTTCGTGACAGAGGTGTGTAAGAAAATAATATTTGATCGTGGAATAAAAAAGGAAACTTTCCTTTGCGATACAAAAATGATGAAGAAAAATAAATAAAAGACAAATTTCGGAAGTGATCGTGTGAATTTTCTTAAATTAATTATAAACTGTTTATAAAAACGGGACGTTAACAATTTGTTGGAGTCTTTTATTAAATAATGATAATATAGAAGTAATGTTATACTGATTTTTTTATTGATTGAATCATTATTATCTCATCTCTGTGCAGTTGATGGTTCACCTTCTGTTGTACCCTAGCTGCCCTGTCTCCTGCACAATGGGGGACTTGAACGAGGCAAACGACCGGTGTAGGTGGTGAAGTACTGGGCAAAGTCAATATAGAGTCCATATAGCCATTATGACTCCAAAAGAAGAAGAATAAGCATTAGTAATAAAATCAGCCTGGATTGCTATTTTTGAAATGAGAATCGATTGACCGATATTGCGATATAACATACGCAAAAACGGTAGGTTGAATGATTCTCGTTCGTTTTTTAATAATTTACATGCGAAATAACTGGTTACTTGAACGAAAATCATTCGACTTACCGATATTCGTTGTTGCCGAGGATGAAACTAAAACTATGAACATGCACAGATAAAGAAATTTGAAAATTCGAGAATAACTCTGTCTAAACAATAAATGCAGAGCGACACTAGCTAGTGAAAACATCAAAAATGGTCAGAATAAGGAAATTATTAGAATAAGGTATTCCTCACTATGTTAAAAGTTTTTAATACCTCCATTATTTTATCGTTCCATGGCTTGGATGAAGAGCTATTGTTATGGCGGCTTGCTGCAAAGAAATACTCGACAAAGTGCTCGGAGATTGTTTGTTAGATATGAAATTACTTGCATGATGCTCTTCCATCAACTATAATAAAGGTAAGCGCGTACTTTGCCTTGCTTTAATTACTTTTCCTTTGTTTGAAATAAACGGGAATACTTCATATTTAATTAGTTATTTAATAAACATTAAACACAATAAATAAGAAACAAATAAATAAACAATTAAATAAAAAATATACTTAGAGCTTAAATTGCTGTCGACACAGAATGGTAAGGTGCCAAGAGACTGGCGGCATTACCACGTTGTTTAGGTAAAGAATAGTTAGCCAAAATAAGGGTCAGCCCTTAGGAATGGGTTTATGGGTCACCAACTCATCAGAGACATCGACTAGCATGCGGCTATCTTTATAATTTAAAATTGAATAATCTTCTCTTGTAACTGGTTAGGTAAAATCAGTTACCAAAGTGGATGAAGGGCTGAAAACAGGCATGAGTCCACTCTCAAGTCAACTTTTTATTCTAAGAGTGGGTTGCACCAAAGTTAAAGTAAAATGTAACAGTAACATTACTGCTAACTATAACCGCTGAAGCGACATAGGTTGCACCGTCGTATTTTGTACCATAGTAGTTACCAGTGTTACAAGTCAAATGACGTCCGTGGAGGTTATTCGACTCGTCTGGCAGATAAGTTGACAATAACAATAGCGCTAACCGGTCAAGTTTGGGCGGTTACGGTTAGCGTTAAAGTTGTGACGTATTTTGACGGTTGACAAAATGGTGCAACCCAGTTTTCACCTAACCGGTACTTTGACTACACAGTTATTGATATAGTCAGTGGATGCAACCCAGCCTTAGAAGTACTATTTTCGTGTACGTCTATGTTACTGTGTCCAAGGATAACGGTCTAGGAGCAGCACAGCGCAAACCGCCATTAGATCATAAGCAAATATATTAATTTATTTAAAGATGATTTAAACTCAAAAGTTAATGCAGCCATAGAACAGTATAGACATTTATTAAGATATCATCACACATACAAAACAAACAAAGGACAAAGGTAACAAACAAAAATACATGAAATGTGACAAATATCTCAATAGGTGGCGGCTCAGTATTACACTAGACATGCAAGGATGTCTAGCACTGATTTTCAGCCGTCACCTTTTCGAGGAATCACAGACACATCACAGATCATGTACGAGTAGCTTTCTATATATTAAAGGTACTAACGTGCTTAAATGCATAAATAATTTCTCAAAAATCAAAAATCTTTTTTCCAGGTGGAGCTTCACGATCTTACGCCTGCCGCTGTCAACTAGCTGAGGAATTTGAATATAGACATCTGATCCATGCAGGACGAATGCCATACGCAATGATGATGATTTCTCAAATCTGACCGGTAGATCCAGAACTAAAGGCGGTCAAAACCAACTTCAGATTGGTTTATAGACATAGATTGTTAGAATTTAGCTTCCTTTACCCAAAGTTCCGCTTTTAATTGTGGACAACACTGAAGTTAATACGCATTAATGTGAGTGGGGAAGTTGTCTTAATTAACAAAGCCAGGTTTGTTGGGCTGTTGGTAAATAGGAACACTTGTAAGGCCCCAGCCGACTGCGCGGACTCGCAGGTACACTTAGTGAAGTGACGTCGTTGAAACTTTGAGTAAGGCTCTTTGGTATTTAACTGGCTCTATATACGTATTTTTTACATCTAATTGTAATAATATATATCTGGTGCTTTTTAGAGTTATGCTCCTAAAATTATGGAATAAGAAATAAGTAAATATCTTAATAGTTAAGTACCTTAGTGGAGATAACATAAAAAGGAAAGAAAAATTGACAAGTATATATATTGTAACTTAAAATTACATCAATTTAGGAAATGAGCCCACTAGTTATAACCTATATTTATTCCATAGTCTAGTGCGACTCTTAATTCTACTTCAACATCTTATACGATCCATTACAAAAAATATATTAAAATGCTTTAAAAATAAAAGCAAAAAAAATCTAGTAAACTAATGGGAATTTATAGTCTTAGAATTTTTTCTTTCAATCAATAAAAAAAAAATGCAAGGAGAACTATTGGGAATGATCCCAATTTAGGGGCACTCGAATTAAAGAGAAGTCACAAAAAACGACGCCAGCTAAGCACAACGTATAACGAATCAAGTCGGCTGATATTTTTCAACTCCTTTGTAAATATATCTGTTTGTTCGCTTCTAAGGGTCACTAATTAAAAAAGAAAAAAAATCAATACTGAGTTTATTTACTTTGAATTTAATATTTCTGTAAATATTAAATAAAATATTCTAGTCAATAATAAAATTGAGTAAGTGAAAATATGAGAATCAAAAAAAAATTACTTTTTATTTTTCATGGGTGTATTTTTTTAATCATCCATTCTGGTGAGATTCGACCATGGGCTTTATTGGTAATCATAAATTTCTACAAGTATTCACTATTCATACTGAAGTATGAATCATTGTGATCACGCGTGAAAAAAACCCCTAAGCTGGTAATGGTAACACTGCCACGTTTATCTAGACAAAGGCAGCTGGAATTATGTGAAAAATTTTGCCTGAAATCTGGAGATACCCTTCAATGGATGAAATTCTCCCGTTCAATACATTTGGCTATCCTTTTGAGATTCAAGAGACAAAGCTATTGTATGAGAGCTACGCTCTACAGTTTTGTCACAAGGGCTTCTGTGCCCCTTTATTCAGTAGTTCGTACAATACATTCTGTTATAAGGTATCAATGTTAAAATGATGCCAGAATTTTGTTAACTTAATAATATTTGTTCTTAATCAGATCCATCTATATTATACCGTATCTATTTGTAATTTTAAAGATTGGTCAATAAAAATGCTTGTAGTATATGGGCACACACAAACAGACATACACTAGAAAAGAAACTATATTATGAATAGCTTCGCTCGTGTTTTTACATCTTCTTACAGTGTAGTTCAAGTGTTGTTTTTTTAAATACATAAATTTATAATCCGCTATGTAGCTGAAAGTGGTATTGTTGACATTAATAAGTAGTCAGTCAGTGTTACTTACCTAAGTAAAAAAATAAAAGCTCTACCTTTATTTTTAAACTACATTGGATGATTAAAACTTGACACTCGTTTACGGTCAAGTGTATACATTGTCACGGATCGTATTTCTCTTATCCATTATAATGAAACTGCAGAGACGTAAAGAATAACATTGTAACGCGGCACGGCGAAAATTGTTTAATAGCTCAATCCGGCAAAATATTGAGGGGTCAGATGAAAAACTTGTATGATATTACCATTTTAAAGAAATTTAATTCTTTGAAACAACAAAATGCGTTTCTCGGAAGTTAATCTCTGTTTACATAGAGTTCATATTTTTTTTAATGTTGTAGTCTTCTTATACCTTGAAAGTCTACCCCATAATATTTGGCTTGAGCAAACATGAGTCAAACTTATAATTGTGTCCAAGAAAACATGACACATAAGTTAGTATCGTATTAAGATTTTTGAAAACTAATTACTCTTTGCTGAATATTTTTTGCACGTAAATAGAGGTCTAATTATTATGGACTACAAGCTCTTCTGGAGAAAGTAGCCACTGCAGGCGAAGCCATGGGACTGTCAATTAACGTTAATAAAACTAAGTCTATGGTTATAGCGAAAAATCAGTCGGTCGCTCCCAATATAGTGCTTCGCGGGATAAAAGTCGAAGGCGTTCAGAAGTTTAGATACCTGGGCCGTTACTTTACATCTACTTTAGACCACCAAGATGAAATGAGAAGTAGGATCGGACAAGCCAAAGCGGCGTTCTTTAAAATGTCCAAGATATTGTGTGACCCAAAAATCTCATTCCCATTGAGACACCGCGTAATGAAATGTTATGTTTGGTCTATCTTGTTATATGGCTGCGAGACATGGGTCCTGAGAAAAGATAGCTGTGACAGACTACAGGCTTTCGAGATGTGGTTGTTGCGCAGAATGTTTAAGATACCGTGGACTAGTTTTACATCCAATGCCAAAGTGATGGAACGAGCCAAATGTAAACGCGAACTTATGACCACTATTCGAAAGAGGAAAGTTGCCTTCTTTGGCCACATACAACGGGGACCCCAGTTTAAATTTCTAAGACTAATTCTAGAAGGCAAAAGATCTACTGGCCGTCCTCGACGAAAGTGGATTGATGATATAAAAGATTGGACCGGACTTCGATGCAATCAACTAAAAATAGCGGCCCATAGCCGGGAGGGTTTCCGTTTGCTGACCTCCAAACTTCAGTTCGAAGATGGCACCCCATGATGATGATGATGATAATTATTATGGAATAGAACATGTATTTTAACTAGCAGGCATGCCAATATTAAGTATCTGGCGACAAGACAGTATCTCCGACATTACGACTTTAACTGAAATTTATGGTATGAAGTATAATTTCTGTTCTCTATTTATTGCGTGTCACTGACGATAAAACTATAATTTTGTTCGAAGGGGCAGAATACGGGAGACACCGGCTCGTTAAAACTCCGACCGTTCAGTAAATCTTGTGGGTTTACGATTCAGAAAAATTGGGACAATGCCCGGGACTTCAGAGTTACTATCACATATAAAGAGCGCGCTTGTGGTTTGTTATTGTCATTCAGCTACCTGCTGCTAGGCTAGTATGCTAGGAGGAAATTATAGAATTCACTCTAATCAAAAAAAGCTCTTGACAAGAAATTTCAAAAAAAAAAAAATTTAAACGTGTGCCAAATTTCGTTAGGATCCGTTCAGAAATGCGACCTCCAGCCCGGAAAAAACAGACAGACAGACATCCGGGCAAAAGCAAAATTTGCCAATCTCGAAGGAAAGAAGTTGGATAACGTTACGCGATGGCTGGCTGACGCTTGACTATATGATGATAATAGAGTCTAATTGCAGCCTAATAGAAAAAAACATATACTATACAATTTACTTACACATGGTATAATATTTATATAGAACAAGTCATCATGATTCTAACAAATTACCCTTTTGTTGGCTGAAAAAACAACTCAATTTTTTGTAGTTATTTAATTAATAACTGTTTGTGCTAACATGCATAACAGATGAATTTATCCTTGAATATTAAATGGAATGATGTTTTTTAGTTACTTATTGAGTAAAGACACTAATAGCACTTACAGTTTTCTAATGCATGCTATTTATTAACATGTTAACATCAATATTATGTAATGCTAACGAATTTTTACTTTGCAGCGTTGGCTCTTACTATATTCAATAGAACACTAACTCTATACGTAGGACGTAAGGAAACTGTGTTACCGTTTCGGCCAGTTAAAAGCTATTGGTTAAATTATGTCAGAAGGGTGTGCCATGCACATATCTCACTGTGTCATTTTTATTGTTTTATGTTATGTTACCGACTATTGAACAGGAAAATGGTATCTCATATTATTATTTTAAGTCGTTTGATAGTCCATGCAAATATAAATGTTATCATTATAAGAAAGACTAGTTAGATAAAACCAAAAAGGGCATTATTATATTAAATAAAAATTAATCTAGTTAAAGTTAATCAGGGAAGAAACGAAAGGGATATTCTTGCGTATTCATTTGTTCATTATAGAAAACAAATCATCTGAAAATAAAAACTCGCAGTTTCACTCCACTGAGAACGCTTCTACGGCGGCTGCTATATGCTACGAGATTGCTACGTCGTAGCTCCGCTACGAAATTTTTAAAAGATACCTAGTTGCAAATCTACAGTAGCAATTGTACACTAAATAAACAATATTATAGAGGTATTTCATAGCAAATACATTTATAGATACTCAACAAAGACCCAGGACAATTAAAAAAAGCCATTTTCTAACGTGTCCTGAGTGGGGATCAAACCTCCTCATTCGAACCTTCACATTGCTATACTAGCTTATTAACCATTACGCAACGCAGGTAGTTAAATATATTGCTGTAAAACACCACGTAATGTGATAATAGAATCGTCTAAAGAAATAAGAAAATGAATCAGCAAAAAAGAAACTTAATATTGTTCACTAAGTAACAACGTTTTGCTTCAAACAAAAAAAAAAGCAACAAAGTAGCAAAGTAAACTAGTCAAAGCTTTGCAGGAAGCAATGGGAATAAAATAAAAATTATTACGTCTCGGCTCTTTGACTCGGCATAAGGCAAACGGTGAAAAATTGGCCAGTCTCTCTGGTTACGCGCTCTATGCGGCGTTTGTGTGCTAGTTTTAATTTCCTCGGGCGTTTCCAATATGTCATATTAAATAGAGAGACAGATCAATACTTATATTTAAGTTGCGAGTTCTGGTAAAAATTTTTACTTACCCTCTATCGGGATGAACATTTTACCTGCGTGCATCTCAATGGACTTTATAATTTTACTCGTATGTGTATTCTATCATAAATGAAGAGATTTTAATAATAGATAAGTTGTTGCACTCGACTCATCCGCGTGGTAGGTACTTCGTTATATCGCGTTAAAAGTTGCCTATGTCTATTAAACTGTCCTGCAGCATTTTTGTCACGAGTTGCATATTTACCCTCCTCTATTATTAAAAAAAAAAACAACGAATCCAACCCCCAGAGCCATTATTAAAACCATTTTTGAGGCACTCTGCTGATGTTGCACCCGCACCATTAGATGATAAATAAATACATTATATGCCAATTATGTTTCCATAAAATATTTTTTTAAAATCAGCAGTGGAGGCATCTCCATTTTATAGAAGAATACTTATTGAATGTAGGATATCACAGCCTTATAGAAACACAAAGGCGTCAAACATAACCCTCCTCTTTTGGTGTCTGCACGAGTGTAATGTGCTTATTGCCGTCTTGGCTCCGTCTCGTCGCCCTCTTATCTCAGAACGCGTTAGAAGCCTATTTCGCACCTTTATTACCTGAACACGAGTTAACAAGGCATACAGGACAGAATCGTGTGCTTTGTTCTGCTTATGTTTAAAAACGATTTTTCTTTGATTATTAAGCACGTTTTATATTATATTGCGTATCAATAAAAAATAAAAAAATTGCTGAAGTGGGACTGGAATGGACATGTGATAGCCGCCAAACTAATGTACAAGCCACTGATCCCGGCTGTAAAGTGTAAAGGTGCTTTTAGATAACCTGAAAATTATGATAGCGTTAGTTACTATGTAAGTACACCAGAATCATGATCCTGTTGGTATGGTTTCCTTGTAAAAAGGGGTACAAGGGTCAAACGGCAGTTTCTCTGTTGTAAATATCAGCGCTGCCATGTCTAACACCGAGACCTTGGGCTCGCTGGCTGTTTAAGCTGAGGCTGAAAACGTGAAAGACAATATTATAGAAAAAGATCTACAAGGCTTTTGTTACTGACATAATCATACATCTATTGATCTCTTTATTTTATAATATACTCTCAAAAACTTACTTTGAAGCTAGCTCAATATGAGTAATTTGTCCATACTATATTTAATATTTTTATGATTCAAGCGATACAAACACCAATTCGTCACGTATTCGTATTTACCTTAAATCATGATATTGTCTGTAGTAATGTCGAAATAATGTCGGCTGGCTGATTGCCGGCGACAGGTGTTTGCGCCCCCTGAATACTAAATACCGTAATACGCCATTCAATTCTAGATTCATTAGTTGACATTTTACTCATACGAGTAAGGTGGTTCCTGATTACACATATTGTGGTCAGATTTATGTGTATATCAGTGATTGGAAAGCGAAATTGATAGTTTATTTCTTTTCGTCTCTATATCTCTTGGGATTTTTATTTTATTATTTGAGTTGTGATATAAATGTGTTTGTTAAACTTTGCACATTAATTTAATCTCATTAATATAATGATGAAATTTCGAAATAGTATCTGTCGTTCAATGAATCGCACAAGTATTAGGTTTGATGTCTGCACTGTACTCGTTATTATGGATAAAACAGGGTTTATATACACATTGAAAATCATCAAAGGTCATCTAGATTATTGTTCTACATTGAATGATTACAAGGATATTATTACGTAGGACATTAATGAGGTCGTGTGTCGTCACACTACAATTCACGCCGTTTATGAGTCAATCACAGGTTGAAAAAATTAAGCTCCTGGTCATTTTGTTGAATAAACATTAAATCGATATAGTTATTACATAGTTTCAACCACACTTTTTTATAAACACTGTTTGCATTACCACGTACTGGTATGAAAATAGTTCTCATTAATATTCATACGAACAAATACATTGGTTACAGTAACAGTTTATTATTAAACGAGCCTAATGTTTTTGGTAGTAATCATCCTATTTATATTTTATTTGATAACATAGTGTCATTCATGTAAAGGACATTATCAATATTAAAATATAAACACTTTTACCCTTAACGTTTCAAAGAGTTGTAGACTCTAAAGTGTTGAAACCAAACTCGATATTGACGAAAAGCTGCAGTACTGAACTGAAATAATAAATATGAGGAAAGTTATCAAAGTTCCTCAGAAGCGAGTCTCTCAATATCAACAAATTGAATTAAACCGTTTTTCTTTTTGTATAAAGAGCCGTTAGTCAGGGTGGAAGTTTCACGGCGAGCCCGGTCTGGTCGGACATTGTCTTCACCATATTTCAGGGAATATTTATTTTACGGTTTTAAAGTTTCCTACTTTTGCAGAGTCATGTTTGTGTGCGAAGTTCAATCCTCTTCCGTGTGTAATCTCCAGTCCAGTCGAAATTGTACCAAGTTTTCATGTTTCAGAAAATAGTCGGCACGGATTTAATTTTCTTTGTGAAGAAGATAAACTAGAATAAAGTTTCCTACTTTGAGATAGTATTCTATATTTTCAAAGTTGTTGTTTAGCTTGATACAGATAAGAGGGAACCATTACAAAATTTAATACTCATACGTAAGATTAGCTAATTTTAGTTTACAAAAGTTTTCTCTCCGAAAACTAGTGGATTATGGATTTTATTTCTATAAGTGTTTATATACTGAACTAGTATTAATTTATATTAATACTAGTTTTTCATATCCAATGAGACGTCTATCGATTACACCAAAATAACGTGCTGAATTCAATTAGACATCCGTATGATGTTAAAATCCCACTGCTTGCACACACCGTTTTGCATCTTCGTTTATAAAACGTACAACAAATGAGTGAAATTCTTTACTATATCACATACATTTGGCATTATATATATTTCTGGATAAATATAATCTAGGTCTTTTAAAGCTACAGTGAACAGGATTTTGATGAGGTACCGAGTTCATAAAAAACATGGCTAGATAGAAAATATAGCCATAATATAACCAAGCTGTTAAGTTAAGCGTTTGTACCAAGAAAAAAAGTGCAAAAAAGAAACCAAAATATCAATAAGATAATTATTTAATGTAATAATTCTTTATTTCATAAAAACAGTACATTGTGTCTCTGTAACTAGTCTGCCAAACTCGTGAATTACGCATTACATGCTTATATACTACTTGCCCTCCACCATATATAAATTGCTTTATTATTAAATTAAAAATCGGATAACAAAGTTTCTTTATGATAATTGTCAGTAGCAAGTTTCTAACACAACCAATTCTTCTACCATCAAAAATCTTATCTATACTTACATAAATTAAAACAGTAAAAGTATTTTGTCTGTCATTTTAGTATATTTAACTGAAATGAAAAAAGGGATAGAGCCACTTAAAAAAAGAGTTATTGTCATGACCACCTTTGTATTATAAAAAACGGGGATATCCGAAATTCCCACGGCAACGGCAGTGAAACCCACATGCAAGAAGTCGTGGGCAACAGCTAGTATATTATGACATCGTCGATCTTCGCCGAGTTAGTCTCGATGATTCAGCTCGAATGCTAATGCATTCTGTATCGCATTTCGTCAAATGTAATCGCAGACGATCCATCATGTTTCCTACTAAAAGGAACATCTATCAATGCTTTAAGTTTGCATAATTTCGTTGGCGACATTATTTTTCTTGGCGGAAAAACTGTGTATTTGTTTAATGTGTTTGACATAGATTTATGGATGTTTAGTGTAAATACAAAGAATTTTAGCCGTAATAGCATCACCGCTATTAAATTGATATCACTTCAGATGCACTGGTCTCAATTTACTTGTAATTTACCTCTTTTCTATTTCCAAACCAATAAAGCAAAAAATTTATAGCTAACTATATAAAATACAACCTAGAAAACGCTATGAGTATATGAACATTTGGTTGAAAAATTAATATAAAGACTTTAAATTTCCATGCCTTTTGAAAAATAGATTGATACCTTTTTTGTGGCTCATGTTCACCATAATACCATTACGTACTTTGATACAATTATCACTATAAAAAAGGCAATATTATTCCTTGTTTTTTCAAAGCATAATCTCGTGACTTCAAATAATGCAAATGAAGAAATTTTTCAACGGCAGAGCGAAACACCCGCATACAATCCATTTACAACCAAATTGCAGTTCATTTCATTGTAATGAGGCGGTTATGCCAATGTGCTTCGTGCCTCTAATAGAGTTTTGTTATTGCTAACTTAATTTACTGACATTTAAAGTACTATTAACATATTCATTAGCGTTTAATAGTAGCTCTGAGTGATGTGCTTTGTAAACGTCACAAGAGATTGAACGAAATAATTAATTTATCAGTATTACAAATATTTGGCGCTTATGTTTTTCAGAATTGGAATATTGTAGTATTACTACAATTTTTTTGTGATAATTGTATTAATAAGTAGGGTAATGATTTTTAAGTCATCTAATATCCATCCCATTCGTAATTACATCAATTTTTAGACTGGTTAAAAATTAAAGACTGTTAACAGATACAAGTTGTAGTAATTCTCTCTTTTTTAGTAACTTAAAGTACTAACAGTTAGACAATTATTCATAATCAAGCACAATCCTTGAACAGCACGCCGCACTGCCATTCATTACTAAGATCAATGACAAAAGACGGAAAGATACAAAACACGCAGTTACCCATCGTTTCTTCTTATTCCTTGGTCCACTCCATTATAAAAGACGAAATAAGAAACTAAGTCTCTATCCCTTTACTTATAGTATGACTAAGAAAACCCTTATAAAAACCCTCCTAAATATGTCTTATGACGAAACAAAAGAACTACTAATAGTTTTAAAATAATTTTACTAATGGCTTTTATTTATAACTATGCTATAACTAATATTGTATGTATTAACTAGCTGGTTCATTTGCCCTCTGGCAAATGTTCAGTACATTTTGTTAAGTATGTTTCACATTTATTTATATAGTGATTAGTTTTGTAAAAGTAGGTATAATTTATTAACTTAATTATCCTTTAATTCGTAAAGTATGGTTTAATTTAATATAATTTAATGTAGTATTAATGTCAATTGTATGGATCTGTGTCATCTGAAATAAATGATATTTAATTTAATTTAATTGTTTGCTATATTTATTTTATATTTTCCTTTTACTGTCTGAAATACGGGATAATTTTTTATCCAAGCTCAAACATTCTTATTTTTATTGAAATTTATTTAATAGCTCTTTTGTAAAAACTTTTTTGTTTAAATAAAGATGTATTTATTTATAACTCTGGCGCTTGGAAAACGATATGTTCTTTATCTAGATAGGTATATTGTTTCATGAAACTTTCGTATAAAGCAAACGCAATTACGTACCGTAATGCAGGTGCTCTCAACTTGATCCCAAACCTTAAAATGACTTTCACGATACATTAAACTCCATACAAAGTTTAAATAACGAAAAAATGCGTTCACATCGTCGAGTTGAACCCTGTCATAAAATAACCAACGTAGATAAAGACACACACATGTTGAATTTGATTTTTCATCCCTATATGTAAGGTACTCGTATTCTACAAAAAAGCCTTTTCTTGGACTAATTGTCTCTAAAAGATTATTAATTTATTATTTACTAGCTTCTGCCTGCGGCTTCGCCCTCGTGAATTTCTCTCGGGTACAGTGCTTTTTCCCGGGATGAAAGGTAACTTTTGTCGCTCTCAATACTTCGATTAAGTAGATATAGGGCGTGAAAGCATTACAAACAAACAAACTATTCTCTCTTTATAATATTAGTTGGATTGACTGATGATTCATAGGTAGATATATAAAATGATTGAACACTACGCTTTGCATCAAGCTCGGTCAAACATAGGCAATACTCGCTGCGAATAATAGTCGCGGCGACAATTCGCTGCCTATTTTTCACAAACAGCGAGATCCAAACGAGCGTTTTTGACAGTCTATTGGTGCGCAAAATTCTCAGATAGTTGTCTGTCGTGCCTATTCACATACAGCAAATTATGGCATGTGCGCATTTTCAGTGAGTAACACTGAATATGCTCAATTCAAACCGCGGCCAAATCAACTCGCTGCGATTGAATCTGTTCGCAGCGAATAACCTGTTACTTAAAGCGAATATTATGTAAGACGCAAGTTTTCAAGCATTAGCGGAGAATGCATGAGAATCGCTTTGACACTTGGCTACGGGTGCTGGTAGTGGGGATATAACATTACCACGCGTCAATTAAAGAAAGTGGGTTACGTTTTTCTGAAGTGGTTAAAAATTCTTACATTAATATTATATTAGCGCACTTTACCTGTAGTTTCTTTAGTTTGTGACCTTGTTAAGGAAACGAAAACTCTTCAAAAGCTCTTAACCAGCGCAGAAAACATAAACCAGGCACACGGGCGCGTTTTATGAACTTAACTTGAACTCGATTAAGGCGTTGAAGAAAGTTGCAAGAGCGAAGTTGGTCCGCTTAGGTTGATTGAATCGTACGCAGGTTACCTAATGATATTGTGAACTAAGCCAGTGGTAACCAGCTAAATTAATTGTCTATATACATTATACATGTGGTCCCATTGCCTAAGAAAAAGATTTAGTTGTGGCGCTACAAGGATTGAAACAATTTAATTTACTTGAAAATCTATATATTTTTACCGATTTTTCAGTGTTTTAAACTGATTTTGTGTTTTAATATTAATAAGTTATCGCATTAAAATTCACAGTCTCAAGATAATGATAGATGGCGTTAATATGTCTCAGTATCGGGAGGACTCAGTTAGTACACTAAAATCGGCGCATTTCTTCGTATGGCGGTTGAATATCTGTACTAGTGTAGTATTTTGTAATCTGTGATATATATCTCTACACTCATAAAAAAAGCAGAAGAATTAATTGAATGCTTTAAAACTTTCGACAGACGGATTTAAGAAAACATAATATTTAATGCCCATGTACTCTTTTGCCTTTGTTTTAGAGGTTAACTGGAAGGGATTCCTATTAGGGATAAGTCCACCTTTTGGTGTGTGTTCTTTTTGTATAATAAAGCTTTTACATACATATAATATATATTTTGTTCAGTTAAGATTAATATAACATAAATCACTACATATCAAAGTTATCAATGCCCAGGAGATCTCACAGGTAATCATTTACTATCAATTTAATCAGTCCATAACCATAGAACAGACAGTAATACCATCCTATACGCCAGAGAATACACGTACTAAATTAGTGCACAATTAAATAGCATAACACGAAGCACATAGGCTATTAGTAATGAAGGCTATATAATATATGCTATTAACAATCCGGTATTCACGTCCATGTTCTTGTATGCGAGCGCTGGGCGATTAATTAGGCTTGTCGAAACGTAAGCTATTGCACAATGGATGCCATTCAACTAAATACGAGATGTCCAGACCCGTGAAATTAGAAAAGATAGTCCATATACAGGGTGTGAGTAGACTTAGACTTATAAGGGTCATTCTACTATTGAATTGAATACTAGGGACTATATACTGAAATATTACTATAATAACTGGATTAAATTATGATGTGCGGTATTCTATTTGTTATCTAGAAAAAATTTACAGTTCGGAGATCCTGAAGAAAACAAAGTACTAATTATACAGGTGGTAGAGCTGAAGTGCTTTCCAAAATCTAAATTTACAACTCAAAAATAAAATGCATTAAGTTCAAAGATTTAAAAAAAAATTTGAGATCGCGTGCCATTTGAACTTCTTTCTTAAAGTCCTTATTTTTAGGACAAAATAAATGCCGAGAAACATTTTGAAAGTCGCTAACCCAAAAAATTCTTTTTAATCTTACGCTATCAACAACTCTAATTTATTCAATAATAAAAAAAAAAAACAATGAAATATTCAAAGCTAGCACACAATCAAAATGTCAGAAGTAACATAGCAGACGTTTTAATTTACCTTTTGATGTTCATTCTTTTATCTCAAAGCCGAAATTGTATATTTTCGAAACAGGCGACGTCAAGGGAACGGGATAATATTTTATCTCTAGTCAGCAGTCATCACTTTTTGTTTGAGTTCTAGAGGGTTATTTTTGTATCGAACAAAATAAAGTTACCTTTATAGTTAGTCAGATATTAAAAAAAACAGTTTTATTTGTGAATTCTCAGCAACTGATTGAAAAACAATCAGAAAACTTAAATCTTTCTACCAAACATAGAACGATGCATAAAGCTGTGTTACTCTATGATAGCGACACATCTTCTGTATGGCCATTACATAAACTAGTATTAAAAAAAATACGATAAACAAACAAAACTTTTGCAGTGTTTATAATAATATTGTCCTAGAAACCACATAAATTTAGTTTTAACAAGTAAAACAAAAGAAATAAATAAAATATACTGGATATCCCACTACCTAGAAATAAAGTCGGCAACAGAGCGGTTAATTTTAATATATTTTAGCAAGTCTGACGACGTCTTCCAACGTAAATTCTCTATTTTACGAACTTCAAGTTCGTTCGTTGACCTTTAATCTGCCAGATGTTCCGTCTCTTAGTGACTCTTTTATTGAATGAAAACTTTTAGCGCACCCCTGATTCCATAAAACGGTCCAGTGGCTTCAGCGATACCTAATATAAGTATTGTTATTCAAAGTTTCAAATTTGAATATAGGTATAATATTTATATATCCGAATATGAAACAGTCTTTTGATTCTAAGAAATTTATCTCAAGTATTATAATTTTGCTATTGTCAGAAAATCCTGTATTGATTACTTGTACAAATATTATATCGGTACCAAGAAATAATAATGATTTCAATTTATATACTCAGCAAAACCAACAGAACATATTGAGCTTTGAAGTAATAGGTATCTTTGATGAATTAAGTTTAAGGAGTACATACAGAAATACACAGATTGCGAATTATATAGTATTATTTAAACTATTTTTCTATAATACATTACATAGCCATTCATATCTTTATAATATAAATTAGTGTTTCTGAAATAGTTTTCTGTTGCGTTGTCTGTACAAGAACTATATGTAAAAAAAATAAGTTAAAAAACTATAACCCGACTACGTGGTGTCCAAAAAGGATGAAACAAGGACATAATTGAAATATAAATCCAGAAATGCATAGGTACTTAAATGTTCGTGGTAAAGCCGTGGTCGCACCCACCGTATTAGTGTATACCAACAAAATGTTCGTTTAAAGGTGTTCCTATCATCCATTTACAATGGGTGCGACCACGGCTTTACCATGAACATTTAAGTACCTATGCATTTCTGAATTTATATCTCAATTATGTCCTTGTTTCATACTTTTTAGACACCACGTAGTCGGGTTATAGTTTTTTTAACTTATTTTTTATTTAATACTTTTCCGTTTCCCGAATGGAAATGACTGGACCGAGTGAAATGTACCACTTTACGAATGCATTTTAAACAATATTTTAACTTAAACAATATGAGTTATATACATATTTGTAATATAAAACAAGACCTTTCTTTTCATATCAAACACGTGATACCAATCTCAGTTTAATTTTTTTTGAGGTTAGGATCTGAGGTTAAACTTCTGTCAGTTAAAAGTTTGATACAAATTATATGTATAGCCTATGTTACCCGCGCTATTTTTACGAATCTTTTGACACCTCATTCATTAAAATCGGTCCCGTAGCTTAGGCGCTACGGTGGTACATACATACATACATAGAATGTCAAAATCATTACCCTTCCTTTTGGCTTCGCCATAGTCGGGTAAAAAAAGTACACGTACACTATGATTAAGGAATGAACCAAATGCTCAATGCCGTATCTTTCCAACTAACTACAAAATAAGGTGAGGGTCTTCAAGAAGGGTTTAAAAAGATTCATTCAGGGTCGTCTACGCACTCGCTTTACTTTTTGTGTTGCAGATGTCTCATAGACTACGGTCACCGTTTCCCACCAATTGGGCGGTAGGCCTGTTTACCTACTTAACCTGTCCGTGGCCGGTGACCGTTAAAAATGTCAGTGGAAAGTACCAAAAAAGCAGTGGGCGTGATAAAGTTTACACACACTTACTGTGTCGCAATTTATTATGATTAGTCAACATTTACTTCCATGTGCCGTTGACAGATTCTCCACGAGATGTGTTGAGACGTGCAAAATTACATTACGAGCGATGCCGACTGTGACAGTTGCCAGTTAAAATTTCCTGCGATAATCTAACGCAATAAGGGAATTTACATATTGTAATTCCTTTACTTGAGAGTTCGGGATTGACTCGAGATTATGGGTATATGTGAAATAATATTGATTATTCTTTGTACAATTTCCATGTTAATTCTACCAGATTAAAAATATAATTAAAATCTATTCAAGCCTAAGCGACAAACTGGACAGAGGCTGGACATATCCATCTTAATTTTGAGTCTATTGGTAGATATATTGGAAATATTGCATTATCATCTAATGATTCCGTTTCCACCTACACACCCTCCAACATGCTAAACGTGGTCTTTGGTTTTTGTTAACCTGGGCTCTGTCTACCTCGCAAGGGACAAAGACGTGACACTATGTATGTATCATCTGATATACACGTATATTATATGCACAAATGCAGCTCGCTAGAATGCGGAAATGTTAACTTGAGAACAAAATGTCACCGACATCTGAGATAAAAAAAGCTTGTAAAATAGACAGGTATTTTTTCCGTAATACATATTACTGTTCGCATTCCCATTGTAATGCACTTGCACAAATGGAGTTAGGTGTGCGATAGATGTATGTTACGTGATAATGGTACGTGCATTGTCACAATGAATGTGCATAGTGGAAACATGCGCTTTCTATCTCTGCCATCACTAACCTAACTGTAATTTTCTATGATTTCGCATGCAGGTTTAAGTCAAACATTTTACACTCTTTAACTATTTATTCAAAATTAAAGATTACACAATTATTTTGGTCGAAAAAAATTGTAGTTTACTGGACATATCCTCGTTTGAAGCGGTGGACAACTTTCCTAAAGTGTTAATAATAAAGTACTATTTAATAATATTTTTATACAGTAAAAATATACCTATACCTACATATCATCACGCCTGTCTCCCGCAGGGGTAGGCTTAGACTAGAGATTTCCATTGGCTACGATCCTTTACATACCTCACATAAATAATGTTTGTTTTACATTACATTACTTTACATCATTTTTTTAAACACAAACTGCAGACAGTCAACGACCACGCTTGTTTCATTGTACTTTTAATTTAAACTTCACTATGAAATAGTTTCAACTCATCCGGAACGGCACTTCAAATTTTATGATCCGCTGCTGCGATTGTAGTCGCGCTTTTTGCGATACACCTCGTACAGAAATGAAATCAGAATTTTTAGCCCACTTACAAATACTTAGATACAACACGAAACGAAAATAATATATGGAAACAAGTTTACCCTTTTTCGAAAGGGCAATCAAATCGCTGCCCTTTTGAAAAAGGGAGATATTGAGATATTTTAGGAGTACCCAAAATCGGCGAGCGTGTATTACGAGATTGATGAGTGTGGAGGAAGTGAGAGAGGTCTAATGTTCGTAGCGAATGGAAATCTTTAGTCTCTGCCTACCCCTGAGGGAAACATGCGTGATGATACGTATATATGTATAAATGTAACAAGTTACCTATGGCTACGGATTAGAGAACGCTATACTAGCACAATAGCGCATCTGATTGATACAAGATTTTTTAGTTACCGTTCATTTATGTAGTACACATAGTACGCAGTAAATAAAGTTTAAGAAATTGTAGTACAATTTATGTAGATATTAGCAGGTTATCACAGTAATCTTATTGAAAGAGCTTCTCTAGTATTTTATAAATATTTGATGAAAATAAATAATGTTGCGATACGCAAAGGGATCTCTCTTTCGCCTTTGCCAAGCATCCAAGTTCCAAGATCGCCGCCGGTTGTAATTTACAGCTAAGAAGTTGAAAAGAAAGCAAATAAAAGGCTGATATTAAATTAAATTTCAATTGCGCTTCTCAAAGATAAACCTGCAGTCTATGGCGGAGAATAATTCCACGTCACTGACATTCAGTTCAATTGAAATTGATTTATAGATAAAACTCTTTACCAGCTTACTAAGTGCAGATTGTCTGTCCGACTAACTTGAAGATGCGGCGTAACTTTTCAGATTTTTAATTTATTTTAACGCCTAGTTACTTAGTCTTTTATGTTGGTTTACTCGTGGTTGGAAATAACGTTGGTATGGCGGGATACGATGCGAAGTGGAGTGACTGGACATACGGCTAGGTTAGGTTAGGTGGTCGCTGGTAGAAACTGGATTACTATGCCTTCTCAAATGGATTTCTCAATATGAACATGAATGCAGCACCATGGGCAAACCTAGTAACATTAAGTTTTTTTGTCATGCAAAACCACTTTTTAAACCTTATGTCATTAGAATTATTGGATTATTAACATAAATTCATTCAGTCCAATATAACACGGGAGTCAGAGGTTTTCTCAACCACCTTCCGAAACTTAAAATCCACGGATAGTCAGGTATTTAATGTTTGCATTTCTTTAGCCGGTTTAAGTACTTTCTACTTTGAACAAGTTGATTCCATTAGAAAGTTTACTCTCTGAACGCACGATCTTATAGATAGTAAATAAGATGTCTAGACCACTTAATTACTGAGGCAGATCATGACCAGTTAGACAAAATCAACAGTACAAAATGTACGTGTTCTTTATAAATACACAGATGCTCCAAAAACGGTCTTCTGAGAAAAGGACAATTTTGAATTTATATTATCGTGTATAGCAGTAATCCGTTGACGAGGCTTGTTTACGGTCTGGGAGCGTATCGCTTAAGCACAAAATAAATCGGTGACGATGCCAAATTTATAGCAGTTAATATAATTTTATGGTAGGGGAGGCAACGCCGCATAAAAATGTTTGAATTTCATTACCCCTGTACGTGCAATGAACTCACCGTTTCTGCTTATTTTCAGCTCGTGCTTATTAAATTGTATGGGTGCTATTTCGTGTAATTAATGTAATCATGTGTTTTATTTTTGACTAATGAAAACAAATTGTACCTATATTTGATTATTTAGAAATTGATTCACAATTCTGTGTGTGATAGAAAACTGTTTAACCTTAGTTTTAAATATAGAATTATCTATTTTACTATATAGTCAATTAATTCAAGCCTACGATACGGGACACTATACAAGGTTCCACTTAATAAAGTATTTTTCCCATGAAATTTGAATCCGTGATCTTTGACGTAAGTCATTGGAGTTTAGAGGCAGATATGAATATAGATTAATCAAATACGGTATGAACATCTTATGAACATGAACATGTCATATTCTTATTCAAAGTAAATATATCTTGATTTCAACCACATAATTAGCAAACATCAGAACATAATATACATTATATAGGTACAGAAGGCAGTGCTTAGCTATTGTAAAGAGCTAAAGAGGTCACCGTGGATACATTTTGCCGTAGCTAATATGATATGAGACATGTTGGCAAACTGTGACACAAACCAATGAAAGTGTAGGGATAAGTTTATACAGCAAAAGGAAAGTAATTATTTTTTGCTCATTTGAATCATCATCATAATTTCGTGTAGGTGACACGGTCAATCCATACACATTGAAGTCTTAGAGTTCCTCAGAACCGCCTCGCAGCCCCTGACGTGGTTCTTTAACAACTACCAGAATGCAGCCGGGACCAACGGCCTAACGTGACTTCCAAAGCACGGAATCATCTTTATTATCAGACAGTCAGGTTACAAAAAAAAACTAAAGAAAATGCTTCCCGTGCGAATCAAACCCACGTCCCGGGTCACGGAGGCAATCCATAATTTAAATTGATCGTTTCAACTCAGCGTAGGCACCAAAGTACTTTATTTCTTATATCTTAGATACCGCACCTTTCCTATCCTTTTGATACTTAAGTCTATAGTAATGGTTTTGCTACCCAGTTGGTAGCAAAACCGTGACAAGATCTTGTTGTTATTACCACAGAGCCTACGGAATCGGAAATGTAAAGGAAAAATAAATATTAAACAAACTTTATTAACAAGAAAATAATTTCTAAACCAATATTAAGTATTATTCTTAACTCTAACGATGTAATAGTCAAAATTTGAGGAGAGTTTCTTATTTCAAAATAAAGTAGCAAATATAAAAGCTAAATATTCACAAAACATTTGGAATAACTTTTGTGGTTTCGGTACTTTGTATCCATATCGTGTATTTATGCCCCTGGAGGCAGTGACAGGGATGTGTGGAATAGGAGCTCTCGTCTAGGGAGCTCATTATGAAGTGCTAAGATGCGATCGCTGCAACCAGCCACTTACACAAACGATGTTAGCATTATCACAATGCATAGCAATAACAGGTGGGGAAGAAAAGCATTCTTGTCAAAAAATAGTCTTTAATATTATATTTTTATGTGTGAATTCTTTTCTACTTTCTTGTGGTATTGTTGGTGCGACTGTGTGTGTAGGTAAAGTTGTCTGCAGGATTTATTAGTAAACCGCCAACAATACATTGATGTTATTTCCTTTCATACACTGTGTACGTACATACATAAAACTGTTGTTGTATGTACTAAATAAAAATGTTATTGTTCCACAAGTATATAATACTTATATATTGGCGGACTTAATGATTAAAGCATTTTCTACATGTCAACTACTGTAGTAGTACACCTTAGATAGTATACTTTGCAACGTAGCCTACTGTACTACTGATTTGCGTTATTTTTTTAGTTATCTAGAAAAAGCTTCTGATTCTTTGACTCTATTAAGACTGCTCTCATGATATTTTATGGCTAGATACCTATATTATACTTATATATTATAAAGCGTTTCGGAATTTTTTCCCATTATCGTACGTCTTAAATTGCGACCAAAGGTCAATCATTTTGAAGCATAGCAATTGATGTGGTATTTCTATATCTTTCAAGATTAAAATTAGCCAAATTTATAAAGTCTAACTATCATCAATTAAATTTTATAGATATAGATCAAACAATCAAGAAGAGTTCACATTCTGTTCCCTGGCATTTATCTCTGTGGCTGTACGCCATTCGTACGGCACCACAAAACGGCAACCGCTCAGGGTAGAATCGTATCTCGAGGTGGCTTTCTTAGACAAAAACAAATGGAAGTATTACGGAAGACAATCTACATTTAAATGGATCTTTTTCCTCAATTCGTGCGGAGTTTGGTGATAGGTATCGCTGGCTCCGATTTATTTCGGGAATTTACATTTAGCGCCGCAGCAGCAATGCATTGTAAAGTGGTCGATGTATTGCACTGGTATTTATAAAGTTGTATATTGATTTAACCGCATTGGTGAATAGTGAAAATTATTTTTTATTGGTTTCTCAATAATATTTATTAAATGCAATGCAATTTTAATTTAAAACATTAGGTATTTTCAATCCTGTTACGAATGTTACGACTAAAAATTAAATATCTACAAAGTACTAAGTTTCAAATTTATAAAGCTCTTTGTATCTCAATAAATCTTAAACAAATTATAGAATAAATATTTGAACATCAGAATTTGTAGATTGGATATTAAATTTATTTGAAGTATAGCAGTGACAAGTACAAATACCCCGAAGCAGTTAAGATAAGTTTAAAGACATTTGACATAGTTGAATTGAGACTCCACCATTCTAATCATGATTTTGTTTTTATATAATTTATTGTAAACTTTTATATTTATCGTTAATTTACAGATAGCTCGTTTTCGGTGTTAATCGTACCAGTGTATCAAAAATTTGTTTCCGTTTGGTAGTTACAGTGTAGAAAGGTCATCATCACTTAAACATTATTCCAATTGAATCCCAAGTCAGTATGGCCACGGAGTCCTGAATCCGTTAAAATGTCTCAGTTTTTCCCCACAGAAGATGACGGGACATTAAAAAGAGAAGACCTATCAACCGGCTGACAACAACAGATTACTTTTCTTGGTACTCGTAATACTGTTATTTGTGGAATTTGCCAGCAGTCGGACAGAATTAAAAGTACATGAAGACCTTGGTATAAATATTTCTCTTAAAAAACTATACCTTACCTATACCATAAAAAACATACACCAAAAAAGAGTAACATACAGTATAATATTATTGCTTCTGTGTCCCTTGTAATTATGTTGAAATCGTATTCTAAAGGTATAATAAAAAGGCTATAGAATTGTACATTTCTTAAATACAGTTTATTACTTACTAAACCGAACCTATTTTGAATCCGAACAAGTTTCCTTTGGACCAAAATAGACTTGCTTCTAGAGGGGCATGTAATCTCATCTCTTGGTTACGATACGTAGCGAGCTATTTTGCGACAGTTGACCTTTTATTGATCGAAGAAAATCTTATATTTCGAGGGCAATTTGTATAAGGATATTACAAAATAGTTTTTGTTTTATAATGTTTTAGTCTTTGAAATCTGTTAAGTTAAGGAACGTTTATTTTTGCCAAATACGATTATGTTTACTGATCTATAATTTAAATCTAGTGCTACAGTGTCACGGTACTGTAGGACTTGAAATGCTTATTAGTGGGTTACAAATGTATGACAATTTTAGAAAATTCATTAATTTTCACCGGAAAACAATAAAAATTTCGGGTTTTAAACAAATATATACGAGTACGTTGATGAGTAAATAGGCTTTCCATGTGCACTGTGTGGAAATCCGTATGTACCTACTTCCTACCCATTAATATTGATTTATTATTGAATTTTATGTTTTTTTTTGTTTTAAAGTTGTGACGTCTTCCAAACGCGACTACTATACGAGACATAATAACGAATGCTTAACAGGAAATCAAACATTAGTAAGTAAATGAACTCGTATGGAGAGACAATTTTCAATGTTATTTGGGGACGATAAGTGCTATCAGTAATAATATTTATTAATCTAATTTGGATTACACCTGAATAACAGTATATAATAAATGTATTTTGATTTGATTACGATGGTCAGACGGCAGTCGCTCCATTGCAATAACAAGTACCGCCAAATAGCGTATCTTAACCTAATGTAAGATGCAACTGGAAAAAACTTGCGGGTTATGAATAAATGAATATTTGATTTAACTTTTGAACCAAAAAAGAGTCTTGATATGAATGTATTTATTATCAGATGAAGTATCTGCCTTCTGCTGAACATTTTGTCTCTCTGTCTCTCTTTGTTAACAGTGAAGGTGTAAAGGTAAAGTTATATATTTCTTTGTTGCCCACTGTACACCGAATTGTACTTATATGTCGCAAAAAAAAAAAACTCAGTTGTTTAATGCATGTTGACGAGTTATAGTCATTTGCATTCATATCGCTTGGGCTTGGAGGTAAATGAACCCTCCACAATCTATGATGTGAGTTTTTTGAACCCTTGTCTTCTAACATAGTTTTTCACGACCACCAGTTAGCAGCCGGGACCAATTATTTCATAATGATGAAATCTTTCAGGCAAACGTAGTATTACCTACTATGATGAAATCTTTCAGGCAAACGTAGTATTACCTACTACGTTTGCCTGAAAGATTTCATCATTATGAAATAATTGGTCCCGGCTGCTAACTGGTGGTCGTGAAAAACTATGTTAGAAGACAAGGGTTCAAAAACTCACATCATAGATTGTGGAGGGTTCATTTACCTCCAAGCCCAAGCGATATGAATGCAAATGACTATAACTACTTCAATGTAGATTGTAGAGCGATATAGGAGTAGAGGAAGACCAAAAAAGGGATGGATGGATTGTGTGAGGGAGGATATGACCAGGAAATGGCTGGAAATAGATCTAAATAGCCTTCCATTTCAAGTTCCTTAACTTACATACTGTGCCGATGCCACATAGAAAAGTGGGATAAGAAAGAAGAAGAAGACCCCTAGTATGAGGTTTTATATATGCAAACGCTAGCGAATGCGTTAGGGTTTTGTACAGAATTTCTTAGTTGTAATTGTTTTTTAGTTCCGTCAGAGTTTTGTCATACAAAAACGCTAACGCAGTTGCTAGCGTCTGCGTTTATTAATCCCGTTCCGAATAACCCTGACACCAGGGGTGCATGGTCAATTGACCATGACACTTACACGAAATGAATGAATGAATTAATCCCATACTAGGGGCACAGGAATAACACAGCTGAAACTGAAATATGACTTCATATATCCAGTATATACACCTACAAATTCGAGGACACATCCTGCTCATCCGCAGCGTCTCAGCTCATGACGGATCGCTCAAGGAAACGGAGAGGCCATTATCTGCACAGTTAATGCCTTTTGTCGAGCTCCATTCACACCGGAATAATTAATAACGTGATTGTGCCACTGGCAACCTCGACCATCGCTTCTATATTGCGCCTTTTGATTTCTTAAGCGACTATTTAACTGGATAATTGCTTAAGATAATTGCTGTTTGTAAATAATAACACGATTGGTGGAAGACTATATTTCCCTAATATGCCATAATTGAACACCATATGTCTGAGTCGTGAAATGGAGTTTCTATGCTTGGGTTTTTAAAGACACGATTTCGCTAGAATAAATGACTGTCGATGGAGTGAAAAGCGAGTCTCATCTCATGCTGCCTAAAGCTAATAATGTTTTCTCTGTCATCTGCGTGCTTTTCCAGTTGCATTTTTAGTTGATCGATGCGGAGTCCAGTGTTTGTTTTCATGCTTTAGGTCCGGCTGTAGTAGGGTAAAACCCAAAAAGTACTGGCTTGACGTTGCTTTGTTGGATATGCGTAAAAATGATCTCACACTCAAGGAAGTCTATGATCGTTAGAAGTAGAGAATGAGCTCTAAAGCCACTGAAGATGCAACCGGTAAATTTTAAAGATGATAGAGAGATTGGGACAGCGATGAAAAACCAGTAAAAAGCCATCAACAAGCTGGTCAGACGAAATTGTTTGCATGAGGGGAAATCATTTATGGCAGCGGCACAGGAATCTAATACAAAAAATAATCATACTAAAGATTTGTATTGTATTTGTATTCATCACATTCGCCTAACAGTAGGCTACAGTAGGACTGTAATAGGTGCTAAAGACCATCGAGGTGGAGAAGAGAGGTCTCAAAGTTATATGGAGGACAAATTCGGTTGTATGTAGATATATGTAAAAATAGAGAAGGTTGTTAGTCTTGTAGCACCAAAAGAATGGAATTTAAATACCTAGTGGTAATTAAGATGTAATGCATAAATGTATTTATGAATACGACAGTAAAATTATACAGATTTTCATCAAAATACACATTTGAAAATTTTAATGTTATTTCTGGCGGTCAGCGGTGACGATCTTTGTAGCATCTGCTACAGGGCTACGGACGGGTGCTACGTCGTAGCCGTAACCCTTATCAAACAGACCTGTCCCTCGTGGACCATGACAGGTCTCCTAAGGAAATTTATTTATTTTTTTAGAAAATGATTTATGAATAAATGATTTAGGGATGTGTTTCTGTAATAATCCAAAATCATATTTTTGGTTTAAGGGAAAACTAAAGTTGGATAAAGCTTCACTTTTTTTTAATTTAGTTTAATTTTTAAAGAAATATTTAATTTTTCTGAATCTTAGTAGTCGACATTAATCCTATTTAGATTTGTTGTATAATTTAAATTTAAATCCAATTTAAACAAAAAAATTAGCTAGCACGTTACATCAAAAACTTTATTATAATTTTTATTGAGCGTCAACTGTGATTATCACCATACATTGTTTTACTGGTAAATAAACACGTCTCGTATTATATCGTATCATGAAGAGATAAAACTAAGAAAGAAAAGAAATTCCTTATTAAGTTTAGTCAGAAACAGCATGCTCACGTATTGCACATCCGTAACTTTCTCCTAATCGCGCAAAAAAATAAATGTATCTCAAATTGCACATGGCAAATAGCGTATTTCAGGACTGCAGCAAACGAAGGACTGTAAACAACTTAATGTGAATTTGCAAAAGAAATTCTCCGAATGAAATTATGAACGATCTAATTCCATTCGTTGAACGTCCGAACAAAATTACGGGGACGAAATAAAATAACGGCGATTTAACAAGTCTTTGCACTTCGCTGGATAAATACGGCGGAACTGTGTGTTGGAATGTTTTCGAATCTGTATTGTAAATACTGTCCCCCATAATCATTATTTGAACGCAGAATGGGTGCAGTTCCATAGCTGCAACAATATGTGTACCGAATGTATGCTGTAAGCAGCTGTATTGATTCAGCACCAAGAACATTTTAAACCAGAGTTGAAGTAAGATTAAAAAAGGACTTTTTCAATATATAAAAAAAACCATTATGTTTCGGTTTATCAATTGGGTTCATTATATTTAAATATACTTGAGATTGTAATAAATACTGTAACAAGAAATTTCTTGAAATAAATATTAATAAATTAGTTTTTATCGATATTTTTAAAACAAAAACTTAAATTAATAATTTACACAATTATAAATCTCAAACTAATTTAACAAAAAGAAAACCTAGACCTCTCGCTACTAAATACAAAATTTAACATTTATTAAGGTAAGTGCTGTTATAGCTAACTGAAAATACAGTTTCAATGATTAGACACGGATAGATAATGAGGTATATAACGAGGTACGACAAGAACAAAATGTATGGGATTGACATAAAATTAACCACGTCATTTAGCGCAGCTTATGTCAATCCCATACATTTGGTTCTTGTCGACATTCGTTAGCGTTTTGAAATTGTCACTTTGGCGACGGGTGCTGATTATACATTGGAATGGTACCTTAATCATTATTTGAACGTAGAATTAACATTGGAGGCCAGTGAGAGAGCCCATGCCGATAATTCGATTTGTACGGGCGTCACGCGTAGTAAATAAATATACATACGCCTCTCATTAGCTCTAAAGGGAAACTAAAATATAGCAGTACTTCTTCTTTTCGAGTTAAAAGGCCATGAACATTATGATGAGAACTATAAAGAGTATTGTTCGATGGTTAGTGGCCAGTGGTTTTCCTTGTTTATTTTATATAAATCCATCAAAGAATGATGTAAGAGAGATGCATACTTAGATAAAGAAAAGAAAACTAACTGTCCTTATTAACCTGGCTTTAAATTTTATTACCTACGAAATTTCAAATCGTGAATTCCAAACTCCTTCGTAAAATTTTCGCTGATTAAAAATGCAGAAGTTGCATAATTCACGAACGAACGTCTAGTCAACTCGTAATTATGTCGCAAATGCAAATTAGGATCAATGTTGGCGGAAGGGCTGTTGACTAATGACGCCAAAATTACGTGCTGTCAAATAATTTGATAGAAAATGCCTCGGCGACTTCAGCTGAGTCCATAACGTCAGGTAAGGGTCGTCAGAATTTATTATCGCATTTTTTCCACGTTATTCCTATCCACCCTAAGGTTGGCTGGAAGAAATTGCATCAGCGATAAGTCCGCCTTTGTACACATTGTTTGTATTTGTATTCAACATGTATAATTTGTATGATAATGGTACAATAAAGAGTATATCTATCTATCTATCTATCTATGTGGTAAAGATTTATATAGTAAGTACGTCGTGGACTTAGATCGTTGACTCTTAATATAGCGTGGACTGATGTAATGTACACGGGTTCAATTGCTTTCCGTATTATATCTCGTTGAAGCCTTGATGGTCAGAGCTTCAGACACGAATGATCTTTTTTCAGTGGCTCTTCGCTCTCTTACCAACATCTTCTGTAATGTTGCTTTTGAAAAATCAGTATTTTATTTCTGCAAATCGAATGTTTATTTAACTATACAATTATGAGCTTGCTAAAAAATTTTTTTTTTCCAAAAATCATCTACAAATTTGCTTATATTATTAAGGCAAAAACGCAGTGCAATTCTAAAAAATGTTGCAATATCATTGCATAATTTGCAATTCATTATTATAAGTATCGCAAGTTACCTACCATTATATCTTGCTTGATCAATATAAATTATAGAATATAAATCACTTGGGGTGTTAATGAAATATGGTGAAAGAGATTTATGTTAATCATCGTACCGACTACGTAAGGGGATAGAAATACTAGTCATTCTGTTTTTTGTAGTCTCCTTATCTATACTGTACAAGCTGTTGCCCGCAAAGTTAATACTTCATAGAAGGAAAAAACATTACAGTTTTGAAGTAGAGATCCTCGGGCTCTGTAATTTAATTGCACAAAGCCAAAAAAGCACCGTAATCAATTTATAATAGTCATCGCGCATCAGTTACTCTAGCTACTAAAGAAGAAATATCTAAGCGTTAATGTACATTTTCATTTATATCATATGGGTTAATGGGTGTTAGAGTTTTTCAAAACCATATAAATAGCAAATAAAGTCGTTAAGAGTTTTCTCCTTTTTTGAAACAAAATTTATTTATTGGTTCGAGGTTTCAAGATATTTGTTTTCCTTTCAAAGAATTGAGTGTAATGCCGTCATTGTTTCCGCATTGGGGAATGAGTGCAGCGAACTTTGTTTCCGAGTTATTGTGAAATATTTACGGCAAAGGTAACATTTCTTGATAAATTCCTACCTTTGAACCGTTTTACTTCTTTCCTTGCTTGTAACAGAAAAATAAAGTGTAATATTTCGTATTTTACTACCGTTTGCCTTGCCCTTCGATTCCGAGGGAATTTCTGGAAGTAGTTACTAGCTGTGCATGTCTATTAACTATGTTTTTACTAGACAAATTTAAACTTCTTACATCAAGTAGTATATGATAGAGTTGTTGATAAACAGCATATTTTAACAGCATTAAGTTGATATGATATACTAAGCGCCCGAAACTTTCAAAGAATAAATACCATGGTGACCAAAGAATGACGAAATATCGTGCGCACCAGCTGCCATTTTCTAAATCTAAGTTGTGACTAGAAACCTTAGGCGATATCGTCACGAGCTCAACGATAAGACTACACAAGATGCATCGTAATTCAAAATTGAAAAGCATTCTAAAGCAGCGAATTCATTGGCATATTTTAAAATAAATTAGTACCTTTACATATTTTTTCTGCATGTGTTTAATTAAAATTTAGCAACTTCATATTAGGTATGTAATTAGATTCATAACCGAATATAAACACATATATAACATACATAAGGGAAGTAATACATTCATTTCTCCCGCGTTATGCATAATCTTTAAAAGCCTTTGCATATGTATAAAAGCACGCTTGGTTTGAGATTCGGGGCTGTGGCACCCCTGCAGCTGTAGGGTTACCTGCGAATAGGTCTGATCCAATTTTATCCAGGATTTATTTCCAATAAGCAGAATTCTGGCGGAATATTCGAAGGTTTAGGAGATCAAATTCCAGTGAACAGTGTAAGGCGTCAACTACACGAGATTGCGAAACTTTGTCGAGATTTGGTGTGTCACAGACAATAATGTTGCATGTAGGTATGTGAACTTGTAGTTGGTATAGCCTGGTTTTTCAGCACAGAAATTTTATAAACATAAGTACCGGTGATATTATATCTACTTATTTAGCTCATATATATCACATTGTTATACGGATATATAGATTAAATCAAATTTATCTGTGACATATGATTAATCTATCACAGTTTTCGGTTTTACAATCTGAGGTATGGAAAATATTAGGTACTGTATGCGAAATGATTTGTGACATTTAATAATTTTCTTATATTTTACAATGTTATAAATAATTAAACACAAGTTAGTATTAACAAAGAAAAAAAATACTTGTCAGTATTTCGAAAAATCTAAAGAACACATTTTTAGAACAAATCTTTTAAGAATAACCCGTCCATCATTTCAATGTGTGTTTATTGAAATGTTAATTAATTGTATCATAAATTTAAATATACAGAATGAAACGAAATAGATCTCATTGAAAATACTATGTTAATTAAAGTTGGGGCGTAAGTAATTAAGTTCGAATTGCAATGGGAGTTTTTGCGGTAGCGAAAGAAAAATGTAATTAATAGTTTCAGTTCCTAGTCGAAGTATTATGAAGTTGAGAACTCTATTAAAGATTACATCCAAGAGTTGGCCACGTCTCTGACCGGGCGCCCATCACTATTTCGTATTTTTTATACATTTATTTGCATATCAGTAATATTTTCAGCGTGAAGTTTTCTGACTGTTTAAACCTAACTATTTTCTCTATTTAAACTATTTTTAAAAAAGGTAGCCTTTCGAAGAAGTAAACATAATTAAATGTTATACAGCCGTGCTTTTTCCTGTATGTAGGTATACTTTAAGGCTTTGATTTCGTGGGTAATTTTGGGAAGAAAATAGTTTCGAAGTTATTGTAAGTCATATTTTACCAGTTAAAAATTTTGTTATTTTTTTTTCAGGATTACTTATACAATAAAGTCCGTAAACTTTTATCTTTTAGCCATGGTGGCTTCATGAAGATACTCCTTTATGAAATTAAAACGACATCATTGAAACGTCCAGTCAAGTAAGCTACTTTAGCTAAGCAGTTAAAAGCATAATTTACTACTTATATTAATGATGGACCAGTAGATGATCTAAATGAATTGGACAGAAAATATTTTAAGAATTAATCTAATTCTAAGTACCTAATACTATGATATATACATTGTCTCTAAGTTTTTCTTTTATATATTGAATTCAGAAACATAATATTAATTACCCACATGCAATCTACCTTCAATAATAAACTTAATTAATACGAAAGATAATAGGAGTCTGCTCTATAGTAGAGCTAAGGAGGCTGTATTAAAGTTTGATTAGCGTTTCATAGTCGGCGCGAGAGCGTCGTTAAGTTTACTGCGGCCACAAATCGCTCGCTCATGGCTCTAGCAGACCCGCCGTGGAAATAAAACTTCTATATACATCTTCCTGTCAAATTAATGTACTGAAATAAAGATAAAGATAGCTAACTAGTTGAGTTTAGAAGTTTATGGAGTAACACTGGCCAGTAAGAGCATAGATGTGTAAAAAATGTTTTTATATCTGTGTAGTGAAGCGAAGCGCGAAAACACTGGCCATTAACTTAAATGCATAGAGGCATAGAGGTAGAAAAAATAACGATAATTAAAATAAAATACTTAATGGAAAAAGAAATTGCTTTAGCGATAAGCCTTTCTTTTGTGTTGGCCTTTGATTGAATTTGTATCAAAATATTTTAAGGAGCATTAAATAGTATATCTATCGATCTGTTAGGCATGCTTCACGCATGATGACTGATGAAACGTTAATTCACTATCACAAAGTCATGTGTGAATGTCCTGTGTGATACATCATCACATCCCTTAATTCTTAGGATATGAGATAAACAAAAAATATTTAGAAGTACTCTACCGCCCTAATTTCAACATTTGGTTCTTATTTTGTTTCACCATAAAGAAAGCGATAAGGAGAATGAATGTTCTTATATAATGCTCGAGACTGGCAGATCATAACACATACAATATTCAGAAGGCGTTGTCGGCAAATAAAGGATCATTTCCAACACTCCAGAAGCGAGAACCTACTGATGGGAAAGGGATTCGGGAAATAATTAATGGTTGTGCAATGTGAACACTGAGAACAGATGAATATGCCTTTGTGTTCCGATTATGTTTCGCGGTTATGAAAGGCACGCACTTGAGGTCAATGTTCTGTCGCGATGTGAGTTTTGTTTTATTACAATTTTTATTATTATTGTTTCTTAATTTATTTTTTTATTAAAATAGCGAATAGTTGAACTGTTAGACAATTAATCAGATTTAAACTGTGTGCGTTTTTAATGTGTTTTACAAATGAACATTAATAAGTAATACTTATTCGTACTATATGAGTATGAAGTTTTGATTAAAATAAATAATAAAGTTAAAAGTATATAAGCAAAAATATGAAGTTATTTAAGTGCTGCCAACCAGTTATAAGGTAGTATCGACCCAAGCCCGAGCTGTTGAACATTTTTCACTGCGCCACAAAAATACCGTCCATCCAATTTATTTAAAAATCTCATCATTTTGAGTTTAGATTACACTCGGAATATCTTGCTCTTTTTGGCAAAATCCACAGTACCGTATTGAAGAGTTAATTAGTTGAAACAAAAAGCACGAAATAGGTTTTACGCCCTCTGGCATTTCTACGTCTCTACATATTCCAGCTTCCAGCTACTTTATGTTCACACATAGATACTTATATATAATTCCAACGTGATTTATCGGGGAACATTTTTTTAGGATTTTCAGTTAAGCGTTACGGCAGATTGTTACCGTACTTTATAAATTATTAAAAAAACTTGTTTGTATTCTGTACAACCAAAAATCCAAATCAAACTTAGAGTATTGGACAGCCGGTCATAAGTACTGTGGGTCTAAAAATGCCACTTTGAGCAATACATCGAATCGGATTCATAATTCGAATTCCTTAGCAATTCCTATTTCTTACAATTTTTTTGAAGAGGAATTGCAAAGTTTAGTTGACCATTTTACAAAAAATAGAGAAATTGCTACAGAATTGCTAAGGAATTCGTAATTTACGATTACGATTAACGTAGAATTGCTCAAAGTGGCGTTTTTAGACCCCCTGCTTGTACTTGAGTGTGTGTATTTTTTGTTTGTGTTGGATAATTTTGACGAAGTAACAGTGTTATTATCACTAATTGTGCGTGTTTCATCATCCCGCGCGCAGACTTTTTCACGTAGAAATAAGTGCGCGTGCCGACCGTTCCTTTGAAAACAACCCATTCTTCAATTTTTGTTTCTAAACAACAAATAGAAAGGACATAAAATAAAAACAGCCCACTCGTAATGCGCCACAATGAGTGTTATATTGAACATTAGTACCGCGTAACGACAAGGATTGTCTAGTCGGGGTAAAGTCTGTTTCTTAAGATATCGCCACTTAGACCAGAAGCTCTCGATAAAATGGAGTGTGCAAATATGTACTCTATATCGATGTTATGCTAGTACTATTCTATGCCAATAGTAGTGTCCTTTATTCGAGCGTATTTCCCAGTTGCAACTTCAGCTTATGCCTGAGAGCCTAGGGTACGCTATTTATCAAATTAACGTATACACTTAATTAAACATAAGCGATAAGGGAGTAAAGTAAGGAGGTGGTTAGGAGTTACAAAAAGCAAAGTTAAAAAATAATTAAAGTCCTTTGCCAAGCACTTACATTATTATATCCGAAATGATAACTATCAATAATATAATATAATATCAATATATCAATAATATATAACATAATAAACTGTCAATATAGTTGGTATTTATTTCAAGGGTTGTCAAGGTACTAATTTCAATTCTTAATAACACGTACATAGATTTAACTAGCCCTAACATCTTAATGCGACAGCCAATAACGGTTTTGGTGAGTTATCCTAAAAGTATAACTCTATTTGTATCTAACCTTCCTAAACTTGGAAAACGACTTATTAATTTAATGCGGTATCGTTTTCGAGGGGAGCAAAATATTCCGATCTGTTTATTCAATTCGCAAAGATAATTGCGTTAAATCTAACTTGTTGTACAATTCCGGTTATTGTTATATTCCGGATACAATTGATTTGCTTCGAATGGGATTTAGAAAATAAATTACTTGTTTGTTTTGTAAATATCTATATTATAAACAACTGAACTTTCTGATAGCTTTATCAAATAGCAGACAGAAACTTGTGTCGTTCAATCCCAGGCCACGTTTCGCTCTACCATGTGAATAGTCAAGAATTTAGATGTTTTGAGTCACTCGTGACATCATAGCAAGTTGACAATCATTTGTTAGTAATTAATAATCACACTACTAACAAAAGTTAACAAGAACATTTATTTTCACACATAATATTCCAATCCATTATACATCAATCTCGGGCATGAGTCGAGACGACGCACCACACTATGATCAAGGCGAGCGTTTCTTCCACATCATTTGCCACATGCTTCTGGATAAGAAACAACCGTGTACCACAAATTGTATAATAGTTACTTCATATAAGTCACGTAACGCGAATGCTCTCGGTTCACTGGATGTACAGCACCAATTTGTGCCAACCCTGCGTTTTCTTATCGACATTACCTAATTCTACGTTTATGCGGTGTATTAACTTCGTTTAATGCTTGAGCCGTTCTCTTTCTTTATTGTAACAAAAAATATTTCTTCTGTTATGTAGGAAGATAGGTAATGTATTTTTGATTTATTTACGAGTAATAGATTGAGGCGTTACTTTGCGGAAGTCAAAGTTACAAGTATGTTACCAAATTACTTTGCGTGTTTCCGCCAATTATTTCATGTAATCTACTTTTCTTCATTTTAACTTTTGTTTTACAGCAAGATATTGGATGGAAGAATAAAGCAAATGAAAATAATAAAAAAAAATATTTGCCCTCTGTTATACCGGGATTTGAAGTAACAACTTCATTAAGATCAACCGAAAATATTAGATGTATATTTTTTAAATAGATATTGTGACATCGGTGAGTGTCTTATAATAGGTATTCAGTATATTTGTTATTTATCAAACTTACTATTTGCACCATCAGATACTTAAGCAAATTAAGTTTAAATGGATAAAACCGCGAACAATAGTTAGCATACATGTATTAAAAATATAAATAGGTATGTTTAAAATTAAAGAAATTTTAAAAAAGCTTCTTGAAAATAAAAACAATTTTCATTTATGATATTCAACTCAATTTTGTTTTGCACAAAATGCCAAATCAGTTCAAAAATTCCATGTATGTAAAGTTAATTATAATTTTATAATTACGAACAAACAGCTCGGTGAAATGTAATTAACGAAAACAAATGTAGAACCTAATTATTTTCGTTGGTTTGTTCGACACCGTGGAATTCCATTGATGAAATGATTTTGTTTAAATTAAATAAACTTGTATGGCATAATTTTGTATAGAGTTTTGTGTACGTGGTAATTTTTATCAAATAATAACAAATAGATTAGTAAACACTAAGTTAATTGAAGTATGAAGTCAAATATAATTTAATATAAAAAGTCAAATAGTTATTGTGGTTATTTATACCTTCAGTCGCTTTAACTACAATTTTAAACTATAATTTTAATTGTCTCATTTTATCCAGACAGTGATGTAAGGAAAAAATATGTTCTAGATTTTTTTTACGACAATATTAATATGATTCCCAATCTACAAGCTAAAACGAGAAACCGTTGTAGAAGGGGAATCTTAGAATGCTACAAGCGCAAATATGCAGATACGTCTTAGCGTAAAAATGTTTCGTCGCCATAGAGCAGAGCGAAGCATAAATAATTCCTTTCGGTGTCACGGTAAAAAGGCGTAGCAATCGTTAGCTGTTCACATCAGTTCCGCATCATTTGACGCGCTTCGAGTAGGGTTGACGTCTTCTAAAAGGCGTAACAAGAAAACGGGTTAAACACGCAGAAAAATCCTGAGTTCATAAGTTTTCGAACATCTTTTTGTAGGGTAATAATTTATGGTTGTTCTATAGTTTTCTTAATTGTATGCGGTATCCTCTATTTTAAATGTAATATTGTTATAGATTCGGCCACAGATAACCTTATATTAAAAGTTTGTCAAAGCTGTATAAGGAAACTTCATAAGCACGAGTATGTGTAGTTTCGTTACTTAGCTTTTCAATATATTGAGACTTATTATATGTTGTGACTTATATATGTGATTTATATATGTTAAATAATTAGTTAATAATCGTTTTATAATGATTGGTATGCCTGGTAATATTTCATTTAGTTTATTTCCATAGGTTTTTGTATGTTAGATTCTGTATACTAAATGATCGTAATTTTTTTTTTATCTGACAACGATAACAATAAAAAAATAGGATGTATGTGAAATATGACTCATTTAACGTTTTCAAAGCAAGAATAAAATTATATTTCATATCCGTAGCTTGGAATCAGTAACACGATCGGAAAATATTGTCATTAATTCTGTTTCTTCGCTAAAGCCCAATGCATAATTTGTTTATTTTTTACTGGTAACCCTGCAATAAAGCCACGTTTACACATGCCACTCCAGCGGATAGAGCAAGCGAGCGTTTGTCACAGAAGGTCGTTAGTTCCCCGTGCCGAGTCGCGGGTTATTCGAAAGAAAATTCTGCTGACTACGGTTGGCCGGGCTTTTATCTCAACTCACAACTGGCTCGTTATGAGTCGAAGTTGACCCTTTTAACGCACGCTATTCACAACAGAACTCAGAATTAAATGAATTTATGCATTTTGCAATTAACACCAGAGAACCGATGGCGAAATTCCATGATTGTTGTCGTTATTACGACGTTTGGCTGGTTTTAATCAAGTCATATCTTACTTACTGAGATAACCAATGACACAAGGTGAAATCTGAATAACCAAACATTAATTACTTAAAAGCTTAATATGTGCAGAGCAACCAAAACCTATTAAGGTTTCGTAGATCCAATTGAATAACCTTATAAAATATTTTGTGTAACCCTCTCTAAATCAAAATGTGTGTATTATGTAGGTATAAAAAAGTATGTATGTGATGCAAAAAGTATAATTATACCAAGAGAACCAAATTCATACGAAGTACTCCGTATAGATGCCGAGTAAACAAATATTTAATCATTATCATTTCCCTATAATATATTATGTCTAATTCCATATTAAACATCTACTTCTACTACCGTCTTACACATACTAGATATATGGATGAAGATATAAAAAAAAACTTTTTAACACTTTCCTAACATCCCTTATTCAAACCGTCAATAAGTTATTTGAATCGTCCTCAATCAGTTATACATTATCAAAATTTGACACTTGTACGTACGATAGAAGTAAGGAAGTGGAATATATTAGCTATATTTTAGTTCCTTAGATAATATTCTCAACCAATGCGAGCATAAACATGAAATACGCTGACGCGTCATTTTACATCACTGATAACGTGAGCTGAGCATGTTAGCTTTACTCATGGTATCTATAAAGGGAAGGTACCACAGGAAGATCTGTGAATTCTTATCTTTATAAAACAATCTAAATTCTGTCATGCGTTTACGTAGAGCAGTGAGGTGTTTACTGTAAAGTGGGTTTTACAAATTTGTGTGGTGATTTTTTTTCATGTTGACAGGGCAATTTAAAAGTTAATGTAGACAATGATTTTGCCTTGTTTTTACATAAAATCGTACATTTAACACACAAATTTAAGTGGAAAAGCGTTATTATATGACGTGCAAGTTTATATAAAATTTGAACACACATATTTCGACAAATCTAACTCACTCCAGGTTGTCAAAATCAAAAGTCACGGCGTTTCATGGGCTTGTACGAAATAAATTTGAATTGTAAGTTTACAAACTACATCTTTTGAATTGTTATTTATATATTTTAGGTCGATTATAACAAATTATTCTTTGTCCCAAAATGTTAAAATTTGGGACTGTATATACTTAGTCTATTAAGTTTTCCAAGTCCAAATTCAACTAAAAATCAATACCAAATCATTCGTATTCAAGTATCGTTCCCAATTGAATAAACATTACCATAAATACAGAAAGACACAAACTATAACTATCAGATTATTCGAGTCCTTATCTATTACTAATCAGAGGAAGTTATCGCTAAGCTTACTGAAACGGCTTCGCGTCCCCAGCGCGACGCAAACAAATAGCTCTCACGCAAATTGAATACAAGATATAAATCTAGCATTCTCCTAATAACATGCGGTGGATTTCTCAGCGGGCCGTTTTATTTCAGAGCCACAAAGCCTTCGACCCAGTAAATCCGGCCATATCTGGGTGAATGCGACAGAGTGCCACTGGCGTTCGTTTCGGGACGCACTTTAAATTTTCCGACTGCGAAAGAACGGATATCGTCGAAATTTAAAATGCCATAGCTCCCAGTGGAACAAAAGTGCGGGACGCGCCATAGTCGACGAAACGGGACTGGCACGTGAGGGGGACGGTAAGACGTCGAGCACAAAATAACGACAGGATAAGTATTTCATAATGCTATTATTTTCAATAAATTTTCGCTAGACTTGCATTTACGTTTAAATAAAACGCGTATTACCATACGTCATATTTCTATCATATTTCAAAAATATTAGCACTCTATGTTTCTTTTATTTCTTCAATATAACATATAAGAGATTCTGCTGCGATTCCGTATTTTAAATCACGATTCTAAATTTTGTTTAATGTTTCTTGATCTTCATTATTTTATCACTCCTCTGATTTGGCTCACGTTTCCTTTTATTTGACGGTAATGGCTGAAAATCAGTGTATTCAAAATAGCTCAGAGAGAGCAATTTTAACATTTTTGTGTCACTGCGGTAGAATTATATTTTTGCCAGTATTTCTTTATGTGAATGTTGTATGTTATTTGCCTCAGTTATAATAAAGTTTATCTATCTACTTCTAAATTTGGGTATGTGACAATTAATGTTAATCAGTGACATATTTGGATCTATATAATAAATAAATAGAATAAAATAAAAAGCCTTTTATTTCTTGCAATATAGGTAGAAAAATTACAAAACAAAGCCAAAACAAATAAAAAATTAAAACAAAAAACTAAAAAAAATTTTATGAAGTTAAATAGGTTGACAGACACGCTATAAACTATGTACCATTTTTTAGTCTTCCTTAAGTTAATTTAACAAACATGAATGGTTTTATTTACTATTATAGTAATTTTACATTTAATATATATACAGAACTTAGTTAATAATATCTATAATCTAACTATATTTGCAGTTTAGTCTGCAAGAACCCCTCTGCAGGTGAAGGCCTCCTCCCAAGATAACCAGTCCTCTCTGGACTGAGCAGTGTGGATCCAGTTTGTGCCGGCTGTTTTTATGATATCGTCTACCCAACGGGCATAAGGTCTCCCTTTCTTTCTTTTCCCCTGGGGTCCCTTCCAGGTAGTCGCAGCTTTAGTCCATCTTCGGTCTCGAAGACGCGCTACATGTCCAGCCCACTTCCATTTTAGTCTTAGAGCCTGTTCTAGACCGTCTATGGCGTTGGTAATATTTCTTATTCTGGTATGACGAACCTTTTGGAGTTTTCTTATGTTCAACATGCTGCGCTCTATCCCTCGTTGACATGTTCTTATTTTTTGTTTTACCTTAGCAGTGAATTTCCAGGTCTGGCAGGCGTACGTGAGACATGGAAGAAGACAGGAGTTCAGTACTTTCGTTTTAATTTTAGTGGGCATATTACTTTTGAATACTTCTTTTAAACTCCAGTACTTGTTCCATGTAAGCTGAATCCTGCGATCCACTTCTTGCTCGTTGATGTTTCTGCATAAACTTATTTGTTTGCCTAGGTATATGTACTGGTCGGTATATCGAAGTGGTGTTCCATCGACGGATATTTGTATCTTGGTGCTGTTGCTCATTAGCATTGTTTTTGAAAGGTTCATTTCTAAACCGACCTTCCTACTATTCTTATTTAGAGATTCTATCATGTTTTGGAGCTCAGATCCTGTCTCTGATAGGAGCACTAGGTCGTCCGCAAATCGAAGGTGACTAAGATATTTATTTTTAATCTGTATTCCTTTTTCATTCCAATTTAGTCGACATATTACCATTTCGAGAAAAGCTATAAATAGTTTTGGGGACAATGGGTCCCCTTGTCTTACCCCTCTTTTAATAGGGAACCAAGGATTTATATAATAAAACTTAATTGCAAAGCGTGTCATTTCTAGATTTACCTTATTTTATGTCTTCGGGACAGGCAAGCTCTTTGCATAATGCTGCCACTTAGAGCATTCGCCACTCCTCTGCGGTAATAATGCGATATGTGGAATTGATTACGACGTCTGAAGATTACAGCTTTGAATTTGTAAGTCATCTTTGTATGTATTTGTGATGGTGTAAATAATGTTATGGATCAGTAAAAAGCTATCTCTATTTTATTTAGTAAAAAGGTGCACTACAGTTTATAGTAGGTATTTCAAGAGACTTTTTCAAAAAATCCTTCATATGATGGCAGAAATTGCACCAAAATCCACTGCATGGTACAGTACCCCTAGTATGAGGTTTTATAAATGCAGACGCTAGCGACTGTGTTAGCGATTTTGTATGACAAACCTGTATAGCACCTCTGGCGGATAGTATGGTAACTAAGAAATTCCATACAAAATCCTATCGCAGACGCTAGAAATGAAATCTCATACTAGTGGTATAGAAGTTATAGTTTGCCGTGAATCAGATACAGATTTTTATGATATATTTTTTTTAAATGATAACCTCATCTTGTTACTGAGATCAAGATTTGTAGCCTTTTAGAGAATCAGTGGCTTTATATAAATGGTCGCTAAAGAATATTTTCTTTCGAACTTTATACCTTCTATAGTACAAACTAATTTGTTTGTACTATAGAAGGTATAATATAATTATATTCAAGTTTATAGGGTTGAGCTATTTAAATAATGGTTTCCTTAACAAGCAAAATGATTTCAGAGGAATGAGTATCAGAAAATTAAAAATCTGCCCATAGAAACATCGTTATCGAATATATGTTAAAAATAGCAGTAAGTATAGGTTTACCTATGTCGTACTCTTGTCGTACTTAGATTTATTTATGAAGTATTTTAACGTGGATTATATTCAAGACCTATATGTTGTAAGTCGGACTATTATTATTCTATTTCAGAATTCAGTTTGTTAGTCAACATAGAAATATTTGTTTTGCTCGAGGCGTAACGTGGACGAGGCTACTGAGTACAGGATGACTAATTGTACCAGCAGCGGCGAGACTTGGCTCTGCTTGTAGTCTGTTGTTTACAAGATAGTGCAACTAGTTTTATGGTTGAAACTAGTGTATTAAATGATAATTACAGCCACTTCTTCTTCGTAGAGAGGCAAATTTTATTTGTAATGACCAAATGACCAAAATAATTATTACAGCCGCTAAGATTTTTTATCTTTATCCTGCAGAAAATTCCGGCATAAAAATATGTGACGGCATGTATACGTCTCGTCTTTGAGCAATGAAGGTTTGTTTTAGATCCCTGGATCTAAATGTGAAAAAATTTTCAAAAGGTATTAAACCTATAATAACAACATAAAAACAATTTATTTCAAACTTCAATCAAAATAAATCAGTGAAAATAGTCTAGATTAAAATGCGCCTAACGGTACTTAAATATTAAAATGAATAGGTAAATAGCCAAAGAAAAAAATGGCTGACCGATCCCACAGATAAGCCCGATATGGTTTTATTTAAAAGGCTGGTCACAGGCATTCGTTTTCCCGATCTGATTTTCTTGAACATTAGAAAGACAGGGGACAGAGGTAGCATATAGATTTCTCATACATAAAGGCGGTCTCGAGTGGATTGAGCTTAGTCTAGTAAATCTAAGCAATGAATTTGAAGGGCATCCGTATAGCCGTGAGCTATCCGGTATATCTATCTTAGTTCTTACAGGCATAGGTTGGTTGAAAAATAAACGTGATATATAAAGAGAACTTTTTCTTTAACACTTTCGTTGACCCTCGATGATGATATTATTTAAACTGCTAGTGTTGTCTCGTTCAGTGTCAGCGAAATTAGTAATCTTAGCGTGTGCCCGGTTGAATTTTTGTTGTAGTACGCCCCGAGTAGTGCTCATGTATTTTATTGACCACTTCGTAATGTCTTTAATATCATTAGGTAAGGATATTTTTAAGCATGTCAAGAATTATATGATTTCTGCATTTTTTGGCCTTTGATCTTTTATCGAGCTCCAATTAGAGGCTATATGACCAGTGTTGGGATCCTCACAAAACCTGAAAATTTACGTTATACGTGACCGTACCATTTTCAGTTTTTATATCGCGTGACTTGTATTTATTTTACTGTTTGTAGTTATTTTCCTTTTCTATTCCACTTAGTTTCCAGTCCACTATCCTCATTTTATCTCAAAGAGGAAGACAAAAACACATTTCAACTACAGATTGCGTTTGAAAAAAAGATGATAGAAGTTAAAAATAGCGTAAAGTAACAAAATACATAAGCAATGTCCAATAGAGTTGTTTACCAGTAAAAGCAAGTTTAAGTACCTAGTTGTTTTCAAAAATAGCTCTTATATGAGGCAGGCTCACCGACATTACACGATGAAACCAAGTCATCAACTGTAAGCCCGAGGAATGCCCACTAGCCATTCCTTACATCTGAAAGTAAGTATTTTCTCTTACGATAAAAGAGTGTATGGGCGTTTAGAATCACGAATGCTAGATGTGGCAATTTCTCTGGTGATCACAACCGATGGAGAGAGACAATGTAAATTTGATAAAGGCATCTTCTGTTTTTCTCTTACATCCTCAACTTATGCTTTTGAGCTCAGGGAATGCTCTAACACGTCCTAAATAGATATTTAAGACGTGATAAAAGCATTTGAAACAATACTCTATTACCAAATGATAGATTACAGAATATAAAATTAACCAAGCCAACCAATTGGCCTTGGATGTTTTTCTATATCTTTATGTATTTATTATATAAACATAGAATCGTTGAGTTAGTATCCCATACCATAAGTCTCGAACTTACTTTGGGCATAGTATTAAGTATTCTGTGCTTTGGGGCTAACTAAATCTGTGTGTTTCCACATAATCAAAGATTTCCATATTTCATATTTCAATAATTATTAACACATACACGAAAATCAATTCCCCTTTTCTTGCTGTGAAACGTAATGTAAGTAACATTCGCAATATTAAACGCCTCAAAGCGATAGACCATTACAGATATAAGATTGTTCAGATAGTGCACTCCAGTCTCGCCGGCTTTGTTTGCTTCCCGAACTAAGCATTACGTATCGCTATGTCTACGGAATGAATCGCCAGAGGATGTTCACTTCTACTACGGATTTAAAACAGGCACTGACGAATTGCTACATTATCGCTAACTACGTTCGATGTAATCCAGCACGGAACCTAGATGCTAGGATAAGCACTGAAAAATAACTCAATAACATTACCTGAAGTAAATAGATTCTACGAGGATTAATTCACTCAATTTTCAGTTTATCCGCTACGTTACTAAGAAAATCACTTATCTGGGTTTATTATATATTTTTAAATTAAATTTTTTGTTGATTAGATATATATTTAAGCCATTTAAAAATACATTAAAATTTTACTTAAAAATAAAATAACTGTATCCATAAATTAAATAAATGATCGCAAAGTTTGAGATATTAATAAATCTAACTTCTTGAGACCAACTTGAGACTTGTTAGCTAATTTACATTGATCTATATTAGTAACTTTTCAGATGTATTTTTAATTTCTTACAGTGTCTAGTTACATTCTTTGTAGAATCTTAACCTTAATTATCCTTTTATTTATTGGAAAACCTTCATTCTTTGTCTTTTATCTCTAGAATTCTTCTGCCATTTAAGTATCTGTCTGGAAAACATCTCATATCTCCATACATTCAAAAAGAGTAAGTAGAGCGGCGGCGATTTTATTACTCTACGCACACGGCACATCTCAAATGCTCTTGTCTTGTAAATGAATCATAATTTGACATTAGATATTATGGTTTAGTACCATTCCAACTAATATTATAAATGAGAAAGTGAAATTGTTTGTTTGTTACGCTTTCACGGCCTATCTACTAAACCAATCTTCCTAAAATTTACACATAGTAAGAAGTTTTTTTTTATTTAGTATTGAGAATACCTACCTACATACCTTTCATCCAGGGAAAAGGCACTGTTCCCGAGAGAATTTCAGCGAGCGAAGCTGCGTGCGGAAGCTAGTATTTAATATTATGCTGTTTTCCCATTAAAAATATTTTAGGGCGAACCAATCACATATAATCATATTGTCTTGTAGACAGATCCTTCTCCGAGAGGCACTAACTTGTTCAACCGACAATTCCTCGCCGACGCTAATTAACTTTTTATTTTTCCCGTCGCCGTTACCTACTGTCGGACAACGTGAATACTGGAGGGAAAAAATACGAAACAATTATACCGCAACAACGATCCTTAACGAGCAGACATTCGAGCTGAATTACAAATGGTGCAAAATTATGAGGAGCTTCAAATAATCATTAAACATAAATGCGTAATGGTTTCCCATCGGAGTGATGGCTCGTAGCAGTTAAATGCCTCTGTAATGTCTCACAATCTCTTTCACGGAAAATTGTTACGTTTTACTGCGGTATTAATGAATGATTGCCTATCAGGGTTGGAGCAGCATTGTCATATTTTTTTTTGTGAATAAACCATTCGAACAAATGACAATGTTATTGTTACAGCTGAGTCGGTGTCGATTTATTTTGAAGTTCAATCATTGATTTTATTTTAATATTTGTTTTTTTAGATTTTATTTATCTCTCTTTCATCCTGAAATAAGGTTATTTGCTACTCTTTTTATTATGGCTTTTTGGAACTCTAAAATCCTAAGGTATAAAACTTTCTTCAAAGCAATCCCAGTCTATCCCGATCTAGCACTAGACTAGCAGACCGAAATTGCTTTGGGCTTCTCCAGGTGTAGAGTATAATATTTTTTGGCATCTAATGACTGGAATTAGTGTAATCATAGAACGCAACTTTAGACCTACTGATTGTATTTGACAAATTATTTCTGCATATGATGGCCCGATTATAAAGGGAAAGACATAAATAATGAAACAGCTAGTTGTAAAATAAAATTCTTTTTATGATTTTTCGGTAGATTCCAAGCTTATTACAATAACAACATCCTCCATTTTTATTTTCAATAAAATATGGATAAAAATTACATACTAATTAAATATAACACAAAATTTGCTTTTATTATGAAATCACATGGCAACCCTGTTGTCTATTAAGTTTAACAAGAACACGTTCTTTATTGAGCACGCGTTAACTTAGTAAGGGCTCTCCAAATGTACGTATGTCTGTATAATTACATATAAGGCTACGACATATCTACACAGAGCTGCTTGCTTTGATTAATCAGCCCTGCTTTAATATTGAGTAATACCTTGATATACAGCGTACACATAGCTTCTGTTACATACTGAATCCAATAGCTGAATGCTTTATACATGTGTAATATGCGTGTAATATAATGCAAAATAATATGTACTCCCTGAGTTATGAAGGACTAGAGAGTATTATTAACTACCTAAATATTACTTAAGTCGTAATAATTAAGTCTCATATAAAGGATAAAAAAGATCTATCTCTTCGTTGTAAGGTTCATTTTCAAATTTAATCTATTTATGTAAGTATATATATAATTTTTTTATGTATTTTTACTTATTGTGAAAAATAGTTTTTAGTATGTTGTTATAAAAATTCTGATGGTAGATTTTTTTATAATGGCAAATTTTTTTGACTTACGCTGAAGAGTCAACAATACGTTTTCCTAATAACTGATACTCGTTGAACATATCTAAAAAACTACCAAACTGAAACTGATGAAATTTGAACAAAAAGATATAATCCGTTATAGCGCTACCTCTAGTTTTGAAATATTCGCGGATAAACATATTTATGGAGCCTTTAACGGGACACTACAATTTAAGTTAATAATTTATTTGTTTATTTATTATTATTGTTATTTTTAAGTATATAGTTTTAAGGTTTTATTAATAAGTTGTAATATAAACTGGTTATTAAAGTTTATATCCACTAGTGAAATTTGGAACACTGGTTACGATTATATAACTCTAATAGTTATTTATCATACAGGTGAAATTGATAACCTTTTGTCAAAGTCGGTTAAAATATTTTATCCCGAAGCTATAAAAAAATGGGTATGAAAACAAAAGTCACAAAAACGTGGCACCAAAATGTTACAGACTCGTTAATTGTTGGTAACTTTTTCTGATTGGGCCGACCAGTTAGCCCTTTTGTTTGAGATAATTTCGCGTTAATTAAAATGACGCACTGTGACAATACGGACAGGCTGTTGTTGGAAATTCTGACTGACAGGTAATTATACAAATTGCTGAAGATTTATACTGGAATTAAATGAGATAATAAACTCGGAGCAGCTGTAAAGATCCCAAAAAAATAATCAAAATGACATCAAAGGCCTTTCGAACATCTTCGAAAAGTGGAAAATAAACAATTGAAATCCTTTCGTACTCGCTCTATTTTAGCTTACACCAAACAAACTAGGTATTAAATATCCCCCCTGTAATACGCGGCACAAAGGTTGACCCCTCCGATGAGCAAGACAATATGCTTGGAAAAGTATAATTTGTCCCGCTCACACTTTATCTGTGCCTTTACCTTCTAAATTAAAATATTGTGATAAACTAATAAGCTAGTGAGTGAATCATTCATTGTATTTATAATATGTGAAAAAATCAACGGGTTGCATTCCGCGAGTGCCAGTCCGAGTCACGGGTCCTGACGCGAGTTTTAACAATATTTATCTAACCAAAAAGTTATTTCACTTAAAAAAACTTGTGCTGTTTTATGCATTAGGTAGGTACATCTAACTCCGCGCTATCAAATAAAACAGTTATAAGCCATTGAAATATGCACAAACAAGCTCTTTACTTTTATATATTAGTATTTAAAAATAGTATATTTTCTGTAATTTCGAACTGTTTACGCCAAACGGGTGGAACTCAGTGACGATATTATGAAGAATTTGCTTAGGTAAATACAGAGCACGAAGTTCATGCTTCGTTTGCTACCAGCCCGAGCTCTGCTTACTGTTCCGTATTCAATTTACTGTCAAACATATAAATAGACACAGTTAGGTGACTTCATAAGTCACACAAAACGAAAGCAAAAAATATTTTTCATATTATTATTTTTTATATTTTTCGTAAGTCATGCTCCTGATTTGTTGAGTTTTTATTATCTTTGTGTGGTAGCACAATCCCCAGTTTTTCAATTTGAGGTCATGGATTCAATTCCCAAAAGTAGTACTTTGACAAATTCTTTCAAAATTGCAGGCTTAAATCACCTGTTTGGCAAGAAATATTATTCGTTCAAAGGCACGTTAAGCTTTTGTTTCGGGCTGCCTCTTGGTGGTGGTTAAAAAATCTACGATAAATAAAAGTTTAATGTTGTTACAGCCATAACCATTGACTACCTTATCACAACGAAAGGGGATGTATCTTATTTATATTAATTACCAAAATAACATGTTATAGCGATATATTTTTTAAATATTACCCAAAATTCAGTACTTGCAAAAGATAACTCAAGAGTCGAACAGTCAGACCAACTTTTAATTGTTTTACCATTTCATAAGATGGAGGCCGGCCAAAGTCTCACCATTCATGAATTTATTCCGCAAAGATACCGAACTAATTTTATTTCGCTGGCGGTAAGTGTTCTTTTTGATCCCGTTTCTGGGTCGAAAAGGGAAATTTAGTGCAGATAAAATTTCTAGAGTGAAAGATCATTCAATTTGTTTAAAATAAAGAAGGTATTTAATATTAAATTAACACGCGGCTACCTTAGTATTATTACATATTCTGTGACGCGGCATAGGTTGAAGCGGACTTCCGTGTTGCTCTATGGCAAGCAGTTGTTGTTTACTAGTTTTAACATTATAATATGGTCCTCGAGTAGGTAGAAAGTACTACCAATTTCATGATTGAGAATACTAACACCTTGTAAACAGCAAATGTAAATAGTAATAAGTTAGAATTATTATTTTTATAGGTGCTAGAGAAAGTAAAGTTTTGGTTACTAAACAGCTGTGCCCGCAAATTAGACCGCGTGGAATAAAAAAAGGTTCAGTTAGCAGTTTCCAAAAAATAAATAATCAAAGTTGCATATGAAACTCCTTATTACATCAGCGATCTGAAAAAATATAAAAAAATTGGTATATTTATGTACCGTGTATTGTATACATCCGTATACATTTATCTTGTTTGGGGTCCTAAATATAAGGAAGCACGTCGAACCTTCGGGTCCTTTTGTACTTAATCCATTTCTTACTATCCCTATGCATATAATAAAAAGATATTTTAATATTACAAACGGACACTAATTTTATTACTCTGTATAGATGTTGAGATAAATAAATGAACAACTTCTTCACATGAGCATGTTTATTAGTTAGGTAAATTAAAATACATAATAGTTTTAGTGCTTAGATATAGAATCTACTCTAATAATTATAGTCTTATTAGATAGATAAATATACTCTTTATTGTATTATTAACATACAAATTTTGCATGTTGATACAAATTCAAAGGTGGACTTATCGCTAATGTAATTTCTTCCAACCTTAGGTTACCTATTAGATATGGCAGGACTAGTAGTTACAATAATGACTGCCGTTTGACCTCTGTACCCTTTTACAAGGAAAACAGATCAATAGAATCATGATCCTAGTGGTAAGTGGCTACTCTCTCTAAACCCTCACCTATGCAAATCGGTTTTGTATTGTTACGGATTTTATTTAATATTGTTATTTTAAAGTTGAATAGAGGCTCAAAATGAAGAGTCCTCGTGATCGAAGGAGTCAAGAGGGGTGGGTGGGGCATGTCAAGTACTTTAACGATACACGATGAAGCTCGGGGTACATTTTAACAGTACTTGAATGTTGTTAGCTCGTTTAACCCTTTGGTTTAGTTTCAATAGGTTATTTATTTTGCTTTAAAAACGAAACCCTTTTTTTTGTGGTATTACTTTATTACTTTAATTAAAATGTTGGAAAATATAAACATTGTGTTTATCGAAATAAACTGGGGAGATTTTATGAATCAGGCATTACAATGGTACTTATTAATTATCCTTAATTTAGGTTAAGGTAAAAATGAAAGAGTAGCTGATATACATTTTAAATTAATATTTTTAATGGGACCCAATGAAGTTTACAATATTTGTTTGCAGAATTTATGCACAACAGTACAGCCAATTTATTCATGAAAAAGTGTCAGAAATGAAGCCTTTGACACTTTTCCCCTATAAAAATTGTGTCAGTATCAAGTTTTTCGTGTCCTGTGAAATTTTTGCCTCACTGAAATATTTCGCCCTTTTGATTATTTGGCGCTGTTTTACAGGTTAAATTTCATGTATTAAATAAGGTAATTTTTATTAATTTACTAGCTGACCCGGCGATCCGTACCGCCTGAACTAAATTATATCACCGTTAAAACTTTTCCTGACTTTCACACAATTATTTCAAGACCAAAATTAACCAAATCAGTCCAGCCAATCTCAAGTTTTAGCGAGACTAACGAATAGCAATTGATTTTTACATGTAAAAGAAGAAGATTTCAGTCAATCTGCCATAAAGAAAAGATGTGGTCCTCCTCAAAGTCCGCTTTGTTCTGTGGGTTAACTTTTCTATATCAAACCTTTCCAAAACCCAATTTTGATTTGGATGCCTTTTCAAACTATTTCACAAGAGGATTCATAGTCTGTCTTGGTGTCATACTATTTCCTGCTATGTACTACTTATTGGAAGTGATTGACAAGGCTCAGTTACTTAAGGCGGTTAGGAGTGTCTAGGCATTTAATAGAAAGTATCAATACAGGATCATTAAGTGGCCTTTCAGCCGTTCCGTGCACCTATTGCTGGAATAATGAAGTAAGTACCTACAAAAATATACCAACTTTTAAAAAAAAGAAGAGATACAAATGTATGCATGTTTAACCTATTTCAATTTCGGGCTAAAACAAACCACAAATTAAACGAAAAAAATTCTGACAGCGTTGCCGCGCATATAGTACTTAAATGGTACATTGTTTTGTAATAATTAAGATAGTCATAACCAGATACTAATGCCTTTACAAAAACTACTTAGAATCTGGCTAACCCTTTTTTAGTTAGGACACACACGATTATGGCTAATTTGACAATTATAGCCATTGTTAGTCGAAAACAATAACATAAAAAGGTTTCACCGCCCTTTAAATTATTGTTGCTAACTCCGAAACTTGCAACATAACCGTAGGGGTCTAACACGTAACGGGGCATAATAAACACGTCCAAATAGGAAACTACTAATCGTATTTCACCACAATATAATACGGAACCCACAACTGTTGCCGAAGTTACGAAGATTGGATCGGAAAAACGGACGCAATAAATGTATGAAATGGCTGGCTCAAATACAACAGTTTAAATTAAACACACTGTATAAAATGCTAACGTACTTTTTTAAAGAAATCTTTTTGATTTTAGGTTATTTTGCGCACACAGAGAAAAATATGACGCAGTAAAAACTATTTACAACCTAAAAAGCAAATATGGTTCCTGCTTTTGTTTTTATTTATCTAAAACAAAATGACGTAATGTAACGCCATGTTTGTATGACCTGTGAATGGATGTAGTAGATGGATGGATGGATTTGCTGATTTAAATCTATCCATCTATAATAGAATAGTATACATAACAAATAGATCATATTAAAGATTTTTTAAGCCACAGCGGCTTAAGAAATCTTTAAAATGATCTATTAGTAAAGTCAAGAATGTGGATCTTATGCCCGTGCCTACTAAATGATATAAAAAGAACCAGTTCCTCCCTTAGTAGTTTTAAAATATTCACACCGAAGGTGTAATCTATTCTAAAGCCAATAATCCCATAGTAGTATTGATACATTAATACGTGGATATTAAGGTCCACTGATCTTGCATTCCTGGTGGAAGTTTTTCTAAAGCGCGTCTCTGCTTCTGATATGGTTTCTTTAAAAACCACCTAATTTTAGCCTAGATACATTGACACCGGTGACAGCAGGTAAATGATAAATAAATGTAGCAATTTAAGCAATTTCTAAACTTAAACGTGCTGTTGACTTGTCTACATCGTCTTAAAGTTCCACGTTAACTAGCCACGAGGCCGCAACTAACAAGCTCGAAAGGTCCTTTCGAATTATTCATCCAGAGGCGATTAGTTGAAAACTAATTGATTTTAAGCCGACCCGGACGACCGGACGGTAAGGGCCGGGTGTCCACGGTTCAACTGTTGCGGTTTGTCGTTCCGGACGCGTGGGGCGCTCGGGTCGTTTGAATCTTATCGGGGTCATTGGCGAAACGTAAGTGTGTTTTTCACACATGTTAAAGCTATGGGAGGGTCAATGGGTTTAGTATTTCAATGCTGATTTATGTTTAACACTTGTATATTATCTTCGTTAGCTCACATTTATTTCCCGATTTCGCCCGGATTTCCCGGTTTCGATCCAAGTCATATACGAGATATAGCTATTAATGCAGTGGTCTACTTAAACGTGATGTTCAATTGCTTTACTTATCTTTAGGAATGCGGTTTTTGGTGGAAGCTATCATTAGACAGACAGGTACAAGTATTACCAAGACTTCTGTAAATTATTGACAAGGAATTCTCTATTCTTAAAATGGAGATTAAATTCTCATTCATTATAGCCGACTTCGATAGAAAAATCTTGTCATTTTATTTAGTTACGTTTATATAAAACACAACACGTCATTCGACTTGAGTGCCACAGTACCTCCTATTATTTAACCGCCTCCTATCATTGTTCAAATCGAAACACAACAAAGCAAGCAATCCTGTTATAAGTGTCCAAGTTAAAAAAATTTTAACGAAGAAAAATGACAAATCATAATATCGTTACTCTACTTTAAAATAATTTGGCGCTTGCTAGCTGAGATCGCAATAACTTTCACGCTGCACCCAAAAGTTCTACATGTTTACATATTTATGAGAACCAGTGTCTAATACTAACACGTCTGATTTTAATAAGTCATATTTCAATAGACACAAGGTTCATAACCATAAACACATGTGTTTTTAGACAACTGAATGTAATATCAGTTATATATGAACAGGTATGAGAGCAATCAAATTCTCGTTACCTACTAAGGCATGTGATTTGTCTAGCTACCTCAACTGTAATAAAATATTTTCTATTATGGACGTTTTCATAGTGGTTTCGTGACCTTTGAATTTGATATTACGTGTCTTGTATTTAGTATCTTCTGAATGGAATATATAGTTATCATTCTAAGTAGTAATCAAAATTTTCTTTTCTGTTTCTTTGTATTCATATAACCTACTATCTAATAACTGCATGATGGCATCAGCCTCGAGAAATTTTAACTAAACAGTGTTTTTCATTCTTCTCTTTGCCCGCATTTTTTTGTTTCATTCTCTGTTTAATTTCAACGTATTTTATTTTCAGTACTTTTTAACGACTGAATGTTTGAGGGGGGTTCCTCATGAGCCATCATGTCCTCGCTGTCCTTATCTAAGTTTAATTATATCTGAATTATTCCTTTAAACAACATATCAATAAGTATGTATGTGTATTATAAATCTTTCATAAAAAGGACTGCAGCTTATGGATAAAACGAAGGTTGTTTAGCGTTCACATCAAACATATACAAAATCGTGCATTTTCGGATTGAAAAACTCATCGATTTCCTACTAGGTAAATATAAAGCTGAGAGCTCCCGTTTCGAGTTCCTGTGCGGATGTTAAGGTCCCTAACGAGCGATAAAATTCCGCCGAATTCCTTTTTAACTGCACACCAAGTTTACCTGCGGGTTGGTAAATACCGACCCACATTTGGTCTCTCAATTGTGATTTAGATCTTCAAATTATAAGTACCAATGCGTTTTAATGCTTGTTCATTTCTGTGTGATTCAGAAGAATCTGAAAGGATTATATTCTTTCATGTATTATTTCTTTTTTATTTTGGTTGTATGAAATGTAATAAATTATGTTTTTTACCTGTTTAATATTGTGACTTATTATATACGATTCAACCAACAAAATACTATGCTACACGAATGCATTAGGCGTGAATCATACGGAGATAAATTTAGTCTTTAATAATGCCATATCTTCACTGTAGGCGTAGGATTAAATACCGAAGGGTTTTACTTATTAGTGTTGAATATTTCGGCCAAAATACTTTTGTTTTAAGTTTTGGTGGATAAAAAAAAATTACACAGTATAAAGAATAAGTCGTTCAGGATTAAAAAAATAATAGAAAACAATGCATCCAATGTGGTCCAACTTCACTAAATATATGACGTATTTATTTCATCATATTTTTTATTTTATTTACCTATTACAAAGTAGGAAACAATGTGTATTATATTTCTGATTACTGTAAATAATCTATGTGAGAGAACAAATAAATATTTTTTTGAATTTTATTTACATTAAAGTTCTTGCCCAAACTGTAATGAAAATTATTTAAAATTTGTGTCATACACATAGTTCCTTAGTATGTTATATTATATATTAGTATATTATATATAGCTAAGGTAAGTGATGTAATAATAAACGTACCGTAAGTAGGAGTGTATTTTTCTTTGCCACCATATACCACTATACCACTTAACACTGCAGCGGAGCAAGGAGCGGCGCAGCCCGAAAAATATTATTTTTTTGAATTGTATGAGCCATCGCTCTAGTGCTCCTTTAAATAACAAGTATACTTTTCTACACATAAAAACATCAAACATAAAAACCACAAATCAAACGCCACCAGAAAAAATAAAGACTCTAACTTTAGTTAAAAGCATTAATGCTTAAGCTTAGCATCCCGAGGATTTGGAAATCAAATTAAGCTATTTTGATTTAGTCTCAATTGTTATCGCTACATAACAGTCAATGTTATCAAAACCAGATGCCTATTGCAGCTTAACGTATGACAGCAGTCAGTAACTCTAATGAGCTAGTATTAGCCATGGAAGTAATAAGTACCTACCTACTCATATATTATAAGTATATATCTCTATACTCTGTTATGCAAACAATAGGCTACTTGATTCATATCAATTTTGATACAACAAATGTTTATGTCCTATAGTATTTGACACAAAACCGAAATATATCGATCTCCGTTAAGAAAAATACAAGATGCACAAACCTCAGCGTAAATGGCCGACGGTTTTTCCGATAGGATTTTTAAAGTGAATTTTTTTAAATTTCGTTTTGCTGCCTTAGTGGGCTCAGAAAAATATAAAAAAAATGTTGCAATCTAAACAAATAGAAAATAATTATTTTAAATAGAAACAAAATACAAATCAACTTGCCTATTGTTTTAGTGCAAAGCAGTAAATTAAACTTGCTGGTCTGAGAGAAAAAAAAAACAGAATGTATCAGCCGCTTCTCTTGAGGGAATCGTGGAATGGGGGAAGCATGAATGACATAGGCGATGGGGCTAGCAACCCATTTATGAAGTTTATTAATTTTTATTTTCTCTTCACTCTTTAATTTTTATATTAATATAACCTAAAAACTTATTTTGTGTTTTAAAACTCAGCTGATATTAAGATCTTATTACTTAATTTACATGTGAGAATATGTAATTGGTTATAAATGTGTTATTTTCTTTTCACCTCCTTTACTGGTAGCGGATTCTACTATCAATATAATTCCCAAACAAGGAAGCCGTCAGGCTAAATAAAATCTCGTTGCCATCCTTTGCTTTCGGAATACTATAGTTTATCATTCTTTACTATCATGGTTAATAAGTTGTTTTTTTTTATAGTCATAAATTAAACATGTAAATTATTTCACCAGCGTGATGTAGAGGCAGTGAATTCATTAAAAATTAATAAAAAGGCATCGCGACGCAAACTTCTAAACTCGCGACCATGTAATAAAAGCAGCACAAAAAGGATTTTGTTATAAAAGACTCAAGTTTGGCTTTTGTTGGCAGATTTATTTTTAAAGTTAAATGACAGAAACAAAGTGCTCCTTATTTTGTGTTTATAATTAAATTTTTAAGGGATTTTCTAGACGAAGTAACGATCCGACATGTCTGAATTTTGATTTTATTACCCAACTAGCTTTGATGTCCTGCGAACTTCACATAGTTGGAATGTTTAAGTACTACAACAGAATCAAGCTATCAAATACAAGAAAATAAGTGAATTCAGTGAGATTTTTGAAAAAAGTATAGTTTACGAACTGACGGATACGTAGTGCCATCAAGAGAGAAAGTCTGGAAGTATTAAAGACTAACAAAGGATTGTGGCACGAACTATAATAAGTAAGTACTTACCACTTAAGATATTAAAGAAATTTGTTAGACGTGTTAAACAGAGCATGTAAAAGTAGTGGGACAAGTGTAGCGTCACGCTTGAACAAATTGATGTTCCTAATGGCGGTCGTTACGTCGGTGTGTGCGCTCGATCGAACATAAAGGTCGACCCGGATCAGCTTCTAAAGAAAAAGTATGAAAGGATATATTCATAAATTCACAGAAGGCTACGAAATTCTCTACTAGATAATACACTATTCTTCCTGTTTCTTACTTTTCGTGAGTGTTCAACATTGCTCACACATTTGAAGCTGCAAGCATATCTTTATTTCATTTTCATTAGCGTTACAAATGCATATGAGCTTTCAAGCTCCTTTTGTGAATCTACTTATTTTTTTTACTTGTTCGTTCATTTTGATTTCGTCAATCTTTATTCCTCGAAGCTCCAAAAATTTTCTTTACACGAAATTCTGATTAAAATTCAGTATATTCCTTCTTTCCCTCGTTCTACTCAAATTATGATAATTTCTGCCAAAATGTATTCAGTTTAAGCCGACTTTTGTGCTATGAAAGCAGGCACACGAGTTTGGGTAATAAGCTCAGAGTAATTATGTATATGACGCGATACTGCTGGAGACTTATATACCGAAGAGTCTTATTAAATTAATATAATTGATATTAATGAGATCTGTTCTGTGACATTTATTTATTTAAACTTGGCTTAAAAAAAGGACAAGAACGTTCGTTTTACAAAAATATTATTTTGTGTCGCCAACACATGCGAAAACTTAGGCTAACATGTTTGAGTCTTGACTTCAGGAGGCAATTTTTATACAATGTTTTTTCTTCACATATTTGTATGGTGCTAGTTTTTATCAATAAGTTTAATAAACAAAATATTTTTCTTTCCAATTCTTAATGGTCACATATGTAGAAAGTTTTATATTTTGTGATGTATCAGTTGTTATTACTACTTTCTGTTTATGACTTCATGCCTCTTAAAAACGAGATGCTGTGCGATTAATATAAGTAATCCGATTATGAATTTAATAACAAGACTGGAAACAATGGAATGTTTACAGCAAACATCAATTTTATTGTTAAGAAAAATACATTTCATATTTGACTGGGAGAAAAAGCTTTAAGTAGGGTAAGGTCCTAACGTGATTGATAAATTATTTTTTACTTATCGTATAAAAAGTTCACACAATTAATGTTTGTTCATACGTAAAGGCCTGTAATTCAATATATTAGGTACTAGCAGTACACCCCTGCTTCGCCCGTGGTACATACATAGCCTATGTCACTCGGGGATAATGTGGCTATCCAGCAGTAAAAGAATTTTTAAATCGGTTCAGTAATTTTGAAGCCTTTACAAACAAACAATCAAATCTTAACTCTTTATAATATTAATGTAGATGAGAAGTATTCAAGGTGCACCATATATTGCAGATGATTTCGTAAAACAAATGGCAGTATTTATGTTTATAGTAATTTTTTTACACATAATATATCAGTTTGCACATACCAGAGAGCTGAAATAATAGTTTCATTGAAAACGACTTAATAATATGTCTCTAAAGTATTTTCTTCAAAAGTGTACATCGATGAGCCAATACAAGTTTTGTCACAACAGTTTCACCGCCTCTTGCAGTAAAACGAAATCCTTGTTTAGCGAAAAGGCAGTAGATAAAAGTTATCTTGAGCGTCGTAGACCGCCACAAACTTGGGGACTGTCTTCAGGTAGGATAAGGAAACTCGATTAAGGAAGTAGAAAAAGTAATTGGGGCCTTAGGAAACGCGTCCGTACAGTACAAGTTTAATTAACCATCTGCAAGTAACCGCAGGCTAAGGGGTCGTGTATTCACACATCTCTCTATGGCACTTTATTGCTAGAGCAATTAAAACGAGCACTAAAATAGACATCAAAGTAAACCTGAGTGATACTGAAATATAAATAAGGTCCAAAGTTCAAAGTGAATTTACTTCCGTGAAATTATTTCAAAGGTATTTAGAGTAAGAGACATTTCGAATAAGATATAAGTGGTTTAAGAAGTTATTTATAAAGTGAGTCTAAGAAGTCTAAGATGGTCTGGCCGCCCGCAGTGAAGGGCCCTCGCTTGGCTGCTGCGCAGTAGTGTACTATTGTGCTTAAATTTAATTTGAATTTCTACGTTTGTATTCCAGTTTCATTAAATAACGTCTAATGAAAGTTTACATACACTTTTGTCGTTCATTGTACTAGCCAGGCGTTTCTTGTTTATTTAAGAAATTGTGTAAATATACGGTTTTGAATTGCATTATGAGATGCATTGTTTGTTACAATAGTAAATTATGTTTACACAGTCTAACATGTTATTTTACCAAGGTATAATTACTAGGCTTTATTAAAGGCTTTATCATTTTAGAATATGTAGTAATGTTTGTTTGTTTGTTTGTTTGTTTGTTTGTTTGTTTGTTTGTTTGTTTGTTTGTTTGTTTGTTTGTTTGTTTGTTTGTTTGTTTGTTTGTTTGTTTGTTTGTTTGTTTGTTTGTTTGTTTGTTTGTTTGTTTGTTTGTTTGTTTGTTTGTTTGTTTGTTTGTTTGTTTGTTTGTTTGTTTGTTTGTTTGTTTGTTTGTTTGTTTGTTTGTTTGTTTGTTTGTTTGTTTGTTTGTTTGTTTGTTTGTTTGTTTGTTTGTTTGTTTGTTTGTTTGTTTGTTTGTTTGTTTGTTTGTTTGTTTGTTTGTTTGTTTGTTTGTTTGTTTGTTTGTTTGTTTGTTTGTTTGTTTGTTTGTTTGTTTGTTTGTTTGTTTGTTTGTTTGTTTGTTTGTTTGTTTGTTTGTTTGTTTGTTTGTTTGTTTGTTTGTTTGTTTGTTTGTTTGTTTGTTTGTTTGTTTGTTTGTTTGTTTGTTTGTTTGTTTGTTTGTTTGTTTGTTTGTTTGTTTGTTTGTTTGTTTGTTTGTTTGTTTGTTTGTTTGTTTGTTTGTTTGTTTGTTTGTTTGTTTGTTTGTTTGTTTGTTTGTTTGTTTGTTTGTTTGTTTGTTTGTTTGTTTGTTTGTTTGTTTGTTTGTTTGTTTGTTTGTTTGTTTGTTTGTTTGTTTGTTTGTTTGTTTGTTTGTTTGTTTGTTTGTTTGTTTGTTTGTTTGTTTGTTTGTTTGTTTGTTTGTTTGTTTGTTTGTTTGTTTGTTTGTTTGTTTGTTTGTTTGTTTGTTTGTTTGTTTGTTTGTTTGTTTGTTTGTTTGTTTGTTTGTTTGTTTGTTTGTTTGTTTGTTTGTTTGTTTGTTTGTTTGTTTGTTTGTTTGTTTGTTTGTTTGTTTGTTTGTTTGTTTGTTTGTTTGTTTGTTTGTTTGTTTGTTTGTTTGTTTGTTTGTTTGTTTGTTTGTTTGTTTGTTTGTTTGTTTGTTTGTTTGTTTGTTTGTTTGTTTGTTTGTTTGTTTGTTTGTTTGTTTGTTTGTTTGTTTGTTTGTTTGTTTGTTTGTTTGTTTGTTTGTTTGTTTGTTTGTTTGTTTGTTTGTTTGTTTGTTTGTTTGTTTGTTTGTTTGTTTGTTTGTTTGTTTGTTTGTTTGTTTGTTTGTTTGTTTGTTTGTTTGTTTGTTTGTTTGTTTGTTTGTTTGTTTGTTTGTTTGTTTGTTTGTTTGTTTGTTTGTTTGTTTGTTTGTTTGTTTGTTTGTTTGTTTGTTTGTTTGTTTGTTTGTTTGTTTGTTTGTTTGTTTGTTTGTTTGTTTGTTTGTTTGTTTGTTTGTTTGTTTGTTTGTTTGTTTGTTTGTTTGTTTGTTTGTTTGTTTGTTTGTTTGTTTGTTTGTTTGTTTGTTTGTTTGTTTGTTTGTTTGTTTGTTTGTTTGTTTGTTTGTTTGTTTGTTTGTTTGTTTGTTTGTTTGTTTGTTTGTTTGTTTGTTTGTTTGTTTGTTTGTTTGTTTGTTTGTTTGTTTGTTTGTTTGTTTGTTTGTTTGTTTGTTTGTTTGTTTGTTTGTTTGTTTGTTTGTTTGTTTGTTTGTTTGTTTGTTTGTTTGTTTGTTTGTTTGTTTGTTTGTTTGTTTGTTTGTTTGTTTGTTTGTTTGTTTGTTTGTTTGTTTGTTTGTTTGTTTGTTTGTTTGTTTGTTTGTTTGTTTGTTTGTTTGTTTGTTTGTTTGTTTGTTTGTTTGTTTGTTTGTTTGTTTGTTTGTTTGTTTGTTTGTTTGTTTGTTTGTTTGTTTGTTTGTTTGTTTGTTTGTTTGTTTGTTTGTTTGTTTGTTTGTTTGTTTGTTTGTTTGTTTGTTTGTTTGTTTGTTTGTTTGTTTGTTTGTTTGTTTGTTTGTTTGTTTGTTTGTTTGTTTGTTTGTTTGTTTGTTTGTTTGTTTGTTTGTTTGTTTGTTTGTTTGTTTGTTTGTTTGTTTGTTTGTTTGTTTGTTTGTTTGTTTGTTTGTTTGTTTGTTTGTTTGTTTGTTTGTTTGTTTGTTTGTTTGTTTGTTTGTTTGTTTGTTTGTTTGTTTGTTTGTTTGTTTGTTTGTTTGTTTGTTTGTTTGTTTGTTTGTTTGTTTGTTTGTTTGTTTGTTTGTTTGTTTGTTTGTTTGTTTGTTTGTTTGTTTGTTTGTTTGTTTGTTTGTTTGTTTGTTTGTTTGTTTGTTTGTTTGTTTGTTTGTTTGTTTGTTTGTTTGTTTGTTTGTTTGTTTGTTTGTTTGTTTGTTTGTTTGTTTGTTTGTTTGTTTGTTTGTTTGTTTGTTTGTTTGTTTGTTTGTTTGTTTGTTTGTTTGTTTGTTTGTTTGTTTGTTTGTTTGTTTGTTTGTTTGTTTGTTTGTTTGTTTGTTTGTTTGTTTGTTTGTTTGTTTGTTTGTTTGTTTGTTTGTTTGTTTGTTTGTTTGTTTGTTTGTTTGTTTGTTTGTTTGTTTGTTTGTTTGTTTGTTTGTTTGTTTGTTTGTTTGTTTGTTTGTTTGTTTGTTTGTTTGTTTGTTTGTTTGTTTGTTTGTTTGTTTGTTTGTTTGTTTGTTTGTTTGTTTGTTTGTTTGTTTGTTTGTTTGTTTGTTTGTTTGTTTGTTTGTTTGTTTGTTTGTTTGTTTGTTTGTTTGTTTGTTTGTTTGTTTGTTTGTTTGTTTGTTTGTTTGTTTGTTTGTTTGTTTGTTTGTTTGTTTGTTTGTTTGTTTGTTTGTTTGTTTGTTTGTTTGTTTGTTTGTTTGTTTGTTTGTTTGTTTGTTTGTTTGTTTGTTTGTTTGTTTGTTTGTTTGTTTGTTTGTTTGTTTGTTTGTTTGTTTGTTTGTTTGTTTGTTTGTTTGTTTGTTTGTTTGTTTGTTTGTTTGTTTGTTTGTTTGTTTGTTTGTTTGTTTGTTTGTTTGTTTGTTTGTTTGTTTGTTTGTTTAAACCTATATGACACCTATATAACACCTATATAATACCTATAAAACACGGGTCTTGGGAAAGGTTTTAGGCGTGTGTAAGTATAGTATATACCAAGGTAAGGTAAAATCGCGGGTGTTCCCCCGTATGCTTGTTGTATTGTGTGCAGTAATAATAATTAAAAAGCAATCACCAACCTGATGGTAAGTGGTTACCACGATTGTTTCACAAGTATGTCGTATCTCGTTGTTGCCCGCATTTAATCATTAATTCCATAGAAATTTCACGAGTCGGTTAATATGTTTTTATTTTTAAAATAAGTAACTAGAACCAGTAAACTAAAAGTAGATGTAAGTTTAAAAATAATAATTTCAGAAGCTGAAATGACATATGATTTTTTAACCTTTTAAAAAATGTTTGGCCACTCAAAAGCAACAGTACGTCAATTAAAGGTTTTCTTTTACACCATTCGGATATGAAACCCTAACAAATCAATTATATTAAATTTTTCATTCTAGGAAATTATTTGCGGAAATTTTCTTTTGTAAGTATAGGGTCCGTTTTATATCTTAACGAGAATTTAATTCGTCAGGTAGAAGCCATCAAATTGAAGAAAGTCAGCGAAAAATTAACAGTGCTATAAAAGGCAGTCGTAATTATACGAGTGTAAATCGTATTCTCGAAAATTACTGCCATTGCAAATCAAGGCTTTGAATTATAAGGAAATTCGTTTTGTTGTGTTCCAAACCGATACATTAAAAACTGTATATGTGCTTTTTAGAATTAATATTAGGTTAAATTTTTGCAAAAAATAGTTTTTCACTAATGTCTATTCAGAGTGCGTCCCGATTACATTATACATTTATTATTCGTTTAGATTTATGCAAACAATAAAAATGTATGTAGCTAATGAGGTGTTGCTAATCTGAAAGAAAAGAGAAAGAGCTAGATTGATTTAAGTAATTTATTTTTGATGAACTTTGAAGTTCAAGAAAAATCCTATGGAAATATTTATCATCTCAGTATTCTCCTGGGTAGTGAAGTTTCCGAGAAAAATTAGTTTAAAATAAAGGTTAATCTTTTAAAAACCAATATTTTACAATCTCACTTTCTTTTCAAAATATATCATTTAATTAAATATCATCATACACCTATGCACGTTACTAACTAGTTTTTGTGGAGTAGTAAACCTAAAACAAAAGCAAAATTAAACAAGTCAAATTTAATTGGATGCATGAACAAAGTGACTGAGGTGGCAGGAAATAGTTCAGATCTTCCCAATGTTAGCTAGTGAGCAGAAGTCGCTAACAAGCTTGGAGTTGCAACTTACTAGTCCGTCGACGCCACAGTTCTGGTAGAGCTGCCCACTTACCGAGCTGTTCTGTGTACTTTACATAAGAGGATTCTAGTATATTTTGAACTAAATTATTACATAATAATATCAATTTCAACTACACATGAATATTTTAAGCAGCTAATTTTGTTGCCCTAGTATCTCATTTATTGCCCAAATGTTAGATAATAATCATATATTATGGCAAAGGTAAAGAAAATGAACAGATTTATGACACCAAAGAAGACTTATTATGTACATAATAACGAACGTTTCAAAATAAAAATGTTGATAAAGGTCTCTAGGTCACTGTTTCCTCATTTTATTACCCGAGTTTTCTGACGATCCGCTCAAGTAGGCTTGATAAATAGCCTATTTTTATGAGATTAGATAAAATTAAGTGCTCTTGTGAGATCGGTAAGGTGGAAATTCAAAAGTTGTGACTTGATAGCTACCTTTTAGATTAAGAGGGCTCATAGAATCTATTTCACGGGCAATTGCTTCTTTGGTAATGCATAGCTATCTGCAAACTTATAAATTATAGTGAACTCCATATTGCCTGTGACTCTACCTGCATGAAACTTTGGCGTTTCGCTTAGTAGCTTATTTTCTATCTCAAGGTCCAATAAATCAATCTGTATAAATTAAATATACATCAAATTAAATCGATTAGTTGTCTGAACGATTCGATTAGTTACCTACCTAGCTGTTAACATTTACATATCTTTGGATAGTATCACTATTAATTAATGAAAAACAAAAACACTGTGTAAAGAAAGAGATATTAAGTAAGAGATTCGTACCGTCAATATCTTTCAATTCAACATTTACACTCTAGGGAACAAAATTATTGAACTAACCTCTAAAGCCAAAACATTTACTAAGTTCTGTGAATGCTGCTACCAAGTTCTCCAACTGGCTTTTAGTTTTCTCAAGAAGCGATCATTTACCGTAGAACATAACATGGTAATTTTTTTTTGATTTAATTAAACCGCAGTCGCCGAACCAAACAAAAACCATGAAGCCAACAAATCAATTTCGCGTCAGGAAATTACTTTGTAAAGTTGAAAAGGGTTGCGCGATACGGTACCAAATTGAAATTCTTTGTGCACCGCGCCTTTACATGTCCGAAATGCTACCTGACGCTTTGAATCATAGCGCAAACAACATTTTTCGATCTAAGTTTAGAATACACACTCGAGGAAATAAAGTAAATAGCAGAAGTGGCTGTTCTCTAAAAGTTTTCGCAGGTGTGACAAAATGTGTGCGTCTTATTATCGAACGGGGTGAATGGACGCGATTTTCGTTCGCAAGTTTAGGATACCTATTTTGTGCAATGTAATGTTTTTTTTGCAATTTGTGACGAGGTCAATTGATTCTGTGCACCTTGATGTCACAGAGTATTACAAAGAAGATTGTGATGTAGAAATTTGAGCAAAGAAATGTATGTTTAACAATTTTGGTTATCCAATAAAAAGGTTGACGTGTTATTTTAAACTGAACTGAAAAAAGTAAATAAATTTTATTTTATTTGTTAGACAAGTGCAGATGACAGATCAACGTAGTATAGATAGAAAATAAATAGATAACTACCTCCATAGATTTGTGAATGTCATTATATATATCTGTGGACGTGAACAGCATAAATTGTTTGTTACAAAACACAATAGAAACAACCGTAAACAGGATCCAACCAAAAGGGCGAATCCTTGAACTCAAGCCGAACTGCCTCGCTTATTACATTACTGCCAACGCTTCTCTCCAAACCTCTTCCGAAACCCATTACTGTCACACGAAATATCTCATAATTTAATTCCCCATTCAAACAATCAACCATTATGTAACAATTTCGCAAAATTTTATTTCGTAATCACTTTAATATACTTTAAAGATAATTTTAAGCTGTTAAAGAAGCGAAAGCAAAAAGTTTTGAAGCTGAGTTCATTAACAAAATAAGCAATCTGACTAAAAGCATGGGCCCATCGAGGTAAAAAGCAATTAGGAAGTTATGGAGTGTTTCCGACGATTATTTACGTGTTATAGAAGACTTGAAGCCAGCTGGGCATAAGCCGGGAAATTCTCTTCAAATATATAGGCCCACTTTAGACAATATTGTTTCCGCTTGGACGGTGTTCGTCGGTGCTGTGCTATTGACTGCAAATTAGTTTGTGCGTCCTATGGACGAGCATGTAGCGTTGTACAAACTTGTAAATACGAGTAGTATATGATACATTTCCTGTGCCATCAAGTAAATAAATTAATAATTATAATTATATAAAATTATTATCTTATGAAAATATTATATAATATTAATAATTATAATAAAAAAACTGTTTAAAGCGAGGTTAAGGTTCTATTGTGCCTTATTCTGTTTGGGTTTGTGTTATTCTTTTTTAGCTTTTGAAGATTTGTAGGAGGGTACTTAGTTTATTAAGTCATTAGATATAAGCGAACGTGAGTTCACATTATTTGAGCTAGATTTAAACAGTTTTTACTGAGTTATTTCGACACATCGCGTTAGTCAGAACTAAGTGATATTCCAGTTGTAGCAAAGGTATATTTAGTAAAATTAGTTTATAGAAAACGCGTTGAAACTAAAACCGGGGTTCGACTAAGACGGACGTAATTTTCGAGAAGACGGACTCTACAACTGTATGTCATGTAAGTAATTAAGTCTTAATTCCTACTACTATTAACTATGTGAGAGTAACTCTATTTGTATGTCTGGTGTCATTTATATTCCGCGTGGTTGCATATATTGTTAAACTAATTAAAATAAAATTGCAGAATGGATACTTTGAAACCTTGAATACTTTTTTATATGCCCAGCGAAAATTCAAGTAACGTCAACAACTGCCTTTTGATTGACAATGACTACTTTTGGAATTGTTTGAAGTAAACGTTTGTAAAATCAAGCCACTGAAAGAGTATTTTTATTCCGGGCAATTCCTTTCAACTGTCATTGGTATCATTCAATGCCTAAATTGATTCGACAGGAAACGTCAACAATTGGAAGACAAGAAAAGCAAACTAGCGTATGCGAATTCGAGCCAATGAGAGCAAATAAAGTCACGTTTGCATACACGATTCGGCCTTTTGCTGCAGGCCCGCTGTCATTGTATCAAAGGAAAATAAAGCGAACAGTGCCGGAGACGGCTGAGCGTTCATTTCATGATTAAAGGGATGAAATGTTAGATTCAGTTTTCTAAAACTTGTTTCTCATTTTGTTTTGTATGGTTAAAATTTATAATAGTAACATTTTTTTGTGTTTTAATATTTTCGGTCTCAGTCAAATGTTTTCGGTATAAGAAGGAATAAATCCCTTTCTTACCTAAGATATTGTAATGGAAGCTAAATGACTAAATAGGCCAAGTTCAACTTGAAAGGAGGATAAAACTTTCACCTACAAAGAAATCAATCTCATACTCGTAGTAGGTATCTTCACGTGATTCTAATTTTAGCTGGTATCCTTTGGGTATTTTTCGTAACTGATCCCAATATTTATCTCACGGGGACAGATCGAGGCTTGAATGAAATGTAAAAAGATTTTCATCCGCATTTTTAGATGTCACACTACGGATCCTCAAAAGTTAGTGAAGAATGGGAATTTTTTGAAGTAATACTTACCGTACTTCTTTAACTTATCGTTTTCTTCTCATGTATATATTAAAGAAAGACTAGTTTAACATATTTTAATATTTGATAAATTGTATAAAGTTCTGGTTGAACGAGCTTATTTCAATCATTGATTAGAGTGATTGTATTAGAAAAAAAATATTATCGCATTAAAAGACCATTATTATTACAATAAAACTTTTTAACATAGTTGCGTGACGCTCCAGTTAACTCCAGGGGCTTATACAAAGTCACAATTTCAAAACGCTTACGAATGTCGACAAGAACAAAATATATGGGATTGACATAAGCTGCGGTAAATCACGTAGTCAATCTTATGTCAATTCTATACATTTTGTTTTTGTCGTAATAGGTTAACGTTTTGACATTGTGACTTTAGCTAAGGCTCTAGTACCCCTAGTATGAGTTTTTATAAATGCAGATACTAGCGACTGAGTTAGCGATTTTGTATGACAAACCTGTACAGCGCCCCTGGCGGATAGTAAGCCAACTAAGATTCCATACAAAATCCTAACTTAAATATTTTCATAAATCATAAATCATAAATCATTTATTTGCACGTAAATACAGGAAATTGAGGTCTGATTATTATGGAATAGAACATGTATTTTACCTGCATGCAGGCATGCAAATATTAAGTGTCTGGAGACAATACAGTATCTCCGCCACCACGACTTGAAAAAATTAAATTTAACTAAATACGAAAAAATAAATCTGAATCATGTCATGACATTTCTAAAAATAATTATTTGTGGTTGTTGCAATAGTCAATAAATTCTTTTGTTGAATAAAAGCAATGTTCCAGTAACCATTTTGTCAATTTAGATTTAAAAATTTTACCTTTAAGCAATTTCATATCATTGGGAAGCAAATTAAACAAACAAATACACATATTATAAACATTACGTCTGTAAATTTCTTTGTAGCAAGCGGGTTGATACAATCTGTTTCTAGGGGTACTGCACCCGTAGCTAAGTGACAATTTAAAAACGCTAACGAATGTCCACAAGAACAAAATGTATGGGATTGACATAAGCTGCGGTAAATAACGTGGTCTATCTTATATCAATCCCATACATTTTGTTCTTGTCGTACCTCGTTAACGTTTTGCGATTGTGACTTTGGCTAAGCCCCCAGGTGTTGCAGCAGTACTTTATGTTGCAGTGATCATAATCAATCAAGTTACATACAGAAAGGGTAAGTTGTAGCATTGGCATAGGCTATACAACACTGCTTGTTTAATAATAATTCATAAAATTAAGTTACTTATTTTTTTATTAAAGGTTTATAACTCGAAATTGTTACATACTTAAGACAGCTTTGTAAATCCAATAACAAATAGACTATAAAGCAGAGTTATATAAGTTACAGTAGAATCCTCTGAGTATAATTGAATACATTAACATCAGCAGCGCAGAGTGACGTTAATATGACAAATAATTTCCTACAGGTTTTAAATTATATAGGGTACAGTTGTGACGCTTCGTACCCTGTAAGTTTTAACTTGTAGGGAATTGATAGCGTCTGGAGTCATACTTGGAATTCTTGGAAATCCGAAATAAAAGGTTATAACGCATGAAAAAATTAAAATTGTTTGTTTAAGTGATTATTGAAATATCATAAAAAAGTTTTTGTATCATGTAAAGTATCATGGTGGATTTTATTTTATTATCTTAGGTAAACGTAATAAAAATATATTCATACTTTAAATGTAGTTTTAACCTTGTAATAGTATTCGGTGATAAATTCTACCCAAGCTGGTAAGATGTAGTATGTGAGAAGTTAGACAAAAATACCCTAAGAGGATAGTACATAAAACATTCACAGCCAATAGAACAAAGGATAAACACGAAACGAAACCTGAACCTCATTCATCGATCATTGCTGTAGTTACATGTTGCCGTTATAGTTTCGTACAATCATTCTGTATCCTATATTATGTGTATAATACTTATATACAGTGGGAACTTTACGTGCTAAATATCTGTCCTCCATTATTTTATGCCGCAAGCCTACCGCTCGCGCTCGATATGCTAATCATTACCCACGCGAGCTCTCCGACTTGTGGAATTTCAATAGCTTGAAGATGGATTGGACAGATGAATGATAATATCGCGCACAACCTTCCTGTAGGAACTGTCAATTTTAATGAGCCTTAATATGATGAAGCGGACAATAATATAGAATAACAATACTTTGTTCTGGTGCGTATGACTGATTAAGTAGGCCACATAGGGTCAGGCTTTTGTAGTTGTCTTGTACTTGTTGCATCTGAAAAGCTTATGGATTGCCGTATGCGATAGCTGCGGCGGACCAACTAAACTTTCTGATCGGAGTACTTAGATGAAAAATCAAGTTACTACCTATTAGTGCCATTTGGAGGTGGCTCCAAGCTCAAGTACTCGTACCACTGGTCTATCGTGCTGAATCCATACTAATATTATAAATGCGAAAGTCTGTCTGTCTGTCTGTCTATCTGTCTGTCTGTCTGTCTGTCTGTCTGTCTGTCACCTCTTCACGGCTAAACTGCTGGACCGATTGTGATGAAATTTGGTAGGGATGTAGTTAACGACCTGAGGTCAAACATAAGCTACTTTTGGGCGCGATATAGCCGAGTCCCACGCGGGCGGAGCCGCGGGCAACAGCTAGTATCTTTATAATTAAAAACTAAATTTTTCCAAATTATGATATTGATTAACAACTTGACTTTTCTTTTCAAATCCAATTTATATTAAAGTGTATGTATGTATTAACATTCCTAGTTTCACTTGGATGGATTAAGGGTAGACACCGCGACATATGCATTGCAATACAAATAAGAATCTAAGAGGTTTTCTCCCTCGCAAAACGTATTGCACTTTGCATGTCAATGAAGGCTGCATCGGATAAAATACACTCAGACCCGTATTTACTGCAGATGCAATCATGTTTACATCCTTGCTGAAAGATATGGGTACCCACTGGTTTTAAATTTATCTAAGTAGGTAGTTGAAATGGATCGTTTAAACGATAAACATTTTGAATAAACCATAAAACCCGGTTTTATAATAATATAATATTTTGGTGCAATAAAGTGTTTATTCATTCACCTAACCACCAATTACATAAATACCTACTTACACCATTGGATTGTACAATCAACAAGTATTTTTTTCAAATCCTACAATAGTAGCCTTTCTTGCTTTGTTTCTGCAGGTTTCTAAAACTAAGTGATACTTTGGATTTCTTGTACATATATTTATATATAATTTATTTCCATTGTGAAAGTTCATGATAATTGATAAACATGTGCTGTCTTAACTTTGAATTTATTCTATAAGTAAAAACTATTTAAATACATATTTATAAATGGCGATAGCAGATCAAATACCCTACATTACTTAAGTTATTTATGGAAAAGACATGATATTAAACATATTAAAAAAATAGAACCAAACCTTGCACATTAGATTAGATATAACATAAAATAATGCTTTTACCGCAAACATTTGCTCACAAGTGCAAGTAAACGTGACATTCATTTTCAATTGCGCGAAATGTTTGAGTTTTTCCTTCCTCCTGGGGAGAATCGAACGTAGACACAAAACAGACGTGTTTTATCGTTTTATCGCACCCGCTCATACAAACTTAGTTATGACAGTAAATCTTATGGCCCAGGGAATACCCTTTGACTATAACAAAGTTTAGAAAAATATAACGGAGCGACGCAAAAGGGATTTGAGCGAAAATTGAAAGATCGCCGATAATTTCTGATCGGGATTCTATGTGGGGTTTGTGGGATATTGTTTCGTTTATTTTGTAGTTCGGTAAATTAGTTTATATTTATCAAAAGTTGTTTTCTGATACTACTCCTTTATTACACATTTGTAAATTGACATTTAGCTGCAGTGGATTTTAAGACGTGTCTGTTCAGTATTTGAGCTTTGCTTTGAATATCTCATCTGTTATTTGACCCTATTTGTATTTGTGTATTATATTGAATAAAATTGAATTTGTACGTATAATATTGAATATCACAATATAGTTTATGTGGTGATATAACTTGATAAATCACTATCACTACTTTGTATAAAACAAAGTCGCTTTCTCTGTCCCTATGTATAAATCTTTAAAACTACGCAACGGATTTTGATGCGTTTTTTTTTAAATAGATAGAGTGTTTCAAGAGGAAGGTTTTTATGCCCATTCGAAGCCTAGGCGGGTCGCTAGTATTAAATAAATTCTAGTAAATTTCATATCGCACTCTCTTTCAAGGTTTCTTTAAAAACGTTGAAAACAAATTCCGTTGAGGCTATAACTAAAGATTAGGCCAATTTCGTGTGATATCCGGATCTTGTGTGACCCATTTGCAGGGTGAGCGTGGTAAATGGTTTTCTGAACATCACTCCGATGTCCCCTGAGCCTCTATTACCGCGCCAATACGGAAATACTGCCTTTTACTATCTGCCATGTATCTTTTGTTTGTGGTGTTCCGAATTTTAGATGTATTTTGAGTACATTCCACCCTCTTTCAACCCACGATATTCTTCTTAATATTGTGCTGCCTACGATTTTTTTTCTAGATAAAATTATTATTCTTTGGGCATTAAATATCTCAGAGTATGCATATAAATTTGTATAAGTAAATACTTAGTTGCATCGTGGCACTGATAATTTAATGTAAATATGAGCTCAAAGGATTTCCTAATTTGGTCAAAAATATGATTTTAGGCAAGCTAGCTGCACATCAAAGGCCACAAAGTGGCGTACAGTGTCGATTGACTTTAAAATTTATTTAAAACGAGTTTGACGAGATTTTTGTTCCCTATATTTCTATGAAAACCAAAAAGCTCAATTGAAGCTTTTTATCGTTAAAGTAAGTGATATAAATTATTATAGTTTTTTGTTTTATTTGTATTATGTTTTTATCGTTATCAGCCATCAAATTCTTCCTAACACATAGTTCCATTGTAACATTTCATGTGAACGCAACGGTAGTTTCTCTGTATTTATTGCTGTGCTCTTAAATTACTAAGATGAAGCGGCGCCTGGACAATGCAATGTGTTATTTACTCCAACGTCAGAACACGCCATTACGAGCAAGCCGGTTGAAAAGATCGCAGTTTTAAGTTCTGAAACATTTTCTAGTTCAATAATATACTCGTTCGCCGCTGATTGTTTCTGCACCAGTGGACAAAGAACCTTAATTCGTTGGTGTAGGGTTGGTAATGGTGTGTATTGTTGGGGATATAAGACAAAAGGGTAATGACTGTAGGAAGAGCAAGCATCTGTTGGCCCCTTGCCATTATGCGGCGCTCGGTGCCTCTCCTACGGCGGTCTCAGCGGGCGCTACGCCGAGGAACGATTATGATATTTATTTGATCATAACAGTTAGATATATATTTTTTTGTGAACGCATATGTTTTTCAATTGAAATAAACATTTCTTGTCAGCATATTTATGTTTAAATTTCTATCTGGAGTCAGCTGTCATGAGGACTGCAATTAAATATATTGTAGATAATTCAACTATTGTTATACATAAATATTGGTATAATAATATTCGGGCAGGTTGTCTTTAAATAGTTGTTAATCAAAATATTAAGGACAGTTTGTTTTCCGAAGAAAGTAAAATAAAAATAAACATCGGAAGATCTTAAAACATAATTTGCACCGATAATTGAAATTATATATAACCGACTTCTTATCATTATTAGGATTTAAAAATTGTTATTTTATGGAGACCTATTGAATTTTAACCATGTTTTTAATATTTGCAACATAAAGGCAATCTTTTAATATTTCAAGTCAGAAAGACTGAGATTACGATATTGGATATTGAAAACTAGTCTGATAATGTCTCGTTTACATACTGTGTACGAAACCCAAAAACTTTACCACGAACTGTCACCCATTTATCTTCTCACTTGACGTCTCAGAACCTTACACAATCTCTATCCAAAATAATAATGAACATTCTTCACCCATGTATAAGGCTCGCTCAGCCCGTAATATCGCGTGTATCAGCCATCTCTTCTCCATAACAAAGGTTCACAGCACGTTGTATCTGATTTTACACAATGCCGTCATTATAATAAAATTTATATTGGAATTTGCGTGGATCCTGTATGGAACAAGACGGATCATCACATTAAGCAAACTAATATCAAGAGAGTGTTTTGGTGTATCAAGAGAGTGCTTTAGTATCAAGTATACTATTGTCGATTTTCTCTAAAAGAATAGTCTTCTTTATGTAGTGAGTGTTAGTGGCAAGCATTGATTGCCTGAAGCATAGACTTAGGAATTCGCGCGCTGTCAGGCAATTTTTTTTAATCTATGGCCTGAAAGCATCTGACGAAATAAATAGTTTGGATAAATCACACAGAACGGACAAGACGTACTAACTCAAGGATACTAAATTTTCTAATAACAACATATAGGTTATATTACTAGCTTTTGCCTGCGACTTCGTCTGCGTGGCGTATTATAAAAGAGAGATCTTTGTGTGTGTGGGAGAAAGGTTAAAAAATGCTTAATTTTATTATTTTTAAATGCGGTTAAAGTATAAGTAGCTCAGTTGAATAATGAATTGTTTAAAAGTTTAAAGATTATTAGTTTATGTAATTTGGTTTGATATAAATTTAGGAAAATACGATCAGTGGAGGCTAACCCTAAAGTACCTATAGGCTTTCGTCTGGAATTCAGAGGTGAGAATGTGGATTTCAGTCGGTATGGAAGTAAATGTTTGACCACATGAAAACTAAAAACCGGCCAAGTGCGAGTCAGACTCGCGCACGAAGAGTTCCGTACAAAATTAACAAAAAATCATCGTAAAGACTTATATAACCTACAATTATTTAAACAAAATTTAGAAATTACAAAGAAAATTATAAGATAATTCAAGGGCCGTGAAACGTCCGCCTGGAAAATTTAACAGTAATCTAAAACAGAAAACTACCTACCTACTAAAGATTTAAACCGTCCAAGAATAGTGAAAAGTTCGCCCGCAAAATTCAATATTTAACACGACAATCAACGACGTCTGCCCTCACGCGTCTGTCGTGTTCCGGTTGCTCACTCGTGTATCTGCCCCAACGCGCCTCACCGTTGTCACCGCCCCACAACCGCTGCCGCGGCCGCGACGTTCCTTAGTTGCCACTACCGCGAGCTATAAATTTCAAGCCCTCACTCGCTTCCCGTTCCCAGGGGAATTTGTAACTTTGCATACACTAAGGTATATGCATATCATATTTCAAGCATCTAACTTATCCAGTTTAGATTTTTTCATACAACATTTTTTTCCCGCTAACTTAATTTTTAAAATATAGCCATAACTAAACTTTATATTTACTAAGGTATGCATGCTAGGTTGAAGTTGAAAACTTCTTACGTGATTTTTACATACAATTTTTTTTCCCAATAACTCCCGTTCCCGTGAGAATTTTGCAATATCGCGTTGCAAGTAAGCTTGACGTTCATTAGGGTACCTGCATGCCAAATTTCAATCATCTATCTTACGCGGTTTAGATTTTTTCATACAAAAGTTTTTTCCCGCTAACTCCCGTTCCCGTGGGAATTTTGAAATATCCTGTTGCATTTCCGTCAACTTTAACGATTAAGACTGCACACGCGACGGAAGTTTAAAAATAGAGTAACTTCTCCCGTTTTCCCAACATTTCCCTTCACTATTCTGCTCCTATTGATTGTAGCGTGATGAAAAGTATACTATAACCTGCCCAGGAGTATGAAGAATAATTGTACCAAGTTTCGTTAAAATCCGTCGAGTAGTTTTTGTTTCTATAAGGAACATACAGACAGACAGACAGACAAAAATTTTACTGATTGCATTTTTGGCATCAGTATCGATCACTAATCACCCCCTGATAGTTATTTTGAAAATATATTTCATGTACAGAATTGACCTCTCTACAGATTAATTATAAGTATAGATGATAACCAAAGAATGATGGCGGAATTACTACGAATAAAAATTTAAATATAGATAACTTATAATAAATCGCATCAGTAAGAATACTTCACTAGTAACATGTTTACCACCACATAAAAATTTTAAACCCCAGGGTTATTTTAATATTCCATTTTATAAAAGTCGACCTTTAGTTTCGTTTTCATTCGCCATTTTTAACGCAACTGAAACATTATGTCACCCTGACAGTTGTTAGCATTGTCAAAGCGATATTGACAGTTCATTATGGTAGGTTAGATTCATCGATTTAGTACCTGGGGGGCTATACCATCTCTTAAAACCATGCAAGATCCAGTGAGTGAATGAGATGTCGCCTTACATGATGTATTGCGCTGTCCCGCTTTCTCACTGGATCTTGCGTGGTTTTAAGAGATGGTAGTAAGCCACCTGGGGGGGTTACCATCAACTTTTAAGTAGCAGCTTTACTATCAAATGTTTTACTACCATCTCTTAAAACCATACAAGAACGAGTGAGTAGGCGAGACAGAGTAACACAGTAAGACGTCATCTCCTTTCATTATGTATTACGCTTTAAGAGATGGTGCCTACCACCATTTCTAATAACCATGCAAGAACGACTGAGTAAGGGAGATGTCGCCTTACATCATGTATTGCGCTGTCTCACTTTCTCACTGGATCTGGAGACTGTATATAGTAACCCCCCTGGGGGCTTACTACCATCTCTTAAAACCATGCAAGAACGATTGAGTAAGAGAGATGTCGCCTTACATCATGTATTACGCTGTCCAGATCCAATGAGTAAGTGAGACAGCGCAATACATGATGTAAGGCGACATCTCGCTTACTCACTGGATCTTGCATGGTTTTAAGCGATGGCGGTAGGCACCCTGGAATGTGTTCCTGAGCCAAATCATTTATGTAACAAATGACCTTATTTTTTGTATATCTTTCGTACAAATTCTACTACTTAAAATGAATATTTTTCTTAATACAAAAAATAAATAATTTCACTGTTAGTTTGGTGTAAGATTTTGTTTGGCGTCGAATTGGCCAAACAAAGAAAAAATTGCCACGTTGACAGAGACAAAAATATAAAAAAATATCGTTGATCCTTTTCTTACTCATGGACTTGATTCTTGGCGGGAATTTGAAAAAGCGCGGTTTGCAATTTTTTCAAAATTGTTTTAAAATTGAATTTATTACCATTTCTTTGTAATTTAAAGTATAAATAGACAAATTATAAATTGATATAACGTGTAAATAATAAAAATGGACGGAAACGAGGGTGGCGGGTTTAACCCGCCTACTTCGAAAAAGAGACCACGGCAGCCTGATGAACATCCTGATGCTGGCGGCGGAGGTGGTGAGAGTGACTCTTATTTACCATATCACAAGCCTAATTACAAAAGACTTTACCCAGAAAATTCTACTAACACGGAATTTAAAGTTTTCATTGAAAGCAAAAACATACAGGAAAGATTGGGAAATAAAAGTCCAATATATTTAAACCATATATTTTCTGCAATTAAAGGTGTAGTTGCAATAAGGCGCATTAACGCTAACAAGATTGTGGTGATCTTCAAACAGTACAACACGGCCAACAACTTTTTAAACAATATTAACTTCCTCGAAAAAAATGATATGAAAGCATACATCCCAACTGCCCAGATCGAAAAAACTGGCATCATAAGATTCGTACCTACAAATATTTCAAACAAAGAATTATTTACTAAATTAACTTCCACATACGAAATTATTACAGTTAGGAGATTTATGAAAAAAGTTGGTCATGAATTAATTGGAACACAAACTGTCAGCATCACATTTTTGACAAACTCATTACCTGAGAGTGTACAATATGATTTATTTTCATACAGAGTTTTTGACTATATTCCTCCTCTTCAACAATGTTACAAATGCTTTAAATTTAATCATTCCGCAAAGATATGTAATGGCAAACAGCGTTGTTCTATTTGTTCAGGCGAGCATGTTTATAAAGAATGTAGTAAACCGGATGAGATTTGCTGCGTAAATTGTAGTGGACCTCATTTGGCTATATCTAAATCTTGTCCCATTAAAATGAAGAAAATTTTAGATAAGAAAAATAAAATTACATATGCAAGTGTTGCCAATACAAAAGCAAATACAGACTTCCCTCCTCTGCCATCAATCGCTGTCCCTGTAAATAAAAATGTAAATAATGTACCCAAACATATAACTAAACCTGTAAATAAATCTGTAAATAATAAGCCTGCTTCACAGGCTGTAAATATTAGTGACATAAAATCGCAAATTATTGGAAACAGTGATGTACTTATGGCCCTGGTACACACACTGGTCCAAGTAGGTAATAGAAATGATAATGAACCTATTACTTCGTCATTAATTAAAGACATACTCATTAAAAATCTGTCAACATAATGGATATACAATCTTTTGAAATTTCCTCTCTACGAATTGCACAATTCAATATTCAAGGTGCAAATAATAAAAAATCGCTTTTTACAAAATTTTTGTATGAAAAAGATATTGATATTTGTTTAGTAAATGAGACATGGTTAAAAAACCATCAAACTATTCATATTTCTGGTTATAACTTTTACAATAAAAATTCTAAAAACCCACGCAATGGTGTAGGAATTTTAATTAAACCACATTTGAAACACAAAGTTATAGATACTACTTTTTACGAAGATATACAAACAATAGCCATAAGTGTATATACAGAAAATACTACATTATCAATTCTTTGTGTATACTGTCCTCCCTCCAGTGGGCACATAAGAATGAATAGATTGCGCAATATTATAAGAGATTTACCTAAACCTCTTTTTGTAAGTGGTGACTTCAATGCACACCATATTGCTTTTGGATGCCTGTCTACTAAAAGTCGAGGTCAAAGTTTGTATGATATAATTGATGAATCTGAATTATGCATTTTGAATAATGGTAACTTCACTACAGTAAATTATCCTACACGCAACCCCTCAGCTATAGATGTAAGTTTTATTAGTCCACATTTGGCCCCGCTTTGTGAATGGTCTGTACATGACGATGCTATGGGTAGTTATCATTATCCAACCATCACAAACATTACAATGAGGATTGAAAGATATACAATCCATGAACATGTTGACAGATTTTTATATCATAAGACAGATTGGAGTAAGTATAGGGAGATGTCTAATTCAGTCTTTCAGGATATGATGGTTAGTATAGAGAACCCTCTTGAAAGTTATGAGGAGTTTTGTAATCGGCTTGATAAACTCAAACAAATGGTAGTTCCTAGATTCACTAAGACTAACTTTAGGAGTAAACCACCAGCCCCCTGGTGGAATAGTATTTGTGAACAAGCAGTCATTAATTCATATGAAGCATTGAAGCTTTACAGAAATGATCCAACAGAACAAAATTACATTAACTATAAAAAATTTGATGCATTTAAAAAGCGCACCATAAAGGAGCAAAAACGAATCAGTTGGAACAGTTTTTGTAACAGTTTCAATAGAACTACTCCTATCAGTACAATTTGGAATCTCATTAAAAGGTTTAAAGGTATTAGAACAGGAAATAAATCATATAGGGATGAATTTATACAACCACTTTTAGACAAGCTATCAGACAACAGAGGTTTAGTCAATGCTGATTCATTACATACTTATTTTAATTCTAATAATGAAAATCCCCAATCAAAATTTTTATTGGAACCCTTTACATGGTCTGAATTTTTAATGAGTTTACAATCTAGGAGAAACACCAGTCCGGGCTTAGATGATTTTCCGTATTTATTAATAAAAAACCTACCTGAATCGATACAAAAGTTATTTTTGAACATTCTTAATAATCTCTGGTATAAGAAGTTAATACCAAGTTCATGGAAAACTCAATGTGTAATACCTATACTTAAACCAAATAAATCACCTGAACATGCTAGTTCCTATCGTCCAATCTCACTATCATCATGTCTTGGAAAGATATTTGAAAACATGGTTAAGGTTCGTCTTGACTGGTATGCTGAATCTAATAGTGTTATTCCTCATGTTCAATTTGGATTCCGTAGAGGACGAAGCTGTGCTGACAGCTTCGTTTCTTTAATACATGACCTGAAAAATGCAAAAGGCAATAAATTACACACAGTTTGTGCATTTTTAGATGTACAAGGTGCGTTTGATAGTGTGGATCCTGGCATACTTGTGAAGGTACTGAGTAATGCTGGTATACCAGGACAATTGTGTAAATGGATTTATGATTTCCTTAATAACAGAATATTGTATGTTAAGCACAATAATATCTTGCATGGACCTAGAACTGTGTCAAAAGGCACTATGCAAGGTGCAACATTGTCACCTTTATTGTATAACTTGTATACTTCTGAGATATGTAAATATGTAAATACTAAAAACTTAAATATACTACAGTTTGCAGATGATTTAGTGTTGTACAGTTCAGATGTTAATTTAACAGTAGCCATTGAAAATGTTAACACTGGTTTAAGGCAGTTGAAAAATTATTATCAGCACAGATTAAATTTGAAAATAAATGCTGCCAAAAGTAAGGTCATGATATTTGGAAAAGACACTCCAATAAATGATGTTGTTTATAATGGCAATGTTATTCAAAGAGTAAATTCACACAAATTCTTGGGTATTATCATTGACCAGAAGCTATCATTTGAAGATCATATTAAGTATATATCTAGTAATGCATTAAAGGGTGTTAACATTTTAAGATGTCTAGCAGGTGTTTCATGGGGGGCAGATCCCAAAATACTTTCAATATTATATAAATCCATAGTCAGAAGCCATTTTGATTACAGTTCTTTGGCTTATTTAAATAGCACTCATACACATAAATTAGATGTATTACAAAACAAGGCTTTGAGGATCATATCAGGGGCAATGTGTTCAACTCCCATAAGGGCCATGGAAGTTGAAACAAATATTATGCCTCTGATTTTGAGACGACTTATGCTCGCTGAAAGATACTGTCTGAAACTATTATCATCTAATAATCTCCCTGTTATAAATAGAATCATACCTCACGTAATCCATACAGATGGACCACTAACTACATCTAATGACCTTCTGACAGGTACATCTCCAACTTTATTTTTATATTGATTTTCTTAGAAATACAATGTCACTATTTGAATGTCAAAAAACATTCTCACTGGCCATGTTACACTCATTCATATAGTAGTATTACACATCCTACTATGATTTTATCAAAGTCAATTGATAACAACTCAGACTTTCTAGCATTTTTGGAAAAAAACAATAAGTATTATACAATCTACACTGATGGCAGTAAAGGTATTGATTATGTGAGAAGTGCAGTATATGATCCCCAAAAAAATGTTGCTCTAAGCTTTGATCTAGATAAACAGTGCTCTATTTTTACAGCAGAGACATATGCAGTTTTTGAAGCTTTAAAATTGATTAGTTCTGTAAATAATTGTAAATATTTTCTAGTCTTAACAGACTCTTTAAGTCTTATAAATAGTCTGAAACATGTAAGTCTTAATTTTAAAACTAACTACATTATTTACATAATCAAAGATTTTGTCTTTCGATTACACAACAAAGGGATATCAATCGCCTTTATGTGGGTGCCATCGCACAAAGGTATTTCAGGTAATGAAATCGCAGACAAAACTGCATATGAAGGGGTCAATGCCCTTGACGTCAGAAATGTGGTGCATGTTCCTATGACCGATTACTATTACGATGTAAATATCTCCTTAAAAAATATATGGGTAGACTTCTGGAAAGAGGATCAAAAATGTAAAGGAAAATGGTATGGAAGTATTCAAGAGAGTTTACAGAGAAGACCTTGGTATGATGAGCTGAATATAGCCAGCCGTGAGTTTATCACCACGATCAACAGATTGCGATTTGGCCACAACACTGCACCCGCACACCTTGCAAGACAATATAATAAGAAGCAATATTTGCACTTTTTGCAATGAAGAGATCGCAGACATCGACCATATTTTCTTCAAATGTCAAAATCAAACGTTCATTTTTCATAGACTAGTATTGGCATGTGAAATAATAGAAATTATTGATTTCTCCCGCCGCCAGTTGTGTGATCTGCTTAAAAACAAAAAGTGTTATAGTGCATTATACAAATATATTAAAAATACCGTCGGGACGATTTAAATAAAATAAAAGTGAAAATTAAGTGAAAATTAGTGACTTAAAATAAATCTGTTTAAATTCAAGAAAGGCCTTAAAGGACTTGTTTCCAGGGCCGTAAAACATATTTAAAAAAAAAAAAAAAATACTCATGGACTTCCCTATTTCTCCATCTCACTTTTTCACCAAATAAAAATTAATTGCTTAATCTTAATCTCAAAAGGCGTAAATATGTAGGTATAAGTAGTAACTATATTTTTGCGCCTTTTGGGATAGAAACTCTGGGACCGTGGGGTCCATCGGCTCATCAGCTTTTTCAGCTTTTGTCGAAAAGGCTGATAGAGGTATCCCGTGACCAGAGGGCTGGTAATTACCTTGCTCAAAGGATTAGCATTGCCATTCAATATGGCAATGCTGCCAGCCTTCATGGCACATTACCGCAAGTGGAGCCTTTAACGGGACTGTACAATTTAAGTTAATAATTTATTTGTTTATTTTTTATTATTATTATTATTTTTAAGTATATGTATAGTCATAATAATTACCACTTATAATGTTAATAATTAGTTAAGTAATCAAATACTTTAAATATTACTTCCGCCTACCGCCAAAGCGCAAGTTGAGTAAGAGCAGACCACAACATTGCTTAATCACAGGTACAACTACTTAATCTATGAACCTAACCTACCATAATGAACTGTCAATACCGTTTTGACAATGCTAACAACTGTCAGGATGACATAATGTTTCAGTTGCGACAATAATGGCGAATGAAAACGAAACTAAAGGTCGACTTTAAAAAAATTAAATATTTTTTTATTATATTATTAAATAAAAAAACCCCTGGGTTTAAAATTTTTTTGTGGTGGTAAACGTGTTACTTGTAATGTATTCTTACTAATTCAATTTATTTTATGTTCTCTGTATTTCAATTTTTTATTCGTACAAACGATGTATGGAGTTTCGCCATGACTCTTTAGTGTTTTATTTTTCTATGAAGTTGCTGGAAAATAAAATACAACAAAATTGTAATTACAACCGTTTTAGCTTACCGAGTAATTTGCATTATCGACCCTATGTCCTCTGGTATCAGTGATTTTCTTATAATATCAGCCTCATGGATATAAAACAGTGTTCTGTGGCCAACGACACATTCCTGGATTCAAACCCACGACCTCTGGATCATAAAGCAGTCACCGATCAACAGAACTCTTGATTTGAATCGATATCATAACGATATCGATGTATAAACGAAGAAAAGTAAATATTTTTAAGAATAAAAATTAAGTACTTACATGGATTCACGCTTCATTACTTCTCCTGAGCCATTATATATTTTATATCTATTTTTAGGGTTCCGTACAAAAATGTAAAAACGGAACCCTTATAGGATCACTCGTGCGTCTGTCTGTCACAGCCAATTTTTTTTGAACCTACTGCACTAAAACAGATGAAATTTTGTAGGATGGCGTGATCCTGTGACCCAAACACAGATGTGTTGTGTTGTGTGTGTAAATAAACTTTTTTATAAAATAAGTACCATTTTCGGGGGACAAATTAGGAATTTAAAAAATAAAGTTCAGCAAACCTTACCGTGTTATATATCAAAGGAAAGGGCTCGTTATGAGGATTTCAAATATATTTTTGTTATTATTGTAACAAAAATAGTCTTGATTTTATTCATGAAAGAAGACAAAAATTGACCATTCCCCCCCCCCCCCCCCCCTCTGATCTTCCAAACTACTGGGCCTAATTTTTTTTTTAAAAATTACAAAATATTGTTCATTGCCTGTAGATTTTAAGGAATACCTACAAGAACTCTATCAATTGACAATTAAGTGGTAAATTCAATATAAAACGTTTTAGTTCACTAAAACACCACTAGATGGCGATAGTAGTAGTTAGTTGAAATACCACAATTGAATTTAAAAACTGATTTTGGCATTGTACGTGCGAGTTCAACTCGCACTTGACCGGTTTTTTATCTAAAAAAGGTATAGCTCACTTATTATTCGTAGCTATAGCGATACTAAAATTAAGCCATTAATACTACCATTAAAAGCACAAGCAGGCTAACTACTAAAGTATCTTTAGACATTTCAATAATAATAGAAGTAACTATTTTTATTGATGTTCAAATTGATTTCGCCGTACATCAATGGTGGTTTACTATCATCAAAATGTCATTATCCATGTTGGTACTCACAACGCTTCAATAGGGCTGATATGATTCGTGTATAATTACGTTATTTCTTAATGCATGTGATTGAATATAATTGCTATTTAACCCTTATCCCTTTTTGTTTGAAAATAATTATTTAAAAAGGTATCGATTGTTATAAGAACGTAAATTTATTTGCGGCATTTTTTTAAATAATAAATCAGTAAATGAAAATTTTCGAGTGTAATTTCCGGCTAAAGACCCCTTTATATCCCTTTCTCTCGTCCTGACAGAGTAAGCAAGTAGCTTGTTCCTCTTTCACATATAAATGTACATATTAAGTCATTAAGGCAATGCGTAAAATATTAAGAATTATATTAAATTAATTATACATTCCGTATTTAATCGATGATGGTTAAAATAAATATGGCCTGAAAATTTCGAATTTTAATCTGTCAATCTAGCAATTAATACTACCACATATTTTAAATTTCGATTAACATCCAATTTAAATTCGTAAATTACATAGTCTATTTCAATTAATTATATATTTTGACACAACATATTATTTGCACAGAGATAAACATAGTAACGAAAATATCTGTATATTCTACTTTATATATTTACAGGAAATACAAAAACTAATATTAAAACGAAATATCGCATGCATATGGGGTATGGATAGCAATACTAGATAGATAAACATTTTCCCAGTTACAACCCAAGCGACAGACATTTGGGAGAAAGGTGTCTAAAAATTTTCTTAGAGGTTTTCCCACTAGCTTTCTGTGATACGACTAATACCTACATACATCTACATCTCTTACATATATATAACACATCTCTTATAAGATTGATATGATTACTGAAAAGATCGCCGTATTTAAACTTTAGTTAATTTTAGGATCATTAAGGATAAAAATTGAATGATTTCTTGTTTTACAGAAAAAGCCCAATAACATTATCTATGTCTACATATATCTATGTCTTATCAGATCCGAGAGATTTTTCTCTGGATTATCACCATTTTGTGACCTTGCCGTAGCATTTACCAATAACCGTTATTAAGGATTCATGAAATTTCGACACCATATTAAATTAACCATTGACATATACATTTGTAGAAGGTGGCGTGTGGGTTTCCACTAAACCAACTTCTAACAAGATCGGCATTCAGTCGCACACGATGTGTAGTTAAGTATAGCAGTAGGAAGCAGGCGAAGCAGTAGTAGGTAGAAAGCGGAGAAGGTATAGAGAGGAACTTGATAGCAAAAGAGGATAGTATATACAGATAGATATATTACAATTTTACAACACAGTTTACAATATAAGAATATCGACACCAGAGACGCGTGTCATGTGGTAGAGAACCGACGAATGAAGAACGCCGCGATCCGTCGATGTTTTTCATTGCGCGCGCAGCCGTTGCCAAACGATAGGTTGAGGTTTGTTATGAGTGGCGAGTGTCTCGCTACACCACTCCCCCAACCAGACCGTAACTACGGTCGATAGTAATTCGGAAACCTTACTCGTCTGCCGCTCCGGGTTGTTTTAACCTCTTGTTGTCCCTCTGTTTGAGATGTTGTCGTCGTCGTCGGTGGCATCGTTGTAGGACTATGTACATCTTTTGTCAAATAAGCTGGTTTCAGTCTGTCAATAGTGACGTTGGATGGTTTACCTCGGACATCTATCTTGAAAAATTTCTCCTGCCTCTCGAGGACTTTGAAAGGTCCGGCATAGGGTGGTTCGAGTGATGCCCTTACGTGATCTTGCCGAAGAAAGACATGGGATGCGGTATGAAGATCGCGTGGAATGTAAAATGGAGAAGTACCATGCCATGAAGCAGGTTTTGGAGAAAGCTTAGCCATATTCGTTCGAAGTCGGGTTACATACTGGGTGATATCTGCTGTCGTGTAGTCTTTGGGAGATAGAAATTGACCAGGTAGCTGGAGTGGCTCACCATAGACGAGCTCAGCTGGACTGGCTTGTAGATCTTCTTTCCAGGTATTTCGGATCCCCAGTAACACCAGTGGAAGCGATTCGGTCCACTGTGAAGAGTCATGGCACATTATGGCAGCCTTGAGCTGGCGATGGAGACGTTCTACCATGCCATTAGCAGCTGGATGGTACGCTGTAGTGCGAAGATGTCGCGCGCCGATCATAGACGTGAGTGCATTGAAAAGGTGGCTCTCGAATTGACGACCACGGTCCGTAGTCACGCGAGCGGGACAGCCGAATCTAGCTATCCAGCCAGACACGAGGGCAGCTGCGCAGGTCTCTGCTGTGATGTCCTGTAGCGGGATAGCCTCAGGCCATCGAGTAAATCTGTCGATGACAGTGAGGCAGTATCTGTAACCACAAGACAATGGTAAAGGTCCTACGAGGTCAATGTGAATATGAGAAAACCTCGCAGATGGAGTAATGAAAGATGAGAGATGAGAATGAGTATGACGGGTGACTTTGTTTTTCTGGCAATTTAAACATTGCCTAGACCACTCTCTACAGTCCTTACGAATCCCTGGCCATACGAATCTTTGTGTAACCAGTCGTACTGTAGCTGTATTCCCTGGGTGATTCCAGTTATGCACCATATTGAAGACTTGCCTTCTTAAGTTCGGAGTGATGTATGGTCGAGGTGGCTGAACAGAAGTGTCGCAGAATATTGGTAAGTTAATGTGTGCTGTTCGTATCTTCCTTAGCTTCAGAGCGGTACCATGTTTAAGAAGGCCTTGCAGCTCAGGATCAGCTTCCTGGGATCGTGCAAGTTCTTGGTAGTCGATGGCCACGGAGATCTCATCTAGGCGCGAGAGAGCATCAGCAACCACATTCTCGGGTCCAGGTATGTATCGAACGTCTGTTGTAAATTGAGCTATGTAGTCTAGATATCTGAACTGGCGAGGTGAACATTGGTCTCTATTCTTTGTGAAGGCAAAGGTGAGTGGTTTATGATCAGTTAGTATGGCAAATGTCCTCGCCTCGACCATGTGGCGGAAGTACTTAATGGCCTCGTAAACAGCTAACAGCTCCCGGTCGTATGGGCTATACTTTTTTTGAGATGGGCTCAGTTTATGCGAATAAAAGGCCAAAGGGTGCCACTCCTTTCCTTTTCGCTGTTGCAAGACTGCACCAATACCCAAATCTGATGCATCAGTCACGATGGCTAAATCTGCAGTTGGGTTTGGATGGGCAAGTAGTGTGGCATTTGACAATGAGGTCTTACAATCTTCAAACGCTTTAAGCATATCAGGTGTCATATTCACTGGATGTGAACCTTTAACTTTAGGGCCAGATAGTACTGCGTGCAGCGGTGCTTGAAGTTGAGCAGCGTTTCGTACGAAGCGACGGTAAAAATTCAGCATGCCCAAGAATCTTCGAAGCTCTTTAATAGTTTTGGGAACAGTGTACTCCTGAAGCGCTTGGACTTTAGTAGCGAGGGGTTTAGTACCGGCAGCTGAAACTGAGTATCCTAGAAAGGTTACCTCTTCTTTTCCAAGGAAACATTTTGATGTGTTCACCCATATGCCATATTGTTTGAGGCGCCCGAAGAGTATGCGAAGATGAGCTTTGTGTTGTTCCACGGAATTTGAGAAAATCAAGATATCGTCGATGTACCCATAGCAGAAATCAAGGCCCAGGAGCACTTCATCAAGGAACCTTTGAAAAGTTTGGGCAGCGTTTCTTAAGCCAAAAGTCATGAACGGAAATTCAAAGAGTCCGAACGGTGTAGTAATCGCTGTTTTGGGAATATCAGCAGGATTTACAGCTATTTGATGGTAGGCCTTAACTAAATCGATGGTGGAGAAGATGGAACATCCAGAAAGTTGATGTGAGAAGTCATGAATGTGTCGTATAGGGTAGCGATCAGGTATAGTGCGGGAATTCAGAGCTCGGTAGTCCCCACAAGGTCGCCATGAATTGTCCTTCTTTCTCACCATGTGCAAAGCCGAAGACCATGGACTCTCCGAACGGCGAGCAATGCCACTGGCAAGCATGAACTCAAACTCCTTCTTGGCAGTCTGAAGTCGAGCTGGATCTAGACGTCGTGGTTTACAAGATACTGGAGGTCCTGGCGTAGTCTTAATATAGTGTAGTGTGCTGTGCTGTGGCGGTGAATGCACACCAGCAGGCCTTGTAATCTCCGGAAACTCTCGAAGTATTTGATGGAATTCTGACTCACCATTAACAGATTTCACAGAGGCGATATCGTCAGTGGTTCCTGTTCTTTCTGAAATGGCGGCGACATGTAAAGTTGTAGTACCGTCAACCAGACGTTGATTCCTGCAATCAACTAGTAAATTGTAGTGGCTAAGCAGATCAACACCAATGATGGGTTTTGACACGTCGGCTATTGTGAAGCTCCAAGAAAATATGCGTCTGAGTCCTAAATTGAGATGAAGCTGTATAGGCCCGTAAGTATGGATGATACTGCCGTTTGCCGCTATTAGATCATACTTGGAACGAGCGCAGGACGTCTTGACTGCTGATCGTGGGAAAACGCACAAGTCTGAGCCAGTATCCACAAGGAATTGCATTTTCGTGGCGCGGTCGGTGACAAAAAGACGGCCTGTAGATGGAGGGCAGTCGTTGGCCGCTACTTCCGACCGCCCTGGGCGTTTCCCGACTCAAATGTGCAGGGCTGCCTACACTTCTTCGCCTGAGCTCCAAAAGTATAGTGGTAGAAACAGTGCGGGTGGTCTGGCGGTGGCTGTGTGTAATTCGAGCGACTGCTTGAGCGGTTTCTCTGAAAACTAGGCTTGGAACGTGAGTGACTTCTGTTATTCCTGTCATTAGTAAGGGCTGCTACTTGCCTGGTTAGCTCATTGACCTGCCTTGTTAGCTCTTCCATAGGCGAAAATGGTGCGATGACAGTAGAAGTGCTAGCCATGGAGACCTGAGGTATAGCAGGAGCAATTTCGTACACTTTATCAGCCAATTCTCCCAGTTTATCCAAAGAAAGATCCATCTGTGAAGCAATAACAGTCTGTATATTCTGTGGCAGTCGACTAGTCCATAAAGTGGCCAAAAAATCACTGGGCATTGAAGGACCCGCTAAACTCTCCAAGTGACGCAGGAATTGCGAGGGCTTTCGGTCGCCAAGCTCCTCGTGCATAAGTAATTGTTTCACGCGCTTTTCCTGTGAAGCGGACAGACGCCTTATAAGCTCGGTCTTCAATTTCAAATATTTGTCCTTTTCAGGAGGCCTAGTAATGATATCTTTCACTTCGATGGCGTATTGGTGATCAAGCTGTGCTACGAGATAATTGAATTTTGTATCATCAGTAGTAATTCGGGAAAGATCAAATTGACACTCTAATTGGGCAAACCATAAAGCCGGTTCTTCTGGCCAAAATGGTGGTACTTTTACACCAACTCTCAATACTTCATCAATTTTAATCACTTTTTCGGACTCGCACATTTTAAAAACAAAAGTCGCTCACCACTCGTGTAAGTAAGGCCACGGCCAACCTCTTTGTTGCTATTGGCAACGAAGTTTGTTTGACAGGAAAAATTTTTTATTCAAAATTATTTTTATTTTATGCTCACGATTTCCAGGTCACAAATCGGCGCAAAAGGTGCTTCTTGTTCGTAGTCGGTGGTCACCAGTGTAGAAGGTGGCGTGTGGGTTTCCACTAAACCAACTTCTAACAAGATCGGCATTCAGTCGCACACGATGTGTAGTTAAGTATAGCAGTAGGAAGCAGGCGAAGCAGTAGTAGGTAGAAAGCGGAGAAGGTATAGAGAGGAACTTGATAGCAAAAGAGGATAGTATATACAGATAGATATATTACAATTTTACAACACAGTTTACAATATAAGAATATCGACACCAGAGACGCGTGTCATGTGGTAGAGAACCGACGAATGAAGAACGCCGCGATCCGTCGATGTTTTTCATTGCGCGCGCAGCCGTTGCCAAACGATAGGTTGAGGTTTGTTATGAGTGGCGAGTGTCTCGCTACACATTTATAAATGAAAAGAGCAGTCAACATATAAAAAAGGCCATTGGAACAATTTTATGTGCGGCCCTTCCCTTGTTAAATGACCTCTGAAATATATCCTGAATATTCAGTAAGGGGTGTGCTTCCATACGTAGCTGGGTATATAAATTCTTACGAGTTAGTGAATATTAATTTAAGCCGACGTTTAAGCATTTTGCATGTTTGCCAACTTTTGTTACAGATATTTAAAATAGGATGTTTAGGGGGCCTAGTTAAAGCCAGAATTTCAAAACGTTAACGTATGTCGACAAGATCAAAATGTATGGCTAAATCACGTGGTCAATCGTATGTCTAATCCATACATTTTGTTCTTGTAATACGTACACATTTTGAGATTGTGATTTTGGCTACCCCCCCCCCCCCCAAGTTTTGCCTTTTGTCTTTCTTCTTCGGAGCTCTTGGGTTTAGTTTCTAAAGCAGGCAAATAGTTCGTTGTTTTACACACTTAATCATTTTTGGAGAATTGATGATTCAGATTGGGTTTGTTTTTATTCATGGCCATGATCTCGACATATTAAGAGCTGAATGAAGACTATTCAAAAGAAGTTTTCTTTTGATAGGTATGTGGTAATATAATAAAATTTACTTGTCATGCGCCGTAGAAATGAAGAAAATTAAACTTGCATTTTTCGAATAAGATTTTTTACTTCACCTGACTGGGAATCAAAACCTTTTCTATGTAGTTAAGAGTAAGATTAAGGTCATTAACTCCAAATTAAATATAAAAATACTAAGCAACCCTAAAGATAAAATTAATGTAAGATTAATGTTTAGATGTTTTTCTTGGTTTTTTGATCGTAAGAAAAATAAATATTGACCCAATATCCGATTATTTTATCAATCCTCACAAAGTAGAGTTGAAATTCTGGCAAAGAACTAAACTGCCCTCGGGCCATCCACTGCCTATATTAAAATCTTTTCGGAAAGTATTTGGTATTAAACTTCCCTCATAGTCAATTTATCCTGCTTCCCAAATACAATTTTTTTTTCTTTTATTTTATTAATTTAATAATCCTTATTCAGTCAGTGTTTTGACTATTTTAGTATTTTCTTTAAAATAGCGTTTGCGATCGGATATATATCGAAATGAGAGAAATTTGAGTTGTACGAATTTTAATGTTTTTTTAGAACAAAGATATCTAGAATATATCATCTCGAGGATGTCACTAGGGCTCTATCAACTCGTAAACTCTGTCTTTCTCAACCTTTACTACTTTAACTTCCATATTAATTGTACGATACGATTAATCATTTTTTGACCCAGAAAATAATATGAGAATACTAATATTATTAATGCGAAAGTCTGTCTGTATGTATTTTACGCTTCCACGGGTAAAACGCTGGACCGATTTTGATGAAATTTAGTATGGACGTAGAAAAGAACCAAAGTCTTTTGGGCACGATACAACCGAGTCCCACGCTGGGCGATACCGCGGGCGACTCTAGTTTATAATAACATCAATCGTTAAATGTTTATTGTTAAAGAACCTCTTCAAATTTAATATATATTAAGGATAGATTCGTGAAAAAAAATAGATATCACAAATCACGTTCAAATTTACGAATAAGCACACTTCTCGCAACGCAAAGAACTTTCAACAGGCCAGACTAAATTCTGAACAGCAAGCCCATTTCAAGCGTCCTAAGTCCCACGATTCATGCTCGTGGCAGTCATAGTTTACCTGCTCGGCTTTTAGTGCACAATGACGCCGTCATAATGTATTGAGCTGACAGAAATATAACTACTTGATTTAAGTCTGCGAAGAATATGAATTTATCTTCTTCTTCGTCTCTTATGTAAAAAGATAATAATTAATGTTCGTTAGTCTGGCTGAAACTCAAAAATGCTGGACTTATTTGACTAATTATAGTCTTAGAATATTTGTGAAAGTTCACGAAAGGTTCAAATGGTGAGAAAAGTTCGTTCGGGCGGTAAGAAGTTGGCGGGGTCAGCTGGTAGCAAATAATTATTTATCTATACTAATATTATAAATGCGATAGATCAATTGATTTAATTAGGCTGATGGCAGTAATCTGACCAATAGTTCCATACATACCTCAAGCACTATATATCAAGCACGAAAAAGCATTAGCTACTAAATAAATGTTTTAAACTAACGAAACTGGCATGTTTTAGCGCATGAAATCCTTCTTCAGAAATCCTGTGGGTTAGTTAGTGGAAAGTATAAAATTACCCAAAGTTCCGTCGTGATCACTATAATTTATTACCCGTACATAAGATATGAAATTGATCCATGTATACTCTATTTAATTTGTGACGCTGTGCCTTTGTCGGAGCGCAGTTTGCTAACTCGACCGGCGAGCTTGGAACACAATCTTGACCTGATCGTGTGTGCTTTATTCTCCACAGAAGACTTATCATAGTAAGAGCCTGTAAGAGCTAACTGCACGAATATTATTAAAGTTACTCAAATAATTAGTTTCCCGTGTTATAATAGATAGCGTCTGTACATTATACTCGGGCTTCGTCCTCGGGATTAGAAAATTATACTTGTAGTACCGCCTACTGGATCGCCACTTATGCACTTATTTGAGGGTATTTACTTTTTTTTTTTTTTTTTTGTAATCCGGTATGGTAGGTGTCACTTGTTATTCGTGTCATTCGCTTTTTAGTGCTCGCTACGAACGCACGTGTCGTGTCTCTCTCCTTAATAACGCAACTAAGTTAAGTCGGTATTATAAACATGCCGAAACGTAAACAAGAAGACGATTACGAGAAATTGCTAAAGAAATTTAAGAAGTTGGAAAAGAAGGTGCGCCGACGGTGTCGCAGTCGCAGCAGATCATCAAAATCGAAGTCTCCAGGTTAGTGCCAGTTTTTTTTATCTCTTACAGTGTCTGAAGATAAAATTTAGTATTTAAAAATTGTGTTTTAATAGTATCCACTGCTGGGTTTGCGTTTATTTCAACGGAAATAGACTACCCACCAAACTAGTTTTGCAAACAGATCTTTGGACTGTTTCTTAACTAAATAGCAGATATATTGTAATGCCTTACAATTTTTCAACATTATTGTATTAACATTAACACCGATTCGGGTTTGCGTACTTCTCTTTGGAGCTGTACTACCCAATACTTAGTTATGCGAACAGTACTTTGGTCTGTTTCTTAACTAAATAAATAAAATCGGTTGCTTTCAGAACGAGGCCATGCCTCTAATGAAGTGCCACATGAGGTTGCCGAAAATATTTCCAATATACTAGGTGATGACGATACACTTGTGAATCCTAAGACTGGCCCGGCTGGCTATGAACCGGACAAGCTCATGGAGCCTTCTTCTGAACCTGCTGACCTAGTTAATGCGACTGTGGTGGATTCTAGTGCTCCCACCGTATTAGATAGTGAAATACTAGAAATATTGGGTGACGATCCCACTATTTCTAATAACTACGGTCCTGATATTCACAAGGACCTAGCAGTAAGGTTAGAACATATTGCCACACATGGGTTAAGTAAGGAACTTCGTAAGGAGTTGACCTTAAGATACTTACTTCCAAGCAACTGCACTTTAATCAATGCTCCGGCGTTGAATGCAGAAATTAAGGTAGCCGTTTCGGATATAACCACCAAACGTGATAAGAATATAGAGGAGCGTCAAAAACAACTGGCAACGGCCATATCTTGTATAAGCCAAGCAATCAACGGGTTAATTTTAAGCAATAATACAGATAAGACTTTAATAAATCTATTAATGGACTCGCAACGTATTTTATGCGACTCTTAGTTTAACGATACTGTATTACGCAGGAATTTTATCTTGTCGTCTTTAAAGAAAGAAATGAAAGAACAGCTGTTAAACACTAAATCTGATAAATTTCTGTTTGGTGAAAATTTATCCGAGACAATTAAGACAGCCTAAGCTATAAATAAATCTGGCGCAGAGTTAAAGACCCCGGCACCGAAACCGCAGGTAGCCAATAAGAAACCAGCAGCGGTAGCTAGCACATCCCGTAATTTAAACTGGAAGGGCCCATATCCTGCACGGAAATCGCAGAATCCTCCGAAGACGAAGGAACCCCCTCCGAGCAGGAGTCGGCCGTCGAGCTCATCGAGGCACTCGCAGCAGCAGCGGACGCGCAGCCGCCGTTAGACGAGGTAACCTACACTGGTAGATTACACCTATTTTATGACAAATGGTTAAAAATCACTAATAATTCAGAGGTACTTTCATGCATCAACGGCTATGAAATACCTTTTGCAGGTCCAGTACAACAGTCTTCACCTCCCTTGGAGAAAAAATACTCTCAGAAAGAATTAGAATCTTTCCATGAGGCAATCAATAATTTACTTTGTATTGGAGCTATTTCTAAATGTACAGTAAGCTGCAAAAGTCCATATAGAGTGAGCAAATAGTATCGCATCAAGCGCTCATATTTACTCACACATTTACAAATAACCAAGTAAACTATTATTGATCTTTTATTTAACCATATCTGCAATTTCGCAAGAAAATCTAAGTGGGTCGGTGGCACCACGGGACGCACTCGGACTCACAACAAATATGTCGATGGTTCGAATCTCGCTCGCGGCTTTTTTTATTTTCTTTGCCCGCGGTACTGACTAATTTCGTGTTTTTTAAGTTTTATTTTATTGTTTACAGAAACTTAAAATATTCTCAAACAAAACTTCATATTGATAAAAATACGACTCTGAAACTATTTTGATGTTTCTTAAGAATGCTCTTTGTAGGGTAGGACAAGTTAAACATTTCTCATGAACGGTAAAAATGAAAAGTGAGGAAAGAACACTGCGATTGAATATAACTTTGCTTTGTTGTTTGTGATAAAGTTGAATAACTACGTTCTACAACTATGCAAGCTAATATTGATATGCAGGATAGGATACGCATTACCGAAATGCTTAAGATGGGTTATAATATTTCTCAAATTGCTAATGAGACTGGATTTACTGTGAGTATTATTTTTATTTATGATAAGGTTATAGAAAAAATAGCGTGTGTTTTAATAATTGATACCTAAAGATATTTATAAGTATTTATATCTACTTGTTGATTTGTTTCAGTGGATAACAGTGAAGCGCTGGATAACTCGCTTCCAAGAAGAAGGTGTTGTAGCCACTCGACCTCGTAGTGGTCGTCCGCAACATATTAGTGCATCACAGCGGAGCTACATGGTGCAACAATATGAGACAAACGCACAAGTTGTTTATGTCGTCCCAACATAGTAGACTTCACTTATGGCGCAGGGATAGAAATCGTTATAGTGAACAAAACATCGTCGCAAACATGGAGTCTGGACGCATTTCCGTGAATATGTGGGGGTGGATGAGTGCCGCTAGACCTGGTGAATTAGTGTCTATAGCAGGGCGGGCTACGGCTGCCCATTATGTGCAATTGCTGCAGGATTGTATGCTGCCAACCGTGCGGTGTGTGTATCCAGCTACAGACTTTTCACACTTATCATACGTGCATGATAACTGTCCTGTGCATCGGGCTCAAATAGTGCGCGAATGGTTCAGACACCATAACGACATAGCCGTCATTCCCTGGCCAGCAAAGTCACCGGATTTAAATCCAATTGAAAACTTATGGGGCTTAATGGTGCAAAGGTGGGACATGCGAAATGAACGGACTGCAGAGGCCCTGGAAGCCCACTGCATGGAAGTGTGGGTAAATTTAAGAGGGACAGATGTTTGTTCCAACATAGTTGGATCAATACGGCGGCGCTTACTTGATGTTATTGAAAACAATGGAAGTTATATTAAATATTGTCAGTATTGTAAAATAAAATAATATTTGGCAACATTCTGTCAGTATTTAATATAACTTCCATTGTTATATTTTATAAGTTATATTTTTTTAAATAAATAGTTTTAAATTAAAATATTTCCAATTACCTTCACATCGAAAACAAATTCAGCGCCGCCGCCTTATAGTGATAGCCTATATTTATTATGGTTACTTACTAGCTTCAATTTTCTTTTCTTTACGAAAACGAATCATTAAGCTATCATTAACCATATTAAAAAGATAGAAATAGGTGTAAGATATACTTTACTATGATATGTGTCAACAACGCTTTGTAATGTTAAACGTTAAATTAAAAACTTGATTTAATATTCTTTTAGTTTTAATTTGAATAGAAAACCTATAAGCATTATTACCTTTCCATATTCAAAGGTTATTATTTACGGAACAAAACTTAAAAATGAACAAAAGAAAAAAAAATATAAATGAACAAATTGAACATCTTTCCTTACAATAAAGGATTCGCGGGCCGGACGCGATTTGAACCGAGGACGTTTTTCACCGAGGCACGAGGTATCAACCACGAGACCATCAGCAACTGTTATTAATTGACGAAATAAATAAACGCACTTATAGTTTGGCGAAGCGAAACAGACACCTCATTTTATTTTTAAGAAATATGTTGAGTCTTGTCACTTTGAATTAAGGTTGATATTTATTTGTTATAGTGAATGTCAATGTGTGTGTGGTTTGCGTTCACGCCGTTTTAGTCCTTAAGCTATATATGGACTTTTGCAGCTGACTGTACATCTACAAAAGGGCAATTTTTATCAAGTATTTTTATGATACCTAAGCCAAACGGTAAAATGAGATTTATTTTAAACTTGAAAAATTTAAACAAATTTATAGAAACAAAACATTTTAAAATTGAGGATCTTCGTACAGTATTTAAACTAATATCTAAAGATTGTTTCATGACAAAAATTGATCTTAAAGATGCTTATTATTTGGTGAAGATCCATCCTAATTCAAGGAAATATTTAAGATTTGTGTTTGAGCAACAGATGTATGAATTTAATGTATTACCGTTTGGCTTAAGTACCGCGCCCTATATTTTCACTAAGATAATGAAACCTATAACTCGTTTGCTACGCTTGGCTGGTTTAATATCGACAAATTATTTAGACGATTATTGGTTAATGGGACAGTCCTACGAAAAATGTTTGTATAACACCATACACCAAATGTTTGTATAACCGAGAAATTACTAACTTCTCTTGGTTTTATTATTAACAGAGAGAAGAGCACTTTTGTACCCAGCAAGACCTGCACATTCCTAGGTTTTGTATTAGATTCAGAAAATTTCCAGATTACGTTACCAACTGAAAAAATTAATCGTGTTAAAAAGGAGATTGAAAAGTTTTCGATTTTAAAGAGGTGTAAAATACGCGATTTTGCTCGATTTGTTGGACTTTTAGTGTCAGTCTGTCCAGCTGTGGAATACAGTTGGTTATATACTAAACATTTCGAGCGGATTAAATACTTAAATTTGAAATCTGATAATGATTATGACAAATTTATGTATTTACCTACATCATTACAGACTGACTTAGCGTGGTGGCGCAAATCAATATGCACACCATATAATAGAATCAGAGAGGACAAACATGATCTAGAAATTTTCTCAGATGCCTCAAATACGGGGTGGGGTGCAGTGTGTGGACAACAGAAGGCTAGTGGGCTGTGGAGTGAGCGTGAACAAGTAATGCATATTAATTACTTAGAACTCCTGGCAGCCTTTTTTGGTTTAAAAATATTTGCAAAGAATTTAAATAATTGCCAAATTTTGCTACGCATTGACAATGCTACGGCAATATGTTATATCAACCGCATGGGAGGTATTCAATATCCTCACCTTACGGATATTACAAAGCAAATATGGCAATGGTGTGAGCGCCGTAACTTGTTTGTTATAGCTTCTTATATATCATCATCAGATAACAAAGATGCAGACGCCGGGTCCCGGCGTGTACATCCAGATATAGAATGGGAACTGGCTAATTGGGCTTACCAAGAAATTGTGGACAAATTTGGTATACCACAAATCGACTTGTTTGCTAGTCGGTTAAATAATAAGTGTTCCAAGTATGTTTCTTGGCACAATGATCCCGGTGCATATGCTATTGATGCATTCACAATTTCTTGGTGTGATCATTATTTTTATGCTTTTCCTCCTTTTTCTATTATTTTAAAAACATTAAGAAAAATTGTGTCAGATAAATCTACTGGAATTATGGTGGTACCATTGTGGCCGACGCAATCTTGGTATCCTCTTTATAATAGCCTTTTGATTTCTGACGTAATTACCCTTAAATCGAATAAAAGCCCAATTGTATCTTCTCATTCTAGCAACGACAGCATCCACAACAAGATTACCCTGGTTGCAGGGATCTTGTGCGGACGGCGTGGCTAAGGAGAAGTGTACCACCATCAGCGGTTGATGTGATGATTGCGTCATTGTCCAACAATTCACTTAAACAATATGATGTATATTTAAAGCGCTGGTTCTATTTTTGTAATCAAAATAACTTTGATTTGTTTAATTCATCTATTCCACAAATTATGTACTTTTTAAACAAACTTTACGAAGAGGGATTACAATACGGATCCCTTAACTCCTGTAGATCTGCATTAGCCCTTTTAATGGGTAATGATATAGGTAAAGATGACAGGCTGCTAAGATTTTTCAAGGGTATATTTCGGTTAAGACCACCTTTACCAAGATATTCCATGACATGGGACACTTCAATAGTATTAAACCACTTAGGCCAACTATATCCTAACGATACACTTAGTCTTAAAGACATTTCTAAAAAACTCGTTACCCTTTTGGCTTTGTTAACTGCTCACAGGGTACAAACTCTGTCTAAAATTAATGTTAATAATATTGAATCGTTTACCTCAAAAATAATTATTAAAATACCAGATTTTATTAAAACAACACGTAGAGGTTCCTTACAACCAGTTCTAGTCTTACCATTGTTTGAAGAACGTCCTGAAATATGCCCTGGAAAGGTGTTATTAGCTTATTTAGAAATGACAGCCTCATTTCGAAAGGATATTGATTCACTCTTTGTCAGCCTTAAAAGACCTTTTCAGGCTGTTGGCCCACAGACTTTAAGTAGATGGATCAAAGAGACCTTAAGTGACAGTGGAATAGATGTTAATGTATTTACAGCTCACAGTACAAGGCACGCAGCTACATCTGCAGTCCATAGCTTAGGTGTAAGCTTAGATTTGATTAGAAAAACCGCTGGGTGGAGCGGTTCTTCAAATACATTCTATCGTTTCTATAATAGAACCATAAGTAATGTTGATTATAATGATGATTCTTTTGCAAGAGCCATTGTGAACAACGCTCGTTGATTTATCCTTGTTAAATTATGATTAATCAAAATCATGATATTTGTTAATAGCTACAGTCGTAAGATATTAGTTGTTAACTATAAGAATTTTCTCAATTGTAATAGTTTAAAAATATATATATACCTATATGTTTTTAAATAATACAAGTAAAAATATTTCTCTTTCTTATCTCTCAAAATCTACAAGTATAATTTTCTAATCCCGAGGACGAAGCCCGAGTATAATTAATGATTAAACGAACTTACCTGTACGTGAAGTTCTATCATAATTATGCGAGGGCTTCGTCCGAAGGGATTAGCAACCCACCCTAACCCTGCTAGTTCCCTACTTCGAGAAATATTTTCTACGCTCTAAACTAAATGACACGAATAACAAGTGACACCTACCATACCGGATTACAAAAAAAAAAAAAAAAGTGAATACCCTCAAATAAGTGCATAAGTGGCGATCCAGTAGGCGGTACTACAAGTATAATTTTCTAATCCCTTCGGACGAAGCCCTCGCATAATTATGATAGAACTTCACGTACAGGTAAGTTCGTTTAATCATTAATTATTAAACCAGGGTGTCGATTCTGCTAACGTTAAATCACAATCGTGTCAAAATAGTGTTTCAATGGTAGTGCTTTTTTACACAATTGTGATGAATTCTGTACTGGTGCTGTCGGTAGTCAAGTAACCGTCCGCTCAGTCTGAGACTCTAACCAAGAATGTCCCTCGATCCCTTCTTGTTAGTACCATCTCCACTGCCTCCCCACCGCTATGCTTGTGGTGTCAAAGCGGGGAGTTGATCAACCAATGACAGACTCTCGTAAGATGGCGCCACGGTTGTTATTATTTAAGCCTATTATCACCATCATTGCGTAGTAAATCATAAAATATATAATATAAATAAGCATAACCATAAAAATCATGACATTCGGCCATCGGACAACGTGCAGACTCCGGCGCACGTTACAAAAATTGTACAATTGGATGATCAATACAAAATATACCTTATTCACCTTTTAAAACATATCTGAGTCTATTTACATAGTGTGACAAAGATATATAAGTATTATTAACATAGAACACAATAATATCAAAATTTAAATATTTACAATTATTTCCTCTAAACATTTTAAATAATAAGCCAAATCAAATGAACAAATCTTTTTTCAAGTATAAACTAAATCAAACACAATAAAATCATATCATGACATTCGGTTGTTTTTCGTTTGTTATTATTTAAATGTATATTCTATCTGAATCACCATGTCCAGATTCAATCAACACGCAGAACAGCTTTAGTGGATTACCCATACACCCTACAGATGAAGAATCTGAAGATCAGCCAATAGTAAAATGACCAAGTAAACCACCATTACTCTTATAAGGTGTACAGGAAGTCAATAAGCTGGCAGAACTACTTCGTTCATCTGGCAGTGCGGATAGTTTCACCCTAAGGATAATAAATAAAAATCAACTTCAAGTAATCAGTGCCGGTATAGAAACTTATAAAAAAAATATCTACTCGACATGGTTGGATTGGGTATAAATTCATCCAAGAAGATCAACGATGCTACAGAATCGTTATTTAAAAAAAATCTACACAGCACCTTCCAAAGCAATTGAAGCAGAGATAGAAAAAACCGGAAACATCATTCAAGGATAAATTATCAATGTGAAATTTGGACTAGAAAGAAAACCAACGTCAACTTTTTTTTGTAAATATTGCTCCAGGTCCTAGCAATAGTGCAGTTAAAAATAACGAAAATTCACCACCAAGCAGTAAAAATAAAAGGTCCTCAAACGAGGCATACAATTCCTTAGTGTCAAAGATGCCAACAACTTTGTCATTCAAAAAAAAATACTCATAATACTCATTTATTTTTACCCGTCAATACAATAGATTAATAAAAATAATGATAATAATTAACATCAAGTCAAATAGCAGCAGTCAAATTCAAAATAAAAATTAAAAATGAGAAATAAATCAAAAATTGATACACTGACATCATTAATACTGAAATATTACTACATTAATGTACATCGTACCTTTTGTACAATAAAACTAATATCAGTCCATTAATTCCTCGTTACTATAGTAAACTTTGTCATTGTCAATTAATTAGTAATAAGTTTTAATTTTACTATATCAGTGTGTGAAATGTGCTCAAGATCATCAAGCTTCAGAATGCAAAAAAAAAAGACAGTAGTACACCAGCACTATGCGCCCTTTTCCAAGGTGAGCATCCTGCAACTACTAGGAATGTAGTGTTTACAAGGAGATTCTAGCAAGTCGAAAGCCAAACCAATAAGGCTTGAATGCCCAACGAAAACTTCAAATGCATATATTATACAAAAATCTAACACTGATTTCATCAGATGCTACTCAAATGAAACTAAACTTTTTACACATGATATTAAAAAAAAAGAACTTTCTATGCCAAAATCCTAAAAGGCAATACTGAAGTGTCATCTAAGTTAACCAATAAAATTGAAGAATAAATAAAAAAAAAACTGCTTAAAGCATCAACCTCAATAATTAGACATGCTCCTACAACATATGAGTGCACTTTATAAGCCTCTTCGCTCTACTTAATTGTCAGAAGAATAAAATGACTACTGATTAAGAATTAGAAGACATTAAGAATTACTACCTGGAACATAAATGGCTAGCTCCAAATAAATCTGAACTTGAAGTACTTATTGCAACTCACAAACTAGATGTGACCTTAATCTCAAAAGCACACTGCATCAAGCAAAGTAACGTTCCATCAAGGACTACAACACTTATATCACACACCACCCTGATGGAATGAGTCATGTAAGTCCATAAGCATTACCTGCTGCCAAAGTATAAACACTCCGAATCCTAGCAACCACCATAGCTATTAAAGGTAAGCTTGGAAGTCTCAATCTGTCTGCAGTTTAATGCCATCCAAGGCACAAGAGTAACTGTTCTACTTACAGTAAGTACGTTTTGACACTAGGAGGCAGACTTATTTCAAGTGGAGATTGGGGTGCCAAACATTCTGGGGATTAAGGTTGACCTCAACCAAAGGTACACTGCTCAAACTGTGTCTTGGCAATAACAATCTTAATGTAATCACGACTTGTGAACCAACATACTAGCGATATGTTAAAATTCTCTGTTTTTTTTTTTTTGTGATAAACATACGTTAACTAACACATGATTAAAACACTATCATCAATAAATTTGCACTTTACTAATCTTTAAGCTAACCAATCTCACTATTATCAGTCCAGAAGAATAGAAACAAGGTTCCACCATTAAGGCTTCAAAACAAGTAAATGTAGGTAGGACGTACTAACAAAACTGAGGGTAGCAATCATTAACAACAAATCTAATCATGAAGCAAAGCAAAAATATAACCTTGTCAGCCTGTACTGATGGCTTGAAATAAAAACATTAACGCGACACACATATTATTATAACTTAGTAAAAATAAAAAAAAAGTCTGAATTTTAACTTCTATCTGTAAAGCTTGTAAGCAAAAACTCATTATATTTATTTAAAACATTAAAGTACTTACAATTTCTATCTTTTTTCCACTTCTGCGGGCGAGATAAGAGCACTTCTGAAATGTGATGAATTCTGTACTGGTGCTGTCGGTAGTCAAGTAACCGTCCGCTCAGTCTGAGACTCTAACCAAGAATGTCCCTCGATCCCTTCTTGTTAGTACCATCTCCACTGCCTCCCCACCGCTATGCTTGTGGTGTCAAAGCGGGGAGTTGATCAACCAATGACAGACTCTCGTAAGATGGCGCCACGGTTGTTATTATTTAAGCCTATTATCACCATCATTGCGTAGTAAATCATAAAATATATAATATAAATAAGCATAACCATAAAAATCATGACACAATAGTTACAAGAAATGTATATTTTTTTTATATCACTGCTGATGATCACACCACACACTACATTCACATCACATCATACTGTCATAACTCTTGTAAATAGTGTGTAAAAAGCACTACTATTGAAACACTGTTTTGATACGATTTTGTCTTAACGTTAGCAGAATCAACGCCCAGATGAGTACCTTTGTACTGAAGTCGTATTTTAGGGTACCCCATTCTTTTATTTTTCCTGCCAAATAGCAGTGCTTGCATTGTTGTATTCCGGTTTAAAGATGTCCGATCTGCCTCAATGCCTTTCCTTTGCAATCATGCAAACGTACGGCTCAAGCTACATTTCACAGCACAATACATCTCTATATCCTAATCAATATGGAAATAACACAAAGTATGTTTTTCTAAAACACTATAAAGCACCGGGAGGCAAATAACTGGACTAGACAACAAATCTATAGCTATTTACGCAAAGCAATCAGCGTTTGCCACCACGTGTCTAAAGAAGCTGTTTTTATTTATTTATCATTTTCTTGCACGCATGCAGCAATCGTAAAGCAGTACTTACGGAACAGTATCTTACAATAAATACAATAGACAAACTAGTAAACAAAATGCGACCTTATCGCACCAGTAATCTGATAAAATGTTTATTCAGAAGCAAGGCTATTATGGCTTCTCTATCATCTCAACATCACTCCATAGTCAAGTTTGTCGGTGCACAGATGCCTTATGTGCTTTGATATACTGTCGTTATTTCAACCCTTCTTTGTAATGCTGGTGCTAGTGGAAAACCTCAATGAATCTATGTGGCTATAATGAAGTGATGAAAGATATTTAATGTCTGATTGAGACTTCGATGTCTGTTGTAATTAAAATGTAATAGTTAAGTACCTAAGATAAGAAGTTATCACAGGTTAGGTGGAATCTTCTACAACTTTTGATTGGGTTGGTTTAAAGTAAAATTTGTATTCAAACTTTAGTACGTCCTCATTGGAGTGTAAATGAGGGCTAACTTGAAGTAATTGTAAAATGTACTCAGGACTTTGTTCATTCAGTCTTGTTGGTTATTCACATATTATTATTCAAGTAAATTTTTTTTTCTTTTTTTTTATTAGAAATGTTTTAGGTCTTTATTACAAAAATAATTAACTGAACTACCTATTATTTAACTTTGCCACTACTAATTAAATGTCAATAGTGAATACGACCAAGCCTGATTGCTGAACGTTGTCAATCTTACTACACTGGCTCTTATACCTACCCTAAAACTATCGATCTTGTCGTGTGTTATTAAGTATAAGATTTTAAACTAACAAATCTCAAAGGATATTCAGAAGAATTAAGAAGTGACTAAGAAAAACATAGCTATTTAAAACCCCACTGAAACTGACGTTGACGAAACGCTAGGATTCGCTGTTTATATTATTGTAAGAACGGGTCAATTTAGTAATCAACTTCGTCGCTTATTACTAAGTACCTAATTTAAATAGAAAGGCTGGTACTTAATCTGAGTCTTTTATAACAAAAAAAAATTATATTGCATACAAATTGTTAGCAAAAATTGAATTTCTGTAATTACTTAATAAAAGATGGTTTTATTGAGTCTCTCACATTAATTAGCTACTATAAGAATATTGAACCGATTTGAAAAGTAATAAGCATAACTCTTATTAGTGACTTTACAGAATAGTAAGAGACGACTCGATAAAAAGAAGAAAAGGAAGAAGTATATAGTATAGTTCTTAGTTTATGAATAATATTTTCAAAAAATTCTTCGTTTACTGTTGACTGTACGTACACATCCACGAGTGACCTTCTTGCCAGCACTGTACTGTCTGTAATAATAACAGAATATATAATGCACAAAGTTATATCAGATCACGACCTACATTTGCAATGTAGAGTGTATATTGCAATATCAACTCAACACGTTCATTGTTTCGTAGCAATAAATTACTCGTTCAATCAATACATATGTAAATAATAAATGTAGCTATATGAATGTTTATATATTAGGTTACTAGCTGTTCCCCGCGGCTTCGCCCCGCGTGGGACTTGGTTATATCGCGCCTAAAAGTAGCCTATGTTTGACCTCAGGTCTTTAACAACATCCCTACCAAATTTCATCACAATCGGTCGAGCAGTTTAGCCGTGAAGAGGTGACAGACAGACAGACAGACAGACTTTCGCATTTATAATATTAGTATGGATATGGATGTACGCGTCAACAATCTATGTGATTTGTCCCTATAAAAAAGGTACAATCAGGTATCTTGTTTTCAATAAATTTCTTGTTGCCAGTGAGTACCAAGCTTCACAAACTCCGCTTACGTTTACAGCCGATTCATTTTAATTCCACAAATGAAGGAATTAGGAACGTAGTAAGCTTATTTCTGCTGTAATTTTATTCGCCTTGGAGCCACACCTAAGTCTTAAGACGGCACTTGGCTGTGCTTAAATAAATAAGAGGAAGTGCTTTTAATGCTCAAAAGGATTCACAGTATTCTTGTGAATGTTTTAGTTTGAGAATTATTATTTTTCTTAGTAACAGCAGAATGAAAAATCAATATCATATTGTCTTATTTTATTCCTACATAACTATTTTTATTTTGTAGACACCAGAGTGTGCGTAATTAGTTACCTATCCTTATAAAGCACACAATTATGATGATTATAAATAAGAATTTATCATCACCTCAGCGCTTTCCCGATTGCATTCTAAGCCTGCTTTAGAGTTCAGTTATCTTAAACGTGATGTCTTATTGTTATCTACGTAAGGGATACGAGTTAACTTATGGACCACCTGATAACGTCAATTGTCTTTGGAAATGCAGTTGTTGAAATCCGTTACAAGTCAGAAAGAAGTGCATATAAATTAAGACCTCTGTTTGTCTTTTAGTATCGTCTTATGATCTCCGGCTGAGCTAAAGTCACAATCAAAAAACGTTAACGAGGTGCGACAAGAACAAAATGTATGGGATTGTCATAACATTGACCACGTGATTTAACGCAGCTTATGTCAATTCCATACATTTTGTTCTAGTCGACATTCATTAGCGTTTTGAAATTGTCACTTGGCTACGGGTGCTTGACTTTCGACGCACACTATCAAAATCGAAAGAGGAAAATCCGAACATATACTAGTTTATATGGATTTTCCTTTAAATATAATTAATCTTAGCCAAGTTCCCGCTTAGTACCTCGTAGCTTATGTGTTTCAGCATTTCGTATTCTGACAGGTACGTTATGTAACATTTATCCCTTAAAGGTCAAGTATTTTCGTTTAAGGTAGTTAACAATACATCCTAAGTTATGATTATGTTATAAGTAGATAATAAGCTTATTGGTGTTTAGTAAACCTCACCCACATAATAGTTTGCCTACGGGTTTTGTGAATCATGAACATTATCATAAATATAGTTCATGATCTTCTAATTTGAAAAAAGATCAAAGATAGTACGACTTGTTATTAAGCCGTAGAGCAACTTTACCTACCTCAAATAAGAAAAAAGTAATATGTACTTTACTGAACTACACCTATGCGTATGTACTCGTAAGATATAATTCATACACACACTTCAGCTATCCTACTTTATATCAGTTGTTACCGAACTTTGTTTGATATTTCCAATTACCATTGTTCACTCTGCCTTTGTTGTTTGGTGGATAACCATTTTGCCTAATGAATGATCTAAAGGTCATGATTTGAAATCTCATGGAAAACATACTTTGTCTTCGATTTTGTTGAAACCATTACAGGCACATCCGTGGTTAGAAGGCACGTACTTATAGCCCGTTGATCTCATAAATCCAATAAACAACGCCAGTGGCTGCGAGCTGCTTAGTTAGCTTAGGAATCATGACACCAGGGAGTACAGGATTGATAGACCTTACACCCAACTCGATAATAATAAGTCTAGTAGATAAGTACAGCAAAAACACATAATACGTTACTATTTAAAAATTTCTGGTTATTGAGAGTATACTTTTAAGAACCTCTCCGGTTGAGGCATGTTATAAAAGGTATTGAACGTATAGTGAGGGTAAAACGAACTGAATTCCACAACGCCGACAGGTGAGGGGACAGAGGAAGCACAGGGGAGGGATATTTCATTACATTTGGAGTAGGTGTGCAAGTAAATTCTTGTTGTTTTAAGTTCACGAGGCCTTGAACCTCCTGCATATTAATATGCGCAAGTCTGACTTCGTGTGTTTTTTTAGGATGGGAATTTTTTATGCGAGTTGTTGAATGGGAAATGTGTTTTGGTAAAATTTTTGATAATTAGGAAGATGGCTTTTTCTTTATAAAGAAAATAGTAAACAAACTAATTGTAACGTCTGCATTATTTACTTTTAATAAATTAAAAGTACTAATTTATATAAATTTTACTTTTAATAAATTAAAAGTAAAAGAGTATGATATTGATTAGAGGTAGGTATAATCCAAAAATCTGTTTATACATCACTGCTTTTCAAAATTTTATTTATCCTAATATGAACTTATTTATAAAAAAAGTTTATTATTTAGTGGCAAAACTCAATAAAGTTGTTTACTAAATAATGATTAGATTATTAAGCATTTTTTTTTGTGAAGAAAAATGAAATCACTATCAGGTAAATATAAAATCGTGTCCGCCTAAATTGGCAAGATACAATTATTGTGCTATATGAGAATATTTCATATAACGCGGAGGCTTTGTCGTGGGATTCTAACAAACATACTTATGTGATTTTCTTAACAATAGCTTTTTTCATCCTAAAAATATGGATGTTATGTAATCTAATGTGTATTATAGAATCGCTATTATGATCATACATTCAAGAGCTTTTTATCAATGAAGGTCCTTTTGACGATTGACTCTTCACGTTTTCGTTTCCTTTATTTCTTGATACCTACTATTTATCCTACACAATTATGATTGAATTTGGATACTTATTGGCATAGGATGAAGATACATTTTTTAAAGCTAACTATGTCGCATTGCTGTACAAAAGCCTCGCTTTCTTGCACTGATCTCTATTGCTTTCTTACTTATTCCGCTGATACAGCAACCCGATGTGGACCATGGCCTTCGAAACGAGAGAGACAGTATACTGTGCTGCGAGATGGTTGTCTGGAAAGGATTGCATAAGGTATTATCTTTGTTTGTGATTTCCTTATTGTTTATTTTTAATAGTGCAATAAAGAATTCGTCATGTTTAATTTCTAATACCCTAAGTTGCCCTGAGAAAGATACTTAAGCCTTATAATATGCTTTAGCTAAAAAAACAACACGCTTTATATAAACCATTATTTATTTTTAAATATAAAATTGCCATATCAGATCATTAGGACCACGGAAATTATTGACAGCTACAACAGTTCGATCGACATATTATACATTCACCTATATACTATATTCATTGTTAAACTCTATATAATAGAATCAACACAAAATAGAAACATTTACAATTAGGTAAGTATCAAATACAAATGGCACTACAAATGTAGGGAAACAATTCTAATAATAACCTATTAATTATTTTAAAATAAATTAGTACTATAAATTATATGTGGATAACTCCCAGAAAACTATGTTATGTACCTAGATACATAACATAGTTTTCTGGGAGTTATCCACTAGTGTGCAAGATAAAATAAATATAAGTGTTAAAAAGAGCCACGTTAATAAGTATAAAACTAATGTCAAATAAATATCAAAAATAACTAATATTAAACATTGATTTATCAGTATAAATCATATAATAATGGCTTCACAATATATTTTAAGAATCGTTTCTCTACAATAACAACTATGTACATTACCAATACTTATAAATAAATTGACAACAAAAGCATATCTTTAAAAGTACATATACATCTTTGGTTTCCTTTGGTATTTGTTTACCTACATTTATTTACAATCACCACAACCGATTTTTATAAAATAAATAATCTCTACAAGCTTCTTTTCTTAGCTTAATTTTATATGTTAATAATGTTTTCTAAGTTGGAGCGCCGTATAAAAAGGTAATGAGCCTTTCGATTAATATACAAAAAATTTACATAAACCTATAAGTACTTTTTTAAACATTTCAGTTCGAAATAAAGTACAAAAAGTAAACAAGAGACATAAAATATATTACTATATTGAGCAAGAAACCACAAAAAAAATTATGTACGGATTAGCATCATAATTCATCTCTTGTATTGAACAACAAAAACATCAAAATATATAAATGTTATCAAATACTTTCATATTAATTATTGTATTATGAACATAGTCCCTAAAAGTCCACAGCTGGACGTACCTTTTAGCTTTTCCATATAAATCTGCCTCAAAAACAAAAGTTTTAACAAACCTACTTGTAATTATTGCCATAATAGGTATTGATTGTTGCTAAAAATTATCTAACTTAAGCTTCACTAAAATGATACTCCAAATTTGATGTAGAATTTTCGATTTTAAGTCAAACAAATATAAACCGAAAACTTAAAATTGCTTAATATTTATTATAATATTGTCTATGACTAATAAATTTAATTTAAACCACGGCATTCCTGAATAAAAATAAATTTAAATTAGGTACAATCCTGCGATATTATATACAAGAATACCAAGCTACTAGTATTAATCTAATAGTGAACCTGTATTTCGTTGACAAACAAAAAGCTAAATTGTTTATTTTGCACTTCACACACAGCTTTCTGGGCCAGGCAAATTTTCTGCTAAGACATGTTCTCTTCTCCTTGCATTACCTTTACCTTTGGTCCTATGAAGAGTAGATGTTGCAAGACTGCCTGAGCTCAAAGTTGGCCCAGTAAGAGTCAACGTTTGACTCCCAAATGGAGAACCTACGTTGCCGTTAGGGCAAACAAAATTAGGGCTCCCTAGTGTTGGGCTATTAGAAACTACGAAGTTAGGCCTAAAGTTATTTCCTAGTGTTTGAGGAAGGTTTTGGTTTAAAATGTCCTCTTGTCTACTGCTGGGCACCATGTCACTGCCTGGTGTGAGCTGTTAACAAGATAATAATTTATTTATTAAAACATATATGAAAATTTGGTTTACAAAATTCAAGTTCCTGTGTAGTAATATAGAAATAGAAGTAACAAGTAAGTAAAAACCCTTATATTTTCATGTAAAAAAACATTTTGTCTCTAAAATAGAAGTTTGTTATACTACGTAAATGCCACTGCAAAAAGTAATTAAATTTTTTCTTGTTTTATATTTTTAAAATGAATATTTAACACTAATAGCACCTAAAATGCTAAAAAGGTATGCACCGATTTGTTTGATTTGTTTACAATAGGCCATGCGGTGGAAAACATTTACCTTACCTACTAACTTTTCAGCCAAAAGGTAGTAGTTATATAAAAAATTCAGTGGTAGTAGTTTTGTTTGTTTTATATTTACCTGCTGCGGCCGCCCAGCCGTGTCTAATAAAGCTAAGTCCTCTGCAGAGAACACAGCACCAGTTTTGCTCCAATCTCCTGTTGAATGAGAAATAAAATGTTTCAGAGCGTTACTTTATGTATATTATACAACGCATTTCCTTAAGTATATTTTCGATTTGTCAAGGGATATCTAAAAGATATTAACACTAACAAGGAAGAAACAACTCACCCCTCACTTCCTTTATGCTTGGCCATTCATCGATTTCTTCAGAAGGCTGTGCTGGTTGCGTTTCAGAATCTGAATAGAAATAGTCATTTTTATTGCATTTAAACAGGTTTACTTTATAGCCTGACTATTAGGTATTGGCTCAGAAAAAGAAGAAAGAAGCCATTGTAACGATTTAAGTGCTGTTTAAAAAAAAATAATTATTAAGTCTAAGTTCTAACTTTGTAGTTATTTAAGTGCTGTTTAAAAAAATATCATTAAAAAGTCTATTCTTAACTGCAATAAATAAAATAAATCTTGAGTCTGAAAATAAGTACACTCTCTTTTAAACCAACCTAAAAAAAAAGAGGTTCTCAATTCGCCAGAATATTTTATGTCATAAAAAGTAAAAGCAAATCACCTGGAGCATTCAGAATATCCGGCTGAGGGTCAGGAGTTTTGAGGTCTGGTGAAGGTTTGATGGTATATGCCACGACGTATCTCCTGCCTCCATCACTCAGTTCTAGCATGTCGCCAGGAGGATGTTTATGAGGAGGCTGAGATCTCCGGCGACGGGCGCACAGAGCTGCGAATGCTATGCCACCGATTGCAAGAGTCACCCCAAGTGCTGCTGCTACCACCACGCCGAGGGTAACACCTCCCATGGCACCTTTACCATCTGTCGGGCAACAATTTATTTCAATTCGACCATATCATTGCTATTTCTATTCAAAAAGAAATCTCTCTTTTCTTCCTTATTAAAGATACTTGGATCAAATTTATTTATAGGCTTTTAATATCACAGTTTATTAACAGTTATATTAAAAATAAGACAGGTTTATACCAGTCAGTTGAATTTAGAATTTTAGTCCTAGTTCTTTCTAATATCACAAATATAACAACATTATAAAAAATATTAGTGTATAAATTTGAATGTTTGTTATTTATTCATACTAAATTTGATGATTTTGTATTTTGGAATATAAGAATAGATGTATAAAACGTTTATTCTACCTATATATCATGATATAATAATAGCCAGGCGTTGACGTCCGATGAAATTAAAATAAAACGTTGCATATGGAAATGAATCGATTTGTGAATGGTTCTAGGAGGAAGAAGTTGATTTCTTTTTCTAAGAAATATACTTTGCAATCATTGCCACGTTTCCTTCGGAATGAAAATTAATAAAAAAAATATATTTAGAAACAACGTACTTTCACATTTACAATCAAAACAATATAGACGTAACAAGGTAGACGGAATTACCAATTGAAAACATGAATCTATCATAATTCATAATTTCTCGAAAGATATGTGTACAATGTACATACTTACGTAATTGTTAGATATACCTAGATACTTAGTATCTCGCTCACTTGTAGAATGTTTTTATTTGTTTCAAGTGTCACTCAATGTTAGAATATATTAAAATACGAATATACTTGTAAATGAGGTAGCCTAGGTAAATTTATAGTCTTAAAACGAAAATTTTGCAGATGTTGTTCGCAAAAATAATGGAAGCCACCTAAACTTTGCTTTTAAATTTAATCCTTTGAGTTCAGCAATCTTTGACTTAAGTACTCTGAGATATTTATAACGGCCGGCAGTTTGACGAAGAAAATACTTTTATTATTTATATCGAGAGTCAATTTACAGAGGCACGAGTTGATTATTCTTAGTTTTCTTTTAGTAAGATCATGGTAAACTTTTATTTTTGGTCTTTCAACTTCTTTAGCATTAGCATAAAAATTCGATCAACTAGCAAGAAACTAGCTGTTGCCCGGGACTCTGCCCGCGTAATACTTATTCATATAATGTCAAAAGGTAGCCTATGATTCGAGTTTAATTAATAATATCAAATAAGCACGATGACGTACAGGCAAAAATGAACATTGAATTTGATGTGACTAAAGGATGTGTCATGTAGGCAGATAATATTGTTATAATAATGTTTGACCTCAGATCTAACTATACACATATTAAAGCATAACAGACATACAGACAGATAAACAGGCAACACAACAGACTTCGATTCCCACGAGAAGCATACTTTGTATAGTTGTTTCCAGTTTGGTTAGGACATTGCAGGCTTGAATTACCTGATTGTCTGATAATAAAGATGCTTCGTGCTGCGGAAGGCACGTTAAGCCGTTGGTCCCGGCTACCATGTGGTATTCGCTAAAGGAACTTGAATGTTGACCGTGTCACCTACACAAAGTGATGATGATGATGACCGGCAAGTATTACTATAGATAATATAATTTATCACATATTACAGAATACTATACCCACTAGTAGTACCTAATACTTACAACACAGATCGGATTTCTCGTGATCTTTCTGTTGCTGATGAATTATACAATAAAATGATGAATGAATCTAAATGTACATACTAATATCTCTGGTAGGTAAATGTCAATAAAGCAGTTATTTCAATATCATTAGTTACGAAGCCAATATAATAACTCGATTGTCGTTACAATCGAGTAATATATTATTAATTACAACGCAGTACAGCATCCATACTGATATTAATTATCTGTTTGTCTTATATTAACTGTTGGTGTGGTTGTTCCAATTTCATGTTTATCATACTAAACAGGTGAAAACGATTTTGAATAAAGTTTTGTGCACACACTGAAAAAACTTGAGCATCTTTTTTAATGAGTAGAGCCTTCGGAAAAGGAAATTATTATAAAACTTAATTTAGTGAAAAAAAATTATCGTCTGATTATGCTTTTACATAATATCAAGTTGCATTAAAATTCAAAAGCCTCATTTTATAGTCACGATGTAGTCAAAAATTGAGGAAACCGGTTCAGAGACTTCGCACTATAATTTAGGTAGTAGTTGGGTAAGATATTCTGTTTGTCAACAACACAAGCTAAGTCCCGTACCCGATAGATAGTCTGATTCGGAAACCTTTATACGTAAATAGATTGATACAAATGGGAGACAATTTGGGAATACTAGAATATTTTAGACTGAGTGAAGTAGTATTAATAGAAATAATTGCGCTGCTAAAGTACGCTGTTTCATCACCCCAACAATTTTCCAGTTACATCTTAAGCCTTATATGGCTACAGAGTCTATTTAAACGTGATCTCTTATTTTTATTGTATTCATTGCATGAGGTAACTATGGCCTCTATGCCTCATTGTTAGCTATGGAACGCCATTCAATACGCCAACAACAACAGTGAGTATGAAACGAACTTGCGCCGTAAGCAAAATAATGCTTTCGTGAGTTAAATAATTAAAATAAAAGTGGTGTGCAACTTCGCAAACTCTATTATCGCGGGGCGAGTGTACTATCAGGCAATCTTTCATTAGCTGGCTGTAGTTGCGCTGTGAGAACAATTAGATAGTAGCCTCAGGTCTCAGGAGGATGTTAGTACGCTAGCTTCATATCTAGGTAATGCGATAGTGGTGTATTTAACGTGCATACTATCAAATTTTATACCTATATCAAATTCATTTATAATTATGATTCGCTAAGCTAACCATAATATAATATTCAATTCGTAGGTAATACTATAATAAGGCTACTAAAGCCTTTTTATATTACCTACGAATTGAATATTAGTTTATGGGAAATATAATTTTAAATCCCAATACAAAGACTAAAGATAATTTAATATATATTATATATAATCCGCGCGTGTCTAATTTTTCAGATTATTCATTGTCTATATAAAAGATTAAAATAAAGTTGTTTAAAAATCAATATGTTAGAAGTTAAATATTCCTACCTATATTTTGATGATCACCGAATAAGGATGAAAGTAAAAACCAATCCCAACTAATATTATAAATACGAAAGTGAGTTTGTATATTTGTTTGTTTGGTACCTCTTCACGCCCTATCTACTGAACCAATATTACTGAAATTTCGCATACACATAGCTAGGAGTCTTGAGAAGGACATAGGGTACATTTCATCCCGGAAAAAAGGACTGTTCCCGAGGGAAATTAATGCTAACGAAGCCGCGAGCGAAAGCTAGTATTGAAATAAATTTAAATTATTTTACCTGTCCTCCTAGCCGCATCGTTGAATGCAATATTTTCGAGCAATGTTTTCTCCGACTCGCCCTTCAGGTTTCTAGCATAGATCAGCAAATTGAAGGTGGAGCCCTCGTCACCGCTCGCCGAAACTTGCGCCAGGTCCAGCTTGAACACTGCCAGTCCATCTAAATTTTTAGAAACAAGCCATTAAAAAATAATAAAATATTTAGGTCTGAAAGTAAGCGAAATATTTACGATCGGTGTGTAGTGGTAGTATATCTGGTATACTCTCACTGATTTGAAACTTCTTAAAAATTGTAAAAGCGTATAGTATAATGATAGTTATTTGTATTACTTTAACAGTTTCAAAAACAATTTTGTTTTATTGTTAATCGTACTTGATTATAAGTGTAGAATAATAGGAATCTCGTTCACTCTGAAATGGGGTCATGCGCCTCTGTTTAAAACATTGATAGCTGGCAGTAATAGTATCCAGGCTTTAATTCCACAACCACCTGACGCTATTTTTATAGGTTTTCTCCATTAGTCACCATTACTATGAGCTATAACTACTGTTTCTACTTACCAGTTTCATTAACAGTGTTGGTGAACCTTGTCCTTCCAGTGATGGGATCAAGCGCCTCCAATATGAACGCCTGTGGCAAGCCGCCGTCGTAGCCAGCCACGCAGCGCACACGCAGCCAGCTCATGCTGCTGTCCACACTGTTGTTGCCAGTAGACAGCGAACAGTTCCGAGGAGCTGATGGACGAGCTGAGAAAAAAATACTGTGTTATCTATTTCCTTAGCACCCAAGCGGTTGCTGGTGGTCGGGTAAAATTATGGGTTCTTTTGTTCCCTCCGCAGTGGAGATTTTCTTTGATTAAAGTTGCACAATAAATGTTATGTTAGTACTTTTATTTTATCTATAATTCTAAAGGTAGATAGTTTCTAGAACTACTGGTCCAACTCTTTTTAAATTTGATAGCCATATTAAGAAAGAGTTTCATATGACTGGTTTTATCTTGTAGTTTATTGTCGTTTTTATGTTATAAATAAATGTGAATTCTTTTAAAAAAAAAAAAATTTCACATAGTTAATTTAATAACTCAATACTGTATGTTGTGCCGAAGTTGTATTATTTTAAGCTACATTAATACGCAACATTTCAAAAATGTTATATATATATAAAATAACTCTTTAAAAAATATACCAACAGAGTAATATTACAAAAATTTGAGATAATCGATGAAAGTTTGTAGAATTTGAATCTTATAAGTTGATATAAGCTTGTAACAAATGAAAATTCTGTAATACTTATGTGATTTATTACAACCGGCTGACAATTTAACACGTTATATGTTATAACAAACTGCTGGGATATTAAACGTTGCGGGTTGGGTATTTCGTTGCACCTCGCAGCAACAGCTAACTCATATTTCCCCTTGCAGTCCCGGGAATTAAAATTTAATTGAGCACTGGAAGCGTCTAGAGTTTTTTAAAATAAAAATTAGTTTGCGTTTTTATTACAAGCTTCAGGAAATTAGAAAGTAATGTTGTTATACTTGTTGCGGTTGTTTATACTTATTATTAAAAAATGGAGACCAAGAAATGTTCAATGTTTTAAATGAAACAATTTTTATAAATAAACATTCAAGGAACACATCACACTCATATTGTAAATCACATTAATACAAAAAAAATTAAAGATTTAAATACTTTACATTGAACGAAAATAAATATTAGTTATACTATTTCTTTTGTAATCAAGCTTTTTTATTGGATAGTCGTTTTAGAGAAATTTATCGCAACAAAGAGCCATATAAAAGTACAAGTAATCCAGATCAGATCTGTTATCATATCCAGCAAAATTGCGGCTTTGTACAAGAGTTATGAGATTTGGCGTGCGCGACAAAAGCCACAAGCTGAAATTATAAAACGTGAAGCTATTTTGGCTCTAGCGTTGTTGATTCGAATGTACAATTGGGACCATAAATTTGTGGGATGTAAGTCGTATTGTAGCCTAAGTAGTAAGTAAAAACCTACTGTTACTCAGCAACTCGGTAAGTTTGGTTCATTTGTTCTTTTCACTTTCAGTTTTGGAATATGCAAGATTAGTTTCCTTCTGTAATTTACTTGTGGGGATTTGTTATTATACAGCCATTTCCAGACATTTCGTTTGTCCGTGCGTTTAGTAAGTAGGACTATTATTTTTTATCCAATTTATTTATAGTAGGTAAATAGACATGCGGTCCATTTTGATGGGATGTCGTTAACGCAGTTACAGTTTCACTTGTGAATTACCTATTTCGAGGAAATTTGATTCACGCATTTTTTAATGTCTATTTTTACAACGTGGGAAAGTTGTAGTCTCTAGGATAAAGCACGGCAGCGTTTATGGATGAAAATTCCTCTTAAAGCACAGTTTAAAACCAACGATAGTTTAGTTTATATTGTATGATAGCTTGCTGTTCCGGTGTTCTGGTATTATGTGATTTTAATATAATTATACAATTAATCACCATCATGTATCATAAAGTCAATGATAAGATTTTGCGCTCATTTCATCGTTTTCATTAATATATGCAAAATTTTATTTTTAATACTGACCCAGTGAGTTAGACTTTCTCTTAATACAAGATACGTTTAAGTATATCATCATCATGTTATAATAAGATGATATTGAGGATATGAACAGGAGGGGTGTGACGCAGGAAATAGCTTGCAATAGATCTGAATGGAAAGAACTTACATACTGTGTGTACGACCCCACATAAGAAAGTGGGATAAGATAAAGGAAAAGAAGAAGATTATAATAGGACTTCCCCGCGGCTTCACCCATGTGGTCAAAGAAATGTTCGAAAAGTTTAGCAGCACTAATACTTTGCATGAAAAAAGTATCTCTAAAGATACCAGTCATGTAAAGAAAATCCAAAACAATTTTTATTTAATTTCATTAAACCATTAGTCAGATATGTAGAGATATTATAGATGATATTATAAAGTTTAAGTTAAGAACTTACCAGCTGGTACAACTTGGAAGACGCATGGATCAAGCTGTCTACCAACGTTATTGGTCCCTCTACAGCTTAGAGTTCCATAGTCTCTCTCACTTTGGGGCTTGTAGCTCAGCTCGCTTGTGCTGCCATTGGCTGTACCTAAACCAAATTTAACGCCATTAGAATTTATATAAGATTCTTGAAAGCATATCAAGGTTATATAAGGTGCATATTAATATAAGAATTAAATCAAATCAAATCAAATCAAATCTCTTTATTGTGGAACACAGGTTTATAAGATCTTCATAATATAATTATTTTGTGTCACTGTGACCTGTCCTAAGACGTACAATAATTTTACAAAATCATCTATATTTTGAGCGTCAATAATTTAGTCATTACTTATAACAAATTTGAAATTAGTAAGATACATTTCCAAAGGTATTACTTATCATTTCGAATTGGCTATCAGCTATGTCGTTCATTCACGTTCTTAATACATTATGTGCTTTACTTATCTACTTTTTGCTCTAAAATATGTAGATCGTTACATATTTATTTATTATTTTAGCTACTTCAAGTTTATAGCTGGACAAAGGCTTGTCTCATGATTTTTTATGTACTATGTTTCATCTTGTAAAGAATATGAGACTCAAACTCAGATGTAAATTTGGAATTCTAGGAAAAATGTATAAGTTTATGATAAAAACTAAGAAAAATCAGACTTACCAAATTTTGTAGGTGATACATCAAGACTTTCTCCGCTATTGTTGAATTGCCAGAAAAAAGTCACATCTGGTGGATTAGCTGTTACAGAGCAGCGCACGCGCAACGCTTCGTCTATTTGTGCACCTAGTACTTGTGGAGAAACGTGGGCGCATACTGGAGCATCTGTGAACAAAGGGTAAAAAAATAAAACACTTTTATATAATAAGCATCCTCTCTGTCACTCGCTGGTTGACTGTAAGAGTTTTTCTGGGTTACCTTTCTGGGATAAGTCCGCCATTGTACTTTTGTTTTATTATCTATGCTTTTATATTCACTTTGGTTCAGTACAATAAAGTTATAACAAACAAACGCTTCTTTAAAATTCCAACTTAACAGGTCAAGGATTATTAATTAAAAATTCGGTAGCAAAATTTCATCCAATAAATTACAAGTATTACGAGTAAAATTATGAAGTTTTACTGTTTACTTGTTGAATATGCATAAGCAAATAAATTAGTATTTATTTTTTATTTTTATTAAAACCATAAACTAAGCGCAAATTGTTATTAATTTAATAATTTTTTTAAACGGCCATCAATCATAACGAAATAAATACTTAAAAAACTACTAATGAAACGATTAAAATTGACAAAAATTCAATTTTTCAACTTTAATTCTATACTTTCTATACCTCAACGTACAATTAGAGAAAACAAACATCTCAAATTCTTAAATAAATTCAACGAAATTTCGACGACTCCGTTTGAAATTGGAACAAGGAAGAATGCAATAATTAACACAGAGTTGTAAAGAGAAGCTGATTTCAGTTCGTTAAATCATAACAGAAGTTAGACAACGTATAAATTTCATTGTCCAACTGTATCTTAAGACGGTGTGTTCTTCTGTGTAGGAAGTATTTATCAAACAACTTTCTAGGGAGATTTTTGATTGGGATATTATTTATTTGTTATCTTTTTTTCATTACTCGGTTTTTTTTTTTGTATCTGAACACATTATATTTTCGGTTTGTGTTGTAACAAATAAAATTTAACTTAGTAGTCTGTACCCCTAGAATGAGATTTTATAAACGCAGACACTAAGATTTCGTATAGAATTTAGTTGCCTTACTATCCGCCAAGGGCGTTATACAGGTTTGTCATACAAAATAGCTAACGCTGTCACTAGTGTCTGCGTTTATATACTAATATAAAAATATAAAATAAATCTCATACTAAGGTTACTGGCTTATGAAACAAATTAACTAAAAGTTATATAATAAAAATTACAGGATAAAGCGGCGGTTACAACAGCCGTGGTCACGGAACGACTCGCTCAGCAATTCTGCAGCGTCGTACTCGTACGCTCAAATTACATTATTAATATAAAATTTGAAAGTTAATTAAATGAAAAAAATTAATCATCATTTTTTTTAAATATGTAAGTACTTATTTATACTGTATTTAATGAAACTATTAGGATCTGCGCTTTCACTCCCTCGTGGTGTGTATCTATTAGCTTTTCTCCTTCACCAAGAACACAGGAAAATAAAAGAATTAAAAAAAAATTAAATAGAAGAATTTTTGAAATCAGTTTAGTAGTTTCGAAGATTTCCCCCTTATTACATACAAACTCACAAACTTAAATTACTCTCTTTATAATATAATTGTATGTATATAGTATATTTGTATAAAGATAGGTAAATTCTAGTTGAATGGAATGAGGCAAAGTTCCTCTGTGACTTGTGATTCATTTAGTTGTATCTACACCCAAAACTGCTCCCCAAACGCCTTAGATTTTCATTAAACTCTCAAATATTTGCTCAACGTTAAGCAACCCTTCTAAGAAAGGATTATCTTAGTAGGGGAATATGAAAATATGTTTGTGGATTAATGTAGGTATATCTTAGCTTAGGTGAGATATTGTGTGCCAAGTGTAATTAACAACTTAAATTTCTTTGCTTTTATTTAGTTTTGAAAATAAGGGGATTCTTGCCTCAAACTCAGAAGAACTATTTTAGTGATATTTTTCAAGGATTTCGTGATTGTACATTGCAACAAAAATTTTATTCTGTACAAAATTTTTTCATTACAAGCATGTGTATGATTAATATTATGTACAAAAGTATTATACAGATTTTAATGTAGAAATGCGATGGCTCGAGGACCCAAATGGATCCTGACCTCCGACACATATATAGAAAACACGACATTATAATAAAACATTGGCTCATTTTTTAAAAATCTCTCAAACTGCAATCACTCGCTTTTGCAAGCTCACGTTATAAACGCTCAAACTAATAGGGAAGGGACAAGAATCAATATGTCATGGATCCAGTTCTGTGTCGTGAATCTACCTCAATGATGGATATTTACGCTGGGCTAAGACGGAGAAACTCCCCAACAGCCCGTCCTATTGACGCATTCATCAATGTTCGTAGTAAATTAATCCCAACGGATGCCATACTTCATGTTTGGCTCTGATTGATAATATATTTTAGTCTTTGACTTCACATCCGTGTGGAAATGACATTAAAACATTCTGACTTGTATATAATGCTTCAACACCCAAGTGGTCACTGGTGAACGCGTAATATGATGGATTCTACTGTTGTTAAAATAAAAATACTAAATGCCCCTGAGCTACCAGCTACAGCTCTACTAATTTCTTTGGCTCTACTAAGCATTTTGTCTTTAATTTCAAAGCATATTAAATATAAAGCACGAGGTAAGTGAACACTGAATAACCTGATATCGGAATTGTACGAAACCGCCTTTCGACCTCTGATGTACTTTCGTTAAGGCCATAACTTAAGGATGGTCATTTTGTTTCCACGTCAATATAATAAATACATAAATGATTTTCGTTATGTGTATAGTTGAGGATACAATAAATATTATTTTTAAGACTAGACTAACTTTTATTATTGATAACTGGAATGTCAGTTCTTGTCGTTAAGTTCAGTCCTATTTAAATGAATATTGTACATACCTCGAATATTATAAATTAGATTCAAATTGGTATTAATCTACATACAAGGATAACTTTGATATGCTAGTAATTGCAAATTTACTAAAAACAAAATTTATTTTCATAATGTGGAAGATAATAGGGGAGGCCTATGCCCAGCAGTGGGACAATTAAGGCTAAAATAAAAAATAAAAAAAATTGTTTATAATTCAAACTATTATTTATTCATGTATTTTTCATAAAAATATGGAGTCAATATTTTTTTTATTCCTAAGATTTTTTTTAAATTTATTTTGGTTTGTACCCGGTGTTTGTCAGTCCCGTAAACACGGATTTCCAACTCCGTCGGTAGAGTCTAGGCTACTCTATGCCTGTAAGATATCTTTAAATTTACTACCTAATAACCTTTGATTATTTATTTAACTTCGTCAAATTATGTCCCTCGGTATTTTAACCAAAATATTTCCAAATAATTACTATTTCATACATATTATCATTAATTTAAATTTAGGAATAAGAACGTGTACTAAAATCGAATGGCTGTTCAATTTCTGTTAGAAAATATTTAGCATTTTCTTGAGTACCTATTGTTAAAAAACATATGAAAAAAAATTCTAACTGAAATCATATTATAACCTCTGTGGAAACTAGTATAATATTAAAATTGATTTAACAATTGAGAAGCCTTATAAATTTTATTAAATTACTGCTATCTACATAACAATAGAAAACCTTAACAATATCATCTTTCATCTTTTCAGTTATAATACCTATCCTACCTATTAGATTCTGATATCTGAGCTCAATGTCAAAATACATCAAAGACCTACACCATCTAAGTATATTTGTACTGTGACCCAAAATGGGAAGATTTGTTTCACGTACAAAGCAGAATAGCATTTGAACAAGAATAATATATTCTTCAATAGGTTAGGTATATTGTCAACATTTCTTCGTGCACATTTACTGTTACAAATCTTAGTTAGCATGGATGATTGATGTTCGAGGGTGTCTTTTGAGAAAATTAATTTATTATTCACATGGGGTAGACCATCCCTCTGATCGTTAAACTTAAAAGCTAACTTTGAGACATTTTGTAATTTCAATTAATATTATTATTCATAATGTTGTTAAATTAATTTGACACAAAAAACAAGTGAAACAAGTAATAAAACAAAAATCTATATTCATGTTACAAATTATTAATTAAATAACTATCAGTAGGTTTTGGTTGATAATAGCATTCTAATAAACAGTTTATATAAAGAATTATGGTAGTTTTATTCCCTTTATTATTTAGCTCTTGGCTTATTTTTGTACTTTGCCTAAGAAAAAACATAGCATAAAGTAATGGTTTTCATTTGCTCCCAGAGTAGCAGGAAAATAATTTTAAGACTTTGTTGAACAGCTTTCAATAATGATTCTGTAGTTGATATATGAGATTGTGCAAATTACTGGCAGTTGATTTCAATTACACTTGGAAATGAATGTAATTTATTTCGTTGTTAGTTAATTATGATGTTTATTTTATTTTTTACAATAATCTATGAGATAATAGAAATTACTAGTTTTATTTGTTGTACTGTTTGTCTGGTATAGTATACTATTTTTTATTTTTTTGACTAGGCAAATAATCATTAGTTCGGTATATAGGCCACCATTTTGTAAGTATGCTATTCTACTTTTCGTCTATGTTGCCTACCAGATGTACATTTTAATGTAATGTCGCAAAGAAACATAGAGCCTCGTTAAAAATGTGTACGATTACATAGTCTGCGTCCTTATGAGGCCGACCAAAGAAGAATAATATTTATGAACTGTTACTACTGTAGCAGTAAAAATGGATTGACTATTTTCTTGAAACATTGCGGTATACGCCTTATTGAAAGAACAATAAAGTTTAAAATGTACAAGTTTTGTCATAGAAGTAATCATGTTCCTTAAATAACAAGTAACACAAAAATAATCAAAGCAATCAACAATAATAGCGCCTAATTTGTCATTAAAATTATTACGAAGCATCGATATTAAAGGGTAATTAGTTTTTCCAACATTCAAAATATACCATCATTATTGTCGATAAATTAGACGAATGACGATAAGCGGTGGATTGCTTACAAACGTCTCCCCAATTTCGTCCGGAAAGTAATCTTTATTATTGAGATGTCTTACTTTTCAGCCGATGTTATCTTTTTTTTCAAAGCTTGTGGGCTTTATATTATGAGCCTTTCCGACTTCGTTTTGTCCTTGTTTATGGATATAATCGCGTTGGCGATGAATTCAAGTGGCTGTTTTTTGTAACGGGAGACAAGTGGGGAATTAAGATATTTTTAAATTATCTTTAGTTTTATTTTTAGGAATGTTATTTTGATAATTATTCTTCTGATTCTGATATATTTCAAGATAATTAAATGATTAATATTAAATAATCATTTGATAATCCAAATACGATTAAGTGCTAACGATAATTTTAACAAGTTTTTAAGAACAAGCAAAATATGAAACATTAAGCTAGAGAACGATGTGAACTCAAAACTACTGAAACTATCTAGAATGTTATTCAATGAAGAGAAATGGCACGAAAAAATAAGACTCGTGAAAAGAACTGACTTTTATTTGGTTTGTAAAGTCTACTTAGCCTAAGTCACTTAAACAATACAGTAGATGTCATACTAGAAAGAATATGTGGAAGCAAATACCATATTGCAATCACGAGCATTAAATGCTACAGTACCTGAACCCACCCTTCCACCAATTATTTAGCTAACGTTATATAAAAAAAACTTACATTGGATACTAAGATGAGTGGTTTGGCTGGCAGTCTCTCCCAACTCATTAGTAGCTCTGCAGGAGTAGTCACCGCCATAGTCTCGAGTCACTTTCTGCAGAACTAGTGACTTCGTGCTCACTATGACTCCAGACACCACATTATGAAGTACGGGTTTATCCTGTTGGAAATAATAAAGATAATAATATTCTAACTTTTCTTGTAAGGCGTAGGTGGTGTGTCTTGTAAATCAATAATTCTGTATTGTTGAAAATGTTCGCTTGTTATTTTGAACAAGGTTTTACTGTTACAAGGTTTCATTTGTGTACATAGGGCTGTGTCGTTTCTCACCCACCCAAAAGTTAAAAGAAACAAATTTCTATCAGTACATTTTTAGAATTCAGTAATCAAAACGCATCTCATAAAATCTTCTCATCCACGTAGACGGCTTTATATAGTACTTACAAATATGTAAAAACTTGTCAACAAGCAAAAATAACTCGTGCATTTGCAAATTGAACTAATTTCACCGTACGTTTTGCTAGTACATTTACTAAACTAACACTCAAGTTCAATTCGACGGCTAGCAACTTCTGTATCTCGCATAACCACAGTGCTAATGTCATTTTGTGAGCGTAATGTCAGAAGTCTCGCTTGTAACGGGAGCTGCAAGCTTCAAACTATTTAATTAACTCCAGAACTGTGGGTTCGTAACACTTACTGGGATACCGACGTTTTTGGTATTTTTCTTTTTTGAAGCTTTGCTTAGCTGTCGTGAATTTTTGAGATAGCATCGAAGAAAGTTTTCAACTTGTATTTTGTTTTAGTTTTCAACTAGTAAGTTTATATAATAGTTAATGCAAAAGTATATTTTCAAATTTGCTCTAGCTGGGAATCGAACCAAAAACCTCTGATACTCTTCAGAGGATGCTATTTACTAAAGTGACATATACTTTGTTTATCACTAAAAATTTAGATTGTCTGGAAGAGATTGCATGAGCGATGCCTGAGGGCCTATAGATAATAATCTATGATTAGAATTTCTTCAATGTATATTTTTACTGGGCAATATAGAATCTCCATTTATCAGATATATCTTTTATCTGTTTTTTTGCGATTACAGCTTCTTATGCCGTATTGCAACCATAACAATGTCTTAATATCGCCTTTCAGTAAAGCTCTGATGAAGATCTGATATCGTAATAATATAGAATTTATACAGGTTCAAATTTATATTGCAATATTTGAACAAACTTTGAAACATATTATGACGAACTATGTTATCGCTTTTGCATAAAAATAATAACACATAGTCTTTTGTATACTCTACTCCGGTATCAGTTTTCCATTTTCTCTAGATTGCTTTTGACTCAGACAATAGTGTGTAGTGTGAATACATACGTTGTGATACCATGTAATCCGATGTTCCTTTGGATTGGCGCGCACGGAACATTCGAAGTATACGTCGTCGCCCTCTTTGATGTCGTGAGGGTTGAGTGTGCTGCCCAGGGAAAGAGACACCACTGGCGGATCTGTGCGAAAATTGAAACAATACAAAAAATGATTTAGCCTATTTTACCTTGACGATGAGCAAAAAACCCTTGGCCCTTCTCTCCGCCCTACTTCGGATGGTGGTTTTTTTATCACATAGTAATGCGAAAATAAAACAAAATTGCCAGTATTAATAATTATTTTTGGTTGTTTAACTAGCTGAAACTAAATAAAACCGGCCAACTGCGAGTTTAATTCGCACACCAAGGGATAAAGATACTACTTTGGACATTATTGCCGATAAAGTACGTTTTATTTACGTATTCATATTCTGCACATTAGTAAAGGTGCTAGCTTAGTACCTTTGTTCATGTTCTACGTGAAGTACATACACAGTGAAGATACACGTAGGTTTCACTATATGACAGTTTGGTTCCGTTCATATACAACGATTTATTTGCCTTTGTAAATAACATTTAAAATGCAGCTAATTGTTGACCTGTTTCTCTACATTCAAACAAGTCCTACCAGGCTAGCAGACCACAAGGCCCGCATACCCGTATATTATCAAAACTATTCCTATTGGTAATTATTTAAATTGGGAATCATTATTACATTATACATTTAATATTCCAGCTTTATTTTCGGCGACATAACTACCGTTTCTGCCATCAAATAAGGCTCACCGCAGCCGTATGCGAATGCGTGGCGCACCACTAGCTGACGCGCCCCCTTCTTTATTGCAAAACCACGCTTCGAACATTCTGCATTTACGGTTCACAGTGCAACTGACGTTTTTCTAATCACGCATTTTTCACACGCTACTAAGTTTTCAGTGTTAGAAATCTTTTTGTTTTAACTTGTATTCGATTTGTATTTTAGCGTTTTCCCAAAAGTATACATCTACAGAAGAAAATAGGGCTTCAAAGCTATATTTGATTATATGGACTCTAAAAAAATATTATTTTAGTCTTATGGGAGAAACTGCCAATGCAGTTTTTCAAAGGTGGTATTCAACTTCAAACACGAAACCATAACCAGATTTGTTCGTAGGAAAGTATAGGCCAGTTGGCTTATACTTCCAGTTGTAGCTTGCAGAAGTGAGATGGACCTTACGTTGATGGTTTACTTCTAGTACTTGACATCAATAGAAAACGAAGCAACACAGAAGCTGCTGCAACCGGGAATGCACTAAGATGACAGAGACTTAGGTGTATTTAGTAGTAGTTCGAGTACAATTTTTTCTATCTTTTGTACGATTGTAATGTAGTAAGTAAATGAAATAAAAAATTCTTCTTGGTCCCCCTGGTAGGACCTAGGGTTGACTGGAAGAAATTGCATTAGCGATAAATCCGCCATTGTGCCTCATTGTTTTAAGTAACGGTGTTTTATGAAATTTTTATTGTTTTGTGGCGCAAAAATGAGAACCTGTATTATTGTATGTATAGTGGGACAAGGTAAGGGTTTACGATGGCATTTACACATAGAAAAAAGCTTCTATTTTTAGCAAAGTTACGAATAACCCAGTTTTGTTATTATATATGTAACAATCAACAAAATATGACAAAAAGTAAACTAGACTAAGTATATATTAAATTTTACAGATATACTTAGGTAAGCCTTAGGTATAGTATATAGGTAAGAAACGTCATCTAAGTGTCGTTTTTGTAATTTCCAAGCCACAGGCGGTTGCTGATTCAATATCAATTTATGGCATAATTTTTAAGATACACAAAAAAGTAATTGAAGCCGTCACATGTATAATCCATACTTCCATATCCATATCCATACTATAATATTATAAATACGAAAGTCTGTCTATCTGTCTGTCTGTCACCTCTTCACGGCTAAACTGCTGGACCGATTGTGATGAAATTTGGTAGGGATGTAGTTAACAACCTGAGGTCAAACATAGGCTACTTTTGGGCGCGATAAAACCGAGTCCCTCGCGGGGCGAAGCCGCGGGGAACAGCTAGTTCTTTATAAATGTGAAAGCTCGCTTCGTACTTATCCTGAAGGCAAAAGATGAAAAGGTCAAAGAAAGTATTGAATCAGACGGGCGTGTGTTGCGATTGGCTCCCGTCTTGTACATTCACCATTGAATAAATACCTCGAATATTAGAATGAATAATTTACATTAATACAGGATTTTACCAAAGGAAGTCGTCTAGTGAATTTCGTGAAATAAAGATGCTCTTTGATTGGTATTTGAATTGACTTCTAGAAATTCATGTCTGATGTTATAATATTCATTACCAATGTACGACATTTCTGTTATCAAATCATAAAACTTGTTGCTTTTTTATAAAATTCAGCGAATTAGTTATAATATTTAATGTCCAAAAAATTTGACATGAGTTTTTAACATTATTTTTTATATATCCAATGAGGTAAGGGTGAAGATATTTTTATGATTATTTTTAATATTTGGCATATAAATAAATGACATTGTAAGTTTTAAGCTAACTTTTTATAGCTTTATGTCGAAGTTTGACGCAGATATAGCCGCGCGTAATAGCTTGTTATCAATATTAGAATTATCCCACAGTGTTGTTGACGTATTAAAGGAAAATAAAAGCAAAACAAAACATTTGTCCCATCGGCAAATCCTCCATCGATCAGCACGGACCACTAGGATTACTCAAGAAGGTCAGCGTGTTAACTCCAGGTGCTACTTATCTATAGCCATGGCCGCTACTGGCACTTTATTAGCCATTATAGGTCTATAACGACCTAGCCGCCCGCCGCTGGGATGTCCTCCAAATAAACATTTACGATTCCTCCTTTTAAATTGTTGCCGAAGCGATTCGCGGGGCGACGAAATTCCCCTTTCTAAATGCGTTACGGTTCGCCAAGCAGAAGTGAACAGAATTTATTTATATTTGGAAATTAATTTCCTCTGTCGTAATAGAGTCAGTGCTTCCCTCTAAAAGTGTTGTGAGTTTAAAGATTAAGCTTTGTGGAAGTGCCCTTGAGAAATGCACACAAATCTCTTTTTCATGATTATTTAGTTATAGAAAGTAATTAAATAAAAGCGTCCGCAATGTTTTTTTTCGTCTATTGTACCCCTAGGCATTCTTTCTTGCTAGTTTTTATCCTGTTATTCGTCTGACCATCTAGTTTTAGATCTAAGCCTAATCCTATCTAAGTATATAATATATTCATATCTAATTTCATTATCATAGTTCTGTATTTCTCCTTGGCTAAGGCTTTTCTTCCTTAAAAAGTAAAAATAAGATAAATTTTAAAATAAGAGTAGCGTATGAGTTATTTCGTTTCCTACCCATTTACAAAGTTTCAGCTAAATCTATACAAACAAACTTGAGTAATTATAAATTATATAATTAAATATCTTTGATTCGTATATTTATTAAGAAAATTTCAATTTCAAACAAGTCAACAGTTAAGTATTTGTTTAAATTTTGAGTTGTTTATCCTAATTCAACAGAGTTGCGTTTTTATTATAGTATAGCAGCTGTGAAAACACGTTAAGGATAGCAAATTTGTTTATATATACACTATTGTGTATATATATACATTATTGTTTATCAACTAATGTGTTTTGCCTAAAAAAAATCTATGTGTATATCACCCAACATGAAAATATTGAGTAGTCTGTCTTCCTTAAAAAAGAGCTTAATTTCCATACTCTCTCTATTTTATGCTTCTTTGCACTTTTCGTGACCGTCGTCAGATTGAAGAATTATTTAACGCCTTTGTGGGAAGCGCTGAGCGAAAAATTAAAGTTGTTAGCAACGTTTGTGCTCATAATTGGATGTCGTTGAATCGAATCAGGTTTTTACGTTCCGTTTATTATGTAATTTTGTGGAATTCTCCGCCGATGAGATAAATGGTTCCACAGTGAAATAAAAAAAAAAAAATCTCGTATATGATACGTATTTTCACTATCACTACATAGTATAAAACAAAGTCGCTTTGTTATCCCTATGCCCCTTTGTATGCTTAATCTTTAAAACTACGCAACGTATTTCAATGCGGTTTTTTAATAGATAGAGTGATTCATGAGGACGGTTTTTATGCCCATGCGAAGCCGGGGCGGGTCGTTAGTAATGAAAATAAAATAATTTATTGTTTTATCGAAATCTGACTTTAAATTAAAATCAAATGTTGAAAAGATCCTTTAGTTGAGCAATGTGGTGTTTTAGGCTTTCGGCCAATGCTGGACTCATTTACGAGTAAAGACTAAATGTTAGTCAAGCCAGGTACTATACTAGGCCACTTATTGTGAGTCTTCTCTGTAATATTTCAATTACAAAATATATAGTTTATTAAAAGAAATACGGTATATACTTTGTGCTTCAATTGGCTAACTTCCAAATATTCATCTAAATTTTGATTGCCCAGATTTTAATTACCTACCCAGTTGAATAAAATCGCCTTGCAACTTTTAATTGCTGAACTAAATTCAAATTCTCAAGTATTTTATAGCTGTGAAAATTAATAACTAAGTGAACGATTTCAAAAATAAATTTAAGTTCATAATATAAATGAGGCATATTTACGTGGTTAAATGTTTAAAAATATGCGTATTGTATGACAAAAAATATTTCTACAACCTTTATCAAAATTTTTATATGCAATCACTGTGATCGAATCACCTGGGAATTGTCTGAAAAAACTTATAATACTAGGCGGAGCAGAAGGTCGTGCAGTGTGTGTAGTTATATAATCTTTTATATATATTTATCAAAACAAGGTATACTTTACTTCAGATCTTTTAACATTGAATCTAATGAAAACCACATCAAAACATCAGAAAGTTTCTCATAAAAATTAATGATATCAATATGAAAACTTCTCCCTAGTGGGAATTAGTTTTGGTCCTCAACACATGTCGCTTTTGCAGGGTTTAATTGCATTTTAGTGAGTCGTCTACGACCGTTTAATATTAGGGACCGGGTGAAAATGTGAGACAATAGGTGAAATGTTGACAATACCTTCGGCCATGTGCCACCAACAAACATCAACACATCGTTATACATATATCGTGTTCGCCTATGACTTTAACCTTACTAAAAATCTTTATCTATTTTTATTAAGTTATACTTTTATGGATCATTATTTATTAATTGTTTTATATATTATGTAAATGTATTAAAAACTACTACATTTAAGTCACCTATTTGTCCTTGACCCTTTACATGTACTTATTATTATTATCTAATACCCTATGACAACGTAATAAGACGGCAGTAGTAAACGGAACAGTGGACAAAGGCGAATTAATCCTTAGACAGGAAGGTGTCACCGGTCGAGTTGGCGTAAGCTGCGTCTCGTACGACCACAGCTTAAGCCGCGTCTACACTCGCAGAGCTAAGCGATATTAATCAGAGATACATACATATAATCGCGTCTTTATCTCATACATCACGTAAAGGCTCTATTTACGTGATATAACACTTTTTTATTTACAAACTTATCTTCTTCATCCGAGCGGGTTCCTAGTTACAGTCTCAGCCTACGCTTCAGACAACGCCAAGAATACGCTTTTATAGTACCTACTGATTTTGAGGTACTAGATATTACTGTCTGACCTCCATACATTTTAACAGCAAACAGTAGAAATATTTTGACTGAATATCAAGACAATCATTTACCGACTGATGGTGTAGAAATTCATGTCCAGCTGTGGTTTTCTTATGGCCTGAATAATAATGATGTGGTCAGGGGTTGAATTAAAAGTGAATTAATTATTATTAATTAGTTAATACTATTTATTAGTTGAATCTCTTCCGCAAATTTTGACCCTTTTTCATATACAATTTATTATAACGTATAAAATATGTTTTATCTAATAGTATAGAAACTACAAATAATATTTAATTTGTTAATGAAAAAAATACAGTTTTTTTGTACTCATACGATTAGACATGCAAGTAGTTGTAATGTAATACAAAATATATACTTATTACTCATAATTATCAAGAAAATATATTCATTTGTATTAAAGCTTAAACTGTACGCCATGCCTAAGGTAGACCGAATTAGTTGGAAAGTTCGCGAACAGTGGAACCCTGGATAAACTGTTGTCCGGGAAAGTTGGAAACGCATCACGCCCAGTCTAGCCTAAGCTTTATATTGTTGTGGGCTAAATACCGAACTGAAATCGGTTATTCGGTGTATTTTCGAACTGTAGAGGCTAGTGTGTAACTTTTTCGTTACAAAAATACGAAAAATGTAGAAGTAGAAGCCAAAAGTAGGGGTTTTTTTTAATTTGATGATTAATAGGGTACCCTAGGCTCTAAAGCGTAAGCTGACGATGCAACCGGAAAACACGCTTGGACAAAAAGAAGAAAGTTTAATACTGATTTTGGTCAAAACGTTTACCTCTTAGAAGGAAATATAACAAACAAGTTAAGCATCGATTAATTTCTCATCTGTTCATTAAATCGTTCTATTATGTAGAAAAACACACCGTTTTCATCATCGTCACATCTTATACATACATATAAGTCTGCTTCTTAATGTTTTGTTCGTTATTCAAAATCAAAGAAATGATTGAAAAGAAATATTTATCGTCGATTTACGAAAATTCAAAACTAAACACTTACAAGTTTTTGCAATTTAGTTGCCGAAACGAACAATAAGAGCTACTTCTTAATTCTCAAGGCTCCGTCCCTAAACGAATATTGCTACAAAATAAGCAATGAAGGCGCTAGCTTAACCAGTTTGCACATCTCTAACGCCATTTAGCTTAATTATCATTGCTACTTAAGTACGCTCTTTGCACGCCCCGCCATACGACACACAGACTTAGCGGGTTGCTTTTTAAATGGAACAATTTAAACTTAGTTACTTCAGGTACTTGAGATCCGACATAATGGTTTAGTTAAGATAGTATTGGTAGAGTGAAAAAGCTTCAATTTTGTGTAATTTGAGTGCAGCTCACTAAAAGCTTGTACTGTGTAAATATGGATACAAAGAGCATGACAAGTTTAATCAAGGGTCGGCAATGCGCAGGTATTAATCCTGGTATTGTTGGCGTACCGACATGGCCTACGGTGACTATACCAATGTAGTGATAAAGTGGGCCGTATGCCTAATTTCCTATATATATATATGGTAAAAGTCATAAAAACCTGCAAGTAGAAAACGATCTCTACTTGTGTGTTTGGCAAGATATTGATTATTCATTATTGTCTATAAAACAGATTGTTTCTATGTAAGTAAGTATAATATAGCTCGTCTATCGCTCGTCGCCATCTAGGTGTTACATAAGGTACTGAACTGCGTTAGAAATGTCGAAATCAGACTAATCATCGCGAGGTCTAAGTTTATGCCGAACTACTAGTATAGTAAAAACGTACTATTAATAACGTTTCGCTCGGCCGTGTAGTAACAAATAACAAAAGGTGAAATTCAGCAAATCCTGAGTTGGCTAAATGTTCCAATCTCTCCACATTGTTTCCAAGAGATATCTTTCGGAATAACGAAGTGGATTTCCTTTTATTTTAATAAACGTAGAAGCTATGCTAAATCCAAGCTGTGTTTTGGTTTTATCTGCAAAATGAGTGCATTTATTTCGAGCTCTTTTTCCAATGTATTTAAATTTTAAGTGAAAACGTTTTGATATACTCATGAAAAAAGTGAATAATTTATAAATTTTAATTATTTTGTATACAGAGTGAGATTTTCAACACCTGCCAAATTTTCAATTGCTCAATTTTATTGAGAATTCAAGTGAAAATCAAAAAGAAATGTTGTGATAACCGCTTGCCATTATGAACTATAGGTATGTAGGTATGTCTACTCAATAGTGTAAAAAAAAATACTCACAGACTACATCTAACTTGAAAGAGTCTTCAATGCTCTGGTCCGGGAGAGCATTGTTATCCGCCTGGCATTTGAGCTGCACCCCATCATCTTCTGGAAGTGGCATGAATTGCAGGGTACTGCTCACCCAAGTCTCGTTCTGGCTCTCTATTATCTTGAAAAAATAAGGACTTAGTGAATTCATGTGATCGACTTGAAAAATAAAATTTTGTTTATATCTACTTTTTTACGTGTTGGCGTTGACTGGAAAGAATAAGTTGGACAGACCACATAACAAACGAAGAGGTTTTAAATAGAGTAGGAGAAAAGAGGAGCATTTTAAAAGTAATTGAGAACAGACGAGGAAACATGTTGGGACACTTGATACGACACGATGATTTGATGAAGAACATCATAGAAGGAAAGATAGAAGGAAGAAGGGGTCCAGGTAGACCAAGGCATAGTTATATAAAACAAATAAAAGAGAAAACAAACGTCGTGTCTTATCAAGAAATAAAGGAACTTGCTAAAGATAGACAAAAATGGAAGGAACTCCACCGACAAGAGCATAGCTCTTAAATTTATGATGATGATCTACTTGCTTATTTTTTCTAGAGACTCAACTTAAAATATCTGATATTCACTCTCAATGAAAATGGTTTCGAAATTTTTTGTGATGGCTTATGTATTTATTCAAAATTGTTTTACTATGGCATGGCATGATATAGGAGGCTTAACCGATTTCCTGTCCTTATAATTGCGACAATAGTAAAAACAATTGATTTGGTCACTTATTATTTATGGGACAGGGAACCTGTTGGCCTGCTGTTTAAATAAGACTACGAAAATAATAAGAAAAAGACCAACAAACATACAGCCAACTGATATTTTTAAAGTAAAGAGTGAGTTGCAGGCAGTTTACAAAAACTGTTACTGGATTTATTTTAGAATTTATGCTTTATACTTGTATACGCACGGAAAGAAAATAAAACTAAACTTGTCAAGACTTTTAGCCTACGAATACCTACATCAAGCTATTGAAGATAAAAATATTTAAAATATATCTCACCTTTCCTCTTTTGAATTTCCTATTGTCTTTATACCAAGTGAGACGAGCTGGTGGTCGACTGCCTTCTGATACGCATGTCAGACTTATGTACCGTTCTGATGACAGAGATAACGGCTTATTCAATATCTCTATCATCATCGGTTTTACTGTAACAAAATAAATAATAAGTTTATATAATTATTAAAATTTAAAGTAAATAAATAAAATAAAAATAGCCTTTATTTTCTTCTGCATCTTTTTTTGAAATTAAAAACTATGTATTATATGTATACTGTACCTAACACATATTTTTTAAAATATTTATAATTTCGCCACAGAGGCGACTATTGCATAAATAAGCAAACAAATAATAATCTAATGAATAAAATGAATAAATACATATTAATTTATTATATTGCATGATAAATACTATTAAATATTAAAAATAAGATAAATAAATTTATAATGCTACTTTTGTATAAGCGACAATATATCTTTATTTATACAACCTTTATATAATAAAATAAAATACAAAGCAAGACAGTAGGCGGGTTTAATGTTTTCAGCATTATCAATCAAATAAAACTTTGAAAGAAAGAAAGAAAGAAAGAAAAATAGTTTATTTGGCTGATCTGAGCATTAACTACAAACATTTAATATACAAACGCCAAAAGGGCCCCCGCTCAGCATGTGTCGTGGACGTTAGTACGAGCCACGACGCTGGTCTTCCGCGGGTACCGTACATAATAATACATGCCTAATACTTAATTAAAATTAAAACATAAAATTATTAGAATTATTAATATTATTATAAACAAAATTTACCTATATAAATTGGAAAATAAGTATATAGATTCATTAAATTTTAATACATTACATTGCAATAAATTTTAAATAATTAATATATATATTGGATTCTTGAAACATTAGAATTAAATTATAATACACCTACTTTAATTAAATTGAATTAATAAATTTGAAACACTAATATAATACCAACATTTCTATGAGTTACTTGTACAACAAACAGATAATGCTGCAATTACTGAGCCTTTTGAGTTCGTAAAATACTCTCTTTAAGTTTATACTTAAAAGATTTAACAGAGAACGAATTTCTAATCGGCGGAGGAATGTTATTCCAGCACTTAGAAGCAGCATACCTGAAACTGCCTCGGAAAGCAGCAGTCTTGTGTCTGGGGCAAAGAATACGATCTGGTTCTCTAGCACGATTAGTGAAATCTAATTTATTGTACAAATAAGACGGACTTTTGTTTTTAATTACGCCGAACAAAAGAACCGCAAAGTGCAGTGTACGCCGAGAATTCATGTTCATAAGGCCGTTCCTGTTCAGATAAGGTGATATATGTACTCTACGAGGAACAGGGAAGCAAAATCTGACACATGAATTCTGTACACGTTGAATAAGTTTTTGAGTGCGTGCCAACAAACAGTTTCCCATCACTACATCGGCATAATTAAGCTTCGACAAAACAAGTGTTTCACACAAGAGCAGTCGTGACTCCACACCTAAGTAATCTCGTATCTGGTACAAGACTTTCAGCCTGTAATAACAATTTTTAACTACTCCGAGGACATGTTTTTCAAACTTAAGGTCACTATCCATAGTTACACCTAAGTTTTTTGCTTCAGTCACTAGTTCGATATGAGTGTCTTTTAATTTTAGACTTGGTGTGTGAGATAAAGTATCAGATATTTGAGCCTTTGTACCCAACACGAGAAACCTTGTTTTTTTTGGATTCAAGACTAGCCCATTAGCATCCGACCACTCAGCCACCCGTTCCAAATCCTCATTGATTCTCTCGACTGCAGAGCAAGTATCGCTGGGCTTAAAACACTGATAAATCTGCAAATCGTCCGCATACAGATGATGTTCACCATTATTTATAAAATCTGGTAAGTCTGCAGTATACAATATAAAGAGTATTGGCCCCAATATTGATCCCTGCGGTACGCCCCTGAACACCGAGAGATCCTCGGAGAATCTTTTAGTCCCATCACTGCATGTTACTTCAACCTTTTGACATCGACCATTAAGATAGCTACGAAACCATTTCACAGCAGAACCATCAAAACCATAAAACACGAGTTTAGCGAGAAGTAAGGTATGATTAATAGTGTCAAAAGCACATGAGTAATCCAACAGAACGAGAATAGAAGCCTCACCTACGTCCCTTCCAGCCAATATATCGTCTACTACCTTTAGGAGTGTGAACAGAATTACGAAACTTTGAACAGAATTACGAAATTTTGATGTGGATGTAAAATAAAGGGATAAGTAAAGGCTGATACATCTGGTAGCCTAAAAACTTAGACAAAGTTGTGATACACATCGTAATCATGATACTATTTGTCTAGTTTTGTCTGCAAAAAGGATTACGGACGTCAGACGGCAGTCGTTCTGTTGTAAAATCCATTTACCTACCGCCATCTGTGTTAAAATAGAATAGAAAAACTTTTTATTGCACCAAACAAATAAAACATATTTTTTATAGCTCTTCGATTGGTTTTTATCAATAAGCCCCTTATATTAGAAGAGTTGGCACTTTCCTCGGCCAAGATATTAGTTTGGCTATCCAACGAGGAAATGCTGCCAGCGTCTTCGGTACAATGCCGCAGGGACCATTTTTATATTAAGTTTTGTATTATTACGTCAACTTATTTATTTATGTAATTGGTGCAATAAGGTTTATTTATAAAATTAGAAAAAATTGTTAGTAAAGTTGTTTTTTAAACTAGATAGTACATGATGAGATGTAACTGGCAAAAAAATACTTAGATGAAGAAACTTGATTTTTTTTTACTCACAATTCATTTCTAACCGCACAGTTTTCTCTTGAGGGCTAACTAAATTCGTATTTGAAGCCCTGCATTTGAACGTTGTGTTGAGATGACTCCGCCGCACGTGTGGCAGCTCCAGTCGGTTTACTACTACGTGTGTGTCAGTCTTTTCTCCAATGTACTGAGGGGCTGGGGTGCCATCGATTAGCCACATTACCGTTGGCGCTGGCCTTCCTGGGAACAATTATTTTATTTATGAAACATTTTATGTACACTCATTATCATATATATATTAAAAGAAGTCTACTGCTGGACCTTAGATCATATGATCTAAGTGCTGGACATAGGCCTCCCTCATAGATTTACAATCGGATCGATGAATGCGTTTTTCCCATACTCGCCGCGCTTGGCAAACGTCTAGGCGAGCGCGGTTGGTCTATTCTTAAAACGAATCCCACACGGAACGTATGTACTCTTTAATGTTATTGTTCACTTTAACAATTAAATACACGATTCACCTAGAAAATAATGTTTTTAAAAAAAATTATTACATGTTAATAAAATTGACATTTATTTCTGCCTTTTTTAGATTTAATACCATAAACCAAAAAAAAGAACATTTACTAGCCAGAAATAATAAAACATCCTGTCTAGTCTTACACAACCATTAATTGATACTTCGGGTCAGACCTTGATTGCCGGTAGACATAATAATTGAAGTTTGAATTGAACAATTAATATCGACAAATTGTCTTAAACCAAACCAATGAAAACCGGTCTTTCTCAAATGAACGGTTAGCTGTGGTTCATATTGTACGAGTTGAACGGGCGAGTGTTAAAATAAATTACAAAGAGAGACAATATTTGACATTGTCCTTAGTTATGTCATTCATTTTATATTACTATTCATCTAAAAAGACCGATTCGCACTTATCATAACTTTTTATTGTACAAAGCTAAGATAGATAAACGGAATTATATTGAGGGTTCACAAAAAACTTATTATAAGTTTTGCACTGTACATTTCTACTCCATATCGAGATATAGCTCAACATGTGAGCTAACAGTAGTAACTTTGATCTAACTATATCACTCAAAAAAAAATGTTTTACCTAACTACTTCGGCTATTTGAGAAATAATCAAAGTTTGGCAAGATACTAATGAAGTTAACTTGATTGAACAAAAGTGATTTCCAAAAAAAAGGCATAAGGTTTGGTTACATATTGTAAAGACTTATGTAGTCCCTTTTTTGTGCTATAGATTGACGAAAGTTTGGTTGAGTATAAGTAAGTATTTTTTTTCAGTGTACGGACCTTAAAAGGTCATGTCATATAGTTTGCACAATTTATTATATTTTGTACAATTTATAATTAAGTAATTTTTAATTTAATATGTTTTATTTTTAATTTAGTTTAAGTAGTTAAGGATTTTTAATTATGTAAATATTTGTCTGTATCATGAAAAATAAATATCCAAAAAAATTAATGTAAAATATAATTTATAAATGTCTCGAACTTACGTTGGGGCTAACTCAATCTGTGTGATTTGTCCCTATATATATTATTATTTAACATGATTTAGTCAAATTACATAATTTTGTGATTAATTGAATCCAAGGTATATCTACTAGTTCAATGTGAACTAAACTAAGCTAAGAGTGTAATTAATAAGTTCATAACGACTTTACTTGTCTTGGAATGACGATCAACCAAGTTTGGCATTTAACGTGCCTACCTATAGTACATCGATCAACGTAATAGTTATTTCTGTTCCAATGATTCGCTTTATAAATAACTAGCATTGTTTTAGTTATCTACCCTATGTGTTATTTCCGACTATACTTACCCTATTCATGTAAATCCTATTTAGGAAGATTTCAAGTGGTTTTTGGAAATTGATTTTTTTGATAATTGATTTTTTTGGAAGAACAAGGTGATGTTATTAGTTTTATGATAATAATTATAAAACCAATGTTATATAAGTACAATGGCGCAATAAAAAAAGAAAATAAGATGGTGCTTACGCATTAATTTCTATTATTTTATGAAGTGTTTAGACAATCAGGTACACCTAAATTTTAGGGATGTCGGCGCTACTTTAAAACTATGTATTTATAAGCAAGGAATCTTATCTTAAAGCGGAGCATGATCGCGCTTTGCGCGTATATATTTTTTTTATAACGTTTTTACGGCCCTGAAAACAAGTAATTCAAGGCTTGGCTTGAATAAAGCTGCATCTTTATTAAATATAACGTAAAGGAGCCATAATGCGAAATTGAACTAAAGTACTTAGTCTCAAGTTATAAGTTTCTGAATGGAAATAACTTGAATTCTCCAGTATTCTCTAATTTCCGTCGTCAAAGTTGTATGAACTGACAGTAAATTGATTAACTACATTAATTGTTGGGAAAATAAGTAACAAATAAAAAAAATATTATTGAATTGAAAATTTGTTTAGACTTTTCACAAAATTTTGTACTCTGACTTCCGCTGGGGAGGCGATTTTGTTTCATTTTAAATAAATACATACATGCGCCCAAGATTACTTAGTTCTAACTCCTACCTAGTATTATGTGAAGATGATTATTTATATATTATGATTAAAAATCTTGAATTCATTTAAAATTTAATAATATTTACAGGGCACTTTACAAATAAATATTTTTATGAAACTTCGATGTCAAAGAGTCAACTGCCTGAAGCAAAAACCATTATCCCCTTGTAAATTCTGTTTTTACTTATCCATTTCAACCAATTGTAGGTACAATCGACCACGAAAATGATCCACAAAGTCAAAGGCAGGCCGACACGGGATGACAACTCGCTAATCCCTAAGGCTATGCATAATTCCAACTCGAAACATTAAGCGCTTCGGGGATTAAACGGCTCATACAAGAAGATTCCAAACTTAGAATCACGCTGCTAAGAAAATATTATTATGCGTTAAAGTTGAAAATTGTTTGTAAAGGTAACTGTTTAGAATTTAGCTTCTTCGAAACTAAATGTCAAATCATTTTATTTATTTATTTAACTTTATTGCACGCAATCATATAAAGATTGTTTACAAACGGTAAAAACTTAATGCTATTGCATTGTCTACCAGCTTACCTTAGGGATACTGTGAGAATCATATATAGGAGGTACATAAGGCCTGTAAAAGTTGGGCACATGGTGACCGTAGCATAAAAACGCTCGCAGTTCTTTTTAGGGTTCCGTACAAAAATGTAAAAACGGAACCCTTATAGGATCACTCGTGCGTCTGTCTGTCCGTCCGTCCGTCCGTCTGTCACAGCCAATTTTCTTCGAACCTACTAGACCAAAACAGATAAAATTTGGTAGGATGGCGTGATCCTGTGACCCAAACACAGATGTGCAAGTAAATAAATATTTTTTTAAAATAAGGGTCATTTTCGAGGGACAACTTAGGAATTAAAAAAAAAATTTTGCAAACCTTACCGTCTTTTATATTAAATGAAAGGGCTTGTTATGAGGATCTCAAATATATTTTTGTTATTATTGTTACATAAATAGTTTTGATTTTATTTATGACAGAGACGAAAATTGACCATTCCCCCCCCCCCCTTGACCTCCGAAACTACTGAGCCTAAAATTTTGAAAAAAATACAATATATAGTTCATTGCCTGTAGATTACAGGAAGACCTACAAGAATACTATCAATTGAAAATTTAGTGGTAAATTCAATATAAAAAGTTCACATACGGAAAATAGTTCACTAAAACACCACTAATAGCGATAGTAGTAAGTAGTTAAATACCACAATTGAATATAAAAACTAATATTGGCATTGTACGGAACCTTGTCCACGCGAGTTTAACTCGCACTTGACTGGTTTTTTTATACTAGTCGTTGGCAGTTAAGCATATTGGCCCACGAACATAACATACTTAACGTCAATATTTTTTATAGTCAATATTAATATCAAATGTGGGGAATCTCAACTCAGAAAAGATTAATATATATTATCACATTTAAAGTGACGAAGATCTTAAAAATCAACGCTTTTACGCTTTATTTGTAACACGTGCCTTAGGGATTACTCTTACGTGGCTTTCCTTGTTTGACTTCGACTTAACTGATGCAAAAATGTATTTCTCGTGTAACATTTTGCAGTAAAAATACCTTCGAGGTCACGTAAAATCACGTCGATCTAAGAAATTTTTGCTTGTTCGTGTATGCTGGAATTTCTGATAAATATTCAAGTACAAATTCCTATTTAAAAAATCTGTGGTAGTGTTAGATTTTTTCAGCTGCAAAATATTGTTGCTAAAGAATATGCTTTTTTTTAAATAACTTTAAAACAAAGAGAACTATGGCTAAGTTACTGAAGTTATTTTTAAGATATTTGATGTTAATGATAGGATTTGCCTTTGAAAAAGAACAAACGCTACTATTAGCATGATACAATATAATGCATGGGATGCAGTGAGAAACACCGTTGCCCAAATTAAGATATTTATTTTTATAAAATTACATTGAAATATGATGGTTACATGAAACTCTATTCTCAAAAATTACAAGTTAATATACGCTCATTGCGATCAGTTTTGATGAACTTTGACAGAACATGCAGAGGCAATCGACATTGTAACCAACATGATAATTATAATGATGAATGCCTGTCCATGCGTATATTTAGCACGTTAGCGGACACACGACTGCTAGAGCATTTATAACAATGAAAACGTCCGAGAACGTGTTAATTAAGTTACTTCTTAATTTTGCTACTTTTGATGATACCTAGCTTGTGTAGGTCGAAAGAAATTGACATAAATTTCAACAAGAAAACCCAGCCTAGTGGGGCGTCTAATTTCTTGTTTGAAGCCCTCCCTTCAGGCGATGGATAACTTTACACCGGGTGCCATTTGGAGCCGATCTCGTCGAGTGACTTATCGGTAACTTTAAGGGCGATATATCAAAGTAATCGCTTTAATTTCTCATCTCCCACTTTGGGGAGAACTTATGCTTATTCCTTGACTGATATTGTAGAGATTTGTGTCGACGCACTCGCGATAATGTGTATCGATTTGTTAAGTTTACCAATTTGTGTTACTTTACAGGAAATTATATTAAACTTTATCAATCTACAAGAGGTTTTCTCGATTAAATGGAGTTTTAAAAATCAGTTGAGAAACGAATGAAAAATTGAATTTAATTTTGTCTAATTTGTAGCTCTACAATACGTAAAAAATATAATAATTCAATTTATTAAGTTATGGAATTCATTTATATCATCATCATCATTTCGAGTAGGCGTCACGGTCAAACGGTCATGCACACCCTGGTGTCAGAGTTCTTCGGAACCGCCTCTCGGCCTATGACGTGGTTCCTGCAACGACTTACAGATGGCAGCCGGGACCAACGGCTTAACGTGCCTTCCCAAGCACATATGCAAATCATTTATAATACATTTTTTTTTTGAATCTGTATAATTTGTAAACATATTAAGGCTAAAACAATGCGACTTTTACAATCTTATTATAAGCTGATGGAATAAACGGATTGATTTTGAGACAAAAAGGTTTTCCGCAATTTTCTAAGGTAAAGTTTTCTTAAGATTAAAGTTAACTATTTAGTCTTAAGTAAAGTAAATGGCCGTGGGGAAATGCTCAATAAGGAAGTCATGTCAAATAAAAACAATATCATTAGTATTTTGCGCAGGAGAGAGAGATAAATGGAGAAAAAATATCCATAAAATTGGGCAACATTTGCCAAAAGGATAAGGAGAGCTGGTGATATTATAGTAAAATTAACTTACCGCCTCTAACTTCGCATACTAGTACAAGCTCGTTGCCTTCCTCGAGGGGCCCAACTATACCCGACACGTCCCGGCCAGACTTGTCGTACAGTATCAGCTGATGTGGGGGCACTGAAACAAGATATATAATTAAAACCACTATCAAAATGAGGATTATATGCAAAGGAGTTCAATGTTTGGAAAAGAAAGAACTTTATTTACATTGTATAGAGTGTGTGTTTATCTCATATTATAATCCCTACAGTAAGGGTTCATAAGCTATGAATAATACACTCGATTAGTCTATTCCCAGCATAACATCATTAAATAAGATTAGTAGATTCATTTTAACTTGTCAAAATAATTTAATAAATAAGACATCTATTATTACGTCTGTTTAAATGTATTATATGTATCAGGAAATGATAATGTAAATATTTTTAATTTTTCTTTTTATATAAAAAAAAACTATAAAGTGTATTATAGTTTAAAAAAAACAACTTTAATACCTTATTGTATAATTCATGTCAATATTGGTGACTGTACAGTGGGCCATATAGAAAATAATACCACATTACTCTTACACTTAAACCTATGGTGATAAAGTTTTCTGTATGGCCCACTATACATACCTACGCTAAGTTTAATATTACAGCTTAGGAAAAATTTAAAACTCAAATAACCATATGTGGTTAAAATACCAAAGCAAAGTTTCAAGATTTATGAGAAACGAGTATAATCTAAGGAGAATCAGCAGCCCGATGTCATAACGTGTTATGTTATAATCATTATGCAGACATCAAGAGAACATAGTCTTTGAATAAACAGACAAAAACAGACATAGAGTAAAAAAAAATCAGTACGCAACAATTATTTTATTAAATTTTTTATACCATTTAAAAGGAAAACAGGCATACGGCCCATCTGATGCGAAGTGGTTACCGTAGCTTATGGACGCCTGAAACACCAGAGATACCACGTGCGCGTTGCCGACCTTTAGGAAATATTTTCACGCTTTCACGCCAGTCGGCTTTTTGGAGGGCTTTCAGGTCTGTGCCAACTTTGACACTCCAGAACCAATCTTCTTGAAATTTCGCATACCGTAGTTAGAAGTACGGAGAAGGACCAAGGGTACCTTTTATCTCGGGAAAAAACACTGATCCCAATGGATATTTACGCGTGCAGATATTCAAAGCCACGGACAAAAGCTAGTATTTCATATTACTAAGCAAGCAAAGACATGGTGGTAAAAACGTAACATTATATTTTTGATTTGCATAAAACTTACTGTTGCCCTACTGCTAACTAATTACTACACTGTGGCATAGTGAAGACACCCTTGCCTCCACTTAGCGCGACAGGGGGCGGTTATGGCCAGACCCCTATCACTTGTAAATGCTTTGTACTACACACGCGTAGGAAACCGTCCTCCATAATACACAATGTCGGTTGTTGGTTGGCAATTGAATAATGCAACATTATGTGACAATACAATAGCTTTCAGCAGGCAGCCCTGAGCAAGGTTTCAGCTTTGTGTTGTAAAAAACATGGGATCCTTACCAGTTTTGGGTTACGCGATTTGTTATGATAAAACTGCAATGGTGATTCGGAACCGTAGAGCTGTTTGATGTCGAAACGTTATCTTTTCTTCTATAATATATATTTATATACAGACGATAATACTATTTGTTTATTGGCTTAGGAAGGAAGGAAAGAAGCATTTCTTTATAGATGTAAATAAAATAACTTAAGACGAACATCGCCCGAAATGTCTGTATTCCTATAGGTAATTCTACCAGCTATAGGTACTTAGTATTCCTAAGATGGTTTCCGGGTTATAGCCGTCTAAGAAAAATCATTCTGAACCTTGTAATAAAAAATAATATGTAGGTTTCCATTTTCTTTTGACCATTCTATTACATCTATTCAGCATAATTCAATATATCATTTATGAAGGCCAGGTAGAAAAAGGAAAAAAAGTAATATTCTATTTACATACAACTGAAGATTAATTGCAATAAGTGAAGTAGGAAATAATATGATAATAATATTAGATTCTCAGTAGATACGAGCACGGATGAATCTTTTATTTCTTTTTATTGAGAAAGGTAATTTAGTATCTAAGTAGTATAATAACAGTTGTCTAATTAATAAGATATGAAACTTTTACCTATTCACTTTTTCTTCGAATCGGCCTGAATGAAAGTTTAAGATGCAGCTTTGATAACAATAGATTTCTGGTATTTATAACATAATCCAATTGATAAAATAATATTCCACTCCATATTGTATTCTCCGCAATTGTTGTAAGAGGCGACTTTATAATTTTCTCAGAACCTCACTTTTTCCGATACGCAACTAATAATAACATTCCCAAAGAGATTAACAATAGGTATTTCATACTAGCTTTAAAAAGCAGTTAATTATATTTACAGGTAAATTACATAATATAATAAGTTACCCCCAGAAGTGCTACTATTTTTGAGATGAATGACTCACTCAAAATCAGTGAGTCGAATTATTTTCGTTCGTGTAATCGAATTAAGAATTTTTATTCGACATAATCAGCGAGTTTCAAAGGAATTTCAAACATTGAACTATGTACATATACTAGCGACACGCCCCGGCTTCGCATGGGTGGATTATTAGGGGTTTTGCCAACATAAAAACCTTTCTCATGAATCACTCTATCTATATTATATTTGTATATTGTTTTATACTATGTAATAAAGATTCCCAGAGATCTCTTTACATACAAATAAAAATGTAAAACGATACAAACGATCCCATGACATGACAAACTGTGCTAATTATCGAGAAACAAAACAATATTTGAACACGCGCCGGCCGCCACCGCAAAACCAACTCGCCCTTCCTATCTCAACCCTTCGAAGACCTCACTATCATTTAAAGTTTGATTAATCGACAGTGTATCCTAATGGTAGGTATATAGCTTTTTGTTTACAAAGTAATAGATGACCCAGTGAATTTAATATCACAATACTTACCTTATGAGTTTTTCCTATTTTTTTATGACCTTCAAAATTAGATTAAAATGGAACTGTTTTTATGGTTAATTGCAACTAGTAAATGATTGATGTTTTATCAATGTATGATAAATTTGAAGATATTTTTCTTAGACTATGAAAGCGATGGCGGGATGACCTGTACAAATTCGAGACTGGATGGCAACAAGCGGCGGCGAGGGACCGAGACGCGTGGAAGACAAGAGGAGAGGCCTTTGTCCAGCAGTGGGACAATTAAGGCTATAAAAAAAAATTAAAAAAACTTTTTTTTTTTAAATAAAAGTATCCAGTTTCTACTTTTTTTAAAATAATTTGAAATTCTTGCATTTTCGGATGATAAAAATAATCTCAAGTTTGTTTTTCGCATGCTCTGAAAACTACGCTGCAATATTATGACTACAGTTCGAGACCTTCTTGTCATTGTTGTTTGCTCTTATTAGCATTCATTATGCTGTCTAAGTTTATCAGTTGAAAAACCAGAATAAAAGCAGTTTGAAAAACAAGGATAAGCCTGGTAAACTAACTGCCTTGTCTAGTTATCTTGTCATTTAAAGTCTGTTTATTATAATTTTTCGTTAAGTCTTTAAACAAGTAGTTGCTAACTAGTTTTTCATGAAATTGCTGATGTCAGATGCAATTGTGCCACGTTTAGCGTTTAGGCGCATAGAGGATAGGTGGAAAAAGAAAACGTATGTAGACAAAATATGTGGTGGAAATGGAGAAGACCTTTGACCAGCAGATGTTAAATAACCGAAATCAATAAATTTTGAAAGCATTAGGAAATAATACGAGGTAAGGTAAAAATTATTAAGTTTTAATAAAATAATTTACCTAGATTTTTTTTTTCTAACTATTCAACAAGTTAAAGAAATGAGGGTAAATTAAAAGTAAATTAAATTATTGCAATTATTTATATTATATAAAACTTACTATGAATGTTACCTCACTTAGTAATAAACTAACTAATAAAGATAAAAGCTACGTTTACGTTTTCTTAAAAAAAAAATTAACAATTTAACTTGATGCCGTTACCAAGCAGACATATAAGAGGAAATTTACAAATAATCGTAAAAAGAAGCGCATTTTATATTATAATATGGAAGCAAACAACTCTCATTATTCCACAAAGTTTGCTTTTAGCCTTAGAATATTGACAGAAGGCTTGCTCGAAGTGGCTGTGGATTTTTAGCCAAGCCATGATTAAACATCGCGAAGTTGTTGGCATAAAATATTATGATCTGAATTTTAAGTTGGCGTATATTTTAATTATATATAAATTTATTTTAATATTACTCAATTTTGTACAAATGTTTGCATGTGCTCCCATAGAAACAAAAAAAAAAACAAATAATTACTTATAGCATATTTGTTTTGCAATTAATTAATTCATTTCGTATTGTTGTCATGGTCAATCGACGGTCACTCTAGTGTCAGACTTCTTCGGAACCGCCTCTCGACGTGTTTTGTGATAAAAATCTATAAGTTAAAGTAATAAGGTATCCTCTTCTTTTTATTCATGAAAACGACATAATAAAATACAGTCAAATACGCTTTTGCATGGCATTGAAAATCTTTTAAATCAGATACCTTAGCGCCAGGTAAGGTTCCAAAGCCCGGAAAAGCGACGTCACATTGTTACTCCTTCGTACATTTACATGATTTGAAATTTATTGTTTACTCTTTGCGCATATCTAACCGAAAAGTATACTACACTGTTATAGTTAATATACATAACACCAAAATATGTATATTTAATTATCAATCCAACTAGAACGTACACTATTTTAGCAAGAGAAACATGCCTATGAATCATAAGGCAGACTCAAATTATGAGATCTGAATAATGCATGCGTTACGCGCCGCGACTATGAACTGTGTTTAGCCTGAATATTAGTAGATATGATTTCATAGCAGATGATTTGGTATATTATTATAGTTTTAATCCATTGAGATGATGATTGAAGAAACGTACTTTTTTGTGAGACGACAGTTTTAACAAGGGTTGACCATAGGCAGGCGGCCTTGCTAAAAGGAACTTTTTTTCAAATTAATTTTTTGCTGAACCGACCAAACTTTTGTTTCATTCAGGTATTTGTTCAATTTCACAAAGCTTTATCTTGTTAGCTGTTCCAGATAAGTAAATGTGTCACATCTATAAATAACATAGCCATTTCCCAGATTGTGCATTTGCTGGTATGATTCATAAACTAAAACTATGTTCGTTTAAAATATAATGAGTAAGGCAGTAATGTTTAAATTTACAAATTATTTTGTATGCATTAAAGAAAAATAAAGTATCAGTTTGTATTTTTTAAATTAATAATATGTTATAATCTGTCCAGCTGTAAAGGCTACAGAGTTTAGCCAATTCCCATATATTTTATATAATTACATACATTGACAAAAAATCATACCCTCCTTCAAGCAGTCTGATAAAAAACATTTTTGCTACCTAAGTAACCATTTGAACCAAATGGATATTACGTATAAATAATGATAGTTCACATAATTTCATAACAACCTCCTCCGTATTCCGTACACAAATTACCCTAGTTTATGGCAACTTTGCGTTTCTCGAGCACACTACATTTTATGAGCGGCAACACTATTTATATGACTTGAAAATTTGTCCATGCCCCGAAAGCCGTAACTGAAAAGCATAGGGTTTTACGACATCCGATAGTTTCGATCTTAGGGCAAAACATACACGTACTTTTGGATTTTATGACTGAAAAAAAAATAGATTCTTAACTTCTTCTTCATGTAGAGTGTTTTCCAGTTAATTTTTCACGCTGTTTACGCTTCAAAGCTCAATGATTTTAATACAGATTTTGAATACCTAGTGGTACTAACTGGTGAAAGCCCTAGATAGGAAAAAATTCCACTAGTAGCGTTAAAATAAATCCCACACACCTTAAATATTGTTAAAAGGATTATAAGCCTAATGATTTCTTATGTTTTCGCGATTGTTACACATTAAATTAAAATATTTTATACGGTTTTCTATCGCGTTTATTGCTTACTTATTTATACCTAACGTTTCAAGCACTTTACAGAGCTCATGGTCGCAGGCAGACTGAGTTGACATTCGTCTGTGTCATTTGTTTCTGATGTCACAAGAATACAAAACCATAGCTCATAAATCATTGAAAACTATTTCGATTCACACAGTATTGGCTGACAGTATCAAAAACACTTGTAGTCTTCCGATGAGTTTGAGATTTTATTAAATTGATAACTGGGTCCCAAGCTGGTGGTACTTGCCATCCATCCTCTCTATTGAAATTAGGATGTTTTTTAATTTCGATCGCTTCACGTATCATCCTTGGTATAAATCTGTTTTCTTTTGCAAGGACTTGAGGATTATCAAAACGCATGTAGTGGTTGGATTTGTCAAGTGAGTGTTCACAGACTGCAGACTTGGTTGAGCGTCTATGTTTCATGTCAGCAATATGTTCTTTGATACGGGTACCAATGCTTCTCTTTGTTTGCCCAATGTATGATAAACCACAGTCACAGTCAATTTTATAAACTCCAGCATCTTGCAATGGGATATTAGATTTAACAGGTCTTAAAAGTTGGTTTATTTTCTTATGCGGCTTGTAGTAAGTCTTGATTGAAGCTCGTCTAAGTATGTTACCAATCTTGTCTGTGACTCCCTTTATGTAAGGTAAGATGGCTGGGAAACGGTCAACTGTGTGTGGCTTGGGTCGACATCTGTGTCGTATGTGTGGAAGGCTGAGTTTGTTGCTTCTCAAGACAGACTTGACTCGTCGAAGCTCTTCTTTGAGATGGTGGTTGTCACAGATGCCTTGTGCTCTCTGAAACAAAGATTTGCCTACGGTAGCCAACTGACATGGATGATGATGAGATTTTCCATTGAGGTATTTATCGGTATGGGTTGGCTTTCTATACACGGTGTGACCAATACTATTGTCAGGATTTCTCATTATTAAAATGTCAAGGAAAGCTAAAGAATTATTATTCTCAGATTCCATTGTGAATTTAATTTTACTATTAATGGAATTTAAATGATCTAATAAAACTGAGACTTGAGTTTTAGGGAGTACAACAAAAGTATCATCTACGTACCGTTTGAACATCTTCGGCATAGCCAGGGTGGTTGAAAGAGCCTTGTCCTCAAGGTCTTCCATGAATATATCAGCAACAATGGGAGAGACTGGAGACCCCATAGCCACACCGTCAATTTGCATGTAAAATTTGTTTTCCCAGTATAGATAGCCTGATGTTAAGCAATGTTCAAGTAACTCTGCATATTCTTGAGGTAGGTGCTGGTCCTCAAGCCTTTTCTTGACAATGTTAATGCAGTCATGCAAAGGAAGGCTGGTAAATAATGACTGTACATCAAAACTAACCATTGTGTCATCATCAGTTAGTTGTAGGTCTTTAATTAAGCTGATGAAATGGTAAGAGTCCTTGACATAAGTATTGGTATGACCACGAAGTTTTGTTAATATTCTCGCCAGGTGTTGTGCTAGTTTATATGTTGGCGAATCAATTTGGCTCACGATAGGTCTTAATGGGTGATCTTTTTTGTGTATTTTGGGAAGGCCATATAATTTAGGTGGTTTCACACAGGAAGGCACGAGTGACGTGATGTCCAGGTTTAATTGCTCGGAGTATTTTGATATTAATTCTTTAGTTTTAGTGACGATCTTGTTAGTTGGATCGGTTTTGACTAATTTATATGTATTTTCATCCGACAACAGTTGTTCTATTTTTGTTTTATAATCAGATGTGTCCATTATAACAGTTGAGTTTCCTTTGTCAGCTCGTATGATAGTAATGTCTGGGTTCTTGCGTAGGTTGGTAAGTGCAAGATATTGTTCACGAGGAAGATTCGGTTTTGGTGGTTTGCTATGTCTAAGTACTGATGACACATCTTGGCGTATCGCTTGATAATCCTCAAGTCCTTGCAAAAGAAAACAGATTTATACCAAGGATGATACGTGAAGCGATCGAAATTAAAAAACATCCTAATTTCAATAGAGAGGATGGATGGCAAGTACCACCAGCTTGGGACCCAGTTATCAATTTAATAAAATCTCAAACTCATCGGAAGACTACAAGTGTTTTTGATACTGTCAGCCAATACTGTGTGAATCGAAATAGTTTTCAATGATTTATGAGCTATGGTTTTGTATTCTTGTGACATCAGAAACAAATGACACAGACGAATGTCAACTCAGTCTGCCTGCGACCATGAGCTCTGTAAAGTGCTTGAAACGTTAGGTATAAATAAGTAAGCAATAAACGCGATAGAAAACCGTATAAAATATTTTAATTTGATTATAAGCCTGTCTTCTACTTCATTACATAAGAATCGCTTAAGCAATTTAGATAAAATTTGGTATGAAGTCAGTCCAACAACTGAGTAACTCCTAAGTAAGTAAGTATGAGTAAGGAAGGACTAACTAAAAGCTAAATTTTTTGGTGATTTTACTACTAGGAAAGAGTCGCGTAAGTCAGCTTAACCTAAAAGAAAGTTCTGTATCTCTTACTATACTTAATAATAAACATTGGTAGAAATTTTAGTTTTAAAAATTCTATAAATTAATAAAAACATATATTATAATAAAAATACAGATATTCTCCAGGCTAAAAGGAGCATGTCTGCCATTCCCCTAACAGTCCCGTTTGGCTAGAATATTCCGTGTTTCATAAAATTACGAGATTTTATGTACGAGTAGCTAGGTAATATACGGAAAGTGTTCTACAGGATTTTATAGATGACTAAAGTTTATTTAGTTCGTGGACTAATAACTGGATATTCCTTTTGCCATAAAAAAATGAAGTGCTCAAATATTTTTAAAAGCTTTATTATTGAAACCGTGCTATTTATTTCGCTTAATAACTGTATTGTGGCTTTCACATTTATAAATATCTTATTAAAGGAAAATTTATTGGAAATCAGTTTTAGTAGTACGTACCTATCAATATCATAAAAAGTTTGATGGATATTATAAGCAGATATGGCTTTGTTTGTTTTTGCTTGACTTGTCAGTGCGATCAGGCGGCAATGTATTCTACATAGCCAGATATATTTTAGATTTTTTATAAACTCCTACATGAAGTCAGATATACCCGTAAGCAAGGCCCACGAGGCATGCTTAAGCACGATGTCACAGGTTTTCTCCTTTATGAGATAACTTTAGAATTCATGAGATTATTTTAATGACCGGCAATCTGCCTGACGTCAACGACCCTTGATATGTATTTGTTGGTGTCCTCTTCCAACATAGCATTATCCGGTTGCATCCTAATCTAGGAAAGGAAAAATATCTATCTAATCTTAGGAAAAATAATGCTTTTGTCCAATGACTTTTGATTATCAATACATACAATATAAAATAGCAAGAACGAAAAAGCGGACACGTATGATTGAAAAATAAATAGTTGATTACACAGTGAACCGGAGCAAATGAACCAAATATCACACAATTTATGTCAATTCGTATTTCAAACATGTATGCAAGACCTCCATTCTTCGGATTTAATAATGCTCGACCCACTTCCACTGCGTATACAAAATCACAAAAAATAATTCGCAACGGGTACATTGTAGAAAGCTTAGGGAAATGTCGCGCTCATTGTACCTATTGAGTCGATTATTCAGCATCAGTTCATTTCTTATAACAGGATCGATATTCGCTCAGCTGTTCGCAGCCAACTTGTTTCATTAAATTCAAATTTCGTGTTGTACTTATTAATTCAAGCGAACGTTTTCCGCGCACGTCGCAATTCCGTAGAGCGGGTGCTTTTTATATTCTTGTCGCCTCCGATGCGGAAGTTTTGACGGAATTTCTAACGGAAGGGTTCCTTTATATGAGATTGGGATAATTGACAAGTTTTGTGATGTTTCGACACAAATACGCGGTTGTTTTATCGTTTGTTCAGTGTTTGGGTGAACAAACCATGAAACTTGGTGGGAATTATTTGAGATTGTAAATTAAATACGATTCGCCTGGGTATTTACATTCCGTATTAGGTAGTTGTATGTTTTATGATAGTAATGTCATGCCTAATACTTTTTTTTACACTTGAACTATTTTTTATGAACTTTGTTTGGATTTAGATTAAACATCTAGAAAAGATTAAAGCTTCAAGTTTCAAGTTTCTTTATTTGCATAAATGTAGGTAAAATTAATGCGTTTACGGTTAAACTACTTAACAGCTTGAATTACAGTTAGGTATGCAGACGAGATAGACAGAGATAGATGAATGCTTAAATAAGATATTGGCATTATAAGTTTTATGATGCAATCGTAGCCATGAACTTATTACATTATTTATAAATATAAAATGATTAATCGATAATTCCTCAATAAAATTATAATATAATATATAATTATTTGGAATACCAAAAAGAAAATGTATGTGTCCACTTCTTTTTGTCAATTAGATATATGATTATTCTTATACCTTACGGAGTTTCAAACTATTTCAACAAGAAACCAATTACACTTAATAAAAATAACCCATAATAATTTAAACTTATGCACTTCAAATATAGCGTTTATTTCAAGTGCAGAAAATTTGCTAACTTCCTCAACTTCAGCTTTCTAAGCAGCACAAAACGAGTACAAAGATAAACTTTTCAACAATATTACAAGTACATCACATGATAAACATCACCTCTATAAGATATTACGGGCAAACTTCCGAGAGCAACATGAATCAAGTCGGAGGCATCGTATTTCTACTAAGATTGTTTAAAAGGAAAGTGTACTAAGCCGTTTATATCAGAACAATTAAGTTTTCCAACTTCATGTCAAGCAATTCACTTAAAGTTGGTACGTAATCACATTTCTCCAAGTCGAAACTTCAGTAGCGCTTTGTTTCGTCATATAGAAACAGATACTTTGCTCGATGATAAAAACTTTCACTATATATCCATTTATAGTTGTATTTTAAGCTACGTATTTGACCAAATATATCCATTTAAAAAGCTTATTTCTTAATAAAACATAAAAGGAAACAAAACTATATTATAAAAATCATAACGATAATCAAAATTTAAAAACAGTATTTTTTTTCCTTTTAAAGTAGAATACCTCTGGCGCAAATGTACGAGGAGACCCGACGCCAGATGAAATGGGATAAGTGGTGGACAAAGAAGAAGAAGAATATTTACATATTGCAAACCATGACTTGACAAGCACTGAAACTGAATTCATGGAAAATGATATCAATTATGCGCCTAATTGATCAAGAGATTAAGACGACTATGCGCAAATTAATTAGCGTTGCATAGAGTGCAAATTGAAGGATAATCAAAATTACTAACATTAATATATTTTTATCCCGTTAGTCATAAGGACTATTGACCATCTTGGTATGTATATATTTGTGTTTGTACTACGTCATGATTGATTATACTGATGTGGTTTGTTTGACGATCGCCAGATGGGCCCGTCAAGGGATATCGGTTCATCGTGCTTTTTGCAGTGCGTTATTCTTTACTTTTTCACATTAAGATGCTTTACGCCTACTAAATACAAATAATTTAATGTACCTATTTTTCAGGTTTTATTCAAACCGATGACAGTCACAGTGGAACATGATTTGTATTTATACAGGCAGTGTGTATGATATTGATACAAAGTAGTAACATCTTTTTACATACAATACATAACTGATAAAAAAAAAAACTTTAGATTTTTTTAAACGGTTATTTTACATACAGTATATATATTTCACAATCTGCAATTCAAAAATACTGTTCCGACAACGACATCACATTTCATTCCATTCTTTTGCACTAAAACAACTGCATCATCATTTTCCGTCGCGCGATTTAAAACGAAAGAGGGGTCAGCAAAAGCGCGAAAAAATGCTGTGGCCTGTGTATTTTATGTCACATCGTTTGCTAAAAATGTTTTTTTAAAATAAAACATTAAAGATATTCAAATATGTCGGAAAAAAAATAAAAAGTAAAATGTTATAAACCTATACTTTGAAGATTTACACTCGTTGTAAGTACCTATATTTTCGAATGTATACTCAGTTATTGCTTGGGAACTTATTTGTGTTTAAAACACACAATATTCCAAATTTGAATTACTTATAAACTTTTATTTATGCATAGATTCGAAATTCTTTGTATTTGTCAATTTATCATAGATTTAAAAAAAAAATTTGCTTCCGCGTGAGATTTGAAATTCTTTGCAATTCATGTATCTAAATGAAAAAACAAAACTATAATCAGTCTTGTAATAGGACTGGCCATAATATCTCATATCTGACAAACGAAAAAAACCTTCCTTTTTCAAAAGAATCAATAATATCGGCGATATACGGCACACGCGCGTGTTCTTGTTTAAACAATATGAAATGTTGCTCCGCGGTACACAGGCACGGGCGTGCTAAGGCGATGACTTACGGCTGCCCTACTGCAACTCCCACTTAACTGTTACATATTGCTTCACTTAACTCAAAACCCGCCTGTAAAGAATTACGCGAGGAGGTACATAGTAGCTCAAAATATGAAGTGTGTAGAAGTTTATTTGGGCATATTTTATATTATTATAGTTTTTTTTTTTTTTTACATTTAAAATAAAAATAAAAAATATTTGTAAATTAGTAGAAATCAAATCTGTCTTCTAATTAATATGTGTACGAATTATTTATGCACAAAATTTAATGATGAGCAACGGTTCTAATCTCTAAGCATTTCTTAACTTGAATATAAATAAAAATTAAATCATCATATAAAAAGCTCAGTCATATTATTATTTTGAAATTATATTTAACGTTCCTAACAACATAGGATTTTAAAAAATTCCATATAAACTAATAAAAAAAAAATAGAAATTACGATGAAGATGTTTGATTTTAAAATGATATATTAACCGAAAACATAACCGAGTTTTAGTCATAATAATTGGGCTTGGACTAAATGAAAAGTAACGCTTCGCCTGCTATGTATGTATAAATCTCTTTAATTAATCGAAGAAGAATCTATTAACTTTCTCTTCTGTGCTCTCGTAATTTTACTATACTAGCCATCGCCGACACAGACACATTACACTACTGGACAAATAAATGGTGCAGCTTGCTAAACGGCAACTAATAAAGCGTAGTTGCATACAAATAAATAGGCTTTGCTCCAAATTGGGAAGCCGAAAAACGAGTTCGCCGGTCAGAACGATGGCCGGTCAACATTGGTAATTACCGTAATTTATACCAAACCAGCCTTTGGGCGTTGTGTTCATCTATACTTTTTACTCATATTTATTATAAACTAGCTGTTCCCCGCTGCTCCGCCCGCGTGGGACTCTGTTATATCGCGCCCAAAAGTAGCCTATGTTTGACCTCAGGTCGTTAGCTACATCCCTGCCAAATTTCATCACAATCGGTCCAGGAGTTTAGCCGTGATGAGGTGACAGACAGACAGACAGACTTTCGCATTTATAATAATAGTATGGAAGTATGGATATGGATGTGAAAGAACGGATGGATGAATGAATTGTTTATCGTTTGTAAACACACTATTCCGCTTATCTGGAGGTTTTGCGTTCGATCTCCAGTCAGGGCAAGTGGAAAAATTAGAGTGTTTAAGGCGATCTAAATTTAGAGTATATTTTGGTTGCATTTTCTTTGCATCACTCAGTGCAAGTATAAACTTTGGTACTATCTTACATTTCATACGAGTACCTCCTGTTAAAATAATGGAAAAAAAAATCTTACGCATAAGGCAGCAATAAAACTTTCCTACTTATGTAGAGGAAAAATCAAATTTCATCTGTGTGGAGAACCACATTCTCAAATCAACATCTAAAAATATAGGTAAGAAAAAAAATACAGCAAATAAATCTGAAACCAACAGTATTCGATCATTACCTACAAATACATTACCATACGAAACTACTCGTCAACACTACCATGTTATTATGTGTGAGTCGATCAACACATGCAACGTATACTTAGGTTTTATTACCCTAGAACACCGAGGTGAATCACCTCTCATATTAGCATAAGGCTGATGCAGTATTGCAAAAGTGGGAGTAGGTTATTTATGGTCGTACAACACACTACTTCTTTTGCTGTAAATCGAACTTCGCTATATATTAAAATATATAATGCACATTTTTATTTTATTTTTATTTTTTTATTTCTCATAACTTACAGGCTAATTACAATATTGTTTTTGCCAAATGTTGACTGTTAGATAATGCTTTTAGCATTAAGTCCGCCTATTGTATTTTTACAATAAAGTTAAATTATAAAAAAAAAACTATATAATAATTTAACGGCAAAATGACTAGATCCAATTTTATTATTTTGCCTATTTCTGATACTTGGTTAAACTGAAAAAAAAAAAGACATATAATGTAGTGATTACATCGATAAACATTTTTAGTCATCAGAACTACCTATGACCATGACAGCACGTGTATGTTATAAAAATAATAACAGTAATACCTAGTTGTCACTTAACATTCTTAGTTACATCACACAATGTTGGCCATCTGCTAGTGCAAATCTCGCCAAAATCGGTAGGTATATAAATAGACAATCAGAGTAAAAAAACTTAATATTGAGAAGTGCTGGCGTTAGGCAAGTGTCCGGTCTTCAAAATGAACTTTAAATTAAGCAAACTTGAATCAGAAAGATAACCCATTGAACTGGAGAAAGAGTTTCTTTTGGATATTATTCGCGATATCACTTCCAACTTACCTTTAATTTTCTTAAAATATTTTTTTAGTATACAATGAATAATATTTAATCCGTGCCATGTCCATGTACCATACCAATAAATAGAACAAAAGGGCTTGGTACAAAAAGCAGGAAAGCGGACCCTAACAGCAGCAGTCAAGCTAAGAAAGCAACTGGGAAAGCGCTAAGATGGGAATGAGTTTAAAAACCAGTTTTAGATTATTATTCGTGTAGTATAAAACCTGATACAAGTTCTTAAAAATTTACATTTTATGGAACATTTCACCTATAACGGCGTCCTAAAAAGAGGACGCCGTATACGAAATATCAAGGGTCATTTACAATTTAAAATTCAGAGATAAACATATGTAGATAAGGCAGGCGTAATAAATTTCAGGGAAGGCGCCGGCCGCTTGCGCTAATAAAATCACTTTGATACTCGATTCTGTTATATCCTTGCAAGCATTTTTCAGTGTTTTACTTGAAATTCTCTATTTTCATGTATATTTCTTTCAATCTCTTTGTGAGTCTATTTTAAATTCACCATTTGAGCGGTTTTTTATTAATTTTAATTTATTTCGCCATTATGTCATATTTTTATTATTTATTTATTACTTTCCTTTACAATAGCTAAGGCAGCAAGCATACAAATATACTCCTAGAAAATCTACGTTATATTATTTGGTGTTACTCTTCCATGCATTTAAGATGCGTAAGACTTATTAGTGCAAGCCCATTTTAAAGCATTTATCTAGAAAAAATCAAAACATATTTTGATAGGCCTTTACCCCAATTGATTTTATTCCATGTCAAATTAGGTATATATAAATCTTCAATTTTCTATTGCAAAGGTAATTTAGAATTTAGAAATAAGTACAGACATGGTAAAACTAAAGAGGCACTATTAGTTCTCTCCTAACAGTTGTTCACAGTTCACATAAACATTTACTCATGTACTTGCTGTAAATTCATAAACATCTGTAAGTACATACTTCTACTATCTCACCATACAGAACATACTCTCACTTTATATGCCGTATTTTATTGAGAAATTTCATTCCGGGAAACGGAAACAACAATTTTGACTGCAAACATACACGTCAACCATTTTGTGAAGTAGTGAACAAACACGTTATCATTAGTAATATGTTTAACGAAAGCGAAGTGGGAGTTGTCTTATAAAATAGCGAGAATACAAATATACAACTAAACATTATGTACATGTTTATTGGTGATGTTTATACAACTGATTATTTTATTGACTAGGCTGGTTGCCAACGAGCAATGTAATCTAAGTGTGTAATCTCTTTTGAGTTAATTGTTAGAATCCGCTGCAAATCGAACAAAGATGCGAGAAAATTAAGACCTCTGTTTTTCTCTTGGCCATTATTTGACCCTGCAATATTATAACAGCAAATTTATTTTTCTATTTTGTCTCGTGATTGACTGGTATAGAATGCGGTAAGGCATTAAATTCATCAGTACGTGATATTTTTTTTCAATAAATATTTTAAATTAACATAAATAAATATAAACAAACTGAAAAAAACCTTGAAAGATTCTTCCCGAGGGAATCCAACCCAGGACTTCCGTGTCTTTGAGGAAACGCCTTAGCCACTAGACAACATTTATTTTATTTATTTATTTTAAAGAAGTAGTTAATTTGAAATTTGGAAACATTTAATCGAGTTTGACTTCTACAAATTCGATGTTTTGTGACTGCGTCAGCAAACGTGCTATAAATTTCGCCTCGTCTATCTCACACTTCACTGATACGAGCAAGATAGCAATAAACATTCGTTGGATTGAAGTGTGTACCTTATGAAAAGCACTCCAAACGCGATATCGCGGTACATTATTGTAATAACGCCACTCTGAATCTTCTTTGACGGCGCCGGGTTCGTGTGTAACCTCTCATTTTCCTTACCGAAATTCAAAGGAGTTCTAACAAAGCTTTGTTTTGCATCGCTCGCTCGAAAGCCTCTGAAAGGCTGGCTTTTTAGATAAGGTTCTCTTATAAATTTCCAGCATAGAGCAAACGCTGCGCTAAAGTTTTTCGCTGGGAATCCGAGCAGATGGCTCGTTTCTCTTAGTTCGGTCCGCGATTCCCGGTTTTCCGCCTTTTCACTCGTCAGCTTGCTAATTGTGTTCTGAGTGTTATAAATCGTATTTGATACAATGAACACGTTAAATTTATTTATTTTTATTTTTTTTTGTTAAGGTGTTATTTTTGCAGTCATAGCTAATTAAAATAGTTGTTGATAAATTTTATACTAAATAGAAAAAAAAACTGTAAAATGATTATATTTGGCATGATTAGTACCTCAATCACGAGTCTTATTTGATAATTGTACGTTATATATAATTTTTAAGTCCTCAATAAAACCTAAACTTATTAATTGAAGCACGCCCTCCGTTACTTTTCACGAGGAGTGAGAATATGTTTTTTCATATTTATAGTATACATAAATACAATTGAGTTAATTTAGAACTTCTTGCAAAATTAAAAAAATAAGTGATCATAAGCTGAAATGTTTGTCATTTAAATTAAGATTTCCACTTCATGTTTCATTTATTTTTTATAGCGAAAATATATTCGACGATAAACTTATCAAAAATGACCTTAAATAAAGTTACTGAATATAGCTGGTAAAAGCCAGTTTATTATAAACAAAAGCAAATGGAATATTCTTTTTCGTGATACCTAGCCGGACATACACAAAGGGTGAGTTCCTTTGAGCAGCGTCTGATGAAGCGTCAATCTGGATACTTAATAATTTTATTGATATGCACTGAATAAAAAAAAAGGTTGAATGTTGTGTTTATTTATTGTTCTTTTTTGATTTAATAAGAAATTGAATGTAAAGCATACCTAAAAATGGTCGAGTGAAATAAAAAAAAGAGCCCAACTTAGTAAAATAATTACTATCAATTTCAATAGCGTCGAATAACTTAAAACACGCCAGTTTTGAACACATTTGAACATGATTATAATTTCATCCGTGGTGAGGTCTAACTACTAAACATGAGCCCCGTTTGGTTGTGTTTCGCTAAGTTGGTATTTTACGAGTGGTAGTATATTGAGTATTTGGCATTTAACGTAGAGTTGGCATTTTCCATTTGTGATATTAAACGTCGAAGTAGATTTTCCAATCCGACCGTTTTAAAACGGCCCGCAAAGCCCACATGTAGCCTCTTGGGTTCTTAATGAGGTCGTCGGACCATTTCGTATGAGAATGTCTCACGCTGCGTTTACCGGTACTCGTAACTAATAGTAATCTATCGTTATCAGTAAGGCACATCGGAACTTACCTATAACAGATAGTCGTATTTGAAAATTTCGTGTCGGGGAGTTCTTGAAGTCCACCCGACATCGGTAGACGCCTTCGTCGTCTAGCTGAACTGTGTCAAGGGTCAATGAGGCTGGCCTGGCGACGGTTGCGAAGTATGCCCTCGGACCGAACGCGTTCGGGTCCGACCATTGCAGAGCTTTGTTGAAGGAACGACCTCGGACGTCGAAACTGGAACAAATGGATTCATTAAAGTACACGTTTTTATGAGGGACTAGCTTTCGCCATCAGCTTCGCCTGGGTGAATTTCCCTTGGGTACAGTGCTTTTTCCCGTGATGAAACGAACCTCAACTCAACACACAACCTCCACACTCCTAGCTATGTGTACCTATGCGAAATTTCAGGAACATTGGTTCAGTAGATAGGGCGTTAAGAGAACAAACAAACAAACTCATTTTCCCATTTTTAATATTGGTTAGGAAGTTAGGATAGTCTTCTATACTACTTATTCTTCTAATATTTTGAACGCGAATCTTTGTAAGAATGTATGGATGTTTGTCACTCTTTCACAGGAAAACGGCGGAACCGATTAGGCTGATATTTGGAATGGAGATTGCTTAGATAGGAAGGCCTGGAGTAGGAACCTCTTACTAAATGGCAAAATAGCATAACAGTTCCAGTGAATTACAGTTCTATAAGGTATGTAGCAATTTAATTCAGCTATAACTTTAATCAAACTTCTTTAATTAAATATCTCAAATTCAAGAGTTACCCGCAATAGTTTATAACGAGAAAAAAATACTTTTGCCAAGCTCTTGCACTGCTAATTAAAACTTTAATTCATCTTCAGAGAATTAACAATCTGTTAGAATATCATCGTTTCATGATTTAAAACTGATACTTTATTAAATTCTGTTAGTGTTTTTATTTCAACCATAGTCTGTTATCCATTATTAAAAGCATTTATAAAGTCATAAATAATTTTTAACAGGCTGATGTGCTGATGTCTAACTGTACATTAAAGACCTAGTGAAAAACTTATTTTAGTTCTATTCTTGGAGCATTATAAAGTAAAAACAATAATTTATGTCTGTTTGTATTCTCTTATTTTACTACTCCATACCTAGAGTCGAATGGAGTTTTTATCAATGTATTGATAAAAGTCCAACTTAAAGACTTTCAGGCTTAATTGCACGAAAAAACAAGTATACCTATTTGCTGGTTTTATACGTCAAAATCAGGGGCAAACGCCAGTTTAGGAAAAAATCACGAGGTCTTATGTAATAGAACTGACTTTTTGTACTTGCTTAGAACTTGCATTAGAACCACAGAGATTTATCCTCTGTGCGTTCTATTTTCGAAGATAAAATAAAATAAATAAACTGAAATTTTCATAAATATATATTGAAACAAATCAATTTTATCTAAGAGAACAATTCCCTTATTTAATTTTCAACTTCGTAATTTATAACATCATTAAAAGTTTAAGTCTCCGTAACATTATAAAATTGTTTGAAATTTTGGCTTATTGAAGGGCGACGTTTCTGTCAGTTGAGTAATAAAATTGAAGATTTGCCAGTTTCTCTTTTATTGGACATTCAATATTGGATAGTTTGTGAACTTAGTTTATAAAAATCACATCACTTTGTTTCTTTACATATTAAATTAGTTGTTTTAATTTGAGAGAATATGTCTACCATTTGATAGAGAGGATTATGTGTAATATATTCTTATATGCTTATTAAACTAAAAAGGCCGAATAAATATTAGAAGTCATAATTGCATCCCAAAAGTTATTTTATCTATTGTTTATATAAACTTAACGGAAACATGATGTTTCAAATATCGGAACGTATATAAATAACATGCCAGTATATCACTACAGAGCAGATACCGCACATCTACCGGTGGAATCACATAAATTTGTCAAATGATTAATGTCTTAGCTCGCCGTATCGCCGCCCACAGGCTGTCCGTTGTTAATAACCGGAGATAAGAGGCTGGACTTATATAGAACCCTATGTACAAATTATATTGATGTTGCTTTTGTTATCATTTTGCTAGCGTCGAAAGAAATAAAGTTAAACATTAAATAAATCACTGAATTAGTGTTATATAGATTTCTTATACTAGACGCACTTGGTGGATATCTTAAAGGGCAACAGAACAATATAAGAGGTTTACATTTTTGCAGGTATCTTTGTATTCATATCTAACATTACGCCACTTCTAAAGATTTCATGATCAAATTAAATGTTCTGAAGTGCCCAAAACTGGATCACATCTATACATATACACAAACACTTATGTACACACCATTTATGTTTTTTTTTTTAATTTATATTGTCTCATGGAGTGAAAATATATAGACGTTGCGTTTATACAGACCCTGGAATCTGAAGCGAAAACCAACTAAAAACCACTTTTATGATGAAGAAGAAGATTTGTAGAAGTTAGCTGTGCGCCAAAGAAAGGCACGTTCCAAAACCATTTAACTAAAGCGATCCAATATTCTCAACATGCAAGTTTTATAACCACTCGAAACAGAAGCCAAGTGCTTACGTATCCTCAGTTGTAAAATTCAAATTTTATAGTTGTTAATGTCGGGACGCTCAACAAACGACACTGAACACGCTACTTCGACCTATAATAGACTGTGAATCGAAACCAGGGAAAACAAATTCAAAGATAGGGACTTTGTTTGTTAAAACAACAAGATTTTTCATTTTGAAATAGGGTATTGACTCCTACTTTAATAATTTACTGTGTACCGAGTTAATAATAAACTGGAAGAGATTCATTTTCGTCATCATGACTATTTGGATGAATGTCGCCTGTAAAAAGAGTTAAAAGATCAGAGGCAGTCGCTCCATTGTAAAAACGAGTATACGAGAACTACGCTCAGATGTTGACGATTTATTCTTAGATTTGATTAAGAAATTAACTTCCTTCTCCTTCTTTGTATTGATTGCCTACGTTTTGAAAGTCTAGTATGCTGTACTTGGATACCTAAGAAAGAAATTAGAAAAATAAAATAAATTTGTGAAAATAAAATCAATACAATCTTATAGTATTTTATTTGATCAATGAAAAGGGGTACCTGCATTGGAATTCATTTTACCTCCAAACAGTCTGCCTAGAACCCATATATAGTCGAATTATGTGATAGAACAAAGGTTCAGTGTCCATTGACAGCTTATGCTATTGAATGGCAGTCCATTGAAGAGGTTGTCTGTGACAGATTATGCACGTGTCGGTAGGTAAGAGAACCTGTGATGTACCGTGGGCTACATAGAAAAATACTCTCTTATGTGTAAATGTAAGGGTAAAGTGGTACTATTCTTTGTGCCCCACTATACATAAACAATAATAACTACTACAGTGAAGGATTGGAGGACAATCCCAAAATTTGACTATCAGTGATATACTGAAGTCTACCTTTAGCTTCCTACTTACCGAATATTGTAATTTTATTACTTTTTCTTAAATTATTTTCTTTAATTAATGTGTTAACTACTCCATTAGTTTCATAACCTACATTGTCAGTAGTTGAACTATAGTGTACATAGTAAAAAAGCCTTATGTTTTTTTAAATATTGTTACAAGTTATTTAAGATTGGAAAAGCACACAATTTTTTGTTTCTATTAAGCATGGAGCTAATATTGCAATATTACAAATAACAAAAATAGGTAAATTTCGCGGAATCTCTGCTGTACATGCTTCCCTATCATCTAATTGGGGAAGTAAATGCTTTCTTCGTATTTAGCAATCAACTAATGGGACATAAATAAGGCTTTCTCGTATTTAGTACTTCCTCATACCTACATTGATGTGAGCAATTTTTGCTCGCCATATTTTTGTCTTAGAATATTTATTTGCTGTTTATTTTAAGCCTATTATACACAATAATACAATGTACCTACTAATGTATATATATCTGAGAATTTCTGACCAAGATATTTTTTTTTTGCATATCTTTATCTCTCTCATTTCCCGCTTTTCTGCTTTTTCTCTTTCACTTTTCTATTTATTTTAACGTCGAGCCAGCACTTTTCTTCTACTTTTTTTCCATGATGTGCCACAATAAAAACGAGTAAATTTGTCAGAAATATTCTAGTCGACGCTAACTTTTATGACGCTCTAAATACAACCACCACTAATTTTAATATTGATTCTATCAATATTTTATGACTAAAAAGCCGAAAATAAAATGTAACGAAATGGCATGCCGTATTTTACGATGTTATAAAAATTCGAAATATTTTTATTCGTTAATTAAAAACTGTGAAAAGAAGTTGCACTCAACTCAATTTCCTGATTGAAAGAGGCGGTTTTTCTAATAATCTACGATGATTGCGATGTAACGAAGTACTGACTAATGACTAAGTTTTATTTGTAACGACCTTGGTTTTTATAGAACTATTTGTTTTTTTTTTTGTCCAGTCATTTCCATCATAAGAAACTTTGTCGCTATTGTACCTAAGCTAGTTTTACTGCTTTTTCTCCTCCACTTCGCACGGTCTTCGGCATCTAAAAAAGGCAAAAATCAAAAGAAAAACCTACAAACAATGTTTATTTACAAATTATAGTACCCTACATTAAAATTTGATCCCTCATACTAGAGTACGAATAAATTGCATAAACTAGTAGTGATCCGTCACTGACAGAAAAATGCAAATTTTGAATTAACTCAAGAAAGTGTAATATTTTATTCATTCGCTGCTATTGAGTTCTTTCGTGAAATTGTTTTGCTTTTGAATTCTCTCTCTCGAATACTTCGAAATAAATTTTTCACATAAAAAGCGAATTGGATACAGTCAAGGTTTCATGATTCACTATTGTATATAAAATGTTGTTTCTTTTTTTTTAATTTTCAAGATAACTATTTGAAAGAGGAACTTTTTGTTTGTTTTAATATCAATACTGAATTTTGTCGCTTAAAATAATTTTTAAAATTTTCTTTACATATAAACACTTAGAGGATTTATAGTTTGACTATAGTAATTGGATTGACTACATGTATCACAATAGACTCCCTATTGTATTACATATGTAATGTTTTAGACTGACGTTGTAGTGGCTTCTATGTCACGCAAAGGGCGCTGCATATCGTGAACGATTTAGATACGTATAATTCTTAAATATAAGTAGACCACTGAGTTTACTTACTTAGGATTTAGGTTTTAGGTCGTCAGACTATTTGGTTAAGAAAAACTAAAACGAGAGTAGAAATAGCATTAAACAAGAAATAATACGCTACATAGTTTGTAAATTCCAAATGCATGGTGCAAAACACAGTACTCATGTAGTAAGAACCTGTAAATTCCTTTTCATTAAATTAAAATATTTCAAATTTTAAATTGTTTATTTTCAATATAGGATATTCTTATCACTTATTGACGTCAATTGTTACTTATTTTAAGTTTACTACCACTTCCAAAGAGCAAGTGGAGAAGAAGCGGCTTTTAAAAGTCCCCATTAATTTAATTTGCTTAATTTCTACGAATCTAAGCCTTAAATATATATTTGCAAGAGCTGTGTTTTCAAAATTTTGAGATTTTGGAATGGATATCATGATTAAAACTTTTATAAAAAGTTAGTTATCCGAAACCTACTAATGACTTTTCATCAGCCAAACATTCAAAGTTGGTGCAGAATTGATTACAGAACAAAGCAAATTAATCCTAAGAACGGCTGAACCCTATCTAACAAGGGAATAACAAATCATGCGGCCAAATCCACACATAATAGACGCAGCAAACTACCAACATGCTTACTAAGCATTCTCATCTTAGTCATTAATCACTAACGTCGTTCACCCTATTATTAGGGCGCTGAAGGCTTTTAAATATCTACGTTGTATTATATAAACTATTGAAAGTTTTAGTTTTTTATTAAAAATAATTACTGAAAAAAAGATTCTGTTTAATAAAGTGTTTATTTTATTAAGCTTGAAAAATTTTTTTTTATTGTATTGTGAATGTAAAAAGTTATATGAAAAAAGCTTATTGTTCGTAACTTCCCCTCCGCCTGTGACATGGTTCCTTAAACGACTACCAGATGGCAGCCGGGACCAACAGCTTAACGTGTGTTCCAGGAGAAAAGAAGAAAGAACGGAATCATTCACATAAATTCAAGCCTGCAATGTCCTAACCAAAATGAAAACAACTAAACAAAGTATGTTTCCTTATGGAATAGAACCAATGCTCTCCGACTTTTCAGGTTGACCATAACAACAAGGTTCAAGAGGCAGGTAGTGTTTTGAACAAAATTTTACTAAGTAGTATAGAAGTAAGTAATTACGTAACGTATTGTAAAACAGTACAAAATGTATTCGTTTTAGAATGCTTCCGTGCAAATAGCTTTGGAGCAGAAAGTAGTGAATGCAATCTTGTTTAACGATACCTTATCATGGTAAAACTCCATTGAAATTTCACGCTGTGACTTAAAGGTCTACCAAATTTAGAAGATCTATCTTTCTATAATTTAGAAAAATTGTTCTTGTCGGTGAAATAATTTCCACGTCTCCCTGTTTTCAGTCATCCGTTTCCAACTTGAGCATCTTCTTTATTTGGTCTATGAATGCTTTGTATGTATCCTTAGTCTCCAATCCCCTTTTTTGCTTCTATTTTCCCAGTATTTTTTTATAAATGCGTAGAGTTAGCGTACCACCGGCCAGTTTTCTTGCTAGTCATTTTTACTAATTCACTAGTTAACTTATTAGGCAGTTTCTAAATTCGCCAATTCTAGACCTAGCACTAAAAACTCAGAAGATCCGGTCACTAACAAGGACATTCTCATTGACGAGCTGGGCTATAGAAAATCTTAATGGTGAGTTAATTTCGGATAAAGACAAATTTTCAGAAACATTTACTGTAATGTTTTTTTTTAAGATTCAAACTTTCATGATTTTCCATCAACGAAACTAGGGGATGATCTAGAACCAGATTATCTGAAAAACATTCTTAAAAAAGAGGTACGTAGAGCCTTATTCCGACTAATAACTTCCATTTGACCAGCAGCGATCGATAACAACATGCATTCTTAAAGTTCAGTTAAGGGCAAATTATGCTTCGTACTGCTTTCTACCAGATTTATATAACTTTTCTTGTTCCGAGCTGAGATGTGTATTAGAAAAACAGTATTTAGTTTACTTTAGCCGTAAAAATTTTCCTTTTAATCACAATCACCTTTAACAGGCCGGTTTTATTTATTATCGAGTAGCATTTGACCATGATATTCATTCTGATCAACTACATAATCATAAAAGGCGGTAGCCTCACTTTCATTTTGATGAACTACAAAATCATAAAAGGCAAACGCGGTAGATTTTAAATGTATAATCCATACTTCCATATCCATACTTCCATACTAATATTATAAATGCGAAAGTCTGTCTGTCTCTGTCTGTCTGTCTGTCTGTCACCTCTTCACGGCTAAACTGCTGGACCGATTGTAATGAAATTTGGTAGGGATATAGTTAACGACCTGAGGTCAAACATAGGCTACTTCTGGGCGCAATATAACCGAGTCCCACGCGGGGCGAAGCCGCGAGGAACAGCTAGTTGTTTCTATAAAGTAATAAGTTCGGATATATAATGCTCCTAGAATCCAATATAGAATCGTAATAAGTGCTACGAACGTACTACGCCATTGCTACGGACAGTTAAAACTCGTAGCCCGGAGCATAGAGGAACGCCTACGTTGCTACGTCGTTTATTTCAGTTTTATATAAAGTTTTCTACATGACTATACCTGGGATATGTAGTGTAAGTACTTTAATGTTTAAATAATTTTGAGTTACCAGTACTCTGATTCTGTCTGTCTATTATCTCTACACTTGAACCGCTAAACCAATTTTGATACGATATTGTAAGGATAGATACGGGTTATGTGCTTCTTTTTGGCGTAATGATATAATCACTATTATTATCACAGCGTTTTCTCTGGTTCATCCTAGGCCCAGGCAACTCAAGGTCCAAAGTACGATGTATTACTTAATTATTACAAAATAATAAAAGAGCTGTGTACAAAATATTAATTTCTGCACTAAAACTATCCACACAACTATTCATTGCAAATTTGCTTTCATGCAACAATGGATATTACCTCTATATTCTAAATCCGTTAATGTTTGAAATGACAAGCTCGTCTTTGCCTACGACAGCTTAAACTGTATGCCTAACAATTTATGTTCAATCTGCATGTGATTACTGTATTTAGGATTGCTGAATTCCAGATAATTATTGAACTGTACATATAGACGTGTATGGAAGTTTTTGGATGGATATGCATAGTTAAATACTATGAGTTTATCTGGAATAAAGATTTATTTATTTTAATCAACATGTGTGTTGAAGATAAACCAATTTTTTATTCGCAGGATATTTCTAAATGAAGCTTATATCAAAGCCAAGACTCATATTGGGTCGCTGTGCCATCTTAGTTAGTTAGTTACTATAATAATGTTAGCTCTTCAATTTTCAGTGATTTATAAATCTGTTCATCATTGACAAATTTAAAAAAAAAATTAAAAATACAGCATTGACTATCTCCTACTTTCCAGAGGAAGATTGAAAAAATAAAATAAACAAAACTATTTTTATTAATACAAATAAGAAAGAAATACGTGTCAAACACAACACAACACACATTATTCATGAACGCGATAGACATATAAAATTGGTCATTAGTGTGGCAAAATTTAATATTTCAAAACCATTATGGATTACACTAAAATGGTAACCGAGTGATCTGTCATCGAAAATTAGAAATTGCATTGAACATCGAGGATTTAATGGATATCCCATTCGTCATGTTCTATTGGCGTTCTGATTTATACATACCAGTTTCATGGATGACATTTGTTGTAAAGAGTTATAGAGACATAAAGTGCTAAATTCATGTGACTAAGTTTATTGGTGTCTAGTGACATATCAACTGTTTAGTAGTAGTGATTGGCGAGATAGTCTATTTTGAAGCATATTTGTATTATTATTTAATACCTTTTTTTTTGTTTTCATATTCATAATAAATATTAATGATTTACATTACATACACATGCTTACTTTAAGGGCATTACTTTGTTTAAACATTTTTAGGGGATAGATAATAAGGAACGATTTTTTAAAATTGGCGATCAAGTAGAACTTCTAAACTTAGGAATTATGTTCTAGCTATAGTTCAGCAGCGAAAATATGAAATTAAAGATGAGATCGCACGTGTTGCTTCTGATCACTGTACAATCACTTTATTACATTATCTGTGTTTTACCTCAAAAAAGGTCAGAATTAAAATGATTCATGTTAAAAATGAACGTAAATATTTTTCTATAATTCATAAATTAGATACCTAGGATCTTTATGCAATTATGTTAGCACACTATCTAATTACCTAATGTCTGCGTGTACGTAAGGTCATTCTTATACAGCTCAAGAAAATGACTAATAAGCAATAGAGTTTGGTTACTTCTCCATTCCTCTCTTGAGGCTGGAAGAGTCACTTTTAAATATACTGTGTACAAATACTAAATAAAAAAAATAGTGGTATTTTGGGAGTGCAGACATAAATGAAAACTTGAACAATTATATTAACTTTTTATCTCTTAAGAAGTTTTCACTTCAAAAATAGGATAGAAGCAAATGATACCTGTATATTGGTTTCCCTCCGGTGGCCTTCCCAGCCCTGAACCACAGCACCATGTAGACGCGGTCTTCGTTGGTGTCTGGCGTGACGTCACACGGCAGCGACGCAGTGCGACCCAGCACTGCGTCCACGTCTACTGTTGACACTGAAACAATATGCAAAATTGCTTTACGAATTTAAAAAGAATTGACAAAAACTGAGATTCAACTGAGGACAACCAGGGAAATGCTTGAAAAACAGCTCGTTATGCGAATTACATAAAATGTTACGTATAAGGCATTTTATGTGTATCCGATGACATAGATGAATGAATGAATAAACAATTTATTGCACCAATTACATTCATGACAAGGTTTCTGGCATGTCCTCTTCAATTATAAATACTTGATGTTTATTTACGGATTATCTTTTGTGTATAAAAACTTTTATACTATACTTTATGGTATACTATTGGATGTAATATATAGATAAGTTTTCGGTACTTTTCTTCCATCTTCACAGTGTCATCACAGGTCGGAAGTGATACTTACAATCAAATTAGAGTTTTTAAAAGTGTAAATATTAGAACAGATTACATGTTGCATACAGATGGGAAGCAGGTCATTTCCAACTGGACATTATACCTTATGTTTATTTACCCGATAAACAAAAACGTCTCAGTTTATGATCCTTAACAACTTTCCCAGTACAAATTTAACAATCAGCTATCAGAGTTGAAACAAACAATTAATTTTTCTTTTGTCTAAGTATCTATTATTTATAAAAACATTCTTGTCAGTCATCTGCTAAACATCTCTATATGACATGACTTCAGCCATCTCAAAAACAAATCCTCAAAAAGCTTGAGAAAATTGTTCAGTATCACTGCCTATAACATAATAATATTATTTATCTCTTTTAATCTATATATAAAAATAACATAATCATGTAGAAAATACATCACTCACAGACAATATAGACATACATATAACACGATTCCATTCGTCAAAATTATTCCCATATATCCCACAAAGACTGTCTAAGTGAATAATACTGTTACTGAATAATATAGTTATGACTTTTAGCTTCTTTTCCTTAGGCGATAAGGGGAGCATGAATAAAAATAGGCGTAATATGAAAACGTTTCGTTTCCTCTACCGCACCGAATAATCCTCTTTTCTTTACGGGGAAAAGTGTCACCGTGTTGAGGACAAGTAATGTGCATCATCAGTCATACTTAGGAAGAATTTTCAATTTACTCTTGTGAAGACTATAATAAAGATGGATCACTCCGTCTCGCTGCCATCGGCTATCAATTTGCTATAATACAATTGTATAGTGTATTAATTTTTTACTCAAACTCTTAATTTATAAGATTAATTTATATCAACATAATTAAATAAGGTTGATAGTAAATTATGTTGTTTTTATAAATAAATAAATCCAATTCAAATGTAGTATGATTTTGTCAGTGATAATTTAAATGTAATTTTAAAAAAATATCTTGTCCACTTTTCAATCAAGAAAAAAAATATACAATAAATAAGAATTAGTCCCTGATATTCGTCTTGGGTAAGTATGTACTAAAATTATTTCTTACTATTTTTAATGTGTATTTAAATAAAGTTAACAAAATTTAAAGAATGGCAACAATATAAAAAGACGAGAATATATTTATAATTAAGATTTGTGTATTGGCTTAGACTGCTTACACGCTTTTCATGTATTAAAATTGAAATTGCATTATGTTGTTATAATTTACTCCTTACCGATGTACAAGCTTTTGTATGGTTTTGTTCCTTTATAATCAAAGTAGGTACTGATTAAAATTCTTGAATACATACATTATATCCTAGTTAGTTAGTAAAAAAACGCCAAAATATAGAATAACCTACTATTTATCATCTAACGTAATAGAAGTTAATATATATATATATATATATATATATATATGAACTAGGATATAATGTATGTATTCAAGAATTTTAATATATATATATATTTTAACTTCTATTACGTTAGATGATAGATAGTAGGTTATTCTATATTTTGGCGTTTTTTTTAAAAGACAAAAATGTGATTTAGGTTTTGATATTACGTGCCATATAGTCGCTTTACTTTCCGTGTGAAAAGGCCAATGAAAGTAAAAGCGAAACAAAAATTCTGCGTTGTACGAGTCACGACACAAAACGCCTACTCGCATTAAGATAAGAGTTAAATGAAATTCTAAATCAGGCCCGCCTTTATTTCACATTTCCTTTATATTCATTGAGGTTTTTGTGGGCCTACAGTTCATTTGATGGAAAGTGGTTACCGCAACTCTTCTCTGTACTCTTTTAGCACCAGGGACATTAAAAGCGTGTGCCGAATCTGAATCACCTGTTTTATACAGTAAAATATTATTTATTTAATAAAATATATTTATATCATTTACACGTTAGGTACATGATACCTAGATGAAAAAGCAAAATGTTGGTATAACGTTATAAAGAAATCAACGTTTATTATTTGGATAGAATAAAAAATTTAAAGTTAAATTTAAGAGAAGAAATTTATAGGAATCTGATTGTGCATTATTGAAAATGTCTGTGATTAACTATTTAGACCTTAACGAAGAAAAAATAACAAAATAATTTACATTGCCGGCCTGACGTCTTATGTCACGCATAAATCGGAAATATAAATAATATTAGATTGAGGGCTAGCTGTAATAGCGGTCTACAGGTAGGCCACGAAAAGGGAATTCTCTCTGGCAGTTTCGTTTGTGCTAGATATAGCACAACATCACATTGTTTTTGATTAAAAAAAAAACAAACGATAACTTAATATCTTGCAGCCTTAATTTTCGTTACATCTATCAACTATGTCTACAAACATACCACGCCAAATTCACAGTAAGTCAAACATTCTACAAATTACTGTTTATGTTTCTGTTGATTTAATAAAAACCTCAATAAGTATTTTTTCATCTTCTTGGCTTCAGCGATAATAGACCGACCGATTGATTGTTTTACACTTGGTTGTTGGACCTGAAATCAAGCCGTCCTCCTTTTAATAAACCGACTGGCAGGAGGTGGGCTGGTCGCTGAGCAGGGAACCATGGAAGGCTTTGTAGTCGGAGGCCAAGATCCTCTTTGGGTCGCTGAGCCATCACAGTGAGATTAGTCTAAGTAATATTATATTATATAAAGATTAAGCAAAATTAATATGCTCAAAACGCTAGTTCTCTAGCCATTGGGCAAGATTGTGTCGTGTCGCCGACTACTAACGAATATACCACTCATTATGTCGCCGAATATGGTGAGTAGTGGCCACGTATCACGGCATACGACCATGTAGGTCACCATAATTGTCTACGTGTCAATTTTTGGTTGACTCGGCTTAATTAAAAAGGTTTATTATTATTCAATTAGAGTTAAAAGTCTATTTCGACCAGATTTATCGCCATCAGAGCATGTTTTCCAGTTACAAGTCCTCAGATTACGCTTCAAAAACTAGGGTATGTATTTAATTTATTATTGGGTTAGATAAAGGTGGCATTGGTTATTACTTTGACTTATTACTATGACTCTTTAGATTGCATAAGCAATAAGGCCGCCTAATGCATTATAAGTATGTAAAATTTGTCCCTAATTGTATATTTTTTAAGGTGCAATAAAAATGTTTTTTATACAGGACAACCAAACAAACTGGGATCATTCATTCAAGGTTACGAGTTTAAAATCTTAATAAATCTGAAATGGGCTAGCAACCTGTTAATATAACAGAATTATTAATTCTTCTAGTAACCAAAAATGTTCAATCAATCAATCAAAATATTTGCAAAATGTATGTATACAAGGTTTTGCATTAAAATTTTTCCAATTACATTTTACCCCTGCCAGAGGTGTGCAAATTTTACAATATTAATAATCAATAAATCAAAAACAATTAATAATTCGATTAACAATACAAATTTTCTTCCGATGTCAAATAATAGGTATCATAAAGTCAAATTGTTAATTCAAATATTCTTAGTCAAATCATTAGAAATAGATTTAAACAGATTTCAAGCATTAAATTTCGTCATTCAAAAAGTCATCGACCGAGTAATAACATTTTTCAATTAGGAATGTCATAAAGTATTTTTTAAATAATGTTATATTTAGACTTCTTATTGATTTTGGTACTTTATTGAATATCTTTGGGGCCATACCAAAGACACTTGCACTGAACATAGCCGTGTTGTGTGCCGTGTGTTGAATCTTATATCCGTTACGGTCAGATCTGATGTGCTCAAACTTATTAATGTTAATTTTCACAAAGACGGCTAATTCATAAATATACAAAGATGGTAATGTTAATATTTTTAATTGTTTAAAGTGTGGCACACATGATTCGGGTGGGCGAATGCCACACATCGATCTGATACATGTTCACGATTGTTTCTGGGATTAAGCATTCTATGAAACCCAATGGTGTTGTTGGTATCAACGGAACAGCTGTCCCGTTACCTCCAAGCCTCCAACTTACCTACCAAGTTACTTGTCAAGGATGCCGAAAGACATGCGAAGTAGAGAATAAAAATTAAATTCGAGAAGTGAAGCGACCAGGAAATTGCTAAGATATTATAACTAAAATCTTACACACCTTATTTTATAAGATTGAGAAAATTTATTAGGACCTAGATACTCTTATAATAAAATATCGCTACATCGTCGATGTTGATATTATGAAGCTCGGTAACCGCGGCGGAAACTATCGGAAATCTCAAATAAAAATGTATCTGAAACTATAACCGAATCAATACGGGATGGAGTCGAAATAAGGTACAGTTATTACAAGCTTTTATTAGAGGTGAATCCTTTTATTGATTCGGTTCTATTTAGTTTCACCTCACCCGGTAATTGTAATCAAATCTTGCAAATTAAATTTATTTGATTTACCGAATTCCGATTTAGCTAAAATTGTTTATGCAAATTCAATGAATCGGTTTCATTAAATAATAATGCAGATTTAATTTTAACAGATGTATTCTCCAGCTTGATAATAAAATATACTACCTCCTCTCTTCTCGTAAGTTAATTTAAAGAGGCAACTCGTGACCAGAAGATTAGTATTGCAATACAGCGAGTGAATGCGGTCCGCATTTTGGGCACGATGCCTCAAATTGTAGGTATTTAAGGTAATTCTTTAAACTTTAGGTTTTTTATTATTTTGTTTAAATTAGTTATTGTAAAATATATACCTCCCAGTAAAAGTAAGTGTATTATCTGATCTTCTAAATTAACCTTTGTCCCACTGACGAAAGATTCTACCAAGAATAGCATTTTCTCCTTGAGAATGCTGTTCTTATCTCCTTTTTAAGCCTGCCGAGGTAGCCAGCCTTAGATATAAATGTATTAAGTGAGTACTTTTTGGGAGAGATAGCATTTAAATGATGATGATAGAGCCCATAACTGAACATAAGTATAATATAAGTGACAATGTATGTCATTGAATTTGGATGCAATTGATTTCTTACCACAAAAACTTTTGTTTCAAATCAGTCACTGAATTTTTTTTGATAAGAATTTTTGTAGTACAATCAAGATATTATTTCTTAGTGCGTCCCTGGAGAGCGCGTGGAACGATGATAAATTTGAACAATGTTTCGTACTCGAAAATGCGAGAAATCGTTTAGGTTAGTAGGTCAGTACGTAATAATTGGGTATACTAACAACGTCGTTTGTCCTATCTGTTTGAAAATTATATCTGAAATAAAATATAGAATGTGAAAACTTGTGAAAAAATCATCAGCATAAAATGTTTTTATTTTTATTGGAAAGCAAATCCATCCTACCATAACAGCCTCTATGATAAATACTCTATGACTTCTTTCAGTTGGAACCTGCGTGGCGCTTGATGACATCCACCCAGTGAAATGCAGGTTGGCCTATCTACATTGCATGTTTGCCCATAGTTGCCATTCTATTACCTTTCTGACTCACCGTTGTCAGAGAGCAAATAACATTGTCGTAAATATTTTCTGGTTTTACAAAGAAATAAAAAGTTTTTCTGATCAAAATTCTCATACTTATTTATTATTTGTATTTATTTTTATAAAACGTTTTACTTAACTTACGCAACAAATTGTAGATAAAAGTAGCATTACGAACGGTATATAAATACGAAAGTGTATAAGACCTAAATGCAATGTCCTCCTCTGCAGCGTCCTCTTTTGCAGTAGATAAAAAAATTACCGCATTGACAAATGTTTTGATTGCGAACAATCAACGTCCCGAGAGAAATATCATTCAGGCTCAATGTTAAATGTTTTGTTAACATTTGGAATGAGTTTCCCAACCACTGGTATGCTTAACTCACTCACCAATCACAGTTTTATGGGTTGGTGTGGGCCGGAAATGGCGCGTCCGGTGATTTAAACCATGTGTTTGATAAATAACCTAAATATTTGTTATACATAGACTCTGATCTATGTTTTGATGTTGTTAATATTTTCAGCTTTAAACAATATAATTAAAGTATAGTTCACTTTGTTTTCAGTAAGCAGACTGTATACTGCCTGTCCCTTTCCATTTTATGGTTCGACTTATACAAAACTAAGTAGAGTTTTTGAGCATAAACCTATTTTAATGATTTTTATCTATACATACATACATCCATATAATCACGTCTTTTTCCCATACGGGGTAGACAGAGCCTAGAGCCATAAGAACTTAGGCCACATTTAGCATAATGGTAGTTGAAACAGGAAATCAATAGTGATGGGTTGCTAGCCGCATCGCCTATGTCATGATTTCCCCATTCGGCGATTCCCTCAGACGACTTTTATGGCTTGCGCGGGAAGAGAAGCAGCTGGTACATTCTATGTTTTTCTGTTTCTTCCAGACCAGCATTTATCTATACCTACTTCTTTATATCTACTAATATAATAAAGCTGAAGAGTTTTTTGTTTGTTTGTTTGAACGATTATAACTTGAATACTACTGGTTGGATTTGAAAAATAATTTCGGCATATGATTACCTGATTCTTGAGGAATGTTATAGGCTATATAGTACATGCACGCTGAGGGCGAGTAAAAACCGCAGACAATAGCTAATGTTAAATAATGATAAACATGGTATTTACTAGATATCACCAATATGATTACGAGAATATAGCGGTGATTTTTTAGTTGTTAAACGATAATAAAGAGTAGTTTGTAACTAAAAATAACCATCAATTCATTAAGTACTTATTTCTTTAAAAAAAAGTATTTTATCTATCAATTAAATTCCAAATCTTATTAAATTACCTGTGAGCAAAATGGTGCCTAATAATTCCTCATAGTATTATTTTGTCTCGTCACGTTACATCCCTTAAATAAATAATCATTTATATTTTCATCATTATTCTCCCCACTTAAATTTCACTTCATCTCATAAAACATCAATCCATCAGAGTATTATTTCCATAGCCGGTACCTTTATTCACTCGCGAGGTTTTAAGGACACTAAAAAGACGCTAAAACGGCGAAGGGAAGCTAAGGAAAGCTCTTACGTCTTTCGTTCTCTCAATATATCATATTTTTTTCTCAACTTCGAAGATATACGGGCCGTGGTTCCGCGCGTGACAGCCTTGCCGGGGTAATATTAATAAAATTATTTTGGAGACACGTCTTGAGTTGACCTACTCAAAGAGTTCCTTTTGTAACATTTTTTCGATCCAACACGGTTTTGATATAAAAAACTTATTAAAAGCTTTATATTGTCTGACTTAGTATTAAGTACTATGTCGTAATGTATCGAAAATTCAATTAAGTATCTACCATAATATAGGTTAACACTCCTTCCTAGTTAAGGTCGTAAGAAGTTGAGGGATGCAGGCTGCTGCTAACTATCTGGAAAAATATTAAGAATTAAATAAAATCTAATTTAAAGGTCTTATCTTTCACAATATTGGTCTCTGCCTACCCTTGGCGTGATGATATTATGTAAGTAATATTGGCACTACTTTAAGGTGTGCAATGTAGTGTTCCTATTGCCTATAGACAAAAAAAAACTTATTTACAAAATGAACCATTCTAATGATGAATAATAAATAAATGATTTTTACAATCAACTTGTAAAAAAGTAGCTGGTGTATGCTATCCTTATTTAGGACAACACGAAATGTACCTACAAAATATTAGGTTTTTAGCAATTTTAAATTAGACTATAGGATGACCAAGGAAAATATACTTTATCCTCGGAAATAATACTCAGCTGGGACTAACCACAACCAACTGCATAAAACCAAAAAAAAAAAAAAAACTGCATAAAACCAGGGCCAACTAGTTTGAACCAGTGTGGAACTTTTTGTATAAAGCGTATGTGCGCTAGTTTTGTGTTTAAATTTATTTATCCACTTTGAAATTGCAATATATACGGTGATAAATTGAATTTCAAAACATAAACATATTTTATAAAAATAAATGTCAGTCCATGCGAAATTCGATGCATCATCGGTTGAACTCATAGAAAGCAATTTGGCCATCAAAGATGAATGGAGACAGGAATGGAGTGCCGAATCTCCAGTCTTCGGGGCGCTTTCATTGATCATACAGAGAAACCCTCTGGTTTCTTGCTCCCCCGCCGTGAATGGTGCCTGATTAACAGACTGAGAACTGGCTGTGGACGAACGAGCTTTCGAAATTCGGTGCGACTGGGTAGACTTTTCGGCTTGCAAATGTGGTGCTCCCATTCAAAACTTGTACGAATTTTGATGGTAACCCTGCGGACTTGTTTACCCTGGATAATATCGAAATCCAATTAATGCAGACTCTAAAATAACTAACTATCTAAGTGAAGGAACTACTTTAATTTGGCTATACGATTAAAAACAAAGCGACACTGTCATTATTTGGTACAATAGAATAAGATATATTCAAACAAAATTACCGAAAACCTCATAAATAAATGAAAGTAAAAAACATAATTTAATTATTGTATCCGTTATCCAAATAGTTGCTAAAATTACTTGGCATGTATTTCATAAACTAACATGTAGTCGCGTACAGTCACAAATCATGGCAAGATTAGAAATAAAGTATGTTAGGTATAAATATTATATGTAGTTATGGATGAGAACTGCAAAACATTTTACTTACAGTGTTTACACTATGTTATAAGGAAAACAAGCAAATCTGGAAAATAAAATTATCAGAATTAATTTCGAAAAACGTAAATTAGTTTTATTTCATTTCACATCCGTACTTAGTAATTAAACTAAAACTATTATTTCGAATAAATATTTCAATTGCATTATTTTAAGTATAAGTATATGCTAATATTACAAAAAGAAAGTGCAAATTTCATGTTACACTTTTAAAAAGTTGTTATACTATTTTCCTTTTTTGAAAAACATTCCAGATGCACATAACAGTACTACGCAACCAAACCGGCGGCGGAGAGTTTTCTAGTTTAGTTATGTTTGTGGAAGGAAATCTGACAGAGGTGAACCTGAAGTTACTTCTATAGTGTCACTGTTCTGTAGCGTGGCTATGGTATGATTTATTGCTGACGGGTTGTATACCTGAGCTTAATTAACTCGAAGTGATTATGGCTTTATCATGCCGTCTAATACGGTTTATTGGAGGTATTACTTTAATTGGTTGTAGTATATCGTCTAATTACAGCGTAAGACAGCGAAAATACTTTCCCAATATATCAAGAACAATTAATAAATTGTCTATCTGTCAGCAGGCTGCATCTCGTGAATGGTAATAGCTAGAGACTTAAAAATTTAATAGAATTAGTAAAAATATGTTTATAACTTTTAATTTTTTACATAATCTATGAAAATTTCAGGATATAGTGCTAAAATATGTCATGTTTTAACAAAATCCTTAGCTATTATTGTACTAATATACGAGTATTGTTTATATTTAAGATTTTCATCTCTCTATATATGTATGAACTCTTTTTTGTTGTAAAAAAGAAAGTTTGTGAGAATAAATGTTTGTGCTATAATAACAAAACGAAATAGACATGTATTTAATCTTGGAAATATGTGACCTAAAATTAACACATGCACTAATTTTAATCTCGTGATTTTCATGCGGCTGCGGAAGCTAATCGAATTTCGTTTTTCAATGAAAATAAAAAAAGGATATTACAGAATCAATTTATACTAAGGCTTCCGGGTCAATCAGCCATAAGATAGCTTATGTGTCTAAAGGAAAATGGACAAGGAAATATCTTAGTGTAGGTATTTTGTTTAGTGAAGGATATTTATTATCATGTAACAATGTAACACGAGCTTTTATTTGTATTAGGGTGCCGGTTTTGTTGAAATATGAGGACCTACCTTCCTATATTATTTATGATGTCTTTTTTTCTGATGTCACATGATATTGGTCGGTATTTCGTAATAGCTCTTTAAAAAATTAAAAAAATAACCTTAAGGTTAAAACTGATTATGACATATAAACGGCTTCATGGCTTATATGAGTCTGATTACTGCGATCAGATATGTATAAAGCGATATAAATGCCAAAAAGGTGACCAATCCAAGCAAAGCAGCACCACCGCTGCTCGATAAGCTCGATCGTAATGAACACACATGGTGCATGCGCATTTCCATTGATCCTGTGCGATTTGTACAAGATGGCTATAATTTTGCGCAAACAACGTTGATTTTGAAAAAATCTTATAAGTACATAGCAAACATATAAAAAAAAACGTGTGGCACTTAGGGACTGCCGCGGTAAAGCTATTGCATATCATTTTTATCAACTTATGCATAAGTACGAATGCTCGGCCGAGCTACATGGTAGGCTGAGTAGTGTTAGGTTTTATTTTCGTTACGGAATTTCTTGATTCGGTTGCCGCGCTCAAAGCCCCCGATAAAAGCTATGCAATAAATAGCTTAAAAACTACCTTTTTAAAATAACGTGGAGATTGTAATCCACTTTTCGTTTTGCGACTGGTTTGGAATTATTCTAGTATTAGTATAAAGTCTAGTCTTACTGACCTCTCACCTTTCAAACCTAAAGAGAACAATGATTTTAAACAAAAATAACCGAGTAAGGAAAGCATAACATGCGGACCTTTGAAAAAGTCAGTTTTCATTTATCATCGTGAAAAGTAAATAAATTGTGGGGTGAATCCCATTGCGGTGAAATGGCTAAACATTTTTATCTTCGAATGCGAAAAAAGACGAGTTTGATTACGTTTTACTCTTCCACAATGGCTCCCCTTTTGACGATGCGTGCGTGTACCTATTGATGTGCATTCAATCATCAACGTTTCCAATTACATTAAAATTTCATTCATTCATCTCGTACGCGATAGCCAAAATGCTTTTTTCAGCTCCACGCTCTTTGATTAGATTTGGTACTGAACAAACCATCCATCGTGTCGCCGCAAAAATACCAAAAGTGGATAGTACAGAAAAGGAAATACATAAATTCTTTGAGGTGACTGTGTGACACAAGTTTATTTCTATCTTCAATTTTAAGTATTTAGCGTCCCAATAAAAAACTTTTTTGATATTTTGCTTAAAACAACTCGTATTGATAATTATCGTTTCTTTTTACTGCATGGTGTGTCTTTGCATGTTTGATAGAAGAAACTGGTAATAAAAAAGCTGTCTTAAATCAGATTTAATAGAGTAATTTTCTGTACCCTTTATGTTTTATTACAAAAGGTCGACGAAGCCACATATCTCTCGTTCTGTTCATTCGTTCCGCTGTCCAGAAATTTTCACAATAAAATTAATCGTTCCAATAAAATTGAAGCGAATAGAACTACCCATGCATGAACACTTTTTAATTGGGTCTCTCTCTTTTTGTTCCTTTAGCAGGCATTCGAACGGGAAATCGTACTTGAGTAAGCTGAATCAAACAGTTTTAATATTATAAAAAGGTCTACCAAATTGAGTTTGGTTTGTAGTTTATATACTACCAAAAAAACCGTTAATGCAAGCGTATGCGCAATATAAAGTGGAAGCCGTGTCGTATCAAGATATGAAAGGGCTAGCGGAAGATTGAAACACCTGGATGAGACTCCACCGACAAGAGCACATCTCTTAAATTTTAGATAGATACGCGAAGTGGATTAATCGTATTGAAAGATTCAGTGCATCATTTATTGGATCTTTTTAATAAAGGAAGAAAATAAACTTTTTTCAGATTTTGTGTTAAGTAGGTATTACTTCTTTTTTTAATAACAAAAATATGGATATATTGGATTTCAATATTTTATATGATTCAAGTTTAAGTGACTCTTTAGGCAAATGGAAACACAACACTTATTTGTCCTTTAGTTTCTTCAAACACTAAAAGCATTCTGATGAAAGAGATTCATATGAACTTAGAAAAAATATTTTAAATACTAAAAAGTATCAAATAATAAAACTGATTCATATGGTTTTCAATAACATTATATACTTCACAAAATCTGATATAAAAGCCAACAATAAAACTATTTGACGCAATCAAAGCGGGCCATTTGTTGCGTGTGGCCTCCCGACGGATTGCATGGAAATCAGACAAAAAACGGAATAACCGACGCGTCGAACAAACGAAAATATATCTCCCCATTTTCATTTTCGACAAGCAATCGCATTTAATGGGTTCAACGCGATTCCCACTTGAGTTTGTTCGATTTGTTTCATTCGATCGCCCCGACGATTCATGGCGAGGTGCGGCAATGGCTTTTTAAATATAAATGTATCGTTATTGCCCTCATTCTATCATAATTTATTAAATACAATGATTCTTTTATTTTCTAATTGACCGATCCTAAAATTTGAACTGTATTTTTAGGACTATAAAAACCATTGATCAAATTGCTATTAGATTACTCTACTCGTAATGACTGATCAAACGACCTATTTCTTGGAGTGTTACTTTTTTCAAATTATTGTTACGTGTTATGAAATAGTAAGTTAACGTGGGTAAGTCACGAAATTCATGTGGAATGATGTGAAATTCGACCACGTCTAAGGCAGAATGTGCTTTAGGCGCAGCAATCTGGCCAATACTAGTGACTTATTTTAGGAAGAAAGGTCAATTAAACTGTTATTCTTATTTATCATGTGAGTCAAAAGGTCAATTCATCATATATTTTTCATTGGTCCCACAATACTGAAGATCGTAGCACCATATGTATATTCAGAGTTCGCGATTACTACGAACCGTATCATATATGCAGCCTCACGCTGTCCACCTATTTATCGTGACCACCTATTTATGTGTTTCCAGAGTGCGCGATCGGCAGCACTACGGACCGCATTATATATTCTGCCTCCAGCAGCTCTCTTCATGCACGCTGTCCACCCATCTCGCTGGAGGCTTTCCTCTGGCACGTTTTCCATCTGTTCTGCCCAGTATTATGAGTTTTTCCAGACAATGCCTATATGATCGCATGATGTGTCCGAAAAATTTTAGGGTCCTTTCCTGGCAGTACAAAGAAAGACGTTTCTCTATAGTACCCTAATAAACCGGAAAACAACTTAACAAAGTGCACTTCCTGGTATTTGAAGCTAGCCAACTGTCTTGATTGTTGGGTTATTTTTAAATATAATCTTTGAGGGTTGGTTCGAACTCAACAAAACATATCTAACTATTTTTTAAATAATTGTAAACAATTTCGACGCATGATTTTTCTTGTATCATCGACCTACTTACTATCTTGCTCTCGCATATCTAAATTCCGCTTACTCATATAACGAGTATTGCAAGAATGTCCGTATAAGATGCTTTACCTGCTGATAAATAATGTTAGGTATTTTTGAATAACTTTAGGTTTTAAGAAATCGCTGGATGCGACCCAATTTAAATTGGTCTGAGAAATCTTTTTTCTCTTTCTCTCTTTCCAGATGAAAGGTTAGGGGGATTTTTGTTATCATACAAGAATAGTTCAGCTTACGATAATAATTCACATAATAATGTTTAAATTCAGTTTGAGTAACACATATGTTGCTATGCTTAGAAAATAAAAAAAAACTTTCAAACTTAATTGGGCATAAACTAGTAGATAATTGAACTTACCCAAATCTTCAGCGTCCTCGCTCCACTCGCCCTCTTGCGCCCAGCACGCCGCCAACATCACAATCAGCCGAATCCACTTTACTGACCACATTTTAAACTCTACTAATATTACATTATGGTACAATTTACACAGTTGTAAACAAAACTTGACACTGTATTCATATAACGCTCTGTCACAACAAAAAACAGCATAGTTTACTTTTTAATTTTAAATTTGTCAACGGACAAGTCAGCATTTTCTTTTAAAATATTCCGGGCTTTGAAGCGAGTCTTGGTCGATTTATTTTCTTTGTAACAACGGGGTTGACGTTTTTAGGCCGGCAATTCCACTTTAATATTGTAATCCGATTCGCTTTTTATTGTTTGGAAAATATGGAAGAATGGTAAACGAAGCTGGAAATTAGAAATTATCTGCATCAAGAAGTCTTCTAACAAATCTCGTTGAACTTTGTTGTTTGACTTTTTGTAAAGGGATTGAATTTATGTTAACATACTTATTTATAATCGTGATTCTATCGTTTCACATATAGTTCGATATACTAATTTTAACCATTGCATTGTTAACGTAGGTTGAATAAAATAGATGTCATCAATTGATTTATAAGATTTGATAAATGTATATTGATGATGATGACCAGATACGGAACTCTAATTTAATTTATGTTAAGTGATGAAAATAGGTTTAATCGTATAGACCTATATTAATATTAATATAGGTATATATATTGGCCGTTGTTTTTTGAATGACTGGAAAATCGGATAGGATAAGTATTTAGTTCAAAATTATGAAGGAAAGTACCAAGTGATGAACGGTTTTTGATGTTTAGCAATTGTTCGAAAGGTCGTATGAAATATGACCCATTTTGTCCTTTGTCTACCCGACGATTCTGATAATCTATTTCACGGTTGTTTGAAAGCAGGATTCACACATCACCCTTAGTATGTCCCGTGAGCATGAAAATGTCAATATGACTTATATCAATGAACCGATGATGATACTTCTTAGAACTCATTGACGTTCAGTCATTGTACAAAATAATATATATATTAAAAATTAACTTTAAGAAAATTATGTGCTAATTTTACTGTACTAATGATAAATTTTACTGAAATTTTGTGTATACCTTATTCTTCTTCATCCGAGCATGTTTCCCGGTTGTTTCTTCAGCTAACGCTTCAGAGCCCACGTACGCTGTTAATCATTGTATCAATCAATGAAGCGACTGCTTGCTGACCTCCGTTACCCTTTTTACAGGGAAACCAGACCACAGGAACATGACCCGGGTGTGTTAGTGGCCAACACTGTCAGATTTTTCAGGCCGTCTAAAGGCTAAAGATGCCTTCCGAAGCACGGAGGAGCTTAAGATAAAAATGGCATTAATGGCGACCAATCCAAATATTGCCGCACACTCGCCGTAGCCGTCGCTTGACGCGCACTATCGTTGCGAACACGCGCGCCGCGCTAGGCTATCGTGCTCCTCAAATCAGTGCATACCTTATTACTTATTCATTAATGACAGTATAAGTAATGAACGACTGTATAAATGCCAAACGATTAAATAATAATTAATGGCATTACGATTAATTTGAAAATAATGGTCGTAAAACAGTAGGTAACTTAAGTTAAACTTTAATATCTTATATCTTATGAAGGGAAAATAAGACTTGATTGATTTTACAAATAAAAAAATCTATATTTCATAACTACAGAAATAGAAGTCCTCTCAATTCTAATTTTCAATATATTACTATAGCTGAAGCTATCGTAGGTATGTTGGTTCCCTTAGTCCCATTTCGTAGCCAGATTTCGTAGCTGGCTTCGAAATGGGAAATTAAATGGTTTGTACCTAGGAAGTAAAAGAGTTGACTAGGCTAGTAGACTTAGTTATGACTTAGTAGCTTATGCGGCTACCTTAGCATAGGCAGCATGAGTGTTTAGTATGATTTAGAAAAAATCTTAATATGATCAATTTAATGTACTCAATATTTTTAGTTGTTTTTTTTAAATTAGGAATTAAATTACCTGTTTATTTAGGTTTACAAATGTGTGCCGATACATGGTTCCAGTTGAGCACATCGAAAAAGACTGTACTACTGTCAGTGGAACCATGGTCCCAATCGTGGTATGTAGTCTTAAATTTATGTGACTGCATTGGCACCATAGTTGCCAATTTTAAATGAGTCCTACCACAGTTGGCCCCAGTCGCCCTTTGTGGGGTCAGTCTATGAAAACCTCCAGTGGTATAATAGGTTAAAAAAATAGTTCTACAACTAAATTGTTAAAAGTTGGGCTTGGATAGCCTGGAGAGCTATAAATGAATCGTAGAGGCTAAGCTATTGATGACTTTGCTCTAAAACTGCACTGTTCTGGCGGTTATCCTGATTCACGGCATATTCAAATAGGTCGCCGATGGCCTTTTGCATATATGTAAATCCGGGGTTTCAAAGCTCACTATGGTTCAAATATAATGGCAATTTTCTGTGATGGATATTGTCATCAAAAAAACTGATAAGATAGACTTCAAGTGCTTTTGCGATCTTCCGAAATATGTTTAAACCTAGTTTTACCTTTAAAACATCTTAAGATATTTTACATTTTTACTTTTTTTTAATTCATTACCTATCGCTTACACATTAAAGTGGAAATTGATTTTGCAAGTTTTCTCCTTTGTTCTGTTCACCACGTTTCGTTTTTAATGGATTCGTTAACAGAATGTCAGAATGTAAATAAATTTGTATGGAGGGGAAAGTTCAACTGCGGTCTTATAGATATTAATCATGTTGATATTTAAAAAAAATGTCTTACCGCTATAATTACTACTAAGTATAGGTATTCAGTATTTTTTGAAAAGACAATGAAAATAAATCATATTAATAATAAAACATCCGGTCTATTTTCTTCACAGTCCGAGTTCAGCTGCCATTTGTCCGGTAATGCACCTCGGAACAAGATGTCGGACATAATCTTTGGTAGGAAATTGCCTTTCGCTGGCTGATTTCACCCACATTAGCGTGTAAATTGCAACATTAAGTGATAAGTGTTTCAGTTGTTTTGAAATATATAGCTGTTGCCCGCGGCTCCGCCCGCGTGAGTCTCGGTTATATCGCCGCAATAAGCAAAGTGTCCTATGTTTGACCCTTGGTCATTCTATCCAAAATCGGTCTAATGACTTAGCTGTGTAAACGTAGCAGACAGACTTTTAAAGTTATAATATTAGTATGGATACACTGAATAAAAGCCTGTCCCTAAAAAATAAAAACAATACAACTGAAAACTTCACAAATAGACAATATAATGTATATATAATACGTCTGTGTTATGTTTAACAGAAAAATCGAAATAACACTACACATAACGATCTCTGCTTGACCCAATGGTTGACTGTTAGATGATGCGTTTAGCATTAAGTTCGCCAATTGTGCTATACAACTGTATTTTGTACAATAAAGTTTAAATAATTAAATAAAAACCAAAATAAATGAATCTTCATTAACCACAAATGCATAAATTTTGAATAAAATCATAACGAGAGCTTTTAAAGCTCAATAGGTTAATTCATCAATTTACGCCATAATTTATTTTAAACAATTGTTGTAAAAGCATACTTTTTGGTTAAATAAGCTTTAGCGATAAGCGCCTTATTCATTATTACCCAGATTTGATCCTATCTGTATTTTAATCGGGCGTGTAAGCGCCCTTTTGGGTCAGCTAGAGATTAAAAGACATTATTTACCCGTGTAGCGTAACCAACCGTCAAAGTTTTATATTTCTGACAGGGGACTAGAAGCCGAGTGGCCGACCTTTGAACATGTGTTCTGTTGACGTATAAACGTGTTTCGTGAAGCGATTTGCTTTGACCGCGCAGGGTCTTGTAGGGTACGCTCTTTGTGGCTTTTACTTTCAGTAGGATTATTTTCTTCTTTGAAAAGTTGTTGGTGCTCTTGATTTCTTGTCAAATTTATTAATAATACATATTCAATCAAAATTGACTAGTTCTTTGTAGTCGTCAGTTATGATGATTTAATTTTTACGGCCAAATTAAAGAAAGTCGTGTTAGTTACTACACTTATAACTCAAGATCTACTACTACATATAATTATTGTGACGGACATAGGGTAGGGTACCTTTCATCCCGGGAAAAGCACTGTTCCCGAGGAAAATTTACGCGGGCGATGCTGCGGGCAAAAGCTAGTGAAGAATAATTAACACTTTAACTAAGAATTTTCCAAACTACTTTACTATCGAAATAAAACTCTACAAAAATCATTATTTAATATCAATCTTCACTAGAATCCACTTTTTGAGATCTTGATTGTTAGATTGTTACCTAAATTACTTTCAGTTTTAGATATGCTTGACCATGATCTTACAAACGTCTTATTTTCAATAATTAATAATGTAAGTCTATTGAATTGATAAATAAAATACTTGCAAGTATATGTTCACATTAAGGATACAAATACATTTTCCTAATTTTAGTACAGTAATCCACTTTTTCCTCCTACAGCTATTAGGTAAGTACGTTTTTCTTATAATGCTGCTTACCTACGATGTCATATTATTATGTAGGTTTCTGTAATAATATTCCTTGAATATTATTACAGAAACGATATAAGATACATTATCAAAAGTCGTAAGGCTTTAAAATTTTCATACATTGGAAGTAAGTATAAAGATGCAAGAGCATTTACGTCAGGCAAACGTATGGTCAGAAAAATGCTTAGATGCTCAGGGACAGATGTGAGAATGAAATAACAAATTATTCATGAGTACGAATCGACGGATATTTCTTACAAAACGATAAATTTTTTGTAACCTAATAAATTATTGCAACCTAATAAATCGCAATATTGTTACATAAATCGTGCTACTATATCGTAAGCAAATTTAGTTTATCCTATATATTATTGAATATAAAATGGTTGAGTGCGTACCTTTCTCTTATCAGATCCCGTTATTTATTGCACAAGTTTGTTTTTGACCGCCCCACGTACTTTATAGGCGAACCTTTGCTATACTGGGCGGCCAATTGTTATTTGATTTGGGTACATATCCTAGTCACATAACTTTTTATGTATTTTTCTGTTGATTGTGATTATGTTACTCATACCACACTATTTATTTATTTAAAATGAAGACCAACAGCAGATATATATACATTGATAATTTAAATAAGCTACTGATTGCCAATAAGAGGTCCTCACAAATAGAAAACTGCTTAAAAAACAAAGTGCGACATAAGTGGTTACAATATGATTACAAAATGTACTTAATTTCAGTGTAGGTACTAATAATACTTTTTATACAAAATAGATTTTGGCAAAACAGATTGTATAATTTTGAAAAAAGCCACGGTTCAGTTTTCCCCTTGCCGATGCAACGCTCGGGGCGGGTCGCTAGTATATTTTATAATATAATTTTTGTAAGGGCTTCTGCCAAAATTATTGTATGATATTACTAAAATAATGGCAAACAAACAAAACGAGTTTTGAAAAAGAAATGTAATATTCTCGCAAAGCTTAGGGTTTTGACAATTAATTAGCAGTAATTAAGCACGTATTATTACTTACCTGATGAACCTTGTAACCAGAGACTGTCATTATTGCAAAGACAAACAAGCTAATGGGATAATAAGCGACCTGTCGGTTCTAAGTCCATTTATCATTTCAAACTAAATTATGTGTCATGTCGTTTTGAACATCATTTACTGAATTATTAGTTAGTTAGTAATTTTTTTAGGGTTTCGTAAATAGAAGAACTTGAAATGAAATTCGGTGTTCACTTACTTCGGTAGTATTTCTAAAATAAATCAATTTAAAACTGATTCTGCAGCATGAAGATGTCTGCAAAATACTCAACTCCTTATTGTGCCAATAATAATTTCCAATGTTTCAAGCGGCCCAACTATCTGGTTTAGCTGTACAAATGGCAGCCATCGATTGCCTTCTGAGGGTGCCGTATAATTATAATAAATATGATTTTAAACTTACTTAAAATCATACATTAACTATCATTGAAAGCAAAATATGAGACATGAAAAAATACGATCTTTTTATAAGAAAAAATCCCACGCATTGTTATCAAACAAAACACTCTAAACGTTAATTCAGATAATAACGGTATACAAAAGGTAAAAAATGGGATTACCAAGGGCTAAATGTGAATACCACAGGGCGATAATAACAAGGGAAGGTCCAACATGACCTCAAAACCATACGTGGGCCAAATGTGAGGCTATGCTTTGGAAGGACCCTCTTTGCAAATACCCTCTTTCGGCAAAACGACTATGCTGAATCTTTTATTAGTTTCGTGAGAGGTTCGGTAGACATAAACGTCGTCGACATCTGTTGTGATATTAGGCTATCTTTCTAGAACTTAGTTACATCGATCTGGCGCTCCGGTGGACTATTTTCGCACGTGGAATATATAAGTTGGATTAGGTTCAATATATTGCCGCATACACCGCATTTATTTTAACAACAAAAACAGAATAGTGACGTATATTGGCAGTTTCGCCATAGTTGTTTGCCAGTTAATCTTTTTGTTCAATTTCAAAAGGATAAAAAGGATAACAGGATAACTTTTTTATTTTTATTTGTACTGCTATTATGTATACTTTAGATTCTTTAAGTCTCGTTATAATGGAATTCGAAATTTCTTTAACTTCCAACTTATTCTCTTACATTTTAACACAAAACAGTAAATAAAACATGTTTTCAAAATCATTATATCTACCTAGCTTACATACTCTACACTCCTATTTTTTATACTACATCTCATGCTAGTTATCATAGAAAAAAAGTAATTCTAATGCAGATGTTTTCAGTTATAAACAGCGGTTCATGAGCTACTTTTTAAAAAATGGATAAAAATATGGGTATTTACTTATATCACGCAATGTAACCAAATCAATTTTAATAGGGTGATATGTTTATAAACAATATTTTTTTTACAACTCAACAACTGTATTCGTAATGTTAAGTAAATAAATGTGGCTTCTATTTTGGTTTCCACTTATTTAACAATAACTATATATTTTGGTTTTCATAATTTATTTTAATGAAGCTACTCGTATTATCTATAATATGAGGTGAAATGAACTTACCCCAAAATTAAATATTAAATCAGTTTGCATGTTATGGACGATTTTGTGAAAATAATATACGTAATAACGGTTAACATAACATTTACGCTTGGACTTTAGATATTAAAGTAAATAGTCACGAGCCAATCTAGACACGCGGCAGTGTGTCAAGCCAAGTTCAACCAAAGGAAAGGGCTAGCCAGCGCCGAGTGTAATAATATTATTACACGAACCACTTGGTGCCACTTTGGACCCTTCTATTTGGCCAGTTTTTATCGGTATTGATTTGATGTAATGAAAACTGGCCGGATAGCCTTGCGAGCGCGCGTGTTCGTAACGGAAGCGCGCGTTAAGCGACGGCTAGTGCGCGGCAATGTTTGGATTGGTCGCCATTAATGGCATTTACTATCTTGAGCTCTTCCGTGCTTCGAAAGGCACGTTAAGCCGTAGATGGCAGTCGTTAGACTTTGTCGGATGCCTTTAAGCAGCCTTAAAAATCTGACAGTGTTGGCCACTCGGATTATGTTCTTGTTGGTCCGGTTTCCCTGTCTAAAAGGTTTACGGAGGTCAGACGGCAGTCGCTTCATTGCTATAACCAGTACCGGCAAATCAGGACCATGATTAATAGCGTAACCAGGGGCTCTGAAGATGCAACAGGGAAACACGATCGGACGAAGAAGAAGTAATGAAAACTGGCCAATATTCATCTTGGCCAGTTTTCATTACTTCTTCTTCTGCTGGCAAATCTAACCTACTTTAAAATCTCACGTTTTTGGATAACAGCAATTGTTATAGGTAACTATTAAAGCAAAGAAATAGAGTTTAATACTTGTTCATAATGTTATTTTGTTACTATAAATACATATTTTTTTTGATTTTGCATAGAACTTGGCACACATTTAGACCTCCATTCTTTTTGCAGCGAACCCCACCGTCAGTATAATTTTTGTATTCAACTTGGCTCTCCTTTTTTACATTTTTGTTTTTTGTGGGATATTATCTAACTTGTTCTATCTAGTTCCTCTTACTTCCCTCTAGAATAATTAAAACATGAGTGTTAAACTTTTTTGCGGCTTAAAGAGATTTGGTCTACAGATTCTCAAGGGAAGTAAAAAAAATTAATTTTTCCTTGACAGGTATTCCCCGCCGCGCCGCCTAAGCCTTGATGAAAAAATGGTAGTCGCGATTTCGTAATTATACATTTGGTCTAATAAAATTATAAAATCGCGGCCGCTGGGATGCCATTTTATAAATTTTATTTTTTATATTTAATAAATTAATATATAAGGACAAAAGAGGCAGATTGAGTTAGCCCCAAAATAAGTTCGAGTCTTGTTAGTTATGGTCTTATGGTATTTTAACTCAACGATACTATATTTAAAAACATATAAATTGTATATAAACACTCAAGACCCAGATCAGACAGAAAAATATGATTCGGCCCCCTGAGTACAACAAGCAATAAATAATTAAATCTTTTATTTTCGTTATTTATTTGGAAACATTAATTTAACTTTAAATTATTAATTGTTGAGCGAAATGCATTGTTAATTATACGCGACTTAGTCAAACACCTTTAATTTTATTAAAACTATATAGTAATCACTTTAGGCTTACTTTTCTCCAATGAAAAAGAAGAAAATATTGTTATATATAAGAATAGCTATTGCTCGCGACCCCGCCTTTGTGGGATTCAGTTATACTCGCCCAAAAGTATCTACGCCTATGTTTGACCCCTAGTCCAAAATTATATTCATACCAAATTTCATCAAAATCGGCCCAACGGTTCAGCCGTAAAAGCGTAAACGACAGATATATTTTCGCCTTTTTAATATTAATATTAATAGCACCGCAAAAAATATAGAAAACAAAAAAATATAAAAGTTGAATATCGCCTGGCAAAATCTGTCACAATGTCATTGATTAGCCACAAGGATTATTTTTATTTCTCGGCTAAGATTTATTTTCCTTAGATTAGCATTCCTCTTATTTATGCTAATGTAATTTTAATGGCTCCGCCTTTTCGGCTAATTTCATTTTGCGAAAAACTCCCAGGATTTGTTTTAAACCTTGGCTTATTAAGACGCCTTTAAGGGTGATTATATTCTTTTAAATTTGTATCATATAACGTTTAATTAATACAGGAATTACTTTTATAAAATAATATTAATTATATACCGCAGGGACCATTTTAGTTTTTAATTTTAAGTTATTAGTAAATAATCAAATTCTATGATTTTTCTATATTTATTATCAATTAAATAAGACACATGCATCTGATTAAATTATAAAATAATAACAATAATTAAAACTAACTTATATAAAAATTATTCTAATATAAAAATAAATAAAAACTAATTTAAATAAAAAATAGAATCCAAATCGCTGCCATCACCGGGTAAGGTACCCAAGAGGCTGGCGGCATTACCACGCTGTATGGCTAAACTTAGCCTTTGACCGATAATTAAATAATTATTTGATATTAAACTCGATTTTTACGAAAGGCTTCGCCAATGTAAGAATTGTTTTTAATATATGTTAATAGAAAAACATATTTATAGTGTATTAAAATTCCGATAGCAAGCTTAATGAAATAAAAAAGCTTGTGTATTTTATAACAAAGCCTAAATTAAATAGATACAATAACGACCATACTGTCAAGTGGGAATTCGTTAAGTTACCTATATAAATCAGTACGTACTGTAAAGGGGCGTGTACACTACGTACTTGTATTTACGTCAGGCTATATTTACATAGAATAAGAGCCGCTTTTCTCGTAGTTTATTTTAAACTTTAGTCGCTACATTTAACTTTAGGAAAAGTTGTTTTATTTATTTTATTAGATCTATCTTTCTAAATATCTATCTAGTAATTTTGCTGAAAAGGAAGGTTTCATCAACCACGTGTATAAACTTCTTGATTGCCCATTTTTTTAATGTTTGCACAAATAGGTTTAACGGACAAGTCGTCAATAAATTTAACTATTTGTAAAGTACAAATAGTTAAATTTAAACAAATAGTTAAATAATTCACTGTCAAAAGTTTTGACAGTGAATTAATTTCATCATCATCATTATTTTGGCTACGTCAACAGATGGCCATAAGTCGGAAATGATAAGGCTATCAGACCAACTGGTAATTGGATAACCCACCCTACAGCTGACGGTAAATTTTCGACATTCCGGCAATCAATTCTACACGCAATGTTTTTGGTCCATTGCCACTTCAATAAATTGCTCAATCAGCTACTTCAGTGAGCTAAAATTCATTTAGCAGTCCCGTAACATTTTTGGCACTAAAGGTGTGAGCATACACGTAATATACGGAAGGCTGTGTCTACAAAGAGTATGAACAACAAGGCAACAGCCCCCGGCTAGGACAGGCATCGGGAAATCTGGAATGAAAGAAATTCCATTTACATTTCTTTCCGACATTATCAAATATAAGTGAGGATATTGTGTTATTTTTCTATCTGCTTTATTTTAAACTCAAGTATAAAGAGCCGCGATCGGAGCTTAAGATTGCACAAACAAACGAATAATATGTTTTATTAGATATGCTGTATACATTATGCGTAATTAAATTTTTGTTTCCGCCCAGGCTTGGTCACCTGAAATTTATTTATTTATTTATTATTTATTTATTTATTTATTTATTGAAAAGTAAATACAACGGTTTTTTACACCAATTACAGTACTTAGAAGGCTAAACTTATAACCAAATATACCGTTATACATATAATATTATAATGTTCATTTTTCATATTAGTAAAACTTAATACATACAAGTCGAGTCAGGTTCGTTGTTCTCGCAGTATATTAACAGTTTTTTTACTATTATATTTGCTCCATCAGCAAACACATCACATTCAGGTTGCTGATTCAGGAATGCGTTAAGGTCCGTAAGCATGCGACACAGAGGAGATTGAAATAAACAGGGGAATATTACTGCGTCAAATCAGCTTAACTTGAGCGATGTAGCGCAGGTTGGTCTGCGTGTTCTGGGAGCTGTTGACCAACTGTGACTAGTAAATCGACGCCATGATAATAGTTTAGCGTTTGTTAGGGTTCCGTACCTCAAAAGGAAAAAAACGGAACCCTTATAAGATCACTCGCGTGTCTGTCCGTCTGTCTGTCCGTCCTCTGTCACAGCCGATTACTCTGAAACCACTGGACCAATTGAGATGAAATTTGGTATTTCATTTCTGAGACTGCTCAGTAATTTCCACTGTTCTATTCTCTTTCTCTATTTACCAACCTAGGCTAGAACAAAAAAAACTTGTTATTGCGAGCCTAAAATGATACAAAGTTTTAAATGGCCTTTTTTCCATTTTAAAGCTGCATTGTGGCATTGGCCCGTCATGGCTAGCTGCTTTTTATTACCAAACCGAAAATGGTTTTTAGAAACATTTTTATGTATTTTTGTTACATGTTCTATACAAAAATTCACCGAATTATATCTATAGGTGGCTTTTTCTCGCTGAGATCAATTAAATTGAGTTTGTATGTGTTGTTTGTAAGCTGTACATAATTCTCTTGTAATGGCTTTAGGGTACTGGGAGTTACACTTAATTATACTTAAGTAGTTATTTCTCAATATTTTTTTTTAATGAACAAATCACACAGATTGAGTTAGCCCCAAAGTAAGTTCGAGACTTGTGTTATATGAAATACTCACTCAACGATACTATATTTTATAACAAATACATATATAGATAAACATCCAAGACCCAAGTCAATCAGAAAAAGATCATTTTTCATCTTGACCTGACCGGGGATCGAACCCGGAACTTCCTGAGTAGCGGTCGGGCATGTAAACCATTACGCCACAGAGATCGTCACAAGCGATGAACATCAACAACTATCACAAACGAATTTAAATACGTCACTATTGTTTATTATCACGATTATGTAAGCTTTATTCCGTCTTTTATTGCTAAGGTCCATTAGGGACAATTAAACAGAGAAGTGCCCTGTTTGACATCGTAAAACGAATTCACACTCTATCTCGTTCCTGCAAAGTTTATTTTAGCGAACACAATATAATTCAGGGCCAGATGGGTGGGCATTATGACATGTAATTCAACATGAAACCTATATGAAAAAAAACTAAATAAATTTGGATTAAAATGAACGAATATTTTAATACTTTAATCAAGCTATAGTTTTTTTTTTCTACAAATGCCTAAATTATTTATATAGGTGCCTATAACGAATCCAACATAACAAAAATATACTTATATCCTATATTTGCATATAATATGTTTTTTAATGGTAACTATAATATATATTTTAATGGTAACTGCACAACGAATATTTTTACATACTCAATTAAATATGTATATTATAATACGAAAAAGTAAATTTAACAAAAAAAATAGGGTTTTTCACGGTATAAATAATAAACAAGTGTTAATAAGTCCAGATTCCAAAACCGTTAAATTACCAAAATATTATTTTACTAAAACTGTTGTAGTTAAACTAAGTTAAAAATATTATCTATATTTCAATGATAAAAGTATAAAATGACGCTATTTATAAAACCCGTTACTTGAACTGAAGCAATATTTACCAAAAGTGACGTAGCCTAACGAGAGCCGTCGAAAGTCAGACAATTTGTCAAGGTGACGCCTGAACTTTGTGACTTGTGAACAATTACTTCAAATTCCATTAAAGCATAGAACTAGGAACGCGAAGTGACGCAATTTTTTTTTTAAATCTATGCATTAAAGGTTGTCAACAAATCAAAACAATGATAGTAACGGACTGCTACCACTTTGTTTAAAGTAAAGAAACATACGTTTAGACTTATTTATCATTTTCTTTAAATAGGCGAAGATAAGCTCTATGTTATGCTGCTTAAATAATAAATCAATTTTATTTATTTATTTCATGTACACTCAAATACAAACATTGGAAACGTAAAAGGAAGTTTAGTACAGGGGTGCCACTTATGGACAGCTTTTACTGTAATTTAATTTAATACCCAAGCCATTTACCCAAGTTTAATCTATCTTTACTTAGTTGTTAGTGGGTCGAAAATTGGCCGATAACCATGAAAATTACAAAAAAGTAGTAAAATGATTTAAGACGAGACCTTGGTTAACACTAGCGCCACCATCAACTAAAAATCATTATTCACTGAAAACACAAGTCATCAAAAATCCCTGTTATATAAGGTTGTGGATCTCAAGTTAATTTTAATGTATTCACATGTGTTTTCAGTGAATAATGATTTTCAAATGATGGTGGCGCTAGTGTTTACCGAGGTCTTGTCTTAAGTGTTATTAATTAGAAATACCAAGTCATTTCTGTTTGATGTATAAGTTTTACGTGCTTAAATACCAAGAACAAATCTTAATAGAAGAAATTGCATCAGCGATAAGTCCGCCTTTGTACACATTGTTTGTATTTGTATTCAACATGTATAATTTGTATGATAATGGTACAATAAAGAGTATATCTATCTATCTATCTTCACACACGACTTCAATGGTTTTGGGATACGACTGGCTAATTCGCCCTTCCTCATCAATGTTTCATAAATCATTTGCTCACATTTCCGACGCATTGGCCCCTTTTCATTCACATGACAGTTCATTCAGAGTAACCATTATTGGAATATACCATAGAACTAAAAACGCGGCTCTAATAGAAGTAGCATGACAAGCTAAACTGTCTTACCACTCATACACGATATTTACGTGTATGCCATCCTTGGGTTCACAGTCTACTAATGTCTATTGCGGAGTATATACAAGGACAACAAAAAAAATCAATTATGGGTATTAATGCCGATTTATGCCTTCACAATATGTAAAAATAATTGTATAATCCAAATATGAGTTCTCCTGATACTTCTGTTTACGTTTTATACAAGTTAAAGCCTTATATTATGTAAAATACTATAGCAAATTCAACGCCATTTTAAATGAAAAAAATATTATTCAGTCAAGAACATGTGCTAAGCATAGTGTTGTTGCTCTTACGTTTCTTTCGTCAAATATCGATAAACGAAGTTAGAAGGCAAGTTTGGAGTAAAATTCTGGTTTAGTTATAAATGTCAACGGGAAATGAATGAAGAAACCAGTTTCCGAAATTGCTAGTGTTACCATTAAATTCCGGAATATGCCAATTATTCTTGTTTGTAACGTCTTACTAAAAATGTTTACTTATTATATGACAATCTTCAGGATCGAAAAAAACCGAAATGCCTGGTTTTCTTATCTCCCTGTGACATCTGTTGAAGTAAAACTAGACGTGGGTTTTAACGTCAAGCCCAGAGAGATGGTTAAAAAATCAGATAATTGGATTTTCAAAGTCCAATGGAGTAGTCCAAAATCATAACAGTGGCATTCACGCTATTTTTAACCCAAAAAGAGGGGTATTATAAGTTTGACGTATCTGTCTGTAGTAATGGATAATGCGATTTCAGTTTAGTTTTTTTTGTACTAACGGTGACTTATGTGCGAGTGTTTTTAGATATATGTTTGATGAAAATCGGTTGAGTCGTTTGTAACTTGTGGGGGTGAAAAGGGAAAAGAATAACCGCATGCCTGCAAATATATACTCGAGTGGGGTCTGAAATGAAAACGCATCACGTCCACAGTACAAAATAAAATGTTCAATGAAAATAGATTAAGCTGTGAAAAAGCTCTAGGGGTATTAGTGGGGAAAACACCTAATGCCTGGAAAATATATGGGTGAGGGGGAGAGGGGGAGAAGAAAGTCGAACTACAGACAAAATTGATATATAATTAAAAAAATATCAAAACAATGATGCCAGGCCTTAGAGGGTCCAATGACCTCTGTGACGCAAGAGTGTGCAGGGTGAATTGAGCTTTTACCCACTTGATATGAATTAATAACCAAAAAGGGAAACGGACGCAATATAAAACATTACAGCAGCTATTAAACATTAGTTCTACAGTATATTAGGTCGATTGACTTTAGAAGGTACTAATACATTATGCATGCAACTTAAAAACGTTAAATCAAGCATGACTAATAATGCGCCACGACGTCAAGCCGTCAAGACGTGCCGTCTTGGGTTTGCCCCTTCCACCATACCAAGCCCCGGGGGAGGTGGCATGGTCAAGACACCTGTTTCCACGAGACGTGATCGTACTACCGCAGGCCACTCTTTTGAAGCTTATCTATCTGCTATGTTATGGATATGAAGGCTGTCCCGAACGTGGTGGGTTTCTAACGCGGTCTTTTCACGATATTTCACACATCCAGCTCAGCGGACAGTTCTAATGATGGTTATATAGACCTGACCCTTGAGCCTGACCGGCATTCTGGAATCAAAAGTGAAACCAGTCATCTCAGGCCATTATGCTCAAGATCCTGTTTGCTTCGACTTCTGGTTATTTTTTCATATTGTTGCATGATATACTTATCGTATCGAGTCTGGCTAATGACCACCACCGCCAGATGCATTGTTTGTGACTTAATAGTTTAATAAATAGTATTCTTCATGTCAGACCATGCTAGCCCATACAGATATAAACAGTAAATTATGATTAAATTTAAAAAGTGTAATAAAATCAAATATTAATAAAAACCAATAAAAAAATAACAATAATAATTCAACGTAATCTCGATATATCGATGCTACGCGAATCTGTTACTTCACTAATTTTGCCTGCTGTCATGTCAAAATGACAACAAATAGACGTAATAATTATACAAATGGAATGAGTTATTACTTTTTAGAGTGACGATAAGCATTGAACATCGTGTCTCTGTCACTCTGAAAAATATATATATGGCCATCGCGTGAAAACACATTATTATCTCACTAATGATACAAACCTATTAATTATAATGAATTAGATGGTTTCGTGCGATTAGCAAGTCGTCCTGGTTATTTAGAAGATTAGAAGATGTTTTCAAGTTAGCTTATTACGCAACAAGCGACCCGCCCCGGCTTTGCATGGGCATAATAACCTTGCTCTTAAATCACTCTATCTATAAAAAAAACCGCATTAAAAACCGTTGCGTAGTTTTAAAGATTTAAGCATACAAAGGGATATGAAAGCGAATTTGTTTTATACTATGTAGTGATAATCGAAGAAAAAGGTCCGCTTAAGAAGAGACTGAATAAATTAACCGGCTTGGTATTACATGGATCTCACAACTTTTGACGGTAGAACAACTAAGCGAGACTTGGAATTTTTATAAGTTTTGTTTTTGATGGTATCTCATTTCTTTTTGTAGATTACAGAGAACTACTTTACGACATACATATTGCCTCTTGATAACGCGGGCGAAGTATAAGTATGCAGGTACACTGGTTCGTTCACTGCGAATGTAACTTTGTTATCCTATATATTTATATGGGATTACAAAGTTATTTATGCAGTTGGTGTATCTAGAAAACTGGACCGAAATTGCAAAATATTTTAGTTTTCCTTTGGGTTATACACTAAACATTAATTACATTCTAAATTTGAAGCTTATGTATATACTGCAGTGCTACTACCGCGCTCCAAGATTCTTGCTCTGACTGCAACAACGCAATTATCTGATATAACTGCGAATCTATTAACAGATTTGGTACTTAACATTTGGTCATAGCCTAGAGGACCTATAACCAGCTCAATAAGATTAGTTCAGTTTATCATATTCAGTGTTCATAGAGAAGACATATATCGGGCATTAATGCATACAAATTTTCCAGTCAGAATTTCAAAAGAGAATTTTATTGTAAGGACACTCATCTATAAGTAGGTACATATAAATTCGATAATGAAATGGCTCCGTTTTCCTGTCTATCTATTTAATTAGATCATGTATTCAAACCTAACAATAAATAATAGTACTTACTAGTAATATCACGCTAGTGACACTCCAGGTATCAGTACTGTTATCTATTCTGTGGTATCACGAGCGTAAATAGGCTAAAGTAACTGTGCGCTCATCTTTCCCGGCCTTATTTTATGTTATGATTATATACTATATATTTATTTATATATCTTCGCTCTAGCGTGTTTTTCCCGGTTGCATCTTCAGCTTACGTTTCAGAGCCCAGGGAACGCTATTAATCATGGTTTAATGGAGCCGTTGACGTCTGACCTATGTATCCTATTTATTTATATATATTAGTAATTATAAATAAAAAAATAGTATGTACTTGGTAAATAACAGTCGTATTGAGAACGAGAAGGTATCTTTATCTCCAGACCAGAACAAAACCTACGCTCAATTATTACAAACGGCAATACCGTACGTACACTTCGAACTTTTTTACGAATGTGAACTTTTTTCTATTGCTCGAGAATATACATAGAAATTTAATTATTTCCTGCTTAGACTCATCATCTTTTTGTGTAGGTGAGACGGTTAATCGACCATGTACACCCTGGTGTCAGAGTTCGTCGGAAGCCTCTTCCGGCCTTTAAAATGGTTCCTTTAACGTCTACCAGATGGCAGCCGGGACCAACGGCTTAACGTGCTTTCCGAAACACAGAATCATCTTTATTATCAGACAGTCAGGTGAATCAGGCCTGCAATGTCCTAATCAAACTGGAAACAACTAAATAAGCTCTCACGACCCCTGGGTCTAATAGGCTCAGACTGCTTAGTTGGTCGGAGTGGAAATACAGTGCATTTGTACTAAGCTTTAATCCTGTATCATAAAGTCATTTTTGTTTGATTTTGCAATAAGAATAGTTTGTGAACTCATTCCATAATGTGTGTATTTGGTGACGGACCCCCCCTCCTACCCTCCTTTACCTCAGCCCTTACCCCCCGCAAACGGCGCGGCCGGTTCCCATACATTTAGTGTCATATGTTATATCTATTTTAAGAGACGCAATTTTTTTTTTTAAATCTATGGAATATACCCAGTTTTATCGCCATTGTGTTCTTTTGTTCTTGTAACAGAAAAAGAATGAATTCCATTTATAAATTCAAAAATTCTTTAAAAAAAAGTAGTTCCACTACTACGCTGTATAATCTGATTTTTAACCACAACAATACACAATTTGTACCTATCATTATACCGTTATATCAGAAAGGGTCATGCCCTCGAGGACTCAAATACGAATGTTTGCAGTTACCGAGAAGAAAACAATTGGTAAATATAATATTATCGCATATACGACCCCAGAGATTGCCTCGGAAAGTAGCCTTGAAATGTTTCCAGATTATACTGTGATTTTACTTCTATACTTTGTTTTGTATTTGAAAGTCATATACAAAATAATGTATGTACTAAAGATAGTTTTGAATAATCTCACAAAAATACTATCTCATTTTCAAATATATCTTGCATAGAAATCAACTTGCACAATGGAAATTCATGTGTTGTAGAGATAATATCCTTATATTTAGTATGAAATTTTAGTCTTGAGCTTTTATTCTAAAGTGTAAGTCAGAGCAGTACTACAACGGCAACTTTTCTAATACATACGGAGTTTCCTTACTTAAATTTCTGTTTTAATTCAAGATCGTAAAATAATTCATCGATATAAAATTATTCAAAATAAATTTACACAGGGGCGTCACTGCTACGGGTGTTTAATGGAGCAGCTCCCAATTTTCTCTAAACTTTTTGATTTCTTCTTTGATCGCGTCCTAACTTTTGCTTCACTTTTGTATTATATCTTCCCACGTTTTTTTCTATTACCTTTTATTAATAAAATCATAAAAATTAGAGGTTTGACACTTAAATATAAATGTAAATGTCCACAATTGGAATTGTGGGAACATATTATTATATTAATTTTTGTACCTAATTAGGTAGGTACCTGAAAAAATGAATTTTATTTATTTTTATTTAACAACATTTTATAAATTGTGATATATAAATACTACTTTATAAAATATTTAATGGGTAAGTAAAGGCCAAATGCAAGTCAATTAAAACTATTTTTTAGTATATTGTATTTTGTTATTTTTAACAAGTATACTAATAATAAACTAAAAAAAGAAAAAATAGATGTTTTTTAACATTAAATGTAGATTATACTTCATATAAACTTAATAGAATAATATAATAATGGGTTACGTTTAGTTCACTTCCCGATTATCACAATAGCTTATACCGTTTCATTATTTCCTTCTAATAAATAATATCAAATATATATGTCTTTCTAGCTAAATGATGCTTAGGAGGCAATTTAGCAAGATTTAATACTTTAATACGAGAGTCGTAAAGCCGAAATTGGTAATAAAGCATGATAAGCAAGAGGGATTTGATAGCAATATTATAATACCTTTCTTTCTATATTATGTACTTATATTCACATTTCCAAGTATTTGACTGTACGTCCTTTGTGCATTTTAATTATAAAATACTCGATGTATACGCTCCCTAATAGAGTTTAGATATCATATCGATGCATATTAACTACTATTTATTTATATAACTTTATTTTACCCTATGTGAAAATACTTTTTATAAATAGAAAACAACCATATAAACAAAATAATATAATGAATATTTAATGAAAAAACTTTGTGATCTTATATATGTACTAGCTGTTCCCCACGGCTTCGCCCCGCGTGGAATTCGGTTATATCGCGCCCACAAGTAGCCTATGTTTGACCTCAGGTCGTTAACTACATCCCTACCAAATTTCATCACAATCGGTCCAGCAGTTTAGCCGTGAAGAGGTGACAGACAGACAGACGGACAGACAGACAGACTTTCGCATTTATAATATTAGTATGGAAGTATGGATATGGATAGTCTATAACCCTGAATCCGAAATTGTTTGTTTTTGATTGAGTATATTATCTGTGTATGATTCTCAGTATTACTTCAAACCATTAACTAGATCAAGTTATTTTTTATAACTAAAAATAACCACCATGTCTAATTAATACTAAATGGAGTTTTAACTTATCTGTAAAAGATTTACATTTTTACGCATTTAGGAAACTCTGCATACTAGGAGGTATTTGATTTAAAATAAACCTGCCAAGACACATACAATATGAATAATGTTTAAGTTCCATACTACATCTATGAACTTAGATATATTATATTACCTATATAGTCATATATTATATTACCTATATAAGGCTGGCGTTGACTATTGATAGGATAAAGTAGGTAATATCTAATCATAGAAGTATAAAATCGCGCGCGGTCTCGCATTTTTTAAATATAATTGTAATAAAATATTCCACAATATTTAAATTAATTTTCATAGTAAAATGCACTTACTGAAGTAACAAGCTGCCTTATTAAGGGGATGCGTGTTCGTATTAACTTATACTCTTGTCAATGACTGTCGCTTTAAGGCACTCCGGTACACCCTCATTACCGCACGGTATAACTTTGTTCAACACCTGCTCCTCAAGAGGGATTATAAGTGGTGGAACGGGTACGTATCTTACGTCTACAAACTATTATATATAAATACTAGCTGTTTCCCGCGGCTTCGCCCCGCGTGGGACTCGGTTATATCGCGCCCAAAAGTTTGCCTATGTTTGAAATCAGGTTGTTAACTACATCCCTACCAAATTTCATCACAATCGGTCCAGCAGTTCTCTCTGTCACCTCTTCACGGCTAGTGAAGAGGTGACAGACAGACAGACAGATTTTCGCATTTATAATATTACTATGGAAGAGTATTGATATGGAAGTATGGATGGATATGGATGGAAGTATGGATATGGAAGTATGGATATAAGGACACGTCACAAATTCACACCCCAAACTTTTGTAATTAGATTGGTTCTAACATTTTTATTTATAGATCCACATTCAAGACCCAAAATAGTTTGTCAATGGCCTTATTCAAAAGTCTTGCCACAAAAATTTTGTTTGTTTGTTTGTTTGTTTATTTGTAATAAATTTATTGCACAAAATTAACAAAAATACATTATACAAGATAAATGCAAGGCGGACTTATCACATGAAGAGATCTCTTCCCGCCAACCGGAGGCAGGTAACTGATTAGTGGACTAGCATGGTAATCATTACGCCACGATGGTCGTTTATTGTAATCATTGAATATTAAAAATTAGCACAGACCTCTTCACTCACTTTAATGAGATAACTTATGCAATCTCATTAAAATTGCCGTTTTCCAAAACCATGTTAAATTTATATTAACTTTTGTGTTTGTATCCATTAAAGTATGTGTAAACTTACTCTTCCGCCTTATTATACCTATTAGTAAAGATAGTATAGATTTTATATTTATTACTAGCTGGCTAGCAAAATAATTTTTCAATTCTGACCAGTACTTCTAAAGTGATAAGCGTTCAAACAAACAAACAAATGCTTCAACTTTATTATTAAGTATAAAGACATAGATATATAAACATATCTACTGGACTAATAGACTTTTACGACTGTTACTGAAAAATGTATACTGAAATTCCTCAGAGAACCGAAGTACGCTAACAGCAAGATTCATGGAGTAAGTGTCAAGGGTGGCAGTCAACTAATTTGTCCGACAGTCGGACAGTGAGCGAAAAAGGGTCCCTTCAGAATTCACCTAATTTCTTCTAATCTTCCCTAAAGATCGCTACGAACTAATGATTATGTTAAAATTTGAGTGAAATTGGAAAATGTAAGAAATTGTAACAGTAACGGTAACATTTTGATTTAATAAAATGGCGTTTTGTTTATCAAGTATTTGTAGGGATGATGGTGACTCAAACCGTCGTATTAAGAAACGTTTGATAAGCCCATTTTAACTAAAATATGTTTTGGCACTTTCTCTCTTACCTGACACTTCATGTGAAAGAACGAGACGAAACACATTTTAACTAAATAGGCTTAACAAACGTTTCTTAATACGGGGGAAAGTCTCTTGTATTTGACTACAAGTCAATCAGAGGTAGGTATTTATTACTAGGTAAAGGTGTTTTAAAAAAGACGCGTTTCAAAGAAAATGACTGCATGATTTATTTATTTTTATCTTTATTTACTTAATTTAAATAAGTTTCTTTAATAATTGAACTTCAGAAAAAAAATATGTACCATTGCGACAGGTGTCTCAAAGAAAGAACGCGTTCCCGTAAAACAAAATTATCTTGACATAATAACAGACAGACGGCTAACAAAGTGATCTTATATAAATGTCGTTATTATCCTTTGATCAAACGGAAACCTAAAAAATTCCGTTAGTTGTCTTCTCATTATAATAAACTACATACCGATCTCCCATATTTCAATTCATAGATTAAGTAAGTTTACAAATTTCTTGTTTACAACATGAGCAAGTAAATAACCTCTGGTTTTTGTGTATATAGATCTAGTTATTGTGCAAATAGATATCTATAGTGTATACTCAAGAAACTTATACAGGACTTGAGTGAGAGTTTACTAGAAAAACAAAACTTTGATGAGTTCTGTACCACGCAACTTATTTGTATAATAAAACTTTAAATCGAAGCACTGAGTTAAATAAATATAGCTAGGAGCGTATTTGAAACATAATATTTCTCGTATTTCACACTTGGGCAGTTCAACTCACGCATTACCTGTCAATTTGATAAATTTTAATACCTATTTTTTATTTTCTGCAATTTGCTTAAAATCAATCGTTTAAAACATTCAAATTTCAATAAATTATTTTTATTCATTTATTTAACCGTAATAAATGTAATGCAATCATGGCATAATAACAATATGATTAAAACTTAAAGAAATGGTAACATTTTATTATTGTAAGCTTATATTTACAGTGTAAATGTTTATCTATATTAGCTGATCTTCTTGCCCTCCAGATATATTTAATACCTCCCTCACTGACGAGCGTTTATATGCTGCGTTTATATACTAGTTGTTCCCCGCAGTTTCACTTACTCGTGGTGTGTATACACTTTAAGCCTTTTATCTTTCCCAAGGATCAAACTATCATCAGAAATGAATGAATGAATGACTTTATTACTTATCAATGAAATAAATATAAGATATTGTTTTAATGCTTGAGATTTGTAGAAAAAAGACTAAAGAATTATCACAAACGCTGTACTAAATAAAAATGTTGTATGACAAGGCGTTCCTGAATAAATATGCATAGGATTCCTGAATAGGGCGCGGAAATACTTTAGTATACAAGCGAGAACCTATATTGCGAGAGTTTTGGTCTGTCTATGGCAAAAGCGTCGCTTAGGGTAGGCAAGCCTATTTTCATAATTTTTGTTTAAGAAAAACACAGAAATTATAGCATAAGTAACTGAATTATACCTTTATTTAGAATACTTAGGATACCTAATTCGGTGGTCATGGATTTTACGTCAAAATTCAGAAAAAAATACCGCAACGGCTTTGCCATTTTAACGAATCTTTTAATCTTACCTGTATTTTTATTTATTTATGTAAGTATGAGTAATATTTTAAAATCTTGATTTATCACTATAAAGCTTTAGTTTTTATGAAATATCAAACAAAAAAGACTTTTTAAGTGCATAAAAAATTCAATCCCTTTCAACATTATTAAGTATTTAGACACAATATTTTTTCCGGCGCCTAAAGCGGTCACCTACAATCACGTTTCGTCTTTGAACTTTGACAAGGGGTTAAAGATTTTCATGAAAAATTTTTCACACAATTTCTTCAAAAACAAACCAGGTACCACAGATTTACGCAAAGTTTTCGCATAAACATTCTAAACATTGTTTGATTACACAGAACACAATTAATTATCGTTTTATTGTATTTAGTCTGTGACGCGCGAACCGACGACCGGCCGGTACTAAGGCCGCAACCATTCGCGGCCAACGGCGAAGGAACACTGATTCGGCATTGGCTAGCATTTTCCAAGGTGAGTATTTCGGAGTGATTCGCGCATCCTCGGTAACTCTCGGTAAGCTCATCTAGATTCGATTGTGAAAGAAAATTCATATTTTCATGAACAAGATTAGTATAAATTCTATTAATTGATTATACTTGACTTAAAGCTTTAAAATGTTTGAGCTCAAATTGATGAAATTGTTTAATCAGTAAATATGTTTTTGTTAAAAGAAACTGTTTCATGTCTTGATTTTTAATTTTTTAAATTGTAATTTATTTAAAGAATATTATCATTCTTATATAAAATTTAGATAATTCTAACCTAATTAAAATATCACAGGGCAATATTACAAATTTCAACAGTCATGGTCACGAAACATGCCAATCAAGATAAAAAACTTTGTTTTATTAGAATAAAATTAAATTACATTGAAGTATTTTTAGTATGATATTTATTTTAAAATATTAATTGTTGTTTTTTGTAATTATTGAGATAACTTTTTCGTACAAATAGATTGTAAAAATTCTTATCGATAATAATGTCTGAAACACAAAAGCGGGCAACATATTATAAAATTTGAGAACTTTTTGCTGCAAGAATTTTGTATTTATTTTTGTACACTAAAATAGGTAGAAAGGAAATATTAAACGTAAACGACGAGGACAAACAAATTTTAGAAATCGGATGACTTGGAGCCTAGGGCGTCGCGGCATGGAAAGTACTATATAGTATCAGTATTTATGTAACTATAATACTGATAAAACTACATCTATCTACAACACTATATATATAATGAAGTAGGTAGACGTCTAGGTGTGACTTTAACACTAATGAATGGGTGGGTATGGTTATAAACGTAATCACCTGTGGGATGGGATGACATTCGTTTGTTTGTTTTGTACTTATATCTTTCTTCTCGACTACGCCTTAATTTCAAAAAATGTTATTGGTAAAATTTCCTTTTTTACTCTATTGTTAAAAATAAATTTGGATTCATAGAAGTTTAAAACTTATGTTACCTATGATGTACTTATTAAATAAACGATACCTACATTTATTTTTATAACCTATTTTTATTACTTACTTAGGTATTTAATTCTTGAAGAATTTTTAAATACCATTAAGAAGGCAAATAGGCGTACGGCCCACGTGATAGGAAGCGGTTACCGTAGTCTATAGACGCTTGAAACTTGAATGCTTCACGTGCGCGTTGCTGACCATCAAGAAATCTTTTCATACCTTTTTTTAAAAACCCATGTTGTTGTCCTTTGGGAAAACAATTTGTTGTTGGTCCCACAACACCAACGTACGTTAGAGGAAAAATTCACAACATTTCAATTTTTTATAGGTACCTCAAATTGTTAACTATTTTGAAGTTTATGTTTTAATAATACCGTAAAAAAAAATTCGATCATTTTTATCGCTTATTTATCGAAATATTCCCAAAAAACTTTGTGCAGTGTCAATGGCGGATTAACGTCGTGTATACCTTTGCGCATTTATACAGTACAATTAAAATATTGAGGTGTCAAATGTCATTGTCAAATCAAATAAAGACTATCTGTGGTTTGACCATTCCTATCATCCTCCTCCTATCACCTTAGATCATGTACCTATAGATGTACAAATAGCATGGCGGCACATGAGACAGAAGATGGACTTTCCTATTTCGCCATCTCATTTTCGCAGGAAATGACAAATCATAACTACATCTATATTATTTCTAAATCTATGTTATCACCATTACCAACCGAAAACAAAAACAAACAAACGTCAATCGTGACAATGTCAATTTCATTATTTTTATTTTTTTAACTCGTGTAGGCAAAGGTAATGGGTTTATTTATCCTCTAAAGCATTTTTTGAATATACAAAACTTTAAAAATATTTTTCTATAACTTAGATCTAAAATATCACGAAAAGAAAAAATACGTGTTTCCTAGTTTTCAAAATACTATTTACTGGGCATAAGAAAACAAATGGCAAAAAAAATGAAATGTTGTCAATTAAAGCGCACTGTATGTAACGATTTTGAGTCTAATATATGCGGTATGAAAAAAGGTAGCTATGGGCATTATCGAACAAAGTCATTCATTCACAGCTGTGTTTATGCATAATTATATTTTAATTGTTTGTTAATAAGTCAATGAGCGGTTAGTAAAATTTCGCTTCAAAATATATAAAACTCTTTGCGTCAAGATAAATTTGATTTTGTTTAATTGAAATTATTCATACTCCACGTCCACATAATTAAAAATCAATGTTGCTTGAACACAACATCCGGCTTCATCATTTTTTTGGACAAGCTTGTTTTGGTACAAAACAAATTTAATTACTGGTGTGTTTGCATAAACAACGTGTTGCGGTCGGCTTAGGCGTACATTTTTTGCGATTTTTACTCAACCCTAATAAGTACAGTAGAAATCGAAAATCAGAAAGTAATTTTTACGCACTATTTCATTACGGCTTTTATTTTGGACTTATTTAACTCCCATTCTTTTTTTCAATAATGCTTTTTACTATATAATATCTATCTAAGATTATATAAGCAGACACTAGGCAGGTGCCGAGAAAAAGTAAGGATTGAACAGTCAAGTTCATTTTACAGATTTAATAATGTCGGATTGAAGCGTTACATTCATTTACGACCTCTGTGGCGTAATGGTTAACATGCTTGTCCGCTACTCAAGAGGTTCCGGATGCGATTACCGGTCAGGTCAAGATGTAAAATTGTATTTTTCTGATTGCAATGGGTCTTGGAAGTTTATCTTTATATGTATTTATTATAAAATATAGTATCGTTGAGCTAGTATCCCATAAGTCTCGAACTTACTTTGGGGCTAGCTCAATCTGTGTGATTTGTACGTATACTTATATTAATTTAATTACGAAAATTTACTAATATCATCATCATAATTCTTGAAAGTGTCAAGACCAATTGACCATGACACCTTGGTGTCAGGGTTCTTCAGATCCGCCTCTCGGTCTCTGACGTGGTTACTTTAAAGACTACCAGAGGGCAGCCGGGTCCACAGGCTTAACGTGCCTTCCGAAACTTTACTATCAGACAGTCAGGAGTATTATGATTACAGCGTTGCACAGCTTTGACAAGGAGACAGTTTCATCAATCCTTGGCACAAAATAATAATAATTCTCTCACCAACCGCTCACATCTGTCAACAAAATCATCACATTCCGAGCATTTTACTGAAACTATTTTAATGACTATATAGCTAACAGAGATATAGGTATTTTATAGCTAGAGGTATTCGAAATATCCGTTAACTATATTATGTTCACAAAATAAAGGTATACAAAATAAGGATTGTGAAAGAGGTAACATTCTGGCTTATACTTTATTCTATGGCATGTGTACAGAAAATATAATGGGATGAAGTTTGATAAAATTTTCAACAGGAAGTGAGTCTAATGCGGCGGCTCCATCGAAATATTCTTTTTTGATTTTGCGTTTTGTGTATTTTCACTGAATACTTTTGGTAAAATATTTGATTAACATTTTAACGTAGAGATACTTTTACAGATATTTATTACCTTTTTAACGCTCTAACAGCTCAAAGTTATTGACTGTCTATGTCTATTGTTATATCGGAGCTACACAGTTATTCAAAAATGTTCACAGAGCGAATTTACGGGCATAGGGTATCCTACTATGTTTCCGGGCATCATACTTAAGCATAGAGTATGATGAATAGAAGCACCAATAGTAAGCAACTAATTCTTTGAAAAAATTAAGTGCAATGTTCATGAACTAAAGGTTATCTCTATTCACTGAATTGTTACTTTATCAGTCTGTCTTCTTCATCAAAGCGCATTTTCTCAGTAACATTCTTAGCTTACGCTAAACAACGGCAGGTTATCAAAATAGAGCGACTGCCGTCTGAAATCCATATCCTTTTTATAGAGACGAAACAGATTAAATAGGATCATGAGCTGAACAGTGTGTGTGGACAAACTGTGAGAGTTTTGGATTGCCTAAACACATCTATCTAACACAACGACTGCCATCTAGTGACAACAGCTGGGACCAACAGAAAAATGTTACTTTCAGAGCTCAAGATAAAAAAGCCACTCGTTTACCAACCCAAGTCAGATATATAACAGAATAAAAAGCCAGTGGAGTCAATTCAGTGTTAAATAAACCTAAAAGTAACTTGAACAAAATAATCAAAAATATTAATCCACCCCTCTTTTAATTAATATATTATTTCGTTCAAAATAAATAAAACAACTTCAGAACTTAATCAATTTGCTATAAGAAAAGTTTAAACTCTTCTTAGATTAACATGTCATTAGGCTACTATATTAGGTAAAGGGTATACCGCAGTATTTGTACCACCAGGGTATTAAATCCAAAGCAAGTTGGACCGAAAAGTTTGCAAACACAAAAATAATTAACCTTTTCCGTATTACGAACGATATAACTTTGTCTGTTATTCGTTTGCCCGAATTCGACTGTACACAAAGTATTTGGATAGGAATGCTGAATGGTAAGGGTAGGTTCTCAAGATGATGAAGACCTTTATGGTATAATTTCTATGCTAGTTCGCCACACCCAGCTGTTAACGTTGTGTATAACGATGCTGCGATTTATTTATTTTTAGACGCTGTAGTCTAGCTTCTTTTTAAATTTAATTTGTAATTAAAATTAAAGTTAGAAAAGTATTTACAAAATATATAAAAGCCATAAATAATAGAAGACTATTAGGCAAATTCCAGCTTTGAAGAGAATTGCGGTGAGCAAGATAAGGCACGCGCTCCCTCCAGATATTAACAGCCTTCAGAAGGTACCTTTAACTAAAGCGGTAAATAAGTCTACGTAAACTTATTAAAAAATGTAAATTTACACGTATATATTTTCTAAAATGAAAAAAAAAAAACTATCAGTTGTCTCAGATGTTCCATGAAGGCCGTGTATTATAATGTTGACACTTTTTGGTTGTTTTTTTTTTTTTTTTTTAAACTGCAAAATTTTATGAAAGAAGTTTAGTTTATTTCTTGTTCCCAAACGAATTCTAGGCCTGAGGAGGCAAACGGAAAAATGCCATGCGAAAGATATAAAAACAAATCCTTTACTAAAACATCACACTCTGTTTCACACGAAACATATGACGTTTCATATTATTTTATATTTGTTATCTATATCACCCAAACAACTGTTATCTCTCCTAGTAAGATGTAAACGTATCTCCAGAGAAAAATCGGCGGGGTGTCACCAGCGCGCACTGGGACCATTTCTCAAGTAGACGTGTGGGGCGAAGATCTGCTGATTATTACCTACGTTAAACATTTTAGGGAGCCATTTTGTGAATGTTGTAATGATATAGAAGTACCTCATTTGGAGAATATGTGCTGTTTGCGCGCTCCATTTACATTATAGACTATCTTTTGTCCGTGGAGCTTCTGTTGTCATTGGAATTTGGGGGAAAAAATATTTGACTTAATTTGTATTCCTCTTCTATACAGATATCATACCTAAGTATTTCAATTTCAATTCATTTATTGCATTTCATATTGTACATTAACAATTCTAACTATAAGTATACATATACAGAAGTCACTGTCTTTAGTAGCAGGTAATAACATTAAATTAAAAATTAAAAAAACCCACGACTCAATTTGTTTTTAGACGTGAGGGTCGACTGATTTCTCCCTCCCCCCCACATATTATTTTCAGATATAAGGTATTTTCCCCACTTCTACCTGCAGAGCTTTTTCACAGCTCAACCGATATTCATTGAACATAATATTGTTTAATGTGCACGTGACGCGCTTTCATTTGAGACCCCACTCCAGTATATTTGCAGGCATTTGGTGATTCTTCCCCACATTTACCCCCAAAACTTCTAAACGGCTCAATCGATTTTCATCAAACATGAACACTCGCCCATAAGTCACCTTTTAATACAAAAAAAAAACTAAATTGAAATCGCTTCATTCGTTTGGGAGCTATGATGCCAGAGACAGACGTCTCTGGCATCATAGCTCGCATCTATAGACAGACAGACAGATACGTCAAACTTATAACACCCCTCTTTTTGTAGTACTAAACTTTCTTTTATTAAAAATGGTTTATAATAAAAATAGAAATCTGAAATGGAGCCAGACTGGACGGTCAATGAATTTTTATTTCCCGTTAAGAACATAATTAGTGGAGCATTCGTTTAAAAGCTACTGGTTGTGCAGTTTCCATGAACGACCAGACGTATAATAGGGCGTTTACACAGTTACATACTTTGAATTATTTTGCAATCCATAGGGGTTTTTAACCTTTGATTAAAGAACTTGCAAGTGGGGAAGATAAATAAAGAATTTTTTTCCTATATGTAGAGTTCTAAATACATTTTTTTAATGCCATTAATAAATTACTTAACCACAGAATACCCCGGTTAAGTCAATTCAATAATTTATTTAATATTTAAGCACACCAATTGTTCAGTATTTGCAACTGCGTTTTGTTTGATGAATGTAGAGACTAGTATAGCATTCTATAATAATATAATATGTGGTAGAAATTTAAGATCTTATTTACCTCCTCTCACGTGACTTAGGTTATGTTATCAATGAAATTATAAATTTTACTAATATATATTTGCAGTGCCTTCAAGGTTCATGCCATTATTAATATGTACTGATTATTATTTCGAATTGATTTTTTTTAGAAAACTGGAAGATTATCTTTGGCAACCTATGAGTATTAGGTTTCTATATAAAACACTAAAGAAATTACGTTTGTTTTACGAAAGTTAATGGTTTAGGGCATTGTACAAGCAAATTAGGTTGTCGTCTTGCGAATACCAAAGATATAAAAGGACGAAAATTTGTTCTTGAGCTATGAAGGTACATAGGGGTAAATTAGTATGGATAAAACATTTAACATACCTCTAGGTTGATCATGTGTAAATTCCCCTTTCTTCAATATGACTGCTCAAGATTAGAATTAATATCTGTGTAAGCGTACTATTACTTGTGGGTATTTAGTAATTTCGGTTCAACTGAATACCTATAAGTTCGTATGGACGTTACGTTTTCTGTAATCAATTTTAGTTTGTTTCTTATCAGATGTAAGAGGATTTTTAAAACTCAGATTTTCAGTTCCGTCAGTAGTCTGGGATGCTTTATGGCTATCCAGACCTCAGGTGTACGTTTAGGGTTAAAGTGGTATACTTTTCTATGTGTACTTAGACAGGCAATAGATTTGGATTCCCAAGAAAGTGAAAGAGTGACCGTCCTAAAGGCCAAGAAGATCAAGAAGAGAGTTAGGTATAACTGGAAGTCATAACTATATTGAGAGTAATTGTGAATGTTCCAGATAGTTGACTATAAGTTAATTCAGTAAATCAGTCTTAAGTCATTTATTAGAAGCTGAGCATTTATAAAGTAAAATTTATAATTAAACAGTACTCATCGTCATTATCTCAGTGTTTTACTGATTGCGTCCAAAGCCGGTCTTCGGAGATTAGGATCCTTGGAATTTTTTTGATGGAAGAATACACCATCAGTCGGAAAGAGCTAATTAATACCTCTGTTTGTCTCTTAATTGTCTCTTTTAATATCCGTGAGCAAAGAGTGGTAATCTTGAGCTGAATACCACGCAGATACTCGTATTTGTTAAAAAATATTCTAACAAACAAACTAAACACAGAATTTCAAACCTTTCCAACCCCAGCCTTCTGCCATAATAACGATCATTACGTTCCGGGGTACACAAAGAAAACACAAATAAAGATGTTTAACTATTTATCTTGCTCTGCCATTTAGTTATGTGGGCAATTAGTGAAGTTTAGTCGAGTGTTGAGTTTTGTTAGCAAACAGACTGATGCATTAACGAAACGCGAAATAGGAGGAGCTACCGTTTTTGAATATTTAATAAATCTCTCTGAATAATAAAATTGAAGTATACATTAAAAAACAATAGGAAAAAGTATTTGAGATTTAAAAATGAAATGTTAGTAAAGGCGAGTTTGATGTTTTTATGCCTGGAAGAATATTCTTCCTCCTTTTTTATTTTAGTTCAAATTTTGTATTCAATAGTTTTTATTAGCATGAACAGTCCACTGAACGATATTTTGAGTTTGATTAAGCTTGGCTCCCATCGTTCATACAATCATATTTTTATGAAAAGGTACTGTAACATTAACTTTGTCGCAATCCACAACAAAATCAGCCCTAATAATTACAAAATTATTTTAGTCCCTAAGTAAAAAATAATTTATTTGATGAGTCTCTGTCCAACTGGTGATGAATACGACCAAGGAAAGCTTTTATAAGGAAGGTTGACATCAGGCAGTTTACCTAGCATTTATAAGTGCCTTAAATTGATATTCATGTTAAGATACAAAATAAATCACAAAGCAAAAGCTTAATCTGTAAACTGATGATAAAAAACATATTTTTGTTTGATAAAACGCGCTATAGTAAAGTAGCGACATCTATGTAAATCCCCTGAACTTGTCCAGTCCAGTATAGTCACTGCACTTTGCTGGGTCAGATTGAAACGTGATAAGGCACGTGCTTCGCTATGACACTCTAAGTAAGATAGATGTTTTGACGATTCCGACTAAAGGAACGAGGGTACTCTTAAAGCTCTTAGCCTATGTAAAACAGTATACTTTAGCTAATCATCACAGTTATTTACTTTGAAAAGTAATATTACATGGACGTTTGCAACTGGTGAACCTAAGATATTATAGGACTTAGTCGCGATATGACTACGCTACGCATAATGCGATTTGAGCAATTTGCTAAATGGACTGACACCATTTTAACTTTAGGTATAAAATGAATTGAGCATAGTGCGAATAAAAATGAAATTTAGGCAAAATGCGACTTAGTCCGTCTATGAATAAGCTAAATCCATTTTAAACTGCGTGGCCTTAATAGGTTAGTCACCGGTGCTAGGCATGTTACCATATATTCATTCATTCAAGTAAAGCTGTAAGTGTCTGCTGCTATCACTAAGACTTGATCATGATCTAAGCAATATTTCAGCTGCATCTCAAACTGCATAACTTTGGGAGCCTGGTGTACGTTTAAACACAATGTAGATACATCTCTATAGTGCGGCATTATTTATATGACCAGCCACCTGTTACCATAAAATAGCAAAAAAAACGCCAAGCGCACTTATTTATATCTAAAAAAAGTCGTACATATATAATAAGTATTAAGGTGATACCTCGGTGAGCACTAGCGCCACCGTCATTTAAAAATCATTATTCACTGAAAACACAAGTTATCAAAAATCCCTCTGCTGTAATTAAGGTTCTGGATCTGAAGTTAATTTTAAATATATCAAATTATTAAATTATAATTCCCTATAGTTACAAATTGCATTATTGCTTAAAACGGTTACTTTTAGCAGTTTTGCAATTTAAATTAAACTATTTTATACGGTTTTCTATCGCGTTTATTGCTTACTTATTTATACCTAACGTTTCAAGCACTTTACAGAGCTCATGGTCGCAGGCAGACTGAGTTGACATTCGTCTGTGTCATTTGTTTTTGATGTCACAAGAATACAAAACCATAGCTCATAAATCATTGAAAACTATTTCGATTCACACAGTATTGGCTGACAGTATCAAAAACACTTGCAGTCTTCCGATGAGTTTGAGATTTTATTAAATTGATAATCTCATCATCATCCATGTCAGTTAGCTACCGTAGGCAAATCTTTGTTTCATAGAGCACAAGGCATCTGCGACACCCACCATCTCAAAGAAAAGCTTCGACGAGTCAAGTCTGTCTTGAGAAGCAACAAACTCAGCCTTCCACACATACGACACAGATGTCGACCCAAGCCACACAAAGTTGACCGTTTCCTAGCCATCTTACCTTACATAAAGGGAGTCACAGACAAGATTGGTAACATACTTAGGCGAGCTTCAATCAAGACTTACTACAAGCCGCATAAGAAAATAAACTAACTTTTAAGACCTGTTAAATCCAATATCCCATTGCAAGATGCTGGAGTTTATAAAATTGACTGTGACTGTGGTTTATCATACATTGGGCAAACAAAGAGAAGCATTGGTACCCGTATCAAAGAACATATTGCTTACATGAAACATAGACGCTCAACCAAGTCTGCAGTCTGTGAACACTCACTTAACAAATCCAACCACTACATGCGTTTTGATAATCCTCAAGTCCTTGCAAAAGAAAACAGATTTATACCAAGGATGATACGTGAAGCGATCGAAATTAAAAAACATCCTAATTTCAATAGAGAGGATGGATGGCAAGTACCACCAGCTTGGGACCCAGTTATCAATTTAATAAAATCTTAAACTCATCGGAAGACTGCAAGTGTTTTTGATACTGTCAGCCAATACTGTGTGAATCGAAATAGTTTTCAATGATTTATGAGCTATGGTTTTGTATTCTTGTGACATCAGAAACAAATGACACAGACGAATGTCAATTCAGTCTGCCTGCGACCATGAGCTCTGTAAAGTGCTTAAACGTTAGGTATAAATAAGTAAGCAATAAACGCGATAGAAAACCGTATAAAATAGTTTAATTTAATGTGTAACAATCGCGAAAACATAAGAAATCATTAGTTTTGCAATTTGTAACTATATGGAAATATAATTTAATAATTGAATATGATTAAAATTAACTTCAGACCCAAAACCATAATTACAGCAGATTTCGATAACTTGTGTTTTCAGTGAGTAATGATTTTTCAATGACGGTGGCGCTAGTGTTCACCGAGGTAACCTTAAAACTAATACATTAGCTATCACGTTGCTACGCACACATGCACATGGACAAAAATATCCAATACAAGCAAAAAATACACGCACATAACAACTTTTGGCAAAAGGAGTTGCCTGTCAGTAACCACTCCAGACAGTGTAATGCTCTTAATTGAAGTCACTGTGTTTTGGAATCTCACAGAAATACAAGTAAATTGAAAGAAGAAAAATAAGTCTATTAGACGTATGAATCCAAACAGATACTACTCGGTTAAACTGCTATTTTTACTGATCAATGTTAGTACCGTTATTAAATACGTTCATTGTAATTTGTGAATATTTTTTGGTAAAATTTTAGAGAACTTTTTTGTCACTTCGAGTAATTCAACTATTTATTCTCATTATATTAATAAATCTTATACCCTTGTTAGTAAGTGTACTCTATACCATATAAAGTAAATACTTAAAAAAAGATAAGTAAGAGACAATTTCTCCTGCGAATTACTTAGAAAAAGTACATTAGCAGTGGCTTAGCTGTTTATTTTACTCTAACTTTACATCGCCAATATTACTTTAAAGTTTCACTGGCAGCCGGGATAGTACCAGTTAGATCTCAACCTCAAGAAACCTGAGCGAAACTATATTTTTTGTAACAATAACTTTAATATTATAAATGCCAAAGTCTACGAAACTGTCGGTCTGTTTGTCCGTTACGCTTTCACAGCTAAGCCTCTGGACCGATTTTGATGAAATTTTATGTAGATGTAGTGTAAAGATCGGGGATCAAAAATAGGTAGCCATATGTAACAGCTAGTACTTGGATGATGCCTGACTCGTAAAAATAAAGGAAAAGATAGATGACCTTTTTATGTAATATTAATTATCATTAGCGTTTGTCATCTGCTAATAGTCTATTTGAAGTTAGTGCTCTTGCCTATGGAGTCTCTTCCAAGCCCATATATGTTCGGCTGGCCTTATATGACCTGAAGAAGGTAGCAAGAAGGCGCTGGATGCAGGCCGCTTGTAACCAGCGGTGGACAGCCTGCAACTGAAAGTATGATAATGATATATTTTTCGAGTAGAGGAATTTAGCCGTGTATTTAGCCCACTCCTCTTTTATTTAAACGTTGGAAATAGTAACTAAGTATACGAGAAGCCTTAATTTTTTTGTATCTCTCTCCGACTGATGGTGAATTCTATATAAACCTTTTGCATATTCCTAAGCCATATGGGCTTCGGATGCAACCGGAAAACCGCTGAGGTATCACGGAACATATGTTAATAGACTATCTTCAAATGTTTTATAGAATAAACATGTTTGTCTACTAAGTAGATGTAAATAAAAACTTTAAAACAACAAATAAAATATTGAATAGACTGAAAAAAAATAATAGAATACATAAAGGGTTCTGTGGTCCAAAGACAATAATTTATTAGTATTACTCTGGACTCCGCATTATCGGGCAAGGCGAAATATTTCAAATTAGAAATAACTCTGTAACTTTAGATAAAGGGCTGTAGTTCGCTGTATCAGGGTTGCTCGTAATTTAATTAGAATATTCCCAGAGGAATTTCGTGAATGACTTTTGTTATGTATTTACTCTGTGCCGTGGAGTAGTGTGTTCTCTTTGTTCCTAATGTTGTTCTTTATTAGTTTTTTTCTTTGTAACATTTATAAGTAACGAAAATAGGATATGTGGATAAACGGTTGGTTATAAAACATATTGACTATTAAATACATTAAAAATAACTGAATGGAACAGACTAGCTTCAAAATACTTGTTCTAGGTAAAGACTGGGTTGATTTCAGCATTGGGCGTCTTTTTAGTTCTGTGTTATCATCCCTTATGGTTCTTAAAAATCGAATTTTAAGAAGTGCCTCCAAAAACATTTTCTTTTCAACCAGATGTAAAATAAATTCTCAACTACTTCGCTTGTTTTTTTTATCTACTTGGGGTCGGCCTTACTTGTCCGTCTCTTTGTTGTTGTTGATCTATGTGAAAATTTATCTGTGACTAATTATTAAAACTTATGTAAAGATTTGATAGGCTGATAATTTTGACAGCAGTGACAAAAGCAGGGTAAAACGGGAATAAACCATTTACTGTGAGCCGTAACAAATAGCCGAATCGCACCGCTTTGTGGCGAATGCGAGTCAAACAATTCATTGAACTGTTTATTTCAACCTACATGTGCGATGACCCTTTAACTTTATTTTGTTTAAATGGGATCTTTGTAAAATAAATTAATTCCCTTTTTTTGGAATTTGGGAATGCGTGGTCTAAGGGAGTTTGTTGTTGTTTGACTTAAAATTGGTTATAAGTTTTTTTTTTCTTTTCAAATGATCACATAATGATATATGAATGATCACATAATGACAAGCATTAGTCAAGTAAAAAATTTGGTATTGCCATATCCATACTAATATTATAAATGCGAAAGTCTGTCTGTCTGTCTGTCTGTCTGTCAGTCTGTCTGTCTGTCTGTCACCTCTTCACGGCTAAACTGCTGGACCGATTGTGATGAAATTTGGTAGCGATGTAGTTAAAGACCTGAGGTCAAACATAGGCTACTTTTGGGCGCGATATAACCGAGTCCCACGCGGGGCGAAGCCGCGGGGAACAGCTAGTATAAAATAAAAGAACAATGCTTAAATAGATAACAACTATTTATTTTATTTAATACATAAATCTTTTTTTATAGTCTAGGTAGTATTTTATTAGCTAAATAATATTTTCCAAAACCTTACCTATTTTCTTTTGTAGACTATGTAATAAGACAACATCTTTTATTTGTATTACTACATTGATCAAACCAATTTAATTAATTATACATTTTGGCCAATTAATAGAAATTGCTAAGGTCTTAGTCCAATTATCGAACTATGACTGTTCCTGCTCAAACTAGTAATAGAAACTTTGGACAAACAACGCAAGTAGTTAGAAGTTATTCGAAATACCAGTATACTAGTCACTAGTAGACAATCGGTTAGTACCTAGTTTTACGTATTATTCTGTAATCTGTGTTTATACGAAATATAAGAGCACCTTTGATGACTAAAACATACTGGAAAGAAAAATATAAAATGCAGGCACGTGTTGACCTCCGTGGCGTAATGGTCTTTCCGCTATTCAGAAGGTCCCGGGTTCGAACCCCGGTCAGATCGAGATGGAAAATGATATTTCTGATTGGCCTTGATCTTGGGCCATTATTATAAAACTAGCGACCCGCCCTGGCTTCGCATGGGCATAAAAACCTTAATCATGAATCACTCTGTCTATTAAAAAAACTGCATCAAATACCGTTGCGTAGTTTAAAATATTTAAGCATAGAAAGGGACATAGGGACAGAGAAAGCAACCTTGTTTTATACTATGTAGTGATATAGAACCTTTGAGTTAGTATCCCATATAACATGTCTCGAACTAACTTTGGGGCTAACTCAATCTGTGTGATTTGTCCATATAGGTAATATATTTGTTTAAGTACTCCTCTTTCTCCATTCAGAACACGGAACAATGGTTACGGAACAAAAGTATGTAAGGTCAGGTGTAGGTATTTAATAACAGCTCATAGAAATTTGGGCTTTACCGTCGACGTGACAGCATAAAACCTCGAAGAAACGCGGAATCCAGCACGTCTACACATACCATGGAGGCATCGTTGCTCATTCAGGTAAGTACTTACACTTGTCATATTTTTTTATAACGTTTCGTGTTAAAATTTAAATTAAAAAAAAACCATTGGCCGATCTTTTCATTATAATTAATTAATTATACATTGTCCAGGTAACATTTGATATGCTACATGTACGTAGCACATCTACGAAATGCTACGGAGCGGCGTAGTGGTTTTACCACGGAGGAAATATAGAGGGTTTTACCTTGTAGCTATGATCAAGTCCTTCAACGATTAATTGAAGAACTTATCTAATCTGCGAATCCATAAAGCTAAATTGTAATTAAATATCTCTTTATAAGTATTATTTAATAAAGTGAGAAGGTTAGACTTTTAAGCATTTCTAAGAAGTTAATAAGGCCCGATAAATATTAAGGAAAAACATTAATATACTAAAAAAATTAAAAGAAGGAATAAGTTTTAAAATATTCTGAAGAGTTTCTAAAAGTAATAAAAGTACTTACTAGTTTCTAGATAAATAAAAATATGTTTGTTGTTGCTTACTTTTAAACTACTAAAACCATGTTTTCAAATTTAAATTCAAACCATATATAAAAGCATATTACATACTAAAAAGCATATTCATATTACATACACTCAAAAAAATACCAACGCCATTTCAAACACGAAGCAGCCAATTTCGAACTTCCGCTCATTCGTCATATTCCATAAAACGATACATTACAGTGTAATGCGAGGTAATAAACCGAACTTTATTCTGTTCGAAGCGACGATAAAAGTCTGTTGTCATAATAATAAAAAACACCTACTGTATAAAGCAAACCACTCCAACGCTGCCACCATAAGAAATCCAATTTAACTTTGTCCCAGCACAAAATGTTTCAATACAAATAATTTCGTCAAGGACTTTGAGCAGCTGTACAATTCAATCAGGGGGAGATTTTTTATCTCCTTCGCCTTTTTCGAGGTGAAATTAAGGTGATCATCCATTAATACCTATGGATACATTATGCACATATTTTCTTTTCATAAAATTACTAGGTGTTGTTCTTGGATCCGCGCGATTGGATATCATTGTTAATGCAACTTTAGTCTTTTCACAAGTTGCCTTTTCTGTCCTGCCTACCTACCAAAGTTTACTAGTTACTTAGTAGACTAAAATAGTTAAACATATAAAGACATTAGACAATTTTACGAAATTATCTAATGTTCTCTTTTTCGTATTAATATTTTAGTTTATCTATACTTTCTGGTCTGTTTAAGGCTATTAATATGAATTTCTTTATTTTGTCTCTTATTTATTAAGGTTTATTTCAAGCGGCACCATGAATATCAGACAAAATAATTTTAAACATTCGAATCTGACTGGAGATGGAGGAGAGAAAGAGAGGCCGTATACGACCACCGACAACTTGGATGACGACTATACGGAATGATATGCGTGTTGATATGGATATGACACAACTTAGAGCCTTCAGGCGAAAATGTATAAGAAGTGCGGACCTCAATGGGTTATTCCCATATTATTTGGGTTCGGCACTCCTCCTCCAAAGCAAGACAGAAGAAGAAGAAGATTCGAATCTGACTCCAAAAACAAATTTTGATTTGCTTGTCGTTGAGACAGCTGGTCCTTGGTGTTCAGAAGCCGAGCACTTTGTGAGTGATGTAAGACACTGTTTGAGAGATAGTGGTTATGTTGACCGCTCTGGAGGATTTATCCTACCTGGTTTATCCCTACGCTTTTAATGAAGAAAATTCTATTTTTATTGGCCTGGCCTTTCCATGGCCTGGAGCGGATGCGTTTTGAAATACAAAAGTTGTAATTTTATTGTTTTTTAATTAATAGAAGAACAGGATGTGCATGGTCGATTGACCATGACACCTACACGGAATAAATGAATGAATGAATAGTAAGTTAAAAATAAATTATGTTTTGAGGAACCTATATAAATACTTTTGCAGCAATGGAGTCACAGCTTTATTGTTGTCAATACTTCTAACACCTGTCCGGTCGGGACTTGTTATGAAGTTTGAATGCTTGTTTTTCTCGCTTCAGGTCAATTAGGGCGTAACTAGTATAATATCTCTAGTATTTACTTATGTTAGCGTAAACTTATATGTAAGACGATACGTGTATTATGTGAGACGTACCACGATGTAACGACATGCAGGGACAACACAACTTATAAATTTTTATTTTTAGTTACTTTTAGTTATTTATAAGTAGGTAAGGTTTTATGTACACTTTATAGTTACTTAAAAATTAAAAAAAATAATCTTATTTTCATATTTCTCTTTAAGGTGATACCTCGGTGAACACTAGCGCCACCGTCATTTAAAAATCATTACTCACTGAAAACACAAGTTATCAAAAAACCCTCTGCTGTAATTATGGTTCTGGATCTGAAGTTAATTTTAATCATATCAAATTATGTAATTATAGTTCCATTTAGTTACAAATTGCAAAACTGCTAAAAGTGGCCGTTTTAAGCAATAATGCAATTTGTAACTATAGGGAATTATAATTTAATAATTAAATATGTTTAAAATTAACTTCAGATCCAGAACCTTAATTACAGCAGAGGGATTTTTGATAACTTGTGTTTTCAGTGAGTAAGGATTTTTAAATAACGGTGGCGCTAGTGTTCACCAAGGTATCACCTTAACATTTCTTACACAATTTTTTTATCTATATTAGACGAAAGAAAATTTTGTGGAAATAAATACCAGACCATTTTTTTGCAATGATTTCTTAAAAGTTGACTATGAGGCAAAGTAAAACCTCAAATTTGCACCACTAACCTACTTGTGTTGCACATGCTCATAGATTAACGCTACCGCTTTCTATCAGAAATACTATTTGCCTATTGGTTACAGAATTGTACAAAAAACAATCAGTATTCCCAAAAGTTGTAATCGTAAGAAAACTAAGTGGAAATTACATAATTATTTCTGATACAATGAAATCGCGAACTTTACAATCAAAGCGAAATGTATTTGAAATTGATAGTCTGAACCAATGTGTAAAGCCACTCTTCGCATGTCGTCCGCTCGCAAATGGCAGCCGTAATCACCTCTATTCCATTACTAATTACTAGTAAATGCGTATACATACAACGAACCGTTTTAACTGCTTATATCTAGTATTAATGTTAACTACTAATCTGTTGTTTGGAAAGCTAATTTGGTCCAATTTTGGACGTCAAAGGGTATATGTAAACGTCTACATTATAAGAAGTGGATAATTTTTAATTGACGAAAGGTGAAATGCGGTGATTAGATTTTAGTGGGAAAATAAAAACGCAAGTATTTAATCAACTAACGTTACTCTTTTTACTTGTAAATAAAAAAAATATAAATGTTTTTTTAATAAAATTGTATTTTTCGATGTTGAAACTTTTATAAAAACTTTCAGTTATATTAGGATTTTCAAGTACTTTTACTGCGATAAATTATGAAAAAATATCTCATCTACCTATCATTGAAGAATAATAATATATATATTTTTTTAATATATCCCTCTTTAGTTTAAGAAAGAGATGAAGTCATGAAAAAGAGAAACGTAATGTCTGAAAAAGCTTTAGTCATAAACATAAACAAGTTAAAGGAAACATTGCCATTATGATGTACTAGCATATTATTTCCCAATCCCAGTAAGTATCATCACGTGAAGTATGAATTGAACACTTTCTCGTGACGTTCGACGAATCACTATTTTTATTACACCAATTCAGGTTACGTATCTCAAACGTTTCGTATAAATGGTATAGATGTTCTGAAATACGAATACAATTTTTTTATACTTACACCTTTAAATCTCAAATTTTTGTTGAGTTTGCGACTTTGTATAAATGTTGAGTAGTTATTTATTATTTATTATTAAACTTTCAATATTACTTCGTTTCGCCAGTCTTAGTCAGTATTTGAGCACATTTAAATTGCACATTGTTAAATATGGTAGATACACTATGTAACTACAGATTTAGTATTACCCATAAAATCCGCAGGGAATAATTATTATTATAAATTAAACGAACGATACATGGTTAAAATAACTCATTATTGTTCAGTATGAATAGTTGAACCCATATAGCAGAAATACTTATATTCATATTGACAGTGACATTTTTTGAAATTCCTACGTTCGCGTACCTACCACCAGATAACATAATAGATATAGATACCTGCTTAGTAATTTTATTTACAACATATTGAATCGATCTCTCTCTCAAAAGCACCAATCTTTGCGGAGTACCTGTGCCGTGTGCGACAGAATAGAATCACGTAAAATATGATTTTGTCGAACGTGTCCGGGGCCGCATGCATTCCCTGTAACTGCTGCGTCGGAAATATCTTAGCGATGCAGCGATATGTGGTGCAGTTATTATTTTGCTATTGTTTTTCTTTCGTGCCTCTCTTGCCTGCTTAAAAATATATTTTTTTAGAATATTCACTTTAAAATAACACTAACTTGACCGAAAATAGGTTTGTATGTGCAGTACTGCAAATCAAGACCCTATGTCGGCCGTGACGAATTTTGAAAACTACTGGTACTGTGACGGATTTACTTATATTTTTTATGTGACGACTTTGTGACAAATCGGTACCACAGTAATCGTTATGTGAGTTATTTTAATTAATAAAGTAGTAAACTAATTTTTTTAGTCGCTGTGTTATAATAGAATAAAAACTTTATTTGAAATTCAATCAATCTTTGAACAAATTCTAAAAGGTTTCTAATATAAGTCACAAATTGTCTATTCTGTGTACATTTTCGGTTGAACATAGTTCGAATTGTATCAAATTTGATTTATTCAAATTAAACTTACGGTTCGCCGGCGGCAAATGTTATCAAAGCGGCTTTGACTAGGTCAACCGCCCGGTTCCGCTTGCCATCTGATGAGAACTTCCTAAACTGTTTCACTCCGTTGACTTTCAGATTGACCTTGTTACTACGCAGTCTCAAATGATCTAGAGCCTTACTATTAGTTTTGCGATTGTAAGTTGACACGATTTGAAATAAACTTTTGATATTAAGGTACATCTCGTTACACAGTAATAGTTCTATGTGTTTTCTATGGCGCAATAGTATTCTTATATTAAAACATACAAGTAATATTCTTGGTTGTTAGAGTTTGGTATAGCATGCCAAATTTCATCTAGTTTGTCGTCCGTCTAGCCATTTTGGCACAATTGTGTTCATTTATTCACACTCATATCGTAGAAGTTTATCTTGGTATACGAGATTTTGAAACCTTCTTTCGATTTGTGTTGCAGTTCCTTTCAAATAGTTTATTTATTGTTAGGATTATCGGATGATTAAAGCCTGTTATTTCTTATCTGTCTGTCTTAAACTCCGAACGCGGACTCAGAACAATAGTTCATTTCAATAGGTTTCCATATTGACCAATTAGAAAATTGGTAAATTCTGCCCACTTTCAGATTAACAGTATTTTAGCATTCATGGCCTACTAAGTAGTAGTATTATTATATTTATTTTGTAAGTACATAGTCGGATATAAGCGAGTACCTTGCGAGTACCTACCTATATCAGTCTACCTAATTCACTAGTATTTAGTCGGGGGATATTTAAGTGTGCTATTTATAGACATTTAATTCAATTTTCATTCGAGTTGAACAAAACGGAGTGACTTAAATTCGTAACTCCAAAGTTATGAAGGGAAATTACGTTACATTCTAAAGCTCAAGTTGTAGATTAAATTATGAAGGTTCCATTATTTACATTAGTTAAATATTGAACTTGAATGGCCGTAACACGTCATTGATATTTGATTGTCATTTGCATTTTGGAAAATCTGATCTAAAAATCTGATTTGAATGAAGAATAGCATAAGTTAAAAGGAGGACAAGCACTATTACTAGTATTTAACAAGATACTTTTGACTCGTTTATTAATGTTATTTAAATTTGATATAGTAGATACACTGTTTTAGACCCAAAGACGACCCAGAATCGCCAGTTCTGAAGTTAGAAGAGCCGACCCCAATTAAAAAGGGGAAAAGGCCAGTAAAAGAACAAAAGAAGATACACTATTTTAGACTTATGTACATAAGTTCATAATCTATATTTTGCCCAATTTAATTTTTATATTAACAACAAGACAAGAATGCTTCTTACGAATAGTTATTTACGTGTGTGGATATTTCCTTATTAAATAAAATATAGCAAACACTTTTTGTTATTCAACGGTAATTAAACAAGCGCTTCTTTTATGGCAAGTATAGCATAATTTTAATTTAAGCTCACCATTTACCGTCTTAGCGCTAACAAGCACCAAAGTTGTCAAAGGTAAGTAACGTAGTTAGTACAAGTTAATTCATTCCCTATAACTTAGTTTAATTTGAACCAGTCAAACGCAGTTAGAGCTAACGTCTAATTTACCACTAGACTTCCTAATTCGATACAGCACAGGATAAGCTAGAACGTATCCTATATAACGGCTCATAATTAACTATCATATTAATAAGGATGTTATTAAAACATGGTCTTGCCTAGTTGTTTCATACGGATTCTTACTTGAATTTTCTTCTCTTGAAATAAGTAACTTAATTTTGTGGCAAAATTTTCCATCTTCAATGTGTTATTTTTATCGATAAACAGGAGTGCTATTTTTGAAATGTATGACAGCCAAATCGGTGATTCGAATGATTATCGTTCGTTTTCGAATGATTTTCATGCGACATAACTGGTGACTCGAATGATAATCATTCGTCACACCGGTTTTGGGTGAGTCATACTTCTCAAAAATAGCACTCCAGATCACTCATCACACGCGATAACTATGAATTAAACTTATAAGAAAAATGGATGTTAAATAAAAGTAATCTTTCTCATATTTCTCGACCCTAGCATGTTATTTTTTGTCTACCCTTTATTCTACTTCATTCCCTATCTACTAAGATTGGATGGATGGAAATTAAAAAATAAAAGGTAATCTTATACAAAGGGAGTGAATTAGAAAACCAAAGTTTGCACACAAGGTGACGCGAGTGTCCTTTATGTCATAAAGTTAAGTAAGTTTGCAGTCTAACATGCCTTGTTAAATGTTTTTCAGAGATGAGTTTAGCACTAAATTTCATATACTTTCCATAAAATATAGAATGTTCCAGCTTGTAAAATCAATCAAGTGACTAAAGGTCAATAATTCTGGATTTATATTTCTATTTAAAAGCCTATTGAATGTTAAATATTATATAGTTAGCTACTTGTTTTGACATTCTAAGGACCTTAGAATATTGGGTTGTCCCTTATAAAGTATATAAAATCTTAGTTTATAAGACGTGAAAAATAATGTATAAGTATAGTTATACTGACTTATAATGTGATCTTTATAGTAGGTACTTTTAAAAATATCCTTTATGTCCAAACGCGCACTTGATTAGTAGAGACCGTGAACAAATGTATTAATTTAATATAATTATTTAACACTCTAATAAGCTTATAGAATACTCTAAATAAACATGTAAGCAGCAATAAATAAAAGACATATACTTACATTTCCTTAGGGGATGTACAGTTCTCCACATAAGTGGGTGGCTAAGAAACGTGTTTATGGTGTAATAAAAATAAAATGTTAAAAAAGAGATTGCATTAGCAAAAAGGTTGCCTGTTGTATATAGTTCATGTTTGTATATTTTTATTAAATGTAATTATTGTATGTACAAAAGTGTAAAATAATAAATGTGGTGAAAACTAAATGCACTTTTATTTCTTTTCCAATTCATTTATTTGCTACAAAAGTCATTGGCTATTCCTGCTGTAGGCACGTGAGGCACACGAGGCATGAAAACATTACTCCCCTTCTTAACTTATACAGAAGTTAACGCAACTTCACACAATCTCACTTTCTTACATTATTGGTGGTACTTTTTCATAGCAATACGAAGTATATTGTATGTATTTTGAATTGTTTTAATTTTTGTATACATATTTTTTACTACGTATTTTTGTGTTGTAATTCTATTTTTGTATTTGTGAGTTTTTGTTGTGATTAATTCGTCTAAATAAACATTTTTTTCTTTCTGTCTTTCTATTTTAAAAGCGAAATAAAAATTTGCACTAAACTACAGTCGCGTATTTCGTGGCCACATATCGACGCTGACATTCGGCTGACATTACGCGCGACATCCGCTGATAGCGACCGCCACTCTCATCATTTCCTACGGGCCATATTCATCCGATAGAACAGGGCTCGGCAATAACCCTTGAGTGCGTGCTTACCTACTTGAGACCTATTGCATTTGTAGCCCACGGTAGCTCTCAATAGACGGGTTATAGAATGTATCTGTCTCATTGCAAGATAAGTGAGATTGGTATTACTGTTACGTATTCAAGGACGAAAGCTTTTTCTGATTGAGTTGTGATGGATATCGGATATTTGTTTCATTGAATATTTGTGTACTTGTTTTGTACAATTTTCTTTTGTGTAATAAGTTGAGTGCTCTTTATTGAGAAAATAAAGTAATATCTTTTATTTTTTGTTTGAAAGTCAATGCGATTGTATTTGTAAATGTTAGTAATATTTATTGCATGTTTTAATTATTTCACAATCTTTCTTCCTACTTTCATTTCTCTTATTTTATTGATTTTCCGGTTTATACTAAAATGTTATTTTAACATTACAACGCTGACCAATCTTTTAGTTTTGGTATTTTTTATTATATGTCATTATTGAAAATATTAACTTTTGGCTTCGTATTTTCATAGGCAAATTTCAACATAATATTATATTGGATATTCCAAAATAACATTGAAAATAGATTTATTAACCTTCAAATCAAATTATTGTCAAAGATAAATGAATCTTGGTAAACTTTTAAGGAATTTGATAATTGATTTTGAGGAAACAAACTTCGAATTTTCAACTTTGCTCTCATATTATATCTTTAAAAGGCCTGGACCTATCAATAGAAAAGTTGTAAAATTATGTAAGTGTAATATTTCACAAATTTAATATTAACTAAAAGTTCTACACTTTTTTATAATAATAATAAAAATGGAACACCATGGTTTGTGTGTATGTGTTTATTTATTTTTAATACCATCGTTCAGGTAGCGAACATAATTAGGTATTATATTTATTTTGTGTCTGGATTCTAAATTATAATTTAAACTTTAACTCGTACAAAACATATAAAGCACAATAGGTGGATTTATCAATATTAATAACAACTATAATATTAATATTATATTATTATGAACGAAGTAATATTAGCATAACTACATAATTATCATCATGGTTGTTTCCCCCCATCACTGCAGTCAGGGGTATACAGAGACTAAAAATTGCTACGATCCTTACAGACCTCCCGCGCCTACTTCATACTTATCACTCTTGCCGATTAATATTAACAAATAAAGAAGTATAACATAAAATAAATAGCAGAAATATACTAGCATTTAAATAGCGCCTTTAAAATACGAACATCAAAGGAACAATATTTCATTGATTCCGTATGAAAAAATTTCAAAGAACGTCGCAATGGACCGGGAAAAATTACGAGAAAAAAATATAGAAAAATATAAAACGCTACCACGTTGCTGGCGACGTGTCGGAAATATTAACTTGAGCATTTGAATACTTTATGATCAGTAAAAAGAAAGATTTGAATCGCAAATGTGTTCGCATTTTAATCAAACAGCGACACGAAAGCTGTACTTACGGTGATTCCCCTTATTCTGTTAGAATTATGTATTTTCTTTCACTTTGTTGGCATTGTTTAAAAATTTTTTTTTTTTAAACGGCAGTATTTGAACAATTATATTAACAAGTAATCTTTTTATTATACTAATTTGTTATACATCAGAAGCAATGAAAATATACCTACACCAGAGGGATAAATAATGGTGAAAATTAATAATCATATTGCAAACTAGATGTCACTACTGATTTATCGTGAAAATTTATCTTAATTTACGATACAAAATTAGTACTCAATTATTAAAGTGCATTACTTTTATATTGTTTTCTTCGCTAATTTGTTCATATATAAGTATATCTCTTTGATCGCTCTCGATACTCCTCCATCATACTCGTACCCTAGCCATGACCTGGATTTGTTTTTTTTAATTTTTAGGTGCGTCAATTTTTGCTGCTTTTAAGGGAAAATGTTGATCTCCAAAACAAAAATTAAAACATCACTAGAACCTTGCATTCGGTTTGTGTATCGAACAGAAGAGACCTAGCATAAAACTAAAACTGCTAAAAATGTACGTTTAAATAAACTCACTCCAATATTGTACCCTAACGTGTTAATAAAACATTGGTTATTGATGTTGTTATACCTACCTACCAAAATCGATTTCATTTAAAACGCCCTAAATGTCTGCAAAAAGAGAAGTCAAAATGATAAATAGGCTACCGCAGAATCCGTTTGTTCTACAGCGGAACAATAATCAGGAACATGTTGTTCTGAATAGCTTAGCGTTTTCCTGAGCACAGAAAAATTACCACGTCTGGGATCGCGTTTGCCCAGATACGAAATAAATGGCTCCTCTGCAGTCTGCTACGCTTTCTTGGTATTGTTTTGTAAATGCAGCGTAATCATGTTCAAAGGAGGAGTATTTGTATTTTCAGTACAAATTTAATGGTACAGCACTTTGCTGTTGTGGGAAATATTTTCATAATAAAATAACTGAGGGTGGTATATTTCAGATGATTTAAATAGACTAATTAGCAAAAAAAAATTCGATAAGATAAACAAGTATCAGCATATTTATTATTTTACATACCAAGTCTCACAAAAAATAACACTTTGCTACGGCCCCCCTCGCTAATGAAAGTACCAAATGATACACTCATCCCTTTTGTCATACGCTAAACGATTTCTGGTATTCCTAATAAAATATTTTCCTCCATTCTTTAAATTAGATATGTATATTTATAACAAAGATAAGCTCTTTTAGACAAACAATAACTCTTTAGCTCCAATAGAGATAAAGAAGATTAAAGATAACTTCATGAGAATAATTAATCAATATCTTAAAAGATCAAGAATGTAGATTCACACAAACATAAACAGATGCTCAAAACTCTAAAACATTTCCGTTAAGATGGAAATTTTCGATTAATAATCTTTTCTTTGCATTAAAGGGAGGCGATGAAATAAAGGATTGAGCGGGCGTGAAATTCAATTTGTTACAATCCTTCAGGAAAGGCTTTCAAATGAAACATTTTGTTGTGAGGAAGTTAAATTGTGTTTCTTACAAGAACCTCGTTGGTTGACCTTGTTTGTCGGATAGAAGTTTCTTTATTACTATAAGTATAAACACAATAATTTATTGACTGTAAGTGATGGATTCACGATAATATTCATTTTAAATTCTTGATTATAAAATAATAGAGATCCATTTAGATTTATTCTGTTTTTAAGATCATGATGGTTTTCTAGAACCAGCCGCCACCTTAACTGGAATAGTCGTACTGTCAAAGAAGAAAGTAGAGTCTTAATACACATCACAAATAAATGCTAAATTTCTACATTCTAGTTTTTAGGTATGTTTGAGGCTATATTCTGTTCCTTTTAAATGTTCTCAAGTTCTGGGTACTTTACGTTTAATGTTTACTGACCCAACATCCACGTCGTTAGTGTGACAACGAGATACAAGCTTCATATCCGGCGTTGAGAGTGGCCTGAGTGATGGAGCATTTCTCGGCATCCGGCGAACACCTTGGATGTGGGTGATTCATCATTTTATGTCTTGTGAAACTTAAGAGACATTTTGTGTTGTATTATTGTAAGAAAATATTGTACTTTTTTCAATTACATTTTTTCTGATATATGCAAGGGTTGATGAATACCAACAAATAGAAGAAATAATAGAAAAATATATGTCTTAACATCAAATCTTAGGTTAAATCATAAATAAGGATGACGCTTTTTTAATAAACTCCAAGCGAAGCGTCAAAGCCATGTAGTTGGAAAATAACTGGGAGTGATGCTAAGATGATGAGCATGATGCTCTGTTTTTCCATAAAAAATAAATGCAAAACCTGGAGATAACTAAATAGTTACCCATTTTGATGATATATTAGAGATAGCTCATCTACTGTACGAGAAATGATGTGAAAAATAATATGAACAATATGCAGTTTTTCGTAAAATCGCTTTACTTCTACATGAAAACAATATTGATACAAGCAATTGTCGTGCGTTCTTGGACTGCTATTTCCTGAGAACAAGTATAAACTGCAGTTACGTGGCACTGCAGATATTTTAATAAGAACATAACGGAGTTTACAGAACTATTCCCATATGAATTGCTATGTTACATTTTGAAATTCTTGCTCTATTGTCTAACTAGTCGATAACTTCAGTAGTTTTGCTTCTTAGGCTTACAAATTTTGGCGATAATGTTATGGGCATTCCGGAAATGCAGTATGTACTTATTAATTTCTCTTTTAAAAATGCAAGTGTCTGTTCCATTATATCATAAGAAGATTTTTTTACTCTTCACTACATGCATACAGTTTAAACGATACTTTTAACACCAAAAAGTATGTCTGTATCGGCTACAGCCTAAAAATTGTTCGTTCCATTTTTTTTTAAAAAAAATCTCAAATGATTTTAACGCGTTTTTCACTTGTACTCTATATAACAACAAGGGTTCCTATTAGCAATAATATCTTCGACATTAATCAATACATATAATAAGACACTTAAATGCAAGTGTCTGTACATTTAATATTTTTCAAAAAAACTGATTTAGTGCGATTAAAAAAGAGTAACAGAAACCAAAAAGACAGTTTTTGGAATTTTTGTCTGTCTGTATGTATGTATGTATGTATGTATGTATGTCTGTCTGGTACGTTATAACTTCGAAAATACTCAACGGATTTGAACGCGGTTTTCACAGTTGGATTACATATAATTAGGAGCGTTGTCAAAACTTTGTTTCGTCAAAATCGGTTAAGGGAAAAAGAAGTTATGGTCGATTGAAAATTTACTTCAAACACTGCTTCAAAACTTTTAATGCGTTTACTTAATTTAGACAAGGCTAGGATTTCTACTTTATATTATCCATATCAATAAAGCCGAAAACACGCACTGCACCTATTAATTTTAATAAAATAACACATTGAATTTGATCGTAAATTTAGTAGTAAAAAGGGGGAGGTAAACTAATTTATCATCACAAAACCGAAACTATAAAAGCTATAAACGTGAAATTTGGATAGTGTCTTCATTATACTATATACTGCCCACATAAGAAAGGGTTGTTCACAATTTAAACCCTCAGTCCAAAAAAAGGATGAATTTGCGTACCTATAGACAAATCCCATTTGAAATTTCGCCAGTTCTTAGCAACGTATGTTGGCATATCGGTAGAGGTCGCAGATCATATTTTTAAGTCGAGGGTTCGAATCCTGCTAGACATGACTTTTTTTACTTACTTTTTTTCGTTTTGTATTAATTTTTAAGAATTTTTTAATACTTTAGTAAAGAAATGTTTTAAGAAAGTAGCTGGAAGTAGCTGGATCGAATCCTATCACAAACAATAATTTTCTGATTTCGGTTTTAATTGTTTTCTAGAATTATTTTCTTACTTTTTTTATAATTTTGAAAAGAAACAAATAAATTCATTTGCAAATTTATTTCAGGACTAGCTGTTCCCCGCGGCTTCGCCCCACGTGGGACTCGGTTATATCGCGCCCAAAAGTAGCCTATGTTTGACCTCCGGTCGATAACTACATCCCTACCAAATTTCATCACAATCGGTCCACAGACAGACTTTCGCATTTATAATATTACTATCACGATTAGTATTGATTATATGGATATGGATTTTGTACTGATCTAATCTATCTATACATATATAATAGGACAGTCAAAATCGAGTGTCTGTACATTAAATATTTTTCTAAAAAACTGATACGGGGCGATTAAAGAAGAGTAAAAGAAACCAAAAAAAATGTTTTTGGAATTTTTGTCTGTCTGTCTGTCTTTCTGTATGTCTGGTACATTATAACTTCAAAACTACTCAACAGATTTGAACGCGGTTTTCACAGTTGGAAACAAAGTTTTGACAACGCTCCTAAGTCAAAATCGGTTGAGGGAAAAAGAAGTTATGGTCAATTGAAGTTTACTTCTAGCACTGTTTCAATACTTTTAAACAGAGTTGAATGCGGTTTACATAAACGTATTTAATATAGATAAAGCTACAATTTCTACTTTGTTTTATCGAAATCAATAAAGACAAAAACACACTGCAATCTCTATTAAATTTTAAAAAATTAACACATTAAATGTGTGTGGGCGTATAATTAATTAGGTTACATAAAATATCAATAAATGGCGCTGAATTCATTTTAATTATTTTTTCGCATATGGTATAGCAGATTAATTTTTTCCCAGCAATCAATTCTAATTATTTCAAAAAAAATTTGGTTGTTGATTTAGTTCTATTGGTTGGTTTGTTTATCGGTCGTTTGTTGTGTTGTATTGTAAGCTATTTGAGTTGATTGGTTGGTTGGTTTGGCTTTGGTTTAAAAAATAATCAAATCAGCAAGTCAGTTCAGTTGTTGTTCGACGGAACATACGGTCGTGTCGTAAGGTCTAATTTAACTAACTTATCACTACTATTTATTGAGATTTTCTCCACTTTTCACGCCCACTGTAACTTTAAGAGATGGCTTTTAGGTTCTAATGACCCTGTAATAGGCTGCGTCTACTCTTTTAGAGACAAAGATGTGATAGTATGAATGTTAATATTTTCAGTTTGATATCGTAGCAATGTAATGGCTTAATAAAATTGGCACGGGAATAGGATACTACTTATAGATTTAACTATAGGTCTGGATAGTTGTAGTTTCCACAGGTAAAGCGAAAAGCGAACTACACGCAGGCGGAGCCGCGGGCAACAGCTAGTAATAAATAAATTTCATAAAAAAATAATGCTAGTAGTAGAATATGAAACTGGCCTTCAGCGATAAATATATTGAGAATTGATCATAAACTATTTGTTACAAACTGTTTGTTGATAGACATGGAAAGGTTCCAAAATTTGATCGCCAACGCTAAAAGTAACGTGTGGGTAAAGCCTTAACAGCTCTATTGAAAACTACCTTAGATATTGTGAGCTGGCAGAATGCCAGGGGATTATCCTGGTCCCAGTAATACTTGTCTCACGTAACCTACCATTCGGATCGAAAAACTTTTCTAATATTCCACTTTGAGTAGGATATGCGACTCCGCTTGTCGGCAGATCAATGAATTTTTACAATGGCCTGCTATTCTATTTTCAAATGACAGAAGTGGACCTACACATGAATATAACTACCTGGGGTAAATACTGGGCTTCCCTCAGGAAATTCATTTATTTATTTATATGTAAAAAGAGACGCCATTGAAAGTTTATCGGTAACATTCGACTGTGCTTGCGTGATGCTCCGTTATAACGCAGTCAAAGTACTCGTAGTATGTTCTATTTTAGACAAATCTTTCTTATCAGCTAAATATATGCAGATCTAAAAAGCCATTCCGTTTTTTTTACAATTACTTATATCCTCTTTCCAAACTTTTACGTACATAAGTACTAATACTTAATCATGTACGTGAAAGTTTGGAAAGAGGATATAAGTAATTAACATAAACATAAGTTTATACGTATAATGTATCCTATTACCTGTTTCCACTATAATATGTGGTCGGCCCAGCACGTCAGCTCAAAAACTTTACATAACATTTATAGAACTGAATTATTAAATAATTGATAAAATCTATTTACACATCTCGCTTATAAGAAAGGCTGCTGCAAAAAACGATGTCAATACGTTGGATAGGATTTAAGGAAATCGAATTAGAAAATGTTGTCCGAGCACACATGTTGTGTACGAAATACTTGGAAGGTTCGGCGTTGTACGTGACGCTACTGCGGTATGGGCCAATATTGATGTATCGGCTCATTTGAAACGATTGTACTGTGATCACATTGTAGAGGTATAACAGGTGTGCGTACATCGTTTAGGTGGATTGTTTAGAGTTTGACAGTAAGCTGAAAAACATACATACCTCAGCATCACAGCGGTCACTGGTGGCCGCGTGACGTTATCGGTTATTTGATTCCCTTCGGTAGCTGAAGGATCAAACTATGCACACATATTTACATTGTTATCCTTATAACCTGTGTTAGAGTCAATTCTTTGTTGATCATCATTATAACAAAACAATTACATAAATACATCATTGGATTGTACATAATCGAAATAAAAATTCAAAAAATTAAGTAAAATGTTGAGAAACGTTTTTCTTGCCAAATATGCCTGAGCAATTTGTCTATACAAAAAGTAGAGTTTCACAATATGTCCCTAAATTACGTTTTTTAAAGAATCCCTGATTCTTTCAAGGTATTCAAGTCATTGATATTGTTATTTACTTAATCCATAGTCTGCGGTAATGGATTTAAAAATGGATATTAAATAAAAAATTTTTGTTTAAAATGTTACCTTAATTTTTTTTATTGTAAGTAAAATGACACTGGCTGTTTGATTTTTTAACCAATCTTTTGGTAATAAAAACACACCTATTAGAATAGGAAACTCCCAAATAGTCTATTTTTCCCTCACATTTCATTTAAACGTGCGCGTTGCGAACTAAAAAACTGAAACTGGCCAGTTGCATTTCAAATTAACCGGTGACCTTTCGTTCCAAATTCAAATTTTTCAGTGGACACAGAAAATACTCGTGAAACTGCCAACCTCTTTGCGGAACGGAATGTTCCGTTTATTGGAACAATGAAATTAGCATAGTAATGAAAAATATTGGACCGGCGGCAGCGCCAAGCTTACTGCATTATGACCACAGAGAAACAAAATATTTTGACATAAAATTGATTCGGGAAAATTTTGACCTAGTTAAAGTTTTTATTAGCTTTCGCCTACTACTTCCACCGTGTAAATTTCTCTCGAGAACAGTGCTTTTTCTCAGGATGAAAAGTACTCTTTGTCTTTCTCAATACTTTTAACGATGTGTATGCGAAATTTCAAAAAGATTGGTCCAGTAGATAGGGCATGAAACAAACCAACAAACGAACTCACTTTCGCATTTATAATACTAGCTTTCGCACGCGGCTTCGCTCGCATGAATTTCCCTTGAGAACAGTGCTTTTTCCCGGGATGAAAGGTACCCTAAGTATGTATGCGAAATTTCAGGAAGATTGGTACAGTAGATAGAGCGTAAAGAGTTACCTCAAACAAACAAATATTCAAACTCACTTTCGATTTCTTGAGATAGGGATATCTTATGTGTACTATTCTTTTTTTTTTGTAAACAGATGACAAATGTTGTTATTCTAAAACTAAAAACTATTTTTACTTTTCATAGAGTCATTAGTTCTCTTTTTATTTACCTAGATACCTATGTAAGTAAAAGTAATAAAAAAGGTAAAAAAAAAAAATTTTTACTCTATTAAGATTAATAAAAGATTTTATGTCCGTATTTGAGATTTGGAATGTTTTTGCATACAAACCAAAGCAATTGCTTTTTACGGCTCCACTTCTCGCTCCCATAGGACCCCGGTTGTTCCGAAACGGGAATCATATTAACATCGATAGGAACATTTGTAAAATTGAGCTGCAAAGATTTTAACACATGTTTGTAAAATTACGAAAAACTTTTACTTATGTACTGTATAGTATAATTAAGGTATTGAAATTGCAACTACAAATAATATTATAAAAATACTAAGCTTATCAGTACACAGAAAGTAGATACCTATTTCTATTATCTACCTCCGCAGACGATATTTTCACTTTATAACTAACCTTTGTATTATTAATAAATAAGATCCCTTATTCATTAACTTAAAATAATTCCTATATAAATTAGAAAAACTACTTTGTGGTTTAGCTATAATTAAACTAAAAACAATTCTAAAATAAACCGTATTTGTATAAAATAATAAACATTTTATAAAGTTGTTCCCCTCGGTTTCAATAGATAAATAGTTCTGGAAGTTTCTACAAACCATTCAGATAATAATTATTTTTATATTTTCTGAAGTTAATAAAAATATTTTAGTACCTACGTGAAATAGTTAGTGGAAACAGCCAGCAACTTTAGAATTTTTAATATACCTATATGGATAAAAGCTGAAAATCTTATACATTGTTATGCTAAAACATAAATTCTTATTCCGACACATTTATATGTAAAGCGACTAATCTCAAGGATGCTCAATTACGAGAACTATCTGCGAACTAATGTGTACAGTCAACATCAAAAGTGATGCGAATTTTGCTCGAATAGATTATCCACATAAACAATATTCCTAACGAACTTCTAGGATCTAATATTAGTACTCTTTATTACTTATGTTTTTTTAACCATGGTGAGTAGCGTACTCTGGGCTCTAAGCTGGAGGATGCAAATTGAGACATCATCTTACATTATCCATAGAAAGCGAGGGCGTGGTGTATTCTACAAACTAAACTAACCAAGAAATCATAAAGTCAAAAAAATATAGTCAGTTCCACTATAAAACTAATCAAAAAAGAAAAATAAAGCTAAGAAAATAAACAAAAAAATTGAACTACCAATATAAAAAAATAATTACATGTCAAAAACATTCTAATGCTTTTTCAAGTCACTGTACCAAAGTTTCGCGTATAATTCTAAGCGAGACACTTTGATTACAGCTGTAATTCTCGTCCTCAATTTACCACTTGGCCGCTTCGATCCTTTGAAAAGTAAAAGCAGACATATTTTCCGACTACGTTTATAAGAGAAACACTAACAAAGTTAGTTTTGAGGTGAAGTTTTAATTGCGCTGGCAAATCTCAGTTTATCTTTGGTGGTCTCAGAGACTCTGTTGACTATAAATTCAATTTGAGTGGTAGAAAAGATTACATGCTTTTAGCTTGACGTTTATTTTGAGGAGTTATATCAAAATTCAAACTGAATGGATATGCAATATTAAGTTAAGACTGTTTAATTTTTTATTGCAAAATTTATAACAAAACGCTTCGAAAATCGGACTATATGGCGTTGACTAATACTTTATTTAAATGGAATATATTCTTATTATTACAAAAACAAACTGAAAATTATTAAGGTTTAAATAAAAAATGATGAATCAATTTTAGATAGAATACTGATTTCGATGGACATCTAACAAGCTCACAAAACAATTTTGATCAAATTTCTTTAAGAGACAAAAACTCTCTTCATAATTTAAAGCCAAGACAAGAGTTTAACCGTCTTTCCAGTTTTATCACCTGTAGTCACGTACAAGTCCCGTAACGCTTGAGCTAATGAATTCCCACCTTGTTTACAATAAACCAAATGGCTTTTATGAAACTCATTCATTAAACGAATCTGTGGATTATGCGTCAGGCCGCCTCAGAACGTGACTTTTCACATTTTCACAAAATTGATATTGTTTTACTATTCATAAAGTGGCGCCCATCATTGCAATGTAGCGTCTTAAATGAACTAGAATTTTTGTCGCCCGTAGAGGTTAAAAACCCTTTTTAATATCAAACAAGACAAGTTATACGGCATTTTTAGCAACCATACTACCATGGCTTGGTATCTCATGAACAAAATACGGTAGAATAACTCAGTCTGCCAGTCGAACCCACTTTTGAACGATAAGTGTCTCCAACGGGGTCTTTTTTTTTTAAATAAAATAACGTAAAATTGTAAAATCGCTGGCCGCATTCTAGGAACAAGATCTAGGGGTATACCAGCCTTTTAAAAAACTTAGGTACTTCAAATTTTGACTTTGGTGGTAACGACACTTCCCACATCATTTTCCACCGTAAGATGATTTCAACATAATCTTTTCACTATTGATTTAAAATCTCCCTTCAGCCGTCTCACTGTTTAGAAAATTTACTATTCACCTTGAAAAAAACAACAGCCTTTTGGCATCAGTTGACTCTTCATTTCAACAAAAAAAAATTGTTATATATTATGTTCAAATTTTATTAAATAAAGTATATTTATCCACTACAATGATAATATCCAATGGTTGACTGGTAGAGAATGCTTTTAGCATTAAGTCCGCGAATTGTTTAAGTATTTTGTACTTGTGGAATAATACATTTTTAATAAAGGAATAAAAAAAATATATAAGTAAGAAATATATAACCTATATAATATAATTACCGCGACTAACTAAAAAAGCGAACAATTTATATTGCAGGCTATTTGATATAGTAATAAATATAAACTAAGTTACCAAAATTGAAAATTAAGTGAAAGAAAAAACAAAATAGAATTTTCGCCTCCAAGTACTTTATCCAAAAAAGCCTAAGAGAACGGTGTAACAATAGAACACTTCGATTCAGAGATCATGTAGAATTAGGAGAAAACAAAGCCTTGGTTCGGAGGCACCTTTCTTACTCTAACAGCTAATTCAGAGAAATAAAAGTAAAGTTACAAGTAGGGCGGCACTATCAGCGAATTTGTTTCTGTAAGAATGTAATTTTTTCTGGAATAAATAATAATTACCTGACGTTATAAAGTTCATATTTTTTGACATATAATTTAAGTGCAATGACTTAAATCGCTTGTCCAACCTGAAAATCTGGAAGATAAAGGTATAGATTTAAAAAAAATGCATGGTAGAGACCGCGCGCAAATTATCATTCTTTTAGCAAAAAACGGGTTAGGCCCTGTAAAAACATAACAATTACCTTCTTTTGTCGCTATAGCAAAAAGAACGCGTATCACGCTTTAAAACCCGTGAGCAGAGCAGTATAGTTATAGGGTTTAGTGAAAAATGATTTACAAATAAAATGTTTTAACGTATCAATGACACGATAAAGTTTTCAACTGTTTCTTTATTATCAAAATATATTTTTTTGCGTGCCCGCTGCCAGTAAGGCCCCACCTCAAAAAGGTAAGTAGCCCGGTCTGGCAATTATCGGCACATGTTCTCCTCGCGTCTCAATACCTTACCGGCTCTCTACTTCATTCCTACTGACTTACAATGTATTTCCGATAAAGCACGTACGTACTGGACCATTGAAGTTGTAGATATAGATATATTATGCAACTTAGACTTCTAGGTTGGTTGGAGATAAGAAATAATGACCTCTTTTTTGAATATCTTGGGCCAACTGGAAGAGATTTATACCTATATAATAAAGAAAAAGAAGAAAGGAATAACAAATAGGGATAGGATAAGCAGCACCCTTGTATATTAATTTTATTTTGTAAAGAAAATTATGTGCTATGTTTATTATATAGTGGTGATTCTAAATCTATGAATTTAGTAAATAAATAAATGATTTTCAACATACTAACACATTTATATTTCACAAATTACGGTGTACATTTTTTAAGGTCTGACAAACACTTGTGAAAACTTATGCCTGATATTTGGTTTATATAATAAAATATTAACTTAATCAGTATTAATTGGGCCGCTTTCTTTTATTTGTAAACTATTATTGTTTTTTCAATGAATTTATTAGACAGTTCACCAAATTAAATGACAATGTAGTAACTTTGTATTTATTTGATAAACTCATTTATACACTTTTTTTTAAAACAGTTGAGGTCAAAAGTACAAAATATTAGTTTTCTTTTTTTCCAAAAAATCTAAAATGTACTTAACTATCTAGTTACGAAAGAAAACCAAAATGACTAAGAAATAATACACACCAAATATACATTTACCATAATCTTTTTTATAGCAACTTTTATCATATTTTCAAACAATTGACTGTTACCAAGCGACTTCTTTTGATTCTTTACAAAGCGTCGATGTAAACAAAGAGATCGGCAGAAATATTTAAAGTATAAATTCCTCTTGAACAATTTTTACTTGGACAATATCGCGAACATTTTATTTTTTTCAATAACAATCGCTTAGAAACTTCCACAGTACCAAGCCCAGTTACAGGTAAGATGAGCTATTGTGAACAGGCGGTGGACATGACCGTACCTTATTAGCTACGTTCTCAATAGACACAAAAGTAAACCTTACCCCTCTAGTAGTAAGCTTGGAATTGATATATTTTTATAGTGTAGGCGCTATACTACAGCTAGAAACTAGTCTATCCTAGATATTCTTAGGAAAGATGACGTAACATAATGGAAATTGCAGTCATTCGTACTGGACACTTGATATTTTGTTCCCCAATCCAATACGGAAAAAAAAATTGAGTACGTTTCAAACGTACCCAATTTTTTTTAAATGTGAAGTTATATATATATAGTAAGTGTGACGCAGGTGGAACAGCGTGCAATAAATAGATAGTAACGTAATGCCATATACTTAGCCTTTGTGTCTCATTATCATGAATAAAATTGTTTCTGTAATATATATGTATATACGTATTTATTTTTGTGCAATAAATAGTATTTGTAGTACTTTGTAGCCTATTGTGTTTTACATTTTGTATTTTGTACAATAAAGCTTAAATTAATAAATAAAAAAAAATGTTTCAAAATATGGAGAATGAAACTAAAATAAAGATTTATTGTAGTTTCATTCTCCATATTTTGAAACATTTTTAAAATAAAAGGCATAAAGTATCTATTACGACCAAGGTGTACATAATTCACAGAAAAATTCGGATTAAAATCAGCAAGTAGAGAGTGCTTGGATTTATTTCTGGCGACGAAATTGCGGCGGTTGGCCTTCCTTCCGGTAGCGTCCTAGGTGTAAAGGAAAATACACATAGACGCTACTCATTGAAATTTAAAAATAAAAATTAAAAGGCTTAGTTTAAATAAATTAAAGAATGAGCTAGTGTCTGAATTTGGAATTTCAAAAGCCATTAAATGTAAGTGGAAAATTACAGTTGGATAAAAAATTCTTACTGTTGGTGATGCAAATAGAAAACACATTTCTGGGTAATTATAAGACTGATAAAATGGTCTTTCTATCTTTTAAATCTTTCTTTCATATAAGCGGTTTCCCAGTTGCCTCCTGAGCTTTGAAAATAGGATCTGCTTACAAGAACTCCACATCTCAGCTTCAGCTCTCCTCTATGTGTTTCGTACTTAAAATAGTACGTTTCTCCAGGCACCTCGATTCTATGAATTTTTGTAGCTTCATATTTCTCGACAAAATAGTTAACTGCTACAAGCGCACGCTTGAAATTGGCTCTTTATGAAAATAGGAGTCGTATCTTATAAATGATATGTGGGTCTTGAAAATTGTTGCCGAATATAAATTTCTCTACATTTATTTTTATTTAGAAAGTTAAGAGTTTTTATTAAAAAAACCGCCACTAAAATATTAATTCTATTCTATTCATTATGATATGACCTATAAAATTCATAAATTGCATTATATAGGTACAGAAAATTATTATTAAATTTTATGAATTCAAATTATGTATTGGTGCAGAAATATGGAAAGCAATTTGTGTGAAAACAAAGACTTCATTTATTGAAGTGTGTACCTATTTAATTTGTAAAAATTGTACGGAATCAAATAAAAGTTTTTTATTTATTTATTATTAAGTAATATAATATTTACTTTTACGTGTCTTAATAAACAAAATACCATACATAACAAAGAATTTGGAATCGCGCGCGGTCTCTCTACGAGGAAAATTTTTTCATCTATGATACATAAGTAAGTAAAATAATAAAAAAAACATTCAAGAAAAAATGACCTCAGTTAATGATGGAACAATGAATAATGTCACAAAAACATGACACATATCTCAGAGAAAGACGCAATTCGCTAGCGGATGTTTGCATTCCGAAACACAATCCCTCCGAGATCGCACAGATGATAAATATATATTGCAAATTATGGAGGCAAGCAGATATGGTACAATTGAATATTGGTCCATTCCATCGGCAACCGTGTCGCGGAGAGGCCGCTTCAGGAACATCCCGCATTTGCATCAACTTTCATGTTTTAGACAAATTACTTAAAAATATGTTATTTAGTATGGCTGACTAGTTATTTATAGAGCAACTGTGGTATTTCTTTCTCTTTTATTGGTAGCTATCGACCCGCCCCAACTTCGCATTGGCATAAAAACCTTCCTCTTGAATCACTCTATTTATTTATTTATTATCTTAGTCTATCATATTATATCGTTCTTCATTGCATCCCAAACTAAAGACGGAAAAAAGGCTATAGGGACCAGAGTCTGCAAAAACTCAGTGTCTTAACCTTCTGCTATCTATATATTTTTAACAAAGTTGTTGAAAAAACACCATGATAAATGGAGTATCATAGATCTGGGTGTCGCATGAAAAACTGTGAATGAGTTTATACGTGTGGTAATTATTGCATACCGGTTTCGGTTAGTACATTATATAGTAATCGTTATATATATATATGAACAGATAAATAACAGATTGGGAAAAAAATACAAAGTGATACTAAGTTAGTAAGCATTTATTTCGTAGCACTTCGTAGTACCTATATTGTTTTCGTAGTATATGTACACACACATAATATGAAGTGTGTTGTAGTACATAAACAAGGTACTATTACACACACGCACACCCACACGTGCTACGAAAAAACACTATAATCTTCAAAGTGCTACGAAATAAATGCATCACTTATAATTTTGTTTCTTTTTTTAAATCTTTATCTGTCCATATTTGATAACTAATTTTTTAGTTTATCGGATCACTTCGTAGTAAGTCTTATGAAGTATTTATAGTAATCATCAATATATAATACAACTTTATCAATTTTGTTCCATCCAAACAAAATCTGCTTTTTTAAATATGATGTCTATTTTTCTCCACGAGGTGTTTAATAATTGTATAATCTACTTGTAATTTAATATGCAATAAAGTATTGAATATTGAGTAATACATTAAATAAAATATTATTTATGTAACTGCAGCCTTCTATAAAATGTTGTTGGGTGAGCCATAGTCGTCCTCTTTGTCTGACCTTCAGCAAATTTCTGGTCGATCTAAAAGCTATATAACTTTTGAGACCTAGGATTTCTTCAACGACAACTCTGATACAAGTAGATAAAAAAACATTGTACAATAAATACATTTGGTCATTCATTACTCATAAATAATCTATGCATGACACGTCGAATACACAAAATATAAAATTCACAGAAAAGAAGCTTCATGATCGGTTATTTTTTTCCATTATTATAAGTTTTATCAAATTTTAGCTTAGTTTTTAGTTGTTAGTTATGAGTTTACTATATTGATATATTTCAATTACTAATATTTATTAGTTAAGTATGTGAACATACTTAAATTAAATCAATAATGCTACATAAATACTCTTATAAACTTTATAAATGACCCATAATTTTCGAAAACAATTCTTATACCTATTTTTTTTTAAAATATTGTTACCTTTAATTTACACATTTTCTATTATCTTGGTACTCTCAATGTTAAGTTAACAGTTTTACATAAAATTATTACAATTAATTTTACAGAAAATTGTATGTCGTGCTTATCTGTAATTTATTTATTTTGTGACGCATCATAATTACGGATTGGCACATAAATCATTGATATTCAGCAATCATTTGTACCATTACTTAGCCAAATAGCCGGCGACCGTAACGAGAATTTAAATATTTCCGGTTATTGAAACTTGATCGCTGTGGTGAATGAAAGAGTGTACTTATATTGTTTTAAATATATCATTTGATTCGCACGGAATCAATTAATTTTGGAAAACAAATTTTTAAAATTGGTAATTAATATTTTTATCGTAAAAATTTACTCTTTTTAATTATCTTGGTACTCTCAACTCTATGTCAAACAAACAGTGAATTTGAATAATTACACGGGCTAGTTCTATAATTAATTTATTTTGTGACGCATCATAATTTCGGATTGGCACATAAATCATTGATATTCAACAATCATTTGTACCATTACTTAGCCAAATAGCTGGCGACCGTAACAACGTGAATTTAAATATTTCCGGTTATTGAAACCTGGTCTCTGTGGTGAATTAACGAGTGTATACAGTTTTAAATGATATAATTTGATATCCACGGGTAGCATACTTTGTTTAGTTGTATCCAGCTTGGTTAGTACATTGCAGGCTTGAATCTTCATCTGATAATAAAGATGATTCCGGGGTTCGGAAGGCACGTTACGTCGGCGTTGGTTACGGCTGCCATCTGAACTACTTTAGAAGCCGAGAGGAACACCAAGGTGTGCATGGTCAATTGACCCTGTAACCCACACGATACGATGATGATTATATGTGTAAAGTATTATTTTAATACGATAAAATTTATTCAATGGTCTGGATTATGAATAAAACACCCCTTCTCTTCCTGTAAGTGCGTAAGGAGGAACTGGGAATAAAAGCCATCAATTCACTACCAAGAGTCCACCAATGTATTAGATTATGTATTTATGTATATTTAAGTAGGGTTGACTGGACCATAGTAGGCGGCAGTAAGTCAAATATTTAATAACTTCAAAAAAAAAAACATTTTATACTCTTGAGAACAAAGGCAAACGTCTAGACTACTAAGTCTCGTACGAAAATATCCGTGGTCCGTACCCTTAAAAAAAGACCAAGAGAAAACACCAAAAATCTAGCATAATAAAATATATCTTTTGATATATCTATCTCATATTTATAAAAATAAATATATATTTAAACCAAAAAACTTATAAAAAAAGAAACAGGAAAAACTTTATTAAGAGTTGAACCTCGGTTACCCCGAGCCGGAGAAGTGGCATGGTTATAAGTAAAATTCAACGTACCGACCTGAGTCTACCGTAAAATAGTGCAACAAGAAACTCCGCTGAGGAAATTCCGCTTTTTACGGTCTGAAAGAAATATAAGGCGAATTCAAAATAGTCGCAAACACTAAGGTTTTGCTATGTAAATCTTGAGATTAAAATTGTTGTTGTAATTTATATGTGTAAAACGGAAAAGGGAATAAATTTCAGGCTTGTATGGCCTAATGGTTCTTTCACTTTATTTTCTTCATCTGATCGATATCCTTATTTATTTATTGAATAAAAACACTGCCAGTTTCCCAATGTGTACTTATAGCTAAGGCAAGTCAAATTACATCAAAGTAATAATTATAGGTTCACTGGTGGGGAACTGTATAAGCTTAAACAATAAGCTGCCAGATTCGATTCTTAGATTACCTGGCCAAAAATTCAATAGTCATATTGAATTTACTTTGTATGAAGGCTAGAGCTGACTATTTCCTTAATGTCAGAAAATTGTAACATGACCTTCTTGTAGAGTCTTAAGCGGGTATTTGTATATAATATAAAAAGTTAACTTGGTTGCTCTCTAAATGGTTAACGTTTTATGCCTATGAACGTATAAACTACTAGAAAGTGATGCTAGTAGTTCCAGTTTTCAATGTTTGTAACAAGATTAAGTATTGTAAAATATTTGATTTCAGAATGTAAATAAGTTTAAAAAGCCTTTTGTAAAATTCATACAGTTTTTTAATCTACGTTGCTCATTTAAAAAATGCCCTGATAAAAATATAGCAATTGTTTCGAAAAAAAAAGTGTCGATTAGGAAATTCTTGACATTACAAATTTAGAATAGAACCTTCTCTGTTTCTAGCACTAACCCACTTTAAACGTTGTAATACTACAAGATGAGAAGGAATCAAATTGCATTAGTGTTTAATGCTGTCGGACCACGACGCTTCAGCTCCAACGTGACTGAAATAATTTTGAGAAATACAACTCCTTTTAACATAGATTAAAATAAATAATAATGCGACCAAATATATAACGAATTAGAAGTAACCGAAATAGGTGAGTGTGTATGACGATAGTATGGAAGAAATAAGGGAGAAGGAGGAGAGGGAGGAGAGAAGGAGGAGAAAGAACGTAGCAAGTGGAAATCTTTAGTCTGACAGGCGAATCAGCCGACATGATGTTTAACATGCATTTTATCATGTTCGTGTGTGTAATCACTTTGATGTAAATACAATATTCACAAGAATACATAAATTAATAATAAAATACATAAAGCTGTGTCGGGGTTTGTATGGTGACTAGGAATTAAAAGCAGAGGGATTCCAGATTATATAATTAATTGCAGCTATTCTATTTATTGACATGTGACGCAACCAGGAAAACGCTAAGATGATAATGATGATTCGTGTACACCGTGTGTTTATACATCATCTTTAAATTATGTTACAAACATTCATACTATTATAACATGTGTCAGTGTAGTTTGAAAAGTCAAACAATATTTATCTTCCCTCACTAGAATTCTTATATAAATAACTTTCATTTGCGTAGTTGTAAAACTTTTTGTTCGTGGGTGTTAATGGGCGATTTTTACTTTAAAAAAAAGAGTGTTATTTTTGTACTGTATTCGTTTGATTAATTGATTTTTGTTATTACATATCGCTGTCATCCGGAGGTAATATTTCAATCATAATTCACCTGTTGGAGCGGAGGATTTAATGAACCTGATACCTTTATTTCTCTTTGCTGTTTTTCACAGTTATTATTTTTACATTTATTTTTATATAATTTTATATATGTTCACTGAAAACAAGTGCCAGTACCTAATAATATGGATATTGTCAATGTATATCAATAATCTATTAAAATAGATAGAAAAAAAAATGTAAGAAGCTTATAGGGACAGTTATTTAAATATATATATATATATATATATATATATGTCTTTTTTTGGTATTCCAAATCAATAAAATAATAATATTCTAATCAAAAAAGTAATAAATTACTTCATACTTCATGAAGTAATTTATTTATCACTTACATAAATAAATTTTCCCACTATTTCCAATTTGGTGCAATAAAGTTTATTAATTTATTTACTTTCAAAGCGCGAGTAGAGGAGGAGATAAGCTTCAAACATTAATAAGAATATACGAAAAATACACACAATGAAATATAATGCAATTATCGGAATATATACTGCCATAGATCAATTTAAGGTAAAGTACGGAGTAAAATGAGTCGTCACGTTGGTATATTATAGGTATTATTAATATATTGATTTCTGCAGCTGTGTGTACATATTCGTATATATTTTTAAGTGTACTAGGTACTTTTTTTATTCAATTAAGATAATTAAGTCCTTATTAATTGTAACTCAAATGTTTACATAGTTATAGATACGTTCAAATTTAAATATAAGCAACCAAACGAGTCAATCGTTCATTTTCGTGCCAGTAGAATATAATATTTATTAGCTAAATGTAAAACTCTCTTTAGTAAATCTTGCCATATTTCTCAACAGCCCCATCCATTTCCCGCTAAAACACATTTTTTCACAATCGGATGTCATTAGCGTTATTTATGTGTGCGTCGTGCTGTGGACGTCAGGGCACAAACGTGACTTCAATTCCAAATGCGAGTGTCTACTGCACTTTGTAACATTTCTTGCAGTTTACGTACTCATTTTATAGTTGTTAACCTTAAAATATTTTTTTTTGTTGTTTGTTTGTTATAACTTATAACTATTATACAATGACTGAATCTCGCAGCTTACTGAAGGAAATCTTGTGCCTAAAATCGCAGAAATTTCTGTCTATTAGTTTATACACGGTGTTATATTATCTTTCTGGAAAATGCTTTGTCTTCGGCCTCGATAAGTAGAATGCAGTATTTCTCTGGTATGCTACACATAAGACAAAAATAAAAAAAATGCTTTCCCTTTTTTTCTTTTTAAGACTTCGGTGCATGATATCCATAGTTAAGCCTTGACTTTAATTGATCTCATGTTATCACTAACTATCCTCTGCCTAGGCAACGACATAAAGACAAAAATATCATGAATAATCTAATCGCTGTGTTTCATAAAAAAAAAACATTGACTTTAGAGTGTGCAGGGATCAATCGACAACTCAGATTGACGTGGTGAATCACTGTGGCACAAATTGCACATGCTCTCTACCCCAAAAGTCCAGAACATGTGATGTGGGGGAGAAAATTTAAATGGAATAATTGTTTCGAATCTGAGGACACAATTAAAAATATACTACTCATAACACAATGATTAAAAGTAAGAGTATACATATCTTTTTTTCATGTGCAGAAATTTTTTTGCATAATATCATCAGTAATATCAAATAATATCATGCTTTCAAAATAAACTAATGGAAAAAAAACATCCCAACAGTGTGTGTGAGTGACAATCTATTCTCGTATACGATAAACACATTGTGTGAAAATATATTACATAGCAAATGAAACGAGACATACGTCAGCTCTGATTTAATAATGGGAAACGCAAAAATCATGGCGGAGTCAACGCCTTTGGATTTATCACTCTCGCTGTACAAGATTACAGGATCTGACAGTGACGGATTGACTTCTCAGTAACTACTATCTCACTCTAACATCATAAGGTTTCGACTCCATAGCTGAGCAGTGCATATGCTCTATGATTTTTTGGCTAAGGAATTGAGATGACGGATAATATTCACACGATTATGTTGTCTTAAATGTATTCTTCCTTTAGCTATAGGACTAAGTTATTAATAACCTTGGACTCTTTGTGACAGCTGTAAAAGTCATCAGCAACAGCATTTGAAAAAAACGTTTCCAGTCAGTCATGTAGGGGGTCACAGAACTAATTCCAGATACTAAGTTTATACAAAACTATAGCAGTCCACCCCGGCTTCGCCCGTGGTATATATATACATAACATAGCCTATGTCACTCAGGGTGAATGTAGCTTTCTATTGGTAAAATATTTTTTGAAATCAGCACAGTACTTTTTGAGTTTACTCATTACCAACATACACACAAAAATAAAAATCTTTCCTTTTTATCCTATTTATGTATTCACGGATCTTACACTCCTATTTTTACTGCTACTTCGATTGTTGTGTTTCTAGTTGAAGGGTAAGAGACGCAGTAAAAAGTACTATGAAATATTGCCAAATATATATAGTAGTATAAAAACTAGTAGTGATTATAAATCTATACTAATATTATAAAGCTTATATGATAAAAACCATTGGGAGGATAGACACTGCATTGTGGTTGGATGGATTGTATGCAGATCGCAGTGCATCCAGATAAACCTTCGTGGGTTTAGGATAGCATGTAAATGTAAATTTTCTTGTATGATGTTTTTGTTTATAATAAAAAAAAGCAGATCAGAAAACGCTTTGACAAAAGACATAGCGTGTCTGTGATTACTGAAGCATTATTACCTTTATTTCCCTTTCGGTTACTCTCGCCGTCAGTTAGGCATCTGCAGTTAGAAGACGAGGCATAGACAGGGACTACCTATCTAGACACATTGTAATGCTTCATGATGGATGCTTTTTTGGATAAAAGCTCAAACAGCCGAGGAAAACGAATTTCAGAAATTAGCACATATTAATACAGTTAAATTTTATAAAATATCTATTATTATTTTTTATTAATTATTATTGTATTGAGTAACGAAATTTATACGTTCTCGAGATACAACCACGATACAATACAACGCACCTATAGATAGACGATTAAATTTATGGTCCGTTCATACAGATGGCGGCTTAAAAATATTTGTGTACGGAACCCTCAAAAAGATAATAATGGAGAAAATCTTTAAGACATGCGTATTCACTACCTATTCTTCAACTAACAATGGCTTAGATAGTTAGTAAATTGTATTGAATTCACTCTCGAATAGTTGCTCGGGGGTATGAACCAAGTTTTCCAATAAATAATATTACTTCAATGTGGGTACTGCCGGCAAAATAAATAAATAACCAGTTTGCTAAATGAAATTTTAGATTAGTAGTATTATTATTTAGTTTTAAACTTATTTGTTATTATTTTTTTTCTGGTGGAATTGATAAAAAGCAATCAGTATTAAAATAATAGTTAGATTTTGAAAGAAAAATCTAACGTGAATTATGTTGACTGTACTTTAAATAACTTTGTTCATTGTTTAAAACACTAAACTAGGTAGGTATTCTAGTAACAGGCACATAATAATTGAACGGTTTTCGTATTTACATTATCTGTCGTTTTAATTAATGCTATATGGATAGCATAGTAATGCTTGTTTCTAACAATCGCGCGTGTTAAGCGACGGCGAGCGTAGCCTAACTTGGGTTGGTCGCCTATAAGTGTTATTTCTATCTATAGCCCTTCCATCCTTCGGATTGTTTAATTATTTATAGTGATAAAACGATTTACACCAGTTACAATTATCACATATCACAATTTTTACAGCAAACAGATATAGTAAGTAGTATAATTAAGTCTTTAATACATAAGCGAGTCGTTGGTTCTGGCTGTTATCGTTAGATGGTAGTCGTTTGGCTCGGAAACATAAGCTGAAGATGCAGACAGACTTTTAACGAATTTAGAAGCGAATATTTCACAAAATATTGAAATAATCAAAAGCAGTTTTAGGAATCTTCATATCATTTACAAAGACCTATCCATCGGTCAATTCCATACATTTTGTTCTTGTCTCTCTTTTTTTCGAAAAAGAAATTATCGATATCTGTCAGATATAAATTAAAATCAGAGTGTATAAAACTTCTGCTAATTTCACAACTCTAATCTCGATCCAAATTAATCATTTTTATCTTAAAAGTTTCTTTACTCGTTATCTAACTTGTTAAATTTCATTTTCACTTAATAAAGATATCTGAGCAGCAACAATATTTAAATATAATTGCCGAAATATTTTAAATTACAAATTCATCCTAAGATTAAGGCAAACTTGAGTAATTTACGATTAATCTGAATTTAAGATCTATTTGCCAAATACTACGGATTGAAAGAATTACTGCCGTATACTTATCCATACTTTGTTATCCGAATTTGCTTGTGGCCTACACTTGTGTCAAATTTCACAATACCAGAATTCTGACTCAGCTTTATGACTGCCATCTATCGGTCGTCATCATCTTCATCTCTTATTTCTGTTGTGTCACTAACTCTATAGTTGCTCACATTGAACAATCCTAAAACTACGAACAGTCGTCATCTTAAGTGCAAGTCGTCCACTGCTGGATATAGGCCTCAATATATATCTGATTTGAACGACCCGAGTATTACAATACACAAAATAAAGAATACTCTCAAAGAACAAAAGAAGTAATACAGCATCGTAGTTTCGTCGCTGTTTGAGAAGTTTAACGTGTGCCAAGATGAACGGCATCAGCCACACAATAGCTTAAATAATTAATCCCAGGGTAAGCGATAAAGCAGAAATTCAGTTTTAGCGGAACAATACAATTGTTCAGATAATGTCTAATTCATAGCACTGAAAAAGTTAAGCAAAAAACTTTCCAGTGCTTAATATATATTTATTAAGTGAGTAAATAAAAATAAAATGATTGTCTTGTCTGATAGCATGTCACGGAATAGATAAAAGTTGTATAATCAATCTTTTATTTACAGTGATAAAATTATAAATAATTATAATAATTATTAGGATAAAGACGTGATTATATGTATGTATGTTATTTACAGTCCAAATAGTTTCTGTGTACGTTTATCATGCCTAACTTATATTACATTAGGTAGATAGTATTGTCGGTCTTAAATTTATATGTATATACATAAATTCTTCGATAGGAACCATAGAATTTGGAAATCGCGCGCGGTTTCTCTACAGACAATTTTTTATTTTAAACTATGGTAGGAACCATTCTTAAATACTATTTTTCTGCAACTAAGATTCAAATGAGTTCATTCTACTAACCTGACTATTCATGACACACTGTTCCGAAAGCGAACTATTCATTCCAACAATTAAGTCACCGTCTCAAACGAATTCTAAGTTATGGCTCTTTTATCGTTCTCTTAGCATAAGAATATGAGAATTTGAATCCATTTGGCTACTCTTGTTTTCCATCTAGGCTAGAAGCAATGATTTCAACTAAGGATATAATTATATATTCTACAAGCAAACTTACTAATAGTTTTACCGTTCTTCTTATCAATGTATAGTTTTAAGGTATGTATATATAGTATCATTTTTATAAGTAGTTTCTGAACTTTCAATTTTAAAATAAAAGTTAATTAAATAACAATTATTTTACTGTCATTAATCACAATTGATCTAAGGCCATAATAAAAACCTTTTATCTATCAAACACAACCAGACCCAGAAGATCCAAGTTAATTACCATTTCCGTGTATGAAGGGTCTCAGTAAATAAAACCCCAAAGTCGTTTGAATACTAATCACGTTTTACAGCTTCAGCTGATAAAGAAACAATAAATTAAGCGGCTCATTTGATAGAATGAATGGGCCCCTAATAGAGTGAGACCTGTCGCCGGCTTTCCACAAAAGAAAAGTAGGCGAGCCTTTCTTTGTTCTTCGTAAATCGAGTGCCGCAGTCGTTTGTCTACCTTATATCACGCTGATTCGACGTTTATAGCTGACCTAAAGCATTGCACTGTTACTCTTGATTTGGGGCTACTTACTACGTTACTATTATAAATCTTAGGGAATGTGTAGGTAATGAAATTAGAGGTGCGTGTTGGAGGTTAGTTTTAGTGGCACTTATTATTAGATAGTGATAAATGTCAATTGAATTTATACCGTAGCTTATATAGGAACCACTTCCCGTAGGTGTCGTAAGTGTCAAGTAAGTGAATAACAGAGGTCTTAATTTACACTTATACCTCTCCCCATCTGGTGTCGGAACCCATCAAAATCGGATTTTGTCATGTCTCACCTAATTGCAAAAAGTAATACAATATTTATAAGCAGACTTGGGCTAACATTATACGCGGGTAACAGATAAGTATAGTGTAAATAAATATTATATCAAAATTTGTTCCCTTCTTAGTTTCAATATAAATTTTCTAGAAGAATCTTTATTACACCTTGTCTATGGCATATCGTGCCATAAAGAAGAGGACAGTGAATCGAAGAACGTGCTTACTATCCTGTCTCAGTAATGGCGTCGTAACTATAAACATGTGCTGAGGAATGCTGCTTCTTGGTGTTTATTAGTTGCACAAAAGGGCATTTACACCCTCCATACCTTAATATATTCATTATTTTTCATATCTGTCATATTTTTATTGATAATAATCATAGCTAATATTCTACCCATATTGAATATATAATAGTAAAAATATTTATATATGAATTACCTAAATACTGATGTAAAATGTATCATGAAGAGATCTTTAAAAAGAGAGAAAGGGAGAGTAAAAATTATATAACAAGATGGCGTTAGCTTATAAGCGTTCAATAATAATAGATAAGTTTTGTATGAAAACAGAATTTGCCTCATACGAGACAGTAGTCACACAACAAGTTATCGGTACCTATCTGATCGTCTACACTGGCGATTCGTATCTACACTGGCCTTAACTTAAATAAATATTTATTGGTATCAGTTAAACAATAAGCAAGAGCTATCAAGATTTTTAACTGTATTTTTGCAAGATGTTCAAAGTACAGTTACTTAGATTACAAAAACAGTGCGTTTTGGAGGTCATGGATACGATTCCCAATAGCGCTAATATTATCTCTCATATCATGTCAAAAGCCTAATGTAAGGAACGAAGTGTAAGATCACTAAAAATATGTTGTTGTCGTTCAACTTTTATGAGTAGGAGAATTGATATTGCAATTATTTAGCTCCACTGTGCAATATTTTACAGTACTGATGCTGTATAACATTCTCATTTGAAAATATAGAGTCTACAATGGCTGGGCAATGCTGGAGTGAGATAACTATGATAAATGGAGGTTTTGACACTAGCCGCCTGCCGGCTATGGGCTATCGATTGTTTTGTTAAAAAATGTTTGTTTCTTTATATTCCGTACGCAAATGATTGTTGTGATTATTTGTGTAAAATAGCTTTTGTCTACTATATAACTTAATGCAAGCGGTTGGAGTACAAACATAAACTTTCGAGCATCACGGCTTCGGCCTTTCAGAGCCAAAAGTCTATTGTGCTCAATGACATAAATGAGGTATTCGTTATTCTTTTATTATATAGGCAACAATTAAGTTGAAGAAACTCTGTCAAATTAAAAAGGTTTAAAAAATGCGTATTCCAAAAAAAAAAGTATATATTGATGAGTATTACATTATTCAAACCTATATACTTCTGATTTCTAATAATAATTCCAAAAATAACCAGGAAAATGACTACAATTAAAATAAGTGACATCATTTGCACTATTAAAAAATATACACTACGCGAAACAGAGCAGCCAGCGACATAGTATCAAACTTTTTAAGCTTTACAATTTTTTAGTAATATTTTTATAAGTGTTGAATGTTATACCTCAAATATAAAATTAATATAAATAGCCTTTTAAGGATACCAATAATTATTATAAATAACTTTGAGTTTTTCAATCGTGAATGTTACCTTTACATTTATTGCCAGCAAAAGAAACCTCCAACCTTATTTCTTTACGCATAAAATGCACTCCACAAGAAAACACGTAAATAACGAGTTACCCATAAAACCGGGAATAATAAATAAGCAATTCCTCAGTAGTAATCCACATAAAACTAATGGTTCGAAAACGGGACAACTGAAGCGAAAACTTGCGATAAAAGTAATCAAAGTGTCGTTAAATTATTTTAGTATCCCTCGTGTAACAATCGCAATTTTATCCTACCACGAAAGACAAGGGGTTGATTCATTAATAAAATTATGGGCCTGATTCCAGAGCATAATGTTCCAAAATGTAAGAATCAGATAAAGTGCGCTAGGTCGGTAAAATAAAGGGATGAAGTAGGGCTCTTGAATTATTCACATTTATGAGGAACAAGCATGCTGTTGTGTTTGTGCTAGTGCATCAATCTTTAGCAGTATTCAAAAGCTAAGTAAAGCCAAAACATTGACAAAATCAAAATATTGATTGAAGTAAATGATAGAAATAATCAATCAAAATCTCGAAGCAATATATCTTCACTTTAACATTATTCTGGTCATAATCCTAGGTACCAAAAACCAGAATTTGCTTAAAATAGAGGATGACGTTTTAATTTTCCCTATCTCACGTAGTCCATTCAAGGAAGTACGGCAAACCTTAGAGTCCTATTGTACTTAAAAAAATGACCTGGAGATGCATATTTTCTAGAATTTAGCAACCCATACATAAGATAGGGAAACACTAAGACATTGTAGATTTACTATCATTTTCATGATTGCTCGCCTATCTGCCTTATGACAACAGCCCAAATAGCATTGCCCCATTAGGGCGATGCTACTTTTGGTAAAATCCGTCACCAGTCAGAGTAGTATCAAGCATAATATAAACCCTGTTCGATATCTTGTACAAAACTTAAAATTGGCATAAAATATCACGTTTAAAAAATGTATTGTCTGTCAAAAGATGACACCACATTTGATTGCCATGATTGTATGGTACTTAAAGTTGTATGGAGACTAAGGTTTTAGTTTAAAGCGATATAACGGAGTTTCAAGTGTAACGCGGGCGCAGCCTCAGGAAGAAGCTAGTACATTATAGTACTAAATAAATTCGGGTAGGCTATTACCACTTTGTATGAAGGAGATTCAGTTATGTTGGATATATAACTGAGTCGGAATTATATTATATCATCATCTCCTTCATACAAAGTGGTAATAGCCTGCCATTTAGTTTAGCATTTTTTTAAATAAAAATAAAAAATAAAAACAAATATCAGCCAATCTCAGTTAACTCTCGTCTACATAATCGAAGATCAGCGAGCGAACGTCAAATATTGGTTTTATTTTTTCTCTTTCACGAAACAGTTTTCAAATTTATGACACTCGACTCGTCTAGTGCTCGGCCCAAGGGGCTTAACCTGAAATGGACGCGGCCGGCGGCGGGGAAAATATATTTCCAAGTTTACTGGTCCATAAATAACTGTGGAGTGACAGGGCGATGATAAACTCAGCGAGAGTTCATCTCACGTCGCTTACTGAATATTGAACGAATGCGGGCTAATGTAATTTCTCGGATTAAAAATTAATTTTGGTAGAAGTTAATTTTTTTTGTCAAATTATTTAATTGTAAATACAATTAATCGTGCTGTAAAATCGTGCTGTAAAATTTTGATATGTGTCCAAAAATAAATTTTTGAACACTTATCAAAATAAACCGTCAAGGTATATAGCAAAAAGAGTGGTCTACATATAAAGCACACATCTAGTCGGCTAAGTCTATTAAATGCAGGAGTATCTAAAATTAAATACTAATGTGAAAATAATTTAAATACGCTGTCACCGAAAAAGAACTTATATCATGCCAAACAAAACCAAAAGGTATTGTAAGGCCTAGTCCGGCCTAATTCCGTCAGAGTGGTCGGCCGTTGTTTGACAACACGTTCCTACCGGTAGCTGGGATGTACGAGTATAAAGCTGAAATCCTGCCTTACCTGAAGGCTTAGTTTTTCAATCATCTGTGAGTGTGTGGCTAGTTGAAAATATTTTTTTACTGATATTTATATTTACTTATCACTACATAGTATAAAACAAAGTCACTTTCTCTGTCCCTGTATCCCTATGTATGCTTAAATTTTTAAAACAACGCAACGAATTTTGATGCAGTTTTTTTAAATAGATAGAGTGATTCAAGAGCCGGGGCTGGTCGCTAGTTATATATGATTCGCTAAATTGGGTGGGTCAAGACAATTGCATGCATAAAGAAAGATGAACTTTAATAACAACTACTTAAGAATAACTACATAAAAATGGATTAAATTAGGGCAACAAACCAAACAACAAAGCAAACTACAGCAAACCTAGCTAAAATTATTATCTGCTCATACATTTTTCACACAACAACTGGTATTTAAAATAAAAAGGGCCCAAAAACAAGGGCCGTTACCAGGTGTTTCGTATCCTAAATTCAAACGCTATTTTTATTAAGTACTATAGCGACCCGTCCCGGCTTCGCATGGGCATAAAAACCTTCCTCTTGAATTTGAATCACTATCTATTAAAAAAAAACTGCATCAAAATTCGTTGCGTAGTTTTAAAGATTTAAGCATACATAGGGATATAGGGAAAGAAAATGCGACGAATCTATAAATAGCAGACCCTGAAATCCAAAGCGGCTAGTTTAAGAAGCAACTATCATAATGATTACAGAGAATAAGAATAAAACTTCAAAAACCTTTTTATCGGGTTTGCTTCGTATTGCATCTATAAAAAGTGAGTGAACATTCTGGCTCTGGCTAAGGATCCTAAAATCGAAGTCTGTTGTTTCCCCAACAATGTTGTCGAAACAAATAAACAGTTTCCAATAAAACTATTCCAAGTTACATTTTATTCAGCGGATGTATTTTGTTGCTAAAGGTGTTATTTAACCAGAACATTTGGCTACTAAAGGTAGATGAAATTTACTTATGTATAGAAAATAATTTTTGATTTAACAAAACTGTTTTATATCTTCAATGGGAATATTCAATGGGATTCGATGGGGACAGATGCATTGAAGGCATTTGATACTTAGTATCGACATGTGTTTGAGGAAATAAAAAAATATCAATGATTCCAGTGGCTACTTACTCAATGAGCAAGCAATATCTCCGCAAAAAATTCAAAAAAAAAAATCAAATACGATTTTTGTATTGAAATCTTTTTTGCAAGGATATTAAAAAATATTTCGTTGCATATCAATTGGATCTAAAGATGGTCAAAGAACTCTTCTTCTTTGTAAAATCTCATTATTCTGACTTATTGACATTTTCAGAACAATTCGATATTATCTAGCGAATGTTTAAGTTTATCATTACCTTTAGACTCCGTTGAACTCGGTGTTAAATACTGTTTTCAAAGAAACTTCTTTTGTCCTAGTATTCTTTGTTTGCCAGGCGATTGTGAATAAAACAATACAAAAAGGTCCGAATTTCGTGAACTAGAGTCAGACAAAGTTTTAATTGCAACGTTACTACACTTTATTAAAAACTTGCAAATAGAGTTGTTAAATCTGTCACCGCATTTCATGTTTTGAAGTGTCAATTCGTATACAGTGCTCGAAAGTTTTTGTGTCCGAATCTTCGGCTGTATGAGAATGCTGCAGTATCTCCGTCCTCATTCATGCAGATAATATGAACATAGAGCAAAAAGGCGACTACGCACCGGCAAGCGCAGCGTTGGACACGCATTTTTCCAGATGACCTTATCAAGGTCGCAGGCAAGCACTGGATGCAGGCCGCTTCCAACCGATCATTCTGGAAATTTCTCTCAAGATAGTTTTTGTCCAAAAAATTCTTCAAAAACTATGGCAAAAGCAAACGCAAGTAAAATATATAACAACGGATATATATGCTTATCGTCAAGTCAATAAGCGTAGCGCACAGTAGAGAGTAACAAAGTTTATGAGCTGGCACAGGTGTGTTCGCGCAATAAATTCTAAGTAAATAACGAGTGCATTTATTAACGTCAATAAAGTATATACTTTACCACTGCATGCTTTTTACGATCCTAATAATTATCGGTGAGAAATTTTGGATGTTTGCTTTGGTACAATGTAACGCAAAAATTTCTAAAATGTGCGAAACAAACTATTATAATTGAAAATATTATTTTTGTGGTTATTTTCTTAGCAATAATACCTGAAGATTGTTTTAAGTATCTTAAGAAATCCTTTGCTGGCTTTTTTTTAATAAAAAACCTATCGATGAAAGGTTTAATTTATTACTAATACTTTAAAGAACAATAGATAGACTTAATTCCTTGTATAAAATGTATATTTTTTATTTGTTATCTAGCCAATATAAACGAATAAAATTTGAAAAATTTCTGCAAATATAGAAAACACTATTTTTCTAAATGGATGTTCCCGGTTTCGCGACCGGACAAAAAGTAAAGTGAATAATCCAATCCAATACGGAAATATTTATTTGTCTCTCCCGTTCACGTGAATGCTCATCCTGTATTAAATTATTGACAGCTGTCATCCATTTCGCGTACAAAGCTGGGAGTACTGGGACATATTGGCAACACGCGTCAACACGTTCGTCTGTTATGCATTTTAGAATTCAGTGATTCTATTTGATATTCAGTTTTGTAGTTGATCTATTTATTGGACAGATTGTGACAGAATTTATCATAAAAAGGGCATTCACATTTTCTAATTTACTACTTATTAAAAATAACTCTTTCATAATCCATACCAATATTATAAATGCGAAAGTCTGTATGCCTGTCTTTCTGTCTGTCTGTCTGTCTGTCACCTCATCACGGCTAAACTGCTGGACTGATTGTGATGAAATTTGGTAGTGATGTAGTTAACGACCTGAGGCCAAACAAAGGCTACTTTTATGCGCGATATAACCGAGTCCCACGCGGGGCGAAACCGCGGGGAACAGCTAGTGATTGAATAAATAGATTACGATAAGATTCCTCTTAACTAGTATATCACCTGAAAGGTAATTCGGTATTCACTACTAAATAAACACAATACAAACAAATTTTAGACACAAATCTTTACTTGTTACTTAATCAAAATGTCCCGGTTTACTAAATACTTAATCAAATTAACTCAAAGAAAAACTAGATAGAAAAAGCAAACTTTTCAAAGACTTCTGATGAGCATAAAACTAGCTCCGCAAGTTTATTTCTAGATATAAATTATAAAATAATAAGTTCACAAACGATAAATTAAAAGATTAAGACAGCAAAATGTCTAGAACTTGTTCCACGAGTGTTGTAGCTGGGGAGCTGTAAAGTCTACCGTTTTAATCTAAACTCGTGTCTGTGGAAGCCACTGTTCTTTCCCAATAGAGTTTTAACGCTAAATAGTTGCTCGCAGAACAATGTGTTCCGTAGCCTATTGTTAGAATAGACTTCATTCTATTGTCAGTATATCCTTCTTTCTCATGCATTCTCATTGCAGCTATAAAAATACATTTATAAGCTTGCCTCTTTCAAAAATATAAAAGGGCTCGCCAACAACAATCTAAATCACGTGTCTTGATGTCTTTCCCAATAGAGTTTAAACGCTAAATTTGCTCGCAGAGCAATATGTTCCGTAGAAATCCTGTAAATTCTGTAGATTCCATTCTAATGTCAGCATGTCATTCTATCGTATGCCCATTTGAAGCGACAAAAATACACTTGTATATTATATACCCCAAACGCCGAAATTGCGAGCCGACATGATTAATCCAATTTCTTGTTTCAGTAGACATAGAAACACATTCAATTATTTGATTGGCTATAGTTCATTTAATTTTGGGATACAGACAATAGAGTTTCAGGTTTTAAAAAAACATTAATAATTCAGATAAATTGGTATTGAAAACCGAGCAATAGGAAGACAAGTAAATCAAAATATCATTTAGAGTATGTAAATACTTACACCGCCGTCTTGTTACAACAAGAATATTATTTAGAACTTATTTAAGGTAACTTATTAATTTTATGAAATAATTTATTTTTAAGTTAATGTAACTTAAAAAAATATCTAAATGAGTTAAAGTTACTTTATACCTAATATTGCCATAAGAAAACATTTTTGAACTTTCTTCATTATTAGGTATAGGTACTGTCAAACAGTCACTTAAATACCTAATTTGTGTAAATTTTTTAACAAAATAAAAACAATATGGGAAATTTTCTAATTAATTTTATATCCGATATTTAATAACATAATCCTATAACGTGTTTTACTCACCTAAAGCGCTTTGCTTTTAATGAAAATTTCACAGTATGTCGCTAACTGAACTTCAAAGGTTTTCCCACATTTTCCGAGCTTTAATATCCCTATCGGCGTACAGTGTGCAATACGAGTACTAATAAGCTACGTCATATTTCTTTACGAATGTGTGAATTTTCCGCAGCCGGCTTACCCCCTTACCTGACGTTTATTGTACCAGTAAATAATATTTAGCCATATAATTTGTTGCTTATCGAATTTCTTCGTTACTACTCGTGTATACGGAAAATTGGCATGGAAAAGCCAAATTATGTTATTTTTAAAAATGAAAGAAAACCTTTCAGTACTGGCGGTTTTTAATCATGTTTTGTATTATATAATATCATCATAGGCTTCGGTAGGCACGTTAAGCCGTTGGTCCCGGTTGCCATCTGGTAGTTGTAAAATGAACCACGCCAGAGGCCGAGAGGCGGTTGCGAAGAACTCTGACATCAGAGTGTGCATGGTCGATTGACCGTGACACCTACAAGAAATGATGATGATGATATAATATCATCACCATTTCAGTCAGAAAATGTTTTCTGATTAACATAGGCTATGCATCCCACAGATATAAAATCCGATCGATTTTATATTCATATCATATTATACTTCTAAACAGAACTTTTAACATACGTTTGAAGCGGTTGTTCTATGTTTGTAATTTGTCAACACGATGTGACCAAACAACATGTGTGAGCAAACAACATGGTAGTTTCGTGTAGACTTTGTGATGTAAGCATTTGTTTGATATTTGTATTCGATATTTTTTCTTACAATAGTAACTCTACGATAGTATATTTTATACAAATTCTTATATAGATAAACATCCAAGATCCAAACTTAACCTGACCAGGGATCGAACGCGGGACCTCCTGAGTAGCGGGCAGGCATGTTAACCATTACGCCACGGAGCCCGTAAAAACCCTAAACCCATTTAGATTTTTGTAAAGTGAGTTTTTTTAGGAATTATTTAGACGAGTGCCATAATAGGAACTTGCCGTGCCCTGCGACTTTAACCACCCCTGATGTCATATACTTATTTTGGTTTTTAATCTATCGCAACGAAACTTAATTTCTAATCCAATGTTCTTATATCGAAATAATAACGAAACTTTTAACAATTAAGGGCTGAATCGATTCAAAATCCAAAAAGCCCGTGCTGTTCAAAATGTATTCTTGTAAAAAAAACAAACCCTTTTCAATGACGCATCTCTCCTATGATCAAATTAAATAGAAGGTTCACGTTTCTATTATCCCAGCGCCCAGATGCTTGCTTTGTCATCTGATTAAATGGTCATACGACTGTCAAGTCATTCTCTTTGTTTCCTATTGCGGATATTCTGAGCATGACTGTGCACTAAACTTTACGGCGAGCAACGCAAGAATTGAAATACATGACCTGAAGACGAATTTCACAGTCGCTCCTGTGTCGGGTAAGGATTCGAATTTACAATTTTACAAAATACCTTAGATATCTAAGGTTTGACTGGCCGAGAACACCTTATGGTACAGTGGGCTGCAGAGAAATCTAACCCCATTTCAATAGCGATACTTGTGGAGTGGGGGTCAGATTTCTCTGCAGCCCACTGTACATGTATACATATAATCACGTCTTTACGAGTTAGAGAGAGCGTAAGGTCATAAGACCTTAAACCACGTTTAGCATGATGGTAGTTAAAACGGGAAAAAATAGTGAAGGGTTAGTAGCCGTATCGCCTACCTATTTCTTATGACATTAAGTCAAATCTATTCTGGACTATAGGACCATTATACTTATATCAAAACTATCACAATAATCAGACTCCATATAAATGACAATATTTCATCGACACGTCGTACAAAGGAAGTAAAACCTCATATCATAGCAAATTGAAAATAAATTCCTTTAAGCTTCCAATTACCTCAATCGGGAATACCGAGCAAAGATACACGTATCTATATCCACGTTGAGGTTTCGAATAACCGTTGTCAGTAATGAATTAAAATATGACATATTAAGATTTTTATGTCATCATCATTTCAGACTCAAGCTGTTCACTGCTGGACAGAGGATACCCCAAGGATTTCCCGTATGATCTTTCAGGTAATATGACAATCTGATGGGACTCCGACTTGTCGGTTCATGGTCGTCATTTGAGGTTATTTTTTATTTCACTTAATTGTTTTGTACTTACGAAATACTCGACCAGTCAACCATTGGAAAAAGTAAAATATCTTTATTTCGCAAAAAAGATAGGCAGGTAAACATAATTTTTTTTTTATTAAAACTATTGTTTTATGCTTCTTACTCTGCTAGCTCGGTGACCCGAAGTGGATCTTGGCTTCCAAAATGAGAGAGCGCCACAGTTTCCTATTCTGCGCGATGGTTCGCCAGTTTACGCCCATCTCACGCAGGTCAGCCTGCACAGCATCGCTCTAGCGATATTTGGACCGACTGGATTGTTTTATAAGTACATACAAATTATTTATACAATTGGCGGACTTAATGCTATCATAGTTATAATGCTAATGAAATAAAACAAAAATCCTAATACCTTAATCCAAATCCACTGATTCCCAAACTTATTTTGTCTACTGCCCACTTTGAGAATAAATATTTTTTTAGGGCCCCCATTTTTACACCTATTTAAAAAACCACTACAACTTCAAATTAAATTAATTATTGTGATCTATATGTGTATATTATGTTTATTAACGGAGAATTCTAAACGAAACTTTTACTATAACCCGCTACTTGAAACCTGAGCCCAGTAGGTAACATACAACGGCGCTTAGGTCTCAAGTTAACTCTTACGAGCTCCACCTGCCAATGAGAATGATTATTGAAACGCAACTTTATAGTATTAAAACAGAGTACCTTTTATTAAAAATATAACAAAAATTTAATAAAATAATCAATCCTTATATAAAAACTAATGTGAAGGATGAATCTGATGCTGTTTAATAAGTTTGTTGATATCAGGTTCCAATTTACTCAAGAACAGTCGCAAGTCGCCACGTTCGGTAACAAGCAAACGACTTCTCTTTTTAGTAAGCAGTGTTTTTTTTTTGCAATCGTACTCAACAAGTCCGGACAAGTATTCAATGAACCAGCCGACTGATACAGGAATGCACAATTCGGGTTATTTTACACAACGCCCCCATTTTCTTTCTGGGTCTCTTACCCCCCCCCCCCCCCCCCCCCCCCCCCCCTTGAAACCTGCAGCGCCTACAAGGGGGCGTTATCGCCCACTTTGGGAAAGACTGCCTTAATCGAAGGATATAATCATCATTACCAACCAGTGTGTATTATCCCGATATAAAGCTTAGGTACGCTATAGAACCTAAGGTCTTCGTCTTAGGTCTAGCCATACTTGAATATTATAATGGAAATTCATATACAAGATAAATTATCTATATTTATTTATTTACAAATTCGCATGTAAAAATACAGGACAAAATATATATAGATATTTATTCTTAAAAGATTATTCCCAGAGGCAACTGGTACGACAATTTAGGGATAAATCCGATTCATACTATGCCGACTAAGCTATATTTATACATTTTCTTAATTACTTAACGGCGGAGGTCACCGTTAATGTATATTTCATCAAACTATTAACAAAAACGAACCCTGTTCTATTATTTATCTACAAAATTACATAAATGGTCAGCACGATCAAGTTTACTGGAATTATTAATGACACGTTAGAAGTTTTACGGGTAGATTAACTTACCTTAGTTGCCATTCAAAGTTGCCAACTAAAAGGGCGGCCTTATGCCTGTCCGACAGCCTAACCTTGCAGGCTTCAAAGGGTTAAAGTAGGGAAACGTCCAAACCACGCATCAATATTAACCCATTAAGTTCGAGAGTGTTTGCTGTTGGCATATGGGCAGGAGCAGTGACTTGATGGCGAGTAAATTAAGAAAATTGCAGAATAAACTATATTTTTTAAGACATTTTTAGAAACGCTTATATCAGTACAATTTTAAACAAAATTAAGCCATTGTGTACTCTTCATTGGTCTAATAAATAGTCAGTCAGTTTTCAAAATAAGAAAATGATGATATGATGCGACAAATATTTAATAATTAAAAAAGAGCTGGTTAAAATTTCAACACCATAGAGTTTAGAAATCTTAAGCCATGAGTTGGCATGTCTCGAGGTATCACGAGAGCGTAAATAAGCTGCCTCTACCTCGCACCAAAGATAAAAAAAAGTTTGCCCGCGCGCGATTCCAAATTCTATGCCTCGCACCCATCTTTGGCGAGCCGAATGCTTAACTGTGAGCTAAATTATATTTAAAAAAAGATAACTATGCAGTTAAAAATAAATAAATAAAATAAAATTCATTTATTTCGGACCTTGTCCATAAATTGTTAGTAAATACAATCTTACATCCTATGTTAGTACTATGATACTAACGTAGGATGTAGAATGACTTTTTTTAATGATTTAGATATATGTATCTTAACCTAAATATTTTCATGGCCAATTGTGGGATCCCGAGACATACGCATGCGCATGTACCCAGTATCTCACAATTGGGCAGTTTGGCTTATCACTCCCTCAGAATGGTGTTAGTTATGTCAGCCAGCCATGTCAATATTATTTTTTTATCATCATCATTTCAGCCGCAGGTCGTCCACTGCTAGACGTAGGCCTCCCCCAAGGATTTCCAGAACGACCGGTAGGAAGCGGCCTGCATCCAGCGTCTGCCTGCGACCTTCTTTAGGTCATCTGACCATCTGGTCGGTGGATGTCCGACGGTGCGCTTGCCGGTGCGTGGTCGCCATTCGAGAACCTTTCTGCCCCATCGGCCATCGGTTCGTCGCGCTATGTGCCCTGCCCACTGCCACTTCAAAGAGCTAATCCGCTGGGCTATGTCGGCAACCTTTGTTCTCCTACGGATCTCTTCTTTTTTTTTATATGAGTTAAATATCTATGTATTCATTATTTTGTTACGAACCGTTCTTGTCAAGAATCAGTAAGCAGTGGGGTTAGAGAGCGTAAAATTTCAGGCGATTACCTCTGGATATGTGAAATTGTATTATAGTTTACTTTGACAGCTTCTAGGAGTTTAATATGTTATATGTATATTCATATTTAAACATGGAAGAGGCATATGTTCAGCAGTGGACGCAAATTTGCTGAGATGAAGAAGAAGAAGATGTACATTCCCACTTAAATAAATGAGATAAAAGATTTAGTGATTCCTCCCAGTGATTCATATCAAAGCACAGAATAGAAACAATACAGTACATGAATCCGTCTAACTAAAATTTTAAATTGTCACAGACGTATTAACTGTTATGATATGGCACCCATTCTATGAAACTATATGAAATTGTCATTTCAATTCACCAACTAAATAATAAAATAGTTTCATTATATGAAGTATAATATTTTTTTTTCAAAGGTCAAGCTAAGGTGTTAATGCATACTACCTACTTACATCATTTCAAATCTAGATCTAGACTAGATTTTTATTACCTGCCTGATTTGTATAGGTCTATCGTATTAACATCCCCATGCTACGCTGTCTATGCATGTTTTCTGAGAACCCAGACTTGCACTAGCGTTGAGGACGCTTCTTGTAAATCATGTCACAAGCAGTAATTTCATGTATTTCATTTCATTAGAGAATAATAAAAAAGACACTTGGTCCTGTGGTCCTGTGGTCGAACAAGTGTCTTTATTTTACATAGCGAATAGTATACTTTACAATGGATTTAAAAAGTCAGTTAATTAGCCTTATCCATGAATGTGAAGTTATGGGTCGCTTCATGTAAGTAACAGTTTGAACTAAGCTCCGGTAACATCTATTTTCAGCTTATCATAATATTGTTCCTACCTATAGAACTTGTCCTATAGAACGCCCACACAAGTTAAACACATGTTATAAAGGTTTCAACATGACTGATATCAAATTATTCTAACATGTGCGTCATTTGGTATTTTGTCATTATTGTTCACGTCAATTATAGAAACTGAAATTATTATTAAAAAAAAGTCGTAATTGAAGACGGCAGAGCCCGAGATTAACAAAGCTATTTTTCCTGATCAGAAAGTCCTACTTAAATTTGACATTTTTATGATTGCTTGACGTATATCTTTGGTGAAAACTACCACCAGTCCAACATAAAAAGATATTTGATTTAACAGTATTTTATTTTTGCGAGTCTGTTTTTTGGAGGGCTTTCAGTTCCTTTTCAAGGTTTGAGCCGTCAAAATCAATTTTTTGGGTTACTGAGTCATCTCATGAACAGAGAGCAGTAGGCTGTAAGTAAGTATTTTATTTTTATAATATTTATATTGATTGACTTTGCTTTTTTACAATAACAATGACATTGATTTTAGTCCCTTTAATGTTTAATTTACGTTAATTAACAAGAAATAAGAAACATTTTCGGAAGACAATTAGTCGATTGAATGCAATAGTTCAAAAGCAAATGTAATTACTGTGATAGATAATTTGTTATAAGCTTATCAGATCCATCAGGCTGTCAGCTACAAAACGGTTTGTTCAATTTTCTCATTGACAAATTATATTAAAAGTAAGACTTGTTATCCATTTACATCTCTCAAATAAAGAACAAAGAGGACTTTCGTTCTAAAGGCCGCGTTATATAAATAGCAATTTTTTCTCAGTAGTACACTCTTAGCAGAGTGGTCGTGATTATAGATTGGGTTGCTCCATAACCGCATAAATATAAATATTTATTTATAATACTTTTAGTGATCCACAGAGAAAGGTATATCACCTTACATTTGATTATTTGTTCTCTACCTTGCCTACTTTACTATGTGATCCATTAAGTACATTTACTTACATGGTAATAACTTTAAATATATATATATATATATATATATATATATATATAAATATAAATAATAATAATATATAAATAAATACTTATTTTCCATAGAACTAGGAACGCGGCTCGACGCAATTTTTTTAAAAATCTATCATCATGTCCTTAGTTGGTGATGATGACACCTCTTTGTCATATATACTTGTGCTATCGATCTCATTTTGAACATTCAAAACTAACTACGTGCCGAGGTTAACCCATTATGTCGTACCTACATGCTATAACATTACGGTCAACAAAAAAAAGTCCTGATGTAGTTGGCAAAGAAGTTCCCGCATGTGTTATTTTGAGACATACAGTTAGCACAAAATGTATAGTTAGAAAAACCGGTCAAGTGCGAGTTGAACTCGGGTGGAGAGGGTTTCCTTATTTAAAATTTTTTTGCACATCTGTATTTGGGTCACAGGATTACGTCATCCTACCAAATTTTATCAGTTTTGTTCCAGTAGGTTCGGAGAAAATTGGCTGTGACAGACGGACGGACGGACAGACAGACGCACGAGTGATCCTATAAGGGTTCAGTTTTTACATATTTGTACGGAACCCTAAAAAACAGAACTTTCTCTGTGAGTATCATATAAGGGGTAATAGGTAAGGGAGAGCTCTGAACACCTGAATTTACTTTTACCTCTGCCGTTTCTCTCATCTAGTGGTATCTACCAACAAATAAAAACCCCTAGAACTCATAAAAATGACATAAAAGGGTAAATAGTACTTAATAAGTATTTGAGGCATTTAAAATATTGTTATTATTATATTTTGAGGTAGCTACTAAGATCTTTTTATAAGAAAAATTTAACCTTAGTAAAAAGTACTCCACTTAAATCTTGAAAAGTTTTTTGTTCTTCTCATTTCAAATTTCGAAAATATTTATATGTTTCACGAACATCCGGCCAGTGTGTCGCCGATGCATCGTATTCCTGACGCAAAAGTACAGCGCTCTAACGACCGTGCCTTGGCTCCAAGTTTTAATAGCACTGCCTCACTTTTAGGTCCTAGTTAAAGGCTGGAATGAGGTCAGAAACACGTCCAAGGCGAAAAACCAAGTTTCTGCAAACAGAAAGGTAAAGAAACTTTGGTATTTGTGGTAATAAATTGATTTTTACGTTGTAGTCAGTAGTTAATTAAAGGTCCCTAGTTGGTTAATTTAATTGCGTCGTGTGATTTTTGCCTTACTACAAATAGATAGCCATTTAAAGTGACTTGTAGAAAGACTACGTCTGAGAAGTAAAAGGAGTAAACAACACTGCTAGACCTGCAGGGTCGATCCGATTGCAACCCATAACTATAAATCCGGTTTTTTGAATATAGACTAAATATGATAACCTTCCAAAAAAATACGGAGTCAAATTGCTCAAAGCATAAAATAATGCCTCAACACCCAAGCGGTCACTAGTGGCCTCGTAACGTTTCGAATTGTATATTGTTCCCTTCGGTAGCTGAGAGATAAAACAAAGCTCATATAATAATAACAAAGGTACTTAATAGAAAAAAAAGAAAAACTAAAAACATAAAGGAATTATCCAAACAAGAAGCTAGTTGGCCTGAAACCAAAAACGTGGCATTGACTGCCCTCGCCGATGTTACGCCGCCACTGATCCCGTTTTAATTAGAAACTAGTGCCAAATCCACAACACTGTTTGTATTTTAAATGAAGATCACGGAAAATTTTAAGCACAAAAGCCTATTCGGGTACAAGTTCAAACGGAATTCCGCCCTAATGTTACTGGCGATTCATAAAATTACAAAACATTCCTACTGCCTTATTGACCAAACCAACTTCCAACTAATATTATAAATGCGAAAGTGAGTTTGTTTGTTTGTTACCCTCTTTACGCCTTATCTACTCACGCGGGCGAAGCCAAGCGCGAAAGCTATAGTTTGTAATATTTAGTTTTCATTATCATCATTGTCTAAACGTTTTCAAAATTCGTCGAAGTTGTATTACTTCCAAACCACAATGTCCTATTACTCAACCTACGCTATTGTCATTTTATACCGCTAGCCTGGCTAATGACCATTCTGACCATTCAACAACATAGGTAAAATTGAAGGGGAAAAACTATTTTTGATGAAATTTGCCAACAGTCAGAAAAAGTTTTTATATGTAGGCAAAATATTTTGTGGACCAAAAATGAATGAAAATCTAAGGCTGAAATTACCAAATAACTTTGTACCTACTTAGTAGGTACCTACTACTAATCCCTTCTAGAAAATCTAGCAATGTAGCAAAGCGCTGAGCCCTTAATGTTGCTTTTACATTAATCAGAGTTATATAAACTTACAGATAAGGTCCATTTTAGCATAATTACGTTTAAGTGCATTGCTGATCGTTTGTCCACTTAGCGATGATTGCTTTTCTACCAATCTCTAAAACTAGAGTTTAGTAAGTTTCAAGCGGCAATTTACAACCGCTGTTCAAAGCATACACACCACGCTCACATGATGTGTACTTTGCTCATGTCATAGCAGAATTAATTAAATCCGTGTGTATACTAAAGATTACTCTCGACGTGTTTGAGTAGGTTAATCTATTATTAAAATGCAGCTGCATCCATTGTTTTTACATCACTATTTGTTTGATTCGGTTGTGTATTTGACAGGTGTTGTATTTTTAAGGAAAAGCTAGGAAATTTGCCAAAGAGACAGAGAAACAACTAGAGCAAATGAATTAAAGCAGACGCTATCAATATCAAGAACATATGATATGGAAAATTGAGAATTATATCTAGTTTGTAACTCTTTATTAAAAAGCTATAAATATAAAAAAAGAATGTCGGTTCGAAGCTGGTTCTTGTAGTAATACGAAGGGTTCTCTCCCGCAATATTTTGTACTAATTTCCATTTATGTATGAATTATTTCTCATCTCTGTGGAACATAAATTATAGCGACCTGAATAAACAAAAATATTAACTGTGCGACTCAGTATCATAACATGGAATTAAACTAAATTGAATAGTTCCAGTTTTAATGATGTAAAGTTCAGTTTTCTGTTATAGTTTAAATGTATATATTGTTATTTACAGTTCCATTTGAACAAACTTAGTTTGCTGCAAAGCGTGTTTACTCCTGTTACAAAATACATTAATACTATGAAGTCCAATTTATCTAGTAATTTTTAATGAGTTATATTCGGTTTCTCATAAGTTTCATTTTGTAAGTAGCCATAGACAATAGTTCTTATATAGTCCACAAAGGTATATTTTAGGTCTATTATGTTTATACGTAAAGGATTACGGGATAAACAGAGCCTCAGGTTGTTTACTTAGAAGCTATCTATTTTTCGTATAGAAGCCAACAAAGAAATGATCAGATGTTGTAGGTATGGTTGGCTGACATTGCTTGTAGTTATCACTAGATATTTTTTAATTAAAACTCAAAACATAATAACAAAATATTATGTTATTATTCATACACAATCTACTTTGATCACATTTCCTCTAACGGTTCTACTGGAATAGTTTTCAATTGGAAACTTACTTCTTGTACTCATTGTGTTTGACATTGTTTGATTTATTTGTATTTCTTTTATCCAAACTATAAAAACATAATAGGGAAGGAGTGAAATTTTTTAAAACGCTTGAATTTTTTTCTGTCTGTAAGAATAAGGGTCTCTCAGACTTTTAGAATCAGCCAATATTTTATTTAAAACAATTGGTTGATTCTAAAAATCTGATTTTTATTTCTGGTATTAAAGAACCTTATTCCTACAGAAAGAAAAAAATTCAAGCGTTTTAAAAAAAATCACTCCTTCTTGATTGTATCTATTTGTTAGTGTGTATTCATTAAAAAAATAAATTAACTAAAAATAACCCTAAAAACAACAAAGTATATTATAGGTAAGTATACTAAAACTAAAACAAAAAATAAATAAATTTTAATTTAATGTTTCTAGAAGGCTGGCAGTATTGCCACATTTTATGGCAATGATTATTCTTTGCGCAAAGAAATAACCAGCCTTTTGGTCACATGAAACCTGAATATTGTTCTATCTGTTTTTGAGAAATATTTTTGTCTTACTTAACCCGATCCAGTGACCATAACTCTAGGGATGGCACCCTCGTCGCGAAGTGTGAGAAGTCTGGTCATGTACACAAAAGAGCTAATTGTTTGCACCGAGACGACCATCAGCAAACACTGACAAAATATCAAGCCACCGCGCGTTTTGTTTACATTTTGTTAATTTATGTTTGCGAACCTTATAGCCTATAGTCTCCTGCATGTTTGCGTTCGGTCGTGCGGTATTCAGCTTGGAAATAGAAAACTCATTATCTTCCTGTGATGAGAAGACAAATAAAGGTTTTAACTTGAACTCCATCTGGTGGCGGGTTCATCCAACAAAACACTTCAAGAAAATCTGACGTCAGAAAAGTGACGAGTCATAAATTCTGAATAATTATCTTATTTCATGTCTTTAAGTATATGGTGTCGGGGTGCAAACAGAAAAAAACATTGGAACGATTAAATCGTACCCAAGGCTACCGAAGTATGAAGCTCTTGTAATCCATACTTCCATTCTATTATTATAAATCCATACTTCAAAACTAATATCATAAATGCGAAATTCTACCTGTCTGTCTGTCTGTCTTTTATACTTTCACACGCTTTAGCCGCTGGACCGATTTTGATGGAACTTGGTATATATCTAGATTCTGGGTGAAACATAGGCAACTTTTCGGCGCGATGTAACCGAGTACTACGCTTGTGGAGCCGCGGGCAACAATTGGTTTATAGATAAAAGTATTTTTTCCCAGATCAACTCTAATTACGTAGTCATGTCCCAACTTGGAAAGTAAATACAAAAACAAATCATCAATCAGTTGAACTGACATCGTTGCATGCGACAATGCTGTATATTTTTTAACTTTGTGAGTTTGTATTCAACTAACAGCGATTATACTGAAAGCTCACGAAATTCAAATTATTTGTTCTATAAGCGACGGACTTCAATTTAAGTAAATGTTAGTTCTATAATTGAATAATCGAAAAGAATTATAGATATAATTTTTTATTTTGTTTTGTTTTTTCTTTTGTGCTTTTTAGTAGCCGACTAAGTAAAAAGTTAAGTTGTTAGAGAATCTGCCTTATGTACCAATTTCTGATGATAATCTATAAATATCTTTTAAATAATTAAGTAAGTAATTAAACATCGTAGGTATATTGTTCACACTATTAATTGGTACAGGCTCCACTTGCCTCCAGGATTTCGCCTTTAATTAGAAAACTGCACGTACTCATGATAAATTTTAATGGTTAATTATGCTTGGCTCTTATGTATATGTAATCTTATAAAAATATGTAAAAAAAGCGGACAAATGGAATAAACATCTATTAGAATTAAAATAATTTTAAATTTCCTATGTTTGTATTTGACTGTAGATGAGTTTAATAAATACATAAATGAAATAAATATTTGATATTATTTGAAATCTCGTATCACTCTGGAAGACAAGCGGTGATCAAATTTTTGTTCTTCGCCAAGGAAAAACTTTTATTTATTTTTTATTTATTTAACTTTATTGTAAAAATTCAATAGGCGGACTTAATGCTGAAAGCAATATCTAACAGTCAACCTTTGGGTCAAGCAGAGAACAGTTTGTGGGTGCAAAAATAACATTTACTTAAACAAACAAATATAATAATCTTACATAACATACATAATAAATAGTTAATATATACATATATATACATACATACATACATATTAATACATATATACCTATCATAAAATATATTAGCCATAGTAAAAAAAAAAAAAAAAATATTAAAAGCAAAATAAACAATAGCAGCAATTCTCAATTTCCCCTCCCTTTCCGCTTCCTATAATTTAGAGAGGAGGAACTTGTAGACAAGCTTTTTGAAAGTAGCACGGCTGGAGGCCTGCCTAATCGATTCTGGAAACCGATTCCAAAGTCTTACTGCGGTCACGGCGAAAGATTTGGAGAAAAATTCAGTATGATGAGAAGGCGTTGCAAGAGACATATTATTAGAAGAACGCAGGTTTCTATCATGATTGGAACTTAAAAGTTTGAAATCACATTTAAGGTTTATATATAACCGGGACTGAAATCCAGGCCCAATTATATCTGGATCAGTTTAGAAGTCGAAGCGTGAAGCGATCATACCGACCTACAGACAGAGTAACTTTCAGATTTACATAAGTAAAATAGTAGGGTAATATAATATAATTTGCTATTACTTTATTTTTATTAACGTTTTCTACAACTAACTCGCGCGCCCGCTTTCAATATGAATAGCGCCTTAGAAATTCAGATTTAACAAAGAGCAATCGTGACTTTGACATTTCATTCACCGCAATAATTAAAATTCTGCCATCTCGATCCAAAACGGTTTGATTAATTCCATTACTCATTTCTTCCAATTAAAATTTTCCGGTTATATTAAAATTATAATTTCAAAGACAGGATTGTTACTACCGAGATCATACGTTGAGAAACTCAATTCTTATTTATAGGCTGTATTGTAAAACATCAAACGCATGTTGATAATTCTCTAGAAAATTAAAGGTTGTTTATTTTTTTATTTCTATGGTTTGATAAAATTATTACTAGGTATACTTGTAAGTTTACGGTTTCTCGATAATTGCTAACACTGCTCTGATAAACGTCTTCTAACTCCTACTCTGGAAAAGTTTGGCATCATTTTTTATTTATTTACAAAACAAGATGTCTATATTTCGACATGGAATAAAACAATTTAGACTTTTTCAAACATTTGGATCGCAGTTAGTCATTCGTCACACCTTTTTTAATCTAATTTAAATAGAAGAATAATAAAATAATTTCGGGATATAAAAAGTAGAAGTGTGAATGGAGGGATACAGCGGCTACAATTAAGCTCAGATTTATTAAAATTTTCAACATTTATAATATTTGGAATACATCAACTTCTCGACTAACTACAATAAATTTTCATCACATAATTAGCGCAAAGAAAGACAAATGACTCTCTGGGTCAAACCCAGGCCGAGGACCGCTGTCATCCCAATTTTATTTGCATGGCATTTAAATTGCATAAACCATTCGCTGAATATAATTTCTGCGTACAGTTACGTCGAACTTTGTGATAAACAGATTCGAGGCGTTTAAAGGTATGGACAGAATAATAAAGCCTGTAAAGTTCGACGTTATATCAAAATAGAATATTACTAAGAAAAAGATTCTTAAAGATAATATGAGATTTTTATATTTTTCCCAATTAAATACACGTTAACTCAAAGATTTAATCGAAAACCATCATCAACACCATGTCGTGTGGGTCCATAGGATGATTTACCTATATGCGAACCTTGTCATTATAAACAGGCTCAACTTTTGTTTTTTTTTTTCAATAGTTGACTCGCAGAGAATGCTTTAACACTTTGGTGGACGTTTTTGAAAACACAATAGAAGTTTTATTGTTATTACTGCTATAGCAGTCGTGTGTCCACCAACGTGTTAAGCATTAAATCAATTGGACAAATTATTCGATGGGCTGAACGAAGCTATGAAATACAATTTGCAATATAAATCAGGTTCTCGTACGCCAATCGATTGCGCCTGGTAGGAGCCGCTGGCGACGGATTAGCCAATTTTGGACTGGCCACCAATTACGCACTATCGACGCAAATTGAAGTGACGACGCCAATTGTAGCTGTTTCATAATCTGTCATTTATTTCAACTCAACAAAAATTCTTCGGTATTTATAGTTTATACGACCATCATCAAAAGTAAAATAATTGTGTGCGCGTGTGTAAATAAAGAAAAAAATTAAATAAAATGCAGCCTTTATATTTTCAGTTAGACCTCTACCAAACCATCGTTGAACAAAATACAGATATACAGACAGCAGACAGACAAAAAATCTTAAAATTAGTGCTTTGGCTCCTGTTGCTTCAATAAAATATCTCACCCCTATATAAGATAACAATCATATTAACATAGACCTGTTTTATATAAGTATTGAGTATATATCAGCTACCATAGAATCACAAAATTGCTTGCGGCCAGTTTTTTTTTAAATCTACGTATATAAGTTATATTTTTTTGACTTCCTAAATTTCCCATAAATTCCAATTTTATTGGTGTACATTGCATGACTGCGATTGCAAATTGCATCAGCAAAAGAACAAAACCAGCAGTCGTTACATTTGGAACTCTGACAGCGAGATTTACGAGTGTCCGGCTATGACTGACAGGTTGACGTTGAGACGGTTTTAGTATGTACCTACACTGTTCAATGTTTGGTTCAAAGTATCAAGATTTTGGTGATTACTTTAGGTATATCGTGTGGATATCTGAAAGACCCGGTAAAGGATTTCGAGTAACGCAGTTTAAGCTAACGCTAAAACCTTTTGTATTACCTATGTTGATAGCATATACATTTAGTGCATTAAAAAATACGATATGTACAGGAAATATCTGTATTTTGACGATGCCAACGTGTCAAGTGCTAAGTATTTAAAGGGCTATTTTTATATTACACTAGCTTTTGCCCGCGGCTTCGCCCGCGGAAAATTCCCTTGGGAACAGTGCTTTTTCCCGGGATGAAAGGTATCCTATGTCCTTCTCAATACTTCTATGTCTATGCGAAATTTCAGGAAGATTGAGCGTAACAAACAAACTCACTTTCAAATTTATAATATTAGTTAGGGTAATTAAGTACCTACCTTTTTTGTCTTCTTACTTATTTAGTTTCACTAATAAGATAAGTTATTTTCTTAATAAGTAATTAAAACGTGGCGAGTTTAATAAAACTTACAAATATAAAATATATTTTCGAATTCTCATGGGAGTAAGAACAACTTTGAGGGATAAAATAGTCAAAAATACTATTTATATTTATATCATAGATAGGCGAAACTTAAATTTGAAACCACATGTTCCAGGAATTTACTATCATACCTTCAAATTAAAAATACATCACTTACGAAAATATCAGATGCTTACATAAATTGTACTATAAGACAGTAAACCTATAAAATCCTAAAAAGGGTTACAGAGATTGCCAATGAGGTATGTTTTCCATTTCTATGCTAATAAGCGTTGCCCAATGAACGCAGTCGCGCCGCAGTTTCAAATTTATTTCTTAAGTCAACGTTTTCTCGCTTCGTTATATTTTTCTGTTGGATTCTACAAGCGTAAACGATAAATTGTAGCGTGAAATTGCATTTAGTTATATGTAAAAAAAATCAAAGTAAATACAGACGTGTTTGATTAGGGAACGATTTTGTATTTCTAAAATTCATTACTTGAAAACTATTCACTAATATGAAATTTGTAGACTTAATTATGACTGTATTTATAGAAAGAATAACTAATTTTTAGTATAAAATAAATTATACTTTTTATTATTAGAATACTTTTTATAAAAATATAATTATAGACTAAAAATTATACAGGCATAAGATATCTTTAATTTACTTAAGACAAAGCAGCTCGTTTTTCAGTTACTGAAGTTAATAAAAAAAAGTCATATTTTAACGTGAAATCTTTATTATTCTTGAAAGGTACATTACTTTAAATTGTGGGGGTAAGACTTATTCAACAGCCGTTGGTATCACTTTTGTATATATTAATCGGTACTTTTCTAAGCGTCTGCTTTGAAATGTAATAAAAATCGGCTTAGTGAGACACGTATGAGCATTGAATGCGAAAAATACCGTAGGACCATTATTTTTTTGCAGTTAACGCATCGCTACAAGCGCTTATATTGAACTTTATAACTTTGAAATAAGGTTAGATTGGGTGTGAAAATAAATTTGTCAGTTCATACTCAGTCACGTCGTCGGGTAAACACGTTTTGAACATGTTCGCAGTTTTATTTCACATCGGGGTAAACACCTTCAAAGATGAATTTCTCGCTTGACAAACAAAATGAAATACTTTAATATTTTTCCTCATGATCGTTGCTGGCTTCATACAAATATTATAAAAGTTTTCATACATTCCGTTTCATATTATCATCAAAGAATGTTTGGATTTTACGCGTTCACTTGTGAAAACGGTTTAATTTATGTATTCAACATGAAGTAACTTTTGTTTATTTTTGTATTTTTAACTCACTTCAAGAAAAGGTTTTATCAAACATTCATCAAAAAGTATTCGGGTTATTGTATGACTGCCATGCGTATCTTCCCATTGCTTGACTGCCAACCATGTGTCCAAATAATATATACATGAACATTCTGTTGTATTCTGTATTTACTTATCAATATTTTGTGTACAATATATAATAATTAGTTATGCCACTAATAAGTCCATTCGTAAATTTCTTATCACTCGCTATTTTTATACTGAAAAGTGATTAATAATCCTCCACAATATTTTTGCAATTAGTTCGATACTAATTGGGAGCCTCCTAGAGATATTTAAACTAAAGCTAAATTTTGACTAGATATTGAAGACATAGACTCTGCAGATTTGAAAATAAATATTGAAATGCACCAAAATTTCAGAAAAATAACACTTCATTCTGCATTTTGTTTCAAGAAAATAAAATGTTCAAAATTTAGTCATCAAGATGCAAGGCTGTATACAGAGAAACATTAGGCTCCTAACACAAGATATACGAAGCCGAAGAGTCGTTGGTTTTATCTAGATATGGCCTAGTGATTATAATATCTTTTATTTCATCCTATATTGGTTTGTTCTCATTCTCTACGCATCTATATTTTTGTAAAGTACCTAGGTATCTCTTCATTTGCAACTGACTAATTTAAAGTGTTTATATTTATATGTATTCTAGGAAAACGTATATGATTATATGGGCCTATTGTTAATAACATGTTGTTGTTCCAAACAAATTTATAATTAATAAAAAAATAAGTATATAATTATTATTTTAAGAACAAAATACAGTTCGGTGAATGATATTAATAAAAAAAACATTGTAATTAAATAATTGTAAATACAATGCTTTGGTCTACGTTTTTTTTTCCTTTAATTGCAGTTGTAGTTTAATCCAAATGGTAATTTATAAATAGTACAAAGAGCTACACTTTAGTACAACATCTGTATGCTAAGATGTATACTAAAAACTAAGCAGTGAACTGTGATAGAACTTATGTACAATTTGTATATAACTTTATAGTTTTATTTTTAAGTATTTATATTATAGAATAGGTTTGGTTAGTTAAAATTATTTTCGTATATTTTAAAATATATTAAACTGTGATAGCATTTTAGAAATCATTCTAAAATGCTATCGCTAATTTTAGGAGTTAATCTACATCTTTAAAAAAAAGTTTAATTATACCTGAAAAATCGGTAGCCTTCTCCATCAATATTCTCCGATCCATCATCTCGCTACCTCTCAAGCCTCAGCAGCCAGCAGTCTTACAGCAAGCCAACAACAATGGGGTATCTACAGGTCCAACGCAGCCGACGCACCGAGCTTCCTGGTCCTGAAACCACCCTCACTTCAAGACTTCAGCGACCGGCCATCCACCGCAGCCCACGTCTGGTATTCATCGGCCGGCCAACCGCACCAGCGTGGCAGTTCTGCAGGACATCTACCGGCGCCAACAAGTCATCGCTCACTACAGTCTCGACTCACCGCAGACTACGAGCAAGCAGCAACAACGTACCCGACTCACTGGGACGTCAAGTCAAGCAACTGGCACTTGCAAGCTAACATCATAAGCACAGACTGCACATGAAGATTTATCAGACCTGCGGTCTTGGAAGGGAGTCCTGTGGCGACACTAGCGCCACAACAATATCTACAAAGACGCACCACAGATGGCGTTAAAAGCAACAATCTCAGAATTGCATACAAGATGGCAAATTACTATGAAAGTCTAAATCGCGCTTGCAAAGTTTCTACGGATTGGAGCATAAATACAACCTCCGACAAGATATCGTTGGAGCCGCGGTTCCCCAGGCATAACACCCTAGCCTGGCGGGAAGATCTTCCCTGTGTGGCGGTCGAGCATATCCCTGTCGCTCCCGTCACTCTCCCCAAAAAGCTATCATCATTTCTACCAGCAGTTGGTTCCCGTTGTTTATCATGTCATAAACTCACGTTAATGACACGATAAACATAATGTTACTTCACAGTAATAAAGTAAATTGTATGTGCACAGATAACGTTATGATGGCAAGCGGGAAGAATCGCATTTAATTTTGAATCTTGAATTTTTTCTGACATACTTTCGAGTAAATGTAGTTTTGAAGAATGTTATTTTTGACAAACAGTGCAAAAAAGTATAACTGTAGTTAAATAATAAATTTTCTTAATTTTCCTTTACCTTATCCCACTTTCCTATGTAGGGTCTGCACAGTATATAAGTTCCTTCTATTTAGATCTATTTCCAGCCGTTTCCTGCGTCACACCCTTCCTGGTCATATTCCATATCAATTTATCTATCTCTTTTTTGATCTTCCTCTACTTATAGATCCCGTAATCTTCATATTAAATTATCTTTGATTTATTTAATATAATATTTAATGTATTCCTGTGCAAAGGTTGAGAAAGATAGTAAAATCACTGTGTTCTATGGCGTTAATACCTCGTAAGTTCCTAGGTCATCTAATGCTTGACTGCGAACAAATCCTAAAAGATTTGTTTGAAGAGAGAGATGTAGAGTAACTGGATGTTTTTTATAAATAAAAACCATCCAGTAACTCTACATCTCTCTCTTTCAAGACACTTATGTAAGTAAATCGGTCAGCGAATAATATCCGGCCGGAAGTCGCTGTGTCTTGAGCGATGGTGTCGTCACGTCCCACGCTCATACGTCATTTGTTAAACGCAAGATGAATGAAATGTCTTAAGTGTCCAGCATATTATACTGCCTGGCATCCAATGATTTTGGACATTAAAATTTCAACAGACTTATTTTGGATATTTAAAAAAAATCAGATTAGCAAAAAAAACTTACACAAAGTGTGTCTTCTGTAGGATTAAAAACGACGACTATCCAGATCGTATGCTCTCTGGGATCACTCGACCTCGTGGTCGGAATCACCAGACACAGACAGCCGAATTTTTCGAAAGGTTAACCCCGGATATGTCCTGTGGAAATACGAAGCCGACATGTGACCTCTGGTGTGGATGAATTGACAACAGTAGTAATTAGCTTACATTTTTGACACTTCAAAAATTCGTAGCTTTTTTAATATAATCTTTAAAGTCGAAGTTATTTATACGATACTCTTTTATAGCCATGCTCAGTTTTGGCTTGGGAGCGAAATAAAAATTATTTTTTTACCATCGAAATCATAAAATTAGGCATTTTATATTAAAAAATTTGAAGACCAAAATAAAGTAGATAGATAGATATACACTTGTTGTTCCAATTAACAACGAAAAACAATAAAAAGCAATACACTTAAAGTTCTCTACACTCTCAACAACTAATACATTAATCATATAGGCAACCCAAGGAGACGGATGATATAACACGTTAATTTATCTGAAACCCAAATAACTGAATACCGCCTTATAGTCGCAATTCCCCACAACGACGGGACTACGTAATAATATTGTGCTAGAACTCGCATTCGGGTAAAATCATCGATGGTCATTATTGGAAAAGCGGGTTTAAGAGGCGTCCCAAGCCCAGTGGGACCTTTACGGAGGTCTCATCCCGACGCGTTCGATAACTATGCTAATGTTATTTGCGCCAGTGGGTTTGAAAACGACGGCATCCACTAACTTGCGTTCCCTAGTAGGTATTGTAGAGTTAAGATTCTTTTATCTATAAGAGAGCGCGCGTAAATCGAATGAATGAATTAATGAATAAATTTTATTTTGTAAGAATATAGTGTTAGTTTAATCAAGGCACGAACTGCTGTGTGGAGTTTCGTAGTTCGCTTTTGCGTCGTCGATCGATTGAGAATCATAACTGTGTACTGTGTTAACTTCAGATAAACCAATTCGCCTTTTTTTCTTTTTGTGTGCAGTTGATATATAACCAACGACAACAAACATATTAACTGGCTTATTTATCATTTTAATCACTGCAGTGTGATGAAATAATAACGTTTGATATATTATTTGAAATTGGTTAGAAAGAGATGGGTTTTATATTTTTTGTCTAACCAATGTCAATCTTTTTTTTATAGTTTTAATTTTAATAGATAAACAAACCAAAAACGTGCTGCACTCGGGGACTGTCGCGGTAAAGCTATTGCAAAGCATTTTTTAGCAAGTTATGCAATAAGTATGAACGCTCGTCCGAGCTACATGGTAGGCGGAGTGGGCTTTATCTTCGTGACGAAATTTCTTGATTTGCTTACGGCGCTCAAAGCCCACGATAAAAGCTATGAAATAGCTTAAAAGCTGTTATCTATTTGTAAAGCAGATGAGTAGTATTTGTAAATATTCATCTACTACCTACCATTTGCACGCGCTTTACAGTACCTATATAGTTACTCTGAGTGAGGCAACCTACACGATGCTCCCGAAAGGTAAGGTTTGAGAATGAAACCTCTTACTTTACGATAACCTCATATTGTAAAAGATTCTGTATTTTCTTAGAGATTTTTTGCATCTTCATGCATGTCGGCTAAGCTAGTAAGCGCTTGGATTAAGAAGGTTGAATTATTATGAAAAACAAGTGGTACTGAAAGGATAATCCATACAATATCTTTATACGAAGAACAATTTTATAACATCTAGACTGAAAATCAAGCTTTCGGTGAGCTACGACAATGTCATCCTGGTTGTATCTCAAGCCGGCTTCAAAGCCTGAGATCGCGACATCTCAGATTTTTTCCCCTTAACTTTATGAAGTTAGCTTTGATTTTTTTAGCACACCTGATCAGGTTATCATCTGACACCTATCAGGTGCTATAGAGGTCAATAGCTTGTCAATAAGAATAAAAGAAACTTTATAAAGCTTTCACCAGTCTAATATTAAAAATAATAATTTGAGAAATATAATTCTTGCTTGCAGTAATATTTAGCACTCACTCACTCATTTAACTCATTCAAAAACATTGAACAAACATACGTTTTGAAATATTTCGAATGGGCCACAAACAAGAAAAAGCACTCCTGTTTCTCTGTATCTTTTATCTAAATAAACCGAATCCTCGTTATTTAAGTTAGCACACCGTAAAATAGACAAAATCGTACAGAGTTAACACAAGCATTTTAAAATCGTCTATTTCGAAGCAAACCACGCCTAATTGGACGATTTGTTTCGAATCAGCTCTATAAAGCTGAACAGTCCAACTGAGAGTTAATTGAGAAACTAAAAGCGTCCATTTCATGTCTTTTAATCTCTTGAATTAAGACATAAAATCGACGCTTCAACAAATGCTGTGCAGACAAATTGACGCATTTAACACCATTTAGACGTTCCGAAATAATCTGGTCATTCTACTAGTATGAGAATCACTACATAGTATAAAACAAAGTCTCTTTCTCTGTCCCTATATCCATATGTATGTTTAAATCTTAAAAAGATTTTGATGCGTTTTTTTTTTAATAGATAGAGTGATTCAAGAGGAAGGTTTTTATGCCCATGCGAAGCCGGGGCAGGTAGCTAGTATAATCATAAATTCAACAACATGTAAAATTTGAAACCCGGCTAAATGATTTTATGCTTTATCATTTTATATTCTTGTATATAATTTTTTACAAAATAATATAAAATTGGAGTGTCTGTTTATAATAAAAAAATAACAGCTTTTTACTAAATGCATATAGATGTATATGTTACAGTCAAAACTCATAACCAGTCAAAACCATTTTTGACTGCAAAAATTAGGCGAAATACACGGATTACTCGGTACATAATTATTCGTATACCAAAACAATATTTTTTACAATTTTGGTCTATCTGTCTGTTTGTTCGAGCTTATGCACTGGAATAGCTAGGGCTAGACTGATTTTGACGGGCCTTTCACAGGCAGATAGCTGATGTAATAAGGAGTAACTTGGGCTACTTTCATTTACAATGAACAATAACTTTTTATGTAATTTCAGGCGGTCATAGGTAGTTCTTGTAAATAGATATAATGTTAGTTCTTTGTTTATTTATTTTATTATATAAACTCTAGATATTGAAAATTTAAGCTTAGGAAATTTCGGCAAAGTACTGCCTTTAATTTACAAAGTAGAATTTTTTGCGGAATCAAAAGCTTTTCATGCTTCCACCATTAGTTGTTGCAAGGGTTTAGTACCAACTTTTGGTGGCGAGTATGCTGGCATAACATTGTTGAAAAGATGCCGTTCAGCAGTAGTATAAGTGAGAATTAATTGATGGTACCTACGCAAAGTATTCCCTATAACCCTATTCAGGAAACATGAAAGGCGATAATTATAAATGCAAATTAATCATAATTTTCAGTCTGGTCTTTATCTAAAACACATTAAGTAACATCTGGCTTTCTAATAATCAGATAAGATATCTTCTGATAGCTTCATATGAAGTTGCAATAGTAAAAGGGGACTGCAATAAAAATGTCTTAGAAAGCAGCTTCGTGGCCAACTATTTTCTATCATCAGTGCGACTATTGGAAAACTTTTTCGATCTACTGAGTGCGAGCTACGTGCGACATAAAAGTGCTGTCTTGTCTGTTTTATTATTCTGTGCACAATAGTTAGAAGAAATAATTTTAGTTTTGTAAGTAATTTTCTTTATTACTTTCATTAATCTATCTTTTTCTCTTTAATGTCTTGGTAAAGATGAGAACGTGCGGTTTGTTTTGTTTGTGGATTTGTAAGATTGTTAAACTTAGACACATTTGGCTTGATAACCAACAGTAGAGGTATTTTATAGTACGAAGCCTACAATTTTTTTCAAGGCTAGTGTAAATGGACTGTATGAGCCAGCAAGCTATACCTTAGCACATAGACTAAATTTATCCTTAAAGTTAATACTATATTATCTTTTTTGTGCAAAAGTTTCCATTATGTTATCATTTTGAAAATAAGCCATTTTGAGCATTGACCATTTACCAGTTTATGCCTAAATGTTAAAGCGAAAATATTTCAGAAGTATACTTCTAAAATATTTTTCATTTTTTTAATTTATTTCCTGATTTTACGGGGCGTTATTGTCTTACTAAGGAATTAATATTATTTTGTCTCTACTTTTAGGTATACCTTAAACTTAAGTTTTATCACTAGAATAACTTATTTTACAAGCGACAAACTGCTTTAGGACTAACAAGGTTATCACGTTACGTTACTTAGTTTTAACTTTTAAACGACACAATTTTTCCCTAAACTTTTCAAGTTGGGGTTGTATCAAATATCAGATACCTATTTTATATTTTATTTTGTGTCTATAGCCATTTTGACTTGACTAGATGTATTTTTTCATGAAAGCAGTCAGATTTATTTTTAAATAAGCAGTTCCTTTGTACTTATGTTCTTTCCTTATCTAAAAATATTGAGTACTTGACTGGAATAGATACCTATACATCTCAAATGGTCATGTGCAAAAGACGGTCACCATCATGATTTCGTGTAGGTGTCACGGTCAAAGTTCTTCGAAACGGCCTCCGGTCTCTGACGTGGTTCTTTAACCGGCTTTACGACTACCGGACCAACGGCTTAACCTGCCATCCGAAGCACGGAATTATCTTTATTATCAGAAAATGAGGTGGTTCACGCCTGCAATATCCTTACCAATGTGCAAAAGATCGTAATGCAATTAATAATGTGTTTATAAAATATAAGGTTATGGCGAATTTAAGAAAGGTATAATTAGTAGCATTTATATGATATAAAATACCAATATCAGAACCGAAGTGGCAAGTTTTGTGTACGTTTGCCAAAAGTTAGCTCAAGTTATCTGGGTGGTGTAGCTGGCAGGTTTGATTGATAGCCGATAGAGATATTACTACGATAACGAAGACAAACGACATTCACAGATAAAATAAAAACTTTAATGATAAACCTAAATCTGACAAATCACTTTTTGAAGTTAGTAACATAGAAAAAATATAATTCATGCGGGTTAAAACTCATGGCAAGCTAATATACTTACATTGGTAGTAATATATTTTTTACATGTGTTCATTGTTCGTATGTGTAATTTTGTGTGACAATTCTAGACATAAGCACCTAATTTCTACTGGCACTTCAGTATTTGTTAGAGCATTATGGACTTATAACCATCAATCCTTACAAATTTTCGTGATTATAAAAATAAATAAATTAAAGGGTTTGATTTTCGTTCACGTGTATAGTATATATAATATATATAATAGTTTTAGTTACAATAACAACTCACCTAACAAACCAAACCGTAAACCCAAATAGTACAATTACCGCAACCAAATTCAAAAATAGCCGTAACCCTTGATAACCGGTTAGCCGTAGCGGCCCAAAGGACCAGGGTAGATGATAAATCTTCATTTGCCCTGTTCGCACCCCCTCTCCCTTCCTCCCAATTAGTTAACCCGTTTGTGTTATGCGCTCGGATTTCCGTTACGGACTACGGTCACCTATAGCCTTTCTCTACTGTGGAGGTAGGGTAGGATTGGTCCGGTAGTAGGAAGTAATCGATCTTGTAGAAGAATTGGCGCGTAATACCGGTGGTCGAATTCGGAAGGATTAATTTTCGATTGATTTGGACTCTGGCGTTGAAATGATTTATATTTAGATGATTGGTTCCATTGTATGTAATATGGATAAATTTTATAGATTTTTTAAGCGGTTTAAACTTAAATGCTTACTTATAGTTAAACAAAATTTAAATTTAATTAAAATTAAGAATTAGTATCTATATATTGTACCTTATTTATTTAACTATTATTAATACTTATAAGACATATTGACTGTTTAATATCGCATATTGTACCTACCTATTATCAGGTTATTAAAATACCTAATAATAAATAACATTTTTTTTTACTAAACTTTAGATAAGATTTAGACTGAGGTCGTGTCGTATAGAGATTATTAAACGTATCGCTGAAGACAAAGACACATGGAAATTACTCCATCGATAAGAAACAATGTTCGTAAAAATAAATAGAAGATTTAGAAGTAAAGTCATGAACTACAGTTACTATACAAATATGGTCTATACTTGGAGTCATAAAGGCATTCCTGAGGTGGTTTTGGTGAATGCTCATTGACCAATGCCTTACTGGTGCAGTGTATGCATGCATGGCACAACTCGACAAGACCACGTACATTGTTACCTAGAGTATGTCGGCATGTGTGTTTGAATGCATGTTATGTGATCAGTTGAATGATAGCACTTACATATTTATTCTCATACATAGCTATACGGTATGAAATTTTAAATTTATTAAAAAATGATAATAACTTTCATCGAAATGCCTTTGTTCAGTGGTGAATTTGAACTCAAAGTTCCAATATCGATCACTGGTAAAACACATCACACACATCTTTGATGTCTATTAGTGTACACTAATAGAATAAATATAGATGGAATACTTTTCTATGTATACCATAGTATCTTGTAAAAATATAAATGGCAATGTGTTATATTTAGTATTTTTTTAATTTAATGGAGTCTATCTGAAAATGAGAATCAGTTTCAACGTGTCAAAGAATTTGATGTTCAGTGCTCCTACCAAAATCTGTTTGAATATTACAAACAGATGATTTGAAAATTTGAAAGAAAATAATATAAATTAATTAAATAATTAACTTTATTGCAAAATATGTAATAATATATAAGTATAAGTAAACTTAATTATTCATAAATAAAAGATTTATCTTTTTACATTTGTTTTACATAAATATTAAAAGTTATCTCTTAGCTCTCTACTCTACTCAGCATATTCAAAGCACTAGAAAATATCTGAACTACTGGAAATTCAACAAGATTGCTCTCAAAATTGGTGTTGTGATAAAGAGTTTTAAATAATAAATCAAATAACGGCTTTAATCCAGAGACACGTGTATCCACCACGACACCGAACAAAGAATGTGAAACGCGTACCGAAAATGAACAAGAAAATGACTGTGGAATGGTATTTCACGGGCCACAAATTTCCCGTGAAAACAATCGTAAAGTTACATTTTATTACTGAAACGTTCACCATTGATTCACGGCTGAAAACAATAAAAATACTGACTCAATCAAGGTACAAAATTTTACGAGTTTTGTAGATGAGTGGATTTATTGTCCGAATACCAATAAAATAACGTTACGTTTACACCTTCGCAAGATTGGCCGATGTTAATATTTTATAGCTCATAACGCGGCTATTATGGTCGAATATCGAACAGGGATTTAATTTTTAATGTTTGCAAAAAATATGAACTCTATGTCAGGTATAAATTGGCCAATAAAATTTTCTGCCGCTTATAAACCTGCTAGATAGAGCCACAGAATGTGATAAAATTTTGATAGAGCCAATATTTTTGAAATTACTGTATAATCATACAAACAATAAAACTTGACTACATAAACTGATAATTTTAAAATTTCTCTCTTGAAGATGGGAAAAAACAAGGCATCAAGTTTTAGGATACGAATAAATGCAAGTTGGGATGCAACCAAAATAATAATTCAAATCATTGTCTATGGTGATTAAAGTAAAATCATAGAAAAAAATCCTACAGTTGGAACACTACCGTGTATAAAAAATACTAATAAATTTATCGCAACCCGTGCTGGACTATCTACAAAACTATTTACAGCTGAAACAACACCAATCCAGTCAGTTGACAGTTGCGCCACAACAGTTCCTTGTGCTGCTCATTTTTCTTCCCATTCGCCCTACAAACGGTAAAGAGAAACTTAATTGCAAGGAACTTGGGCACGAGCCTGAGTCTCAATGAAAAATTACGAGGTAAACGAGTATACGCCTGGGAATTTTCGCTCGTTCACAGCGAAAGAAATGCTGCTGCGTATTCGGTGCTTCCTTAACCGTAGATAAATGTAAGCTGACGAACGTAATTTCAATGAAATATACTGCTCATTAGAAGAGTTAATTTAATTCGCCCTTTTAGAAAGTATTTGAGGATGTTGCCTAAGATTTTATTGAAGAGTTTATATGTTACTAACGGATTACGAAGAAGTTTTAATTTATTTTGTTTCTGGCCCTTATTTTACTGTGTTATCGTATTGTGTTATGTAAGTTTATTCAGAAACTAGTTATTACATGTAAATACATAGGTTCCATCATACCTTTTTCTATTAAGATTTCAAAACGGAGTTACGTAATTAATTATTTTCTCCTATTTCTAGTATTTTCATATGAAGTAAAATTACAAAATAATCTAAATATATTAATTTCTTACCCAAATCGAGTACATTTTAGATTTATTGGATTGTATTTCATATTTCAATAATTATATAGAGGTTCTTTAGATGAAAAGCAATAATTATACGTTTGGTTGAAGGTGGTAACATAGGCAAGGATCCTCAAGAAATTAATTAGTGTTTAGCTGTTTACTTAAATACAGTTATCGATTGATTTGTCTTCTTTGTTTTCTTTATAAGAAGTAAATACTGACAACATTTGAAGACAAAAAGTATTTTTTTGTAACTGTATAAGCAAATTAAAGTACCTACAAATACATCTGAAAAAAATCTAATCAACTTCATAAGAATTTAAAATATTTTTATAAGGATTTTCATAGGTATTTATTTTTCTAATTAAATTATATTCGTTTACAAGTACATGATTCATGCGGGATAGACAACAATATTAAATTAAATATATATAGGTAATGATTTTGATACAAGACATGTTATATTTCATAACATTGAAGTGCGACAGAGACTAACAAGAAAATTTTTTTTTTTTTGAATAGTTTTTACGGCCATGGAATCTTGTCCTTTAAGGCCTTTCTTGAATTTATTTATCTTCTTCAGTCCTACTTAAGTCAGTCGAGTAAAAATTCTAGTCAATAGTCAAGTCCAGTCAAGTAAGTAAGTCTAGTCTGAGTCAGATGGCTAAGTGAAGCGATGGAAAAATTTAACTTAGCTATATCATGGAGATTTTGTTGACAAAGATAAAAGTCACGTAATCGAAACTGTATCACTTCCCAACACTCACGCTTGTTCACGAACACTGCGAATAATAATCCACCAATATTATGCACAAACACTTGAAAAAACCTAAGTTTTGGAAATTAAATACAGCGCGGACTTAGCGACAGTTTACTTTCCCTCCAAAAACTCTACTATGTTTATTCTACTCCGTTGACTGTCTTTATTTTTTTTTTATTTTATTGTATTCCACTTAGTTACTGGGTTGGAAAACAGCGCCGCCGAATAACCTGCATATTTGAAACAGAGCGGATTCATTTTCATTTTATTTCACCTAACCCCGGCATTTGAGGCTAAGCTTACTTACTTTACTACATGAAATAATTAGACTAACGCCGCATGTTGATGCTCTGGTTTTTCAGCCTTTATCCGCTGCATCCGGTGTTGTTAAGTTTTCCTTTCTTTGGTCCGTACAAATTTGAGGATTATTTTAAAAATACATTATATTTATTTAAGTATGTTTTATTTTTTAAAAGGAAGTATTTGCAAATATAACATGTAGTTAAGAATAAGAGTGGGGAGTTTTGGCGCCAAGCTAAAGTCGCTCAGTTATCGTCATTGTATTTATTATCTAATATTTGTGTTTTTTCGAGTATTTGTGCATAATAAAGGTGGATTATTATTTGCTGAGTGTTCGTGAACAAGCGTTAGTGTTGGGAAGTGTTACAATATCGTATAAGTGACTTTAATCCTTGTCACCAAAATCTCCCAAAATAATACTAAGTGAAACTTCCACCACTTAGCCCTTGACTAACTTGACTAGACATGACTACTGACTTGACTTTACTCTGTGACTCGACAAAATAAAGAACATTTATATAAAACTTTTTACTGGCAAAAATAAGCTATAAGTTTGATTGCCAATTTGTGGATTATAGCCACATCAAAAAAAAAAATTCATTCATATTGCGTGGGTTACAAAGTCAATGAACGCTGCATACCCTGGCGTTAAAGTAAAAGAATTGACTTTGGAGTTGTTTTAGACAACTTTGTCTTATTAGACTGGAAACAACTTGTACATAGTATTCTTTCGTGGGGTTCAAACCTACGACCTTAGTAAGGGTGCGTTTCCACTAGAGATGTGCGAGTATGCGTAGCAAGGGATGTGTTTTTGACAAACCAATAGAATCGCTTCATTTACCTAGCCTCGTTTAGCACATCTCTGGTGGAAACGGCTTAGCGGAACGAGGTTTAGCACAGCTCTGGTGGAAACGCAGCCTAAGGCCTTGAACACAGGGCCTCGGAGGCAGAGAGACTAGAGCTCTTCTCAAAATTCCTTGATCCCGAGAGCCTGAGGAAAAAGAACTGATGTCTAGCAATTGACTCTTTGTTGCCATAGGTAAGATAGAGTTAATTATTCCCGTGATTTCAAATTGTAAGCAAAACATCGTATCCAAGTTGCATTAACCAGTGCATGTGGCTAATGCACAGTTAATCGTGTTTGCAAATAATGTGCACTTAGAAGTAAGTAATACTGAGAGCGCTAAAATATCCAGGTTAATCCAATGATAACCAAATTATGTAATATTTCAAAATATTGAGTTACTAGCTTTCGCCCGCGGCTTCACCCACGTGAATTTCGGGAACAGTGCTTTTTCCCGGGATGCAGGTACCCTATGTCCTTCTCAGTACTTCTAACTATGTGTATATGCGAATATGCAGATTACTTCAGTAGAAAAAGAGGTATCAAATAAACAAACAAATATACAAATTCACTTTTGCGTTAATAATATTATTTGGGATGTGATATAATTCTGTTAGATCGCTGATCCACGATATGTTTCGCGACGCTTCATGTTTATTTATTAAGCGATCCTTTCTATACAGAAATGTACTAAAATAATTAAAAACTTGAGTCTTTTTTTTCTCTATTTTTAAGATGTCAATTTACTTATAACTAATTTATTAAGCTTCCAACCGGTCGTTCTGGAAATCCTTGGGCCTATGTCCAGCAGTGGACAGCCTGTGACTAAAATGATGATAATATCTATATATATAAAAGAAAGTCGTGTTAGTTACTCCACTTATAACTCAAGAACGGCTGAACCGATTTAGCTGAAAATTGTCAGGGAGGTAGTTAGAGCCAGGAGAAGAACATAGGATACTTTTTATTCCGGGAAGCCCACGCGGGCGAAGCCGCGGGCAAAAGCTAGTAATTTATAAAAGTATTACCAAAGCTAGAATGAATAAGTATGAGCCTGCAAGCTCCATTTTAGATCACATATTATCTTCTTGCGACGACAGTTATTTGGGCTCTATATTTTATTTTAATATATTTAGTTTTTATACTAGTTATAACTTTGAAATTTTAGTTTAGTTCTTAATGTTTAGTAAAATAAATTTTAGTATAAATATATCACCTAAACCACTTGAGAAACTGTGTTGGGACTTTTTGCGCATACCTGCGCAAAAAGTGGGGCTGGAGTGACGCCGGGGCCTATGAATGTGGAAACCCTAAACAGACGGTGCGACACATCATCCTTGAATGTCCCAACACCAAATACAAGGGAGTGCCGATGGAATCCAAGGACCTTACGAGCGAAGCTGTTGACTATTTATAGGAGTGTAGTTTTAGAGTATAATTAAGTAAGCTCAGCGAACAGGAGGGCCATACGTTAAATACATAAAATCTGCAACTAACATTAGGTGGGTTTGTTTATTGGGATCGTGGTCAATCGTTAGACATTAATACCAATATAATAAAGATACATTTACTGATAGGATTTGAAAAATTATTTCTGCATGATAGCCTAAGAAGGTTTATATGCTTATGGTACATATAAGTATACAACACCACACCTAAAGCGAGTGAAACCGCAGGGAACAGCTAGATATACTTTTCAAATACGTCACATATATGGTCTGTCTTCTTTAAGCACTAATTGTAGTATTTTATCAAGTAATTTCTCGGTGTAATTCTAGGGTCAAAACAAGAACACCGTTTCTACTGAGTGACCTGACTTCCACCTTCATTCGGAAAAGTCTTAATTTCAATTTGTAAGCAAAACATCGCAACCCTGTAGCTGCATTATCCACTGCACCTAGCTAATGTACAGATAATCGTGTACGTAAATTATGTGCACTTTAAGGTAATTCCAACAACGCTATTATGAACATCCAGCTTAATCCGTGCGCTGGTTCTGGAAACAATTTAGAATTTTCATGCTGCTATTACTATCGATACATGTAATTTATTATTGAGTCAATATTGTACCAACAATATCTTATATTAAACTTTATTCAGAAATTAAAAATAATTTAAATACAATTATTAAGTATATACAAAGAACGTATATTCTGCTATTTAAGCGATATAAATAATATCTCTATTTTTTAATTGCGCTAGTATGTACTAGTGTATAGTATATAGTATATGTGTATGTACACAATATAGTTTCAAAGACTAAGCCAAAAAAGCCCTTGCAGGGTTACACACTTAGTTCGGATTTTTATAATCAATATTAAATATCCTTATGATTTGCATTCTGAGTCCCCACTTTTTGCGCTATACTATAGTAAACTGCCAAGTAACAACTGCCATCTAGCGTAATCAACTGGTCCAAAGTCTAAACTTGCCTAATAGCACAGAGGAGTTCTTGAAATGCAACTGTGGCGACCAATCCAAGTGAGGTCACGCTCGCCGTCCGCTTGACATACATCTTTACGAACAAGCATGACTAAAGTCTGTCTAATGTTAAAATTCAATTTTTAATATAATGTAGGTATTCAATATTGCTATGTGCTAAGATAGTGTCTAATAATAATTTAATGATGTATAATAATTTGTCCCCTTTGTATACATTCTGATCATATAATGATTTTGTGGACTGAACATACTTGACCAACCACAAAAAAATATTTCTGTAGTCGCAAAAAAGGTACAAGGTATATTATGCACAATAAAAATGAATTAAAAACCTAAATATCTACATGTAACAAAACTGTCAAGTCAATTTCTCTGCCTAAAATAGCTTCTTGCATTTCAGCACTTCTTTAGTCGGTTCGATGAATGGTATTTTTGGCTGAGACGGATAGTCTGTAGTATATTCATAGAACGACAAAGTTGCTTGAACCTATGGCTCTAAAAGGCCTAATTTAGGAATTATGTCTATTCAATTTTCGTCATTTTTGGTAAACTATCTTTTAATAAATTATAAATTGTCGAAATTTTTAATCTTTCTGCACTCCTTCTTAACTTATAATACTTACTCCTTCATCCACCAAGTGCACCTAAAAATAGCTGAGTATAAATTTAAATTTTGGTCTGCCGACATTACCTTTCCTTTATATCGTATTATGTTACAAGATCAATTGAACCTGTACGCCTCGATTTCAAAGAATTATAAAATCACCTCACGGCCTCTGTATGACACTGTGGTTTCTTTAACAACCACCAGATGGTCGCCAGAAGCGTGCCTTCTAAAGCACGGAGTCATGTTATTTCAGACAATCAGGTGATTCAAGCCTGCAATTTCCTAAAAGACTTGCGTCCAATGGAATTCAAACGCACGACCTCCGAATCGAGTGAGTTCAACTCTTCTATTGATTAACTCATCATCATCATATCGTATAGGCGTCATGGTCAATTTCCACCCTGGAGTCAGAGTTCTTCGGAACCGCCTCTCGGCCTTTCATGTGGTTCCTTTAACGACTACCAATGATGAATTGTTATCAAAATAAATATAATTATGTTGATAAATAAATTGTATTGTATTATATGTACCTACGGCGCTAATGCAGGTGGGTCACTTAGGAATTATGCAGTCTCTAATGGGTCGGTTAATCGGAGTGGGCGGTGTTTCAAGAGAGCTGGGCTGAATACAGCTACATTTACCCTGTTACCTGACTAAATTGAGAGGCACGGTTATTTATTTTTAGTCGCTTAAAATGTCTGGATAGGAAATAGGTAAAGTGTTTTAAATATCAAAGCTTAGGCTTATAATATATTCACTTAGCTACTTACTGGCTGTGTGGTTTCTAGCTCAAGATGAGCGACTAAATAATAAAGTAAAAAAAAAACCTTGACATACTTTTCTAGATTTTTATAGAATGGATTATCATATTTCTTCATTGCCCGTGGGAAATTTGGGAAATACTTTCCTAGCTGACAACGTTAGATAGAGTACTGTCCCTATAACTAAACTGCCTAACTTATATAGCTTTAGTAGTTTTCGAGATTTCATGTTTACTACATGAGTGAGTCAGCGACCCTTCACTATTATAACTAAGTAGCTAAAGGAAAAATATCTACCTACACATATTTTAAAGGAAAATCTGATTAATTTTAGCACTTTTTAATTTATTTCCTCATTATGTTTATTATTTACAATAATTTTATCACAATTTGACAGTCATTATATACAATTACTATGTACAAAAATTACAAATGTTTACACTTCTTTTAATAACTTATACACAACTCTCAGGCCCTGGGATTTCTTCAGCTATTAGGTGTTCTCTTCTACTTAATGTCATGTTATTTGTGGTCATCTTGCTTGACGCTCTTGGTGGAGATAACATCTGGAAGAAACTGTCACTGTTAATAACCTAATAATAATTTAGATTAGTAAAAAACTCCCATAAATAATCTATTCCAATAAAACATAATGCCTCTCAATTCATTCTATGCATTTTGAACCGTCTTTATTCATTGTCGATCTAATTTTTCTTATATTGTCGATCTATCTTGGCGTCGGATGGTCAAACTGTTACTTTACTTATTATTGTTGTTTCGCGCGCATAATTTTTTGCTTTGATCTCTCGAGACCCTTTGTTTGAATTTACTTAAAATAGAAAATTATATTAGTTTTTTCTTCGAATCTTTATGGTTTTGATTAAAAATATTTTATTCTCATTCGTTACAATATTTCCACCGCTGAACTTATATATGTATTTGTAGTCTCAATCATTAGTTTCGAAGCCTATTCGTGCAATCAATCAAATCTTTCCTCTTTATAATATTAACATATAAGGTGGACACAAATCAACTGCAAATATTTTAAGGGCAGATTTAGACCGATATTCTAAACAACTTCTCCAAATAAACTTATATTGAAATATGAAAAAAAATGTTTGACCTCCCATACAAATTGAGAATCAGCTGATCTAGTTTAGTATGGAGTGTGAAAAAAAAATCGTATTTCGATATAAGTTTATTTGGAAAAGTTGTTCAGAATAGCGGTCTGAATCTACCCTTAAAATATTTGCAGTTGATTTGTGTCCACCTTATATAAGAAAGAGTAAGAAATATAGATAACATTAAACAAAATACTTATTAATATTATACTAGCTAATTGAAAATTTTATTCTACTAAAACTTAGTTACGCAAGTTTTTATTTTTGCAAAAACATGCACCCGGCTGGAAATGTCACAGCGTAATTCAATAGGTTGATTTTTGTGATGTTGTTTTTGAAAAGTTTACTTTTAAATTAAATGCAATACAGTTTAATTTTATTCAGTATTTTATTTTGTCAACAATTAATTGATTAAATATATTTTAATTATAAAATATGGTCAAAAGACTAACATTATTTGTATAGTATAATCAAAGAAGTTCGAATTGCGCGCGGTCTCTACGCTATTTTTTTTTTAATCTGAGGCATAAATAGACAATTCCCAATTCGAGACTTTAAGGCGCTGTGCATCAGGGGAATACCGTAAAACGTCTATTTTTTCGTCGCGCAGTTAGCTTTATTCTTCATTGAATACAAGCATGAAAAAAATATGAAGTATAGTTCAAGGATCAAAATAAATGATTACATCAAAATATTTAAAAAATAATAATTAAAACCTAGCTAAATAAAATAGCAAAAAAGCTATATCCAGAAAAGGTTTCGTCGCGAATTACTTGATATCTTCAGCGACAACTACCAATTTTTTTACGTCTATAAAAAGAATAACATAATGACCCAGATGAATACCTAAAAAAATTACAATATTTAGTCATAATTATTGAAATATTAAATTAAAACTGGAAAATTTCACCCGAAATGGCATTGAACGGAGACTAGTGACAGGCCAACCCAGTATCGCCACTTTCAATTCAACCTTATTTCATTACGCGTACGTACTATAATCGCACTTTACTCCTCTTAAATACCTAAGGGTTGGGGATACAGCGCCTTAACCCTCGACGCATGTCTGCAAATCGCATCACATGCACTTTACGTTCAATGAAAATCGGTTGAGCTGTGAAGAAGCACTGGTGGTTTATGTGAGGAAAATACCTATATTGGGATATATTAATTTCTTCAAACTGTATTGGCAATGTGCAACGGCTTGTACGGTTTGGCACCGTTGTGTTTATGTATTAGTTTGTATCTTGTTGTTTCAAATAATTTGTATCTTGTTTTTAAAAACACATTTATTGCATGAGGCCCATGTACACAAACAATATAAACGAACGAGTATAAATAAAAAATTATAAGTCAATTTAAAACAACTTTGCGAATTATCTCTACATTTACTATTGTTTAGAAGGCACTATGTTGCTCCCTAAAATAGGTGCTTAAGTCGTACATAGTCAAGTAATAATTGCAGCCATAAAACTCGCATTGCCCATTATGATGTCCATAAATGTAAAACTGAGTAATGAATCCTCACGTTTCTAGAATCTTCTGTGTGAAGCGAGCCGACGCCACTCATCCACTCGGCCTCGGGAAGGGCGCCATTTTTGACAGCCTCGACACACCTTGAGTCTGGAGGGTCACCATCTAAAAATAGTAACACTTTAACGTAATATAAATAGGGAAACATTATTTTTATTAATAGGCATTGTGGAACTAGATATAAGAGGCGACAAAAATAGCAGAAAACTGAATTTGGGAGCAACAAAACCAGTTATATAAAAATACCATTATGAATTTGATATACAATAAATGATCATTAATAAAAAGCAGAATAATTGTTTGTTTAAAGTAATTTTATTACACTAAAGAAGATAAGTAATTATCTTTTACACAATGTTTCTAACAACAAATACTTATTCCAGAGGTTCTTGCTACGGAACCCTCGGTACGCGAATCTCAATCTATATTTTTCTATTACTTTGTCACTTACCAGGTTGTGGATTTAAAATGTCCGGCTGAGCTTGCTTTGGAGGTTTCAATGTGAATGCAACCACGTACTGACCGTCGCCTGCATTGAGCTGCAGTTCTGAAGACTGCTGTTTTGTTGGCGTTCTAGACCTGATATCAAAATTAATTTAACTCAAGTATCGTTGAAAGTACGAAGAGAGCTAGAAGTCCTACAAAAAACTGACTAGCAAGAAGTGGTAAAGAGCAAAGAAGAGAAGAGAACGCTAGTGTCAGAGTCCAAGTTCCTCTCTGGGTCGCTGATAAATAACAGCGATTTTTCCGGCCGCATCCAGTCGTGTAGCCAGACTGTTATCGCTATGGTAGTCGAACGCTGTGTCAGATGTGTGTGTTTGACAGTGTTGGCCACTAACACAAACAGATCATGTTTCATTTAAAAAGGGTTAAAGAAGTAAGTCGCTCCAGTATTGTAATAATCATTGCCACAAAAACTAGGATTGGGTTAAAACGTACATTGGGCTCTTAATCCCAAGAGAATAATAAATATAAATGAAACAAGATACCTAGTATGTAAGTATATATATATATATATATATGTATATGTATTTTTACTCGATAAATAAATTTCGGGTATCTGGCAAGCTACTTATTAATAAGCAAGAAAGTACGGGAAAACAAGACTAAAAGGGGTATTTTTTTGTATGTAAGAAAGTGTTTCTTCTTTGTCCACCCCTTGTTCATTTGGGGTCGGGTCTCCTGATCCTAGTGCAATGTAAGAAAGTGTTTATAAATAATGATTATACTTATTTGCTTAACTTTGATTAATTTAGTCATCTACACTATTAAAAAGAAAATAAGTAACTCATTCTTACCTTTTTCTACGTAGGAAATATGCGGTAAAAATAGTGAGGCTTGCGCATAAGATGACTGCTATGGTAATTACCCAAAACGTCGGTTTGCTCACTCCTGCCACAAGCCCATTACTGCCATCTGTGTTAAAAAAAAACTGATTAAGTAAGTACCATACGTAATAATACGTCATCAAGACATAAGGGTCATAGAGTCTTTACATTGAGACATTCTAATACTTAAGTGGCGTGGTGTAGTTTTTTTAGAGGTTTTTTATGTATGAAGGTATGAACCTTCATACATAAAAAACCTCCAAAACCCTTATAGAACCAATCGATTCATTTTCATTTCATTCATTCATTTACGAGTAAAACTTATTCTCATCCCTAGTTTGTTTACAATCAAATATATAGTTTTTATTTGTGCATGTATCATTATATCTGTTAACTATTATAAATTGTATGTTTATAACATTTAACGGATTCGATAGCAAAAATCTGTGTATTCAATTACTCAGAATTTAATTTATATGGAACGGTAAATGACGGTATAATACAGTAACGTTTCTTTTTTATATTTTTTTACTTAAAAAAAATAAAATTGCTTATATATTTGACCAATGAAAGGCCTGGTGCATTATAAAAAATATGCTTATTAACGAGCCAGCAGCTAGTTAACGAATTCGTAAAAAAAACCATTCCGACGAATTGAGAACCTCCTCCGATTTTTCGAAGTCGGTTAAAAATAGATGTTGTCAAATCCAGGCAGCTAGAGTGATTAGCGCGTTCGAGCAAACTAATTAAATGAATATGAAAACTGTATATATATTTAGTTTTTTACCTGTTCTTCTCTCAGGATCTTGATAAGCTAGAGCATGAACCATGATTCGTTCTGAAGCACCTTTATCATTCCTCGAATGTACTGTAAGCCTTAATGAGTTTCCACTTATGTAGAGGACCGCAACTGGCACTAAAAAGAGTGCTACGCCATCTATGGAAAAAAATAATCAGGATTTGGAAAACATATCGATCCCAAATTGTATGCAAACGAATATGATAGTAGTAATGAAGTGCTACAAGTATTGTATCATCGTTTTACTCCAAATAAAAAAAAAATACGATATCTAATATATCGTTATTTTTTTTCTAAATGAACTATGTTCAGATTATTAAATTGCTGGACATAAGCCTCCAAGGATTTCCAGAACGACCGATGAAACTAATAACCGACGAGAATAATAAAGTTAATAATAATAAACTTAATAATAAAGTTTTCGAGTCCTAACTTAAACTTAATAATAGAGTTTTTTTTTATATCCTGATTTTCAGCATATAAAATAACTGTAGTTTTTGGTGTACAGTTTCTTAACAAATTATTCTTGTATTTTTTATTTCCCAAATAATGTGTATTTTTAACATGCTAATTTTTTTTCTTTTTCACAGGTTGTTCTTCTGGACTCTCGAAATTTTGTTTGGTTTTGTTTCTGCATACTGTGCTGCATACCCACAGAAATATTAATTTTTCTGTGGCGAATGATTTCAATATATGTTTGTCATAATAAGTAAATTATTAGTGTTATGCTCGTCGGAAAAATGTAATGTACATATTAGATATAGTTTCTCGGTAAGTGAATATTGTATATTCTTTTGAGAAATAAATTCTTTAAACCTAATTTAAACACAAAAAAAAACATCAAATATCAAAAATAAACTAACCAGTCTCATTCGCAGTGACGTTGAATTTGATCATTCCGCTAACGGAGTCCAAGGCTTCTAGCACCACCGATTGGGGCAGTCCACCGTCGTACCCAGCGACACAGCGGACCACCAGGGCCTCTCCCAGGTCCTCGTGATCAGAATCCTCGATAGAATTTGAATAATTCCCAGCAGTTACCGTACAGTTGCGTGGTGGAGACGGTCGAGCTTGACAAAAGGTATCGACATTAGTGTAGGTAAACGATATTAAACTACAACTTATAAGTAGCAATTTTACGTTGAACATTTTACATATATTTTTTTAATTCTTATTTATACAATATGCAAATAAGCGACTAAATATCATCATTATTAAAAGACATCAGGCATAAAAAATGTATTATCTACACTTTAGCTAACAGTTACGCCTCTCGACGTAAAAAAAATAATTGAAGTGCTATTTGTCTCATTGACTGTCAGCTAGTGTTGAATATGTACGAGTATAATCAGTTTTACCATAGATCGATTTATGATAGCTTCTATTATTATTGAAAGGAAGCGTGCGTACACTGGTTTAAGGATATTTCCTGGATATTTACAATTACCTCCTGTTTTATTTAATGAGATATATACCTGCAGGAACAATTTGGAAGACACACGGCTGTTCTTGGCGGCCTACAGAGTTCGTACCCCTGCAGGTTAATGCACCGTAATCTCTTTCGCTGGCTGGAGTGTATCTGAGCTCACTGATGCTGCCATTTACCGTACCTGATAAGGAATTAAATTCTGATTTAGGATCGAAAGATAAATATAATCAATTAAAAATTAAGTAATCTAAACTTACAATATTTTTTTATTTAATTTAATTATTGTGGCAGGCATGCTGGGACTAACAGTAGTGGGTGGGCGCCGGCCAGCTGTAGTTTTCATAGACTAACTAGTGGCGGAAGCACGCAAAGTAATTTGGTAAGTACTTGTAACTGACTTTCGCAAACGCCTGAATCTATTAAATTATCTAAACTTACCATATCTAGCTGGTGAAACATTGAAACTCTCTCCACTGTTGTTGAATTGCCATAAGAATGTAACCTCGGACGGATCGGCATGTACCGAACATCGCACGCGCAAGGCCTCATCCAATGCTGCTCCCACAACTTGCGTAGACGACTCTCCGCATACTGGAGCATCTATGTAGGAAAAACACCTAGGTTAAGGATTTTGTATTAACTGGTGACAGAAGCACGCAAAGTAATTTGGTAAGTATATGTAACTTTGACATTGTACGTTACTCCTAGCAATCGTAATTACTTTTATCTAATTCATACTGCAACTAACTAAGTATGATTTGTTATATTTCATCACGCCTGTTTCCTGCAGGTAGGCAGATAGCAGATATTCCACTTTCTATAATCCTACTACCATTTGTAATTACCAAACATTTATTGTTCTTGTAAAATAAAGGGTCTAGTCATAAAATATCCAGAATATGAATCACCTAGTAACTTTACACCTACCTTTTCATCACATCATGTATAACGTGCATGATACAAGCAAAATATATGTCCTGTAGCTTCATGGCTCATAAATACCGACGTGTCTACTATATACTATATCCAAATGATTGCCGTGGTAGCAGGGATCGACGTACTTCCTTCCCGAGCCGCATAGTAATTGCCGGGAGGGAAGGGAGGCATAAATCATCAAAATTATTGCCTAATATTACAGATCGACTCCGCAATCTGTTGTTTTGTGGAATCACTTTAATTCCTTTGTTTGGTTTGAATTTATAGTGGTTGTAGTTTGGGGATTTGCCATCTGTTTCAGTTTTCCAAAAACAAAATATTTTTTTTATATTTAGTTCTACCAATCACAAAAAGTCTTGTAATAAAAGTAATTGTATAAGAGAGACTTTAAAGTCCAAGTCAGACAAAAAGGCGGACACATTTTTTTACATGTTATAAGTATACCATTGCCATATTAGGTGGTAGAATAAAAGCTTACCTACTCAATTAACTAATTTACAACAAACAATAATATTAGGAGGAAGAGTATTTCGAAAGCATTATTAATATGCGGGAAATAACTTTATAAACTGAGAATAATCGTTGATTACTTGGATAAATTCTACTAGTATACAGATATCTATATCAACCAAAAATGTCATTATTTTAAGTCTGTACTTTTAAACCTCAGTCATATAACGAGCCACGAAAATAACTTCGCATAATAAAATAACCATCAAAACACCAATGGTCTTATCAAACGATCGCGTTATTGCTCGAAAAATAAACAGCTCCATAAATATAAAATATCCACCGACCAGTACCCTGTCATAAAACGATGAATATAAATGTAGTGGCTATTATTTCGACAGCGAATTATTTCGTCTTCTCTCCACGTTCGCAATTAACGGTCAGACTAGGAAGGAAGCGAGGCTTCGATGTATAACATAACTTTGCGGATATACTCTTTGATTTATGACTCTTTCGTATAATCTAAACATGATTCAATTTCAGTTGTTACGGTGTACAAGCGACCCGCCCTAGCTTTGTACGGTCTTTAAATCTTTCGAAAGATGATAAGTAGGTATAATTAATTGCACCTACTTATCATCTTTCGAAAGATTTTCTCCACGTGATAGTAAATTTTGGAATCCGTTGTATGGGTTAGAAGCGCAACAGATATTCTTTTCAAAAATAAAAAATTAAACTTAATTAAGAACTATAAAATATTAATTACAATTAGTACCAAATGAGCTTTTACGACCACTTTAGTACTTCATGTTAACTATTGCCGAAATTAGCACACACAATAAGAAATTACCTACATGGCACGTTGACATCATTTCATCTGAATCAATCAACTATGTTTAGTAACCACCTGGTCTCTACTTAGGCCTTTCTGTCTCACTGTTTAAATAAATCCGTTTTATGTATTTGTATTTTATTGTCTCCGAAGAAACATATATCGCTAATCTATCTAGAATTCTACTACTCACATTGTACCCTCAGCCGGACAACGTCACTGGAAGTCTCCCCTCTGGTATTGGCTGCTCTACACGAGTAACCTCCCGCTTCTTGCCTCGTCACCTTTTGCAGCACCAGCGATCGTGTACTAAGGATGATTCCTGATGACATGTTCTGCGTCACCGGCCTGTCCTAGAAGTGACGCTTTGTCATCATTTCAGTTTTCAAAGATATTACTTAAAGACGGTTTGAATGATTAAAATGCCACAAGTCAGGAATTTCGATATTGTGAATCTTTGTGATTTATATATCAACTAGCTTTTGCCCGCGGCTTCGCCCGCGTAAAATATCTTCAGGAACAGTGTTTTTCCCGGGATGAATAGTATCCTATGTCCTTCTCAATACTTCTAACTATGCGAAATTTCGGAAAGATTGGTTTAGTACTTAACAAACAACCAAACAAACCAACTCACTTTCTTTTTATTATATTAGTAGGATTTAATAAATATAACTGACAAATAATTTGATAGTTTTGTCTCTATTAAAAAAATATTGGATGCATTAGTCATTTGCAGAAGTATCTTTAAAAATAATTTTACCAATCAAAGAAATTATTTCTTTTTTCAAATCACCACATAAGTTTAAAACAATAAAGACATACTTTAAAATATACAAATACCTACAGCTAGTTTGGAAACTTACGTTATGGTACCAGGATATCCGATGTTCCCTAGGGTTGGCGCGTACATTGCATTCGAAGTAAACGTCGTCCCCTTCCTTTATATCGTGCGGATTCAGGGTGCTGCCAAGTGATAGCGTCACCAGTGGACTATCTGTATGGAATGGGTTTTCCAGTTACAATTGAAAATAATTGTATCACTAATGTTTTCGCTTTAGATTTTATAAGAAATTGAAATGACTTGTGCATAAATTTAAAATAAATTTTATCATTTAAGTAGTATACGTGATACTGTTTTACAAATTACTTTCTCTAATTGAAGTTAGTTAATTGTTCTTTTAGAAAATTGTTCAGCAAAGTGTGTATTCTACCACAAAGGAACGTGTTCATTATAGTGAACCAAATTTTGTGATAAACTAAACCCTAAGTGTTTATCATCACGGTTTTGATACATTTTCTTATACCATTTTATCAAACAAATATTAAAAACTATAGCCAACAAATAAGACAAGTTACCTAACGGTCTAAATAATTGGTACTGTCTCGCTATAATCAAGAAATGTAGGCAGGAAAATGAATAAAATGAAATGTTGATTATTGATAAACATTAAAGTATTTGATTTAAAAATTCAAAAAAAGAATAGACAATTGAAAATAGAATACTAACATACAACATTCAGCGTGAAGTGATCATCGATTGCTTTGGTTGGCAGCGCTGGATTGACTGCGACGCATTTCACCACCGCCGCGTTGTCTGTTGGCGTTGGTGTGTACACCAGCGTACTTATTGTTAACGTTTCATTTGCGTAATCTGTTACCTGTTGAAATTTGAATTTGTTGTTGAAAGTTGAAATAAATAAATATATATATATATAGAGAGAGAGAGAGAAAACACAAGAATTATGTAACTACCAATATTTGTTAAATAAAAAAAAGAAGAAATTTTAATTTTACATACCTACATAAAATGAAGATAATAATAAGGAATGATTAAAAAATAATTTCGTCCTCTTCTTCACTTTGAGTCAAATCATTATAGATATTCCATGGAACTGTTTGGATTTCAAAAAAGATGTCAAAGGTTTCTTAATTAGGTATGTGTTAGAAAATATAAGAAAGAAGGATAAGAACAAATAGATAGAAACTAAAAAGCTTTATCGAAGCAGCATGAAAAAGAACCTTATGTAAAAAAAAATAGAAACAATTTTAATTTGAGTACCTGTTCCTTCTCAAAACTTCTGTTATCCTTGAACCACGTGATTTCTGCCGCAGGCCTACTACCTTCAGCTAAGCACCTCAGAGTGGACGCCGCCCCGGCTATGAGTTGCTGCGGTCGATTTAGTAGAGACACGGAGACTGGGGCCACTGTTTGACAAAATATTTGTTTGTTTGTAATTTATTAAATCAAAAAGTAGCAGTGGGCAGGGCATATATCACGACAAACCGATGGCGGATGGGGCAGAAAGTTTCTCAAATGCGACCACGCATCGGCAAGCATAGCGTTGAGCATTTACCGACCAAATGGTCAGATAACTTGAAGAAGGTTTCAATCAGGCACTATATACAGGCCGCTTCTAACCGGTCGTTCTGGAAATCCTTGGGATAGGCCTATGCCAGCTATGGCAGATGATGATCAAGCCAAAACTCGGGCACACAGTTACAGTGATATACAAAGGCGAACTTATAACATCCCGTTAACTAGAGATTGGGTAAAGAAGTTTATGTTATGTACATTATGTATTACCTTAGGTAAGTAGCCTAGTAATTATCAAACTTTATACCATTCAAAAAAACACGTCCAATTCAACACTTCCCGAAATAACCACAATCCTAATTAAGGTTTTTAGCTCGCGAAAGAAACTCGTTAAGTACAAATTGACACTCCTGTCCGAAATGAATCATCTATTTACACTTCCATTATTTAACTTGACCTTGAGACCCACTTAATTGATCCGATGAAAGCCCAATAGACTTGGTACTTAATCGGCTCTTAATTACAACTTTCTTTTCTATTCGAAATACTCAATAAAAAAGGTATTAATTCGTTTCCTAGCCAGTTTTATTAAAATTAAAATCTTTTTCCCAGAGGTCCTTTGTAAAACGGTCGTCTGCTTGGGTCTCATTCTTACATACTTCTGCCGCCGAACCCAACAGCATTGTTGTTTTCGCGGGCGCGGGTTTGACTATCTACGAAACAAACAGACAGACATCCGGACGAAAGCAAAATTGGCCACTCGTGAAATGGAGATTCTCCCTCGCTTCGCTCGTTTCGTTGAAGTTTAACTTACTCCAGAGAATTAGCGATTATGTAAAAAAAATATGGAAAAGTTGTTCAGTACAGTGGTCTGAATCTGCCCTTATATATTTGCAGTTGATTTGTTCCCTCCTTATTAAATGTTTCATCAGAATGCCTTCAATAAATTCAGTAAAAAAGTACACACTAAATAGTGGCCTAAATACAGCAAAAAATGGCAATACGCAGAAGAAACTAGTTTAAACCGGATACGTTGACTGTGGATTTCTCGTGGAATATGTTGGGAATTCATTACTGCACGAGTTTCAGTTGGAAACGAAACGAGTAATTAATTATAAGTCCCTCGTGATTGCTGATGTGTGCCGCAACTAGAGTAGGCCGAGCCAGATTGTGTTACAAGAATTTTAAAATTATTTTTGGTGTTCTACAGCAGAAAACTATAGACCTAATTTATTTTAGCATATTTTTCTGCGTTTGTGTTTTACTTGTTAAATAATAGTGATTATTTTTTGTTTTTATAAACTTAGTGGTGTATCGCCAAAGACTACAGTCTCACAGAAATAAAACTGTAATGTGAGTTTTCAATTAATAAATAATTATTAAACATTAATTGTTAAATATAATTTAAAAAAAAGACACCTGGCTTCTTATGTAGAAACTTAATTCTAAATTTAATGAAAAGGGGAAATAAGGATAAATTGAATGGCCACCTTTTATTTATTCTGCATACTCGCTATATTATTTTCCTTGGAATTTTACTTAGACAAAATAAAAAAATGGAAGTAAGACATTTTTTTATTTATATTAAACAACAAACAATGGAATGAGCTATAGAAGAGCGCAAATATAAATTATATAAACTGATGCCCTAAGTACACAGTGAAAGTAACATTCCTCGGTACTTACAGTTCATTTCCAACCGGACAATTTTCTCCTGGGGTTGCACTAGGTGAGTATTGGCCGCTCGACACTTGAATGTTCTATTAAGGTCCTCTCTCCTCAGATGCTGTAGCTCCAATCTGTTCACTACTACGTGTGTGTCAGTCTTTATCCCTATGTACTGGGGAGCTGGAGTACCGTTGATCAGCCATGACACTACTGGTTCTGGACGACCTGCATGAAAAGTAATTATTATTACACTAGCAGTTCACCTCGGTTTTACACGTAGTACCTACACAAATAGCCTTAGGCACTCGGTGATAGTGTAGCTTTCCAACGGAGAAAGAATTTTGCAAATCGTTCTAGTAGTATAAAGCCTATTCGATGCAAACAAACAATCAAAGCTTTGCCTTTTATAACATTAGTATAGATTATAATATTAGTATAGATAATCGTAGATAACTCTAAAATAAAGACGGGTCGATTACACCAGTTACTCTAAATAGTTAATAGATTCAGGTATTACTTTGTGGAAGTCAAAGTTACAAGTACCAAATTACTGGTGGCGGGAGCACGCAAAGTAATTTGGTAAGTACTTGTTACTCTATATAGATTCAAAACATAGAATTATCAAATCGCGCGCGATCTACGCACTTTTTTTAAATCTTTGCTTCAAATAATCGGCTGATATTTTGTATGACATGACCTAGTACGAGTTTGACGTATAGGTGCGTCTTCTGTTACAAAATAACATGTAAGAAAAGCCTTGGACTTGTGAAAATGTATAGTTTATTGAATATGATTAGATTAGAATTAAGGCGGATTAGAGTTTCAGAAAATTTTCCATTTTTATAACATAAATAACTTTACGACTTTTTCCTTTCTGAGAATTGAGTGCTCTACGACTAACTTTACCACGGATTATGCTTAAATACGTTATGTGTTTAAACGAAACGAAAACCTTTCCGGTTTAATCCTCTTTGAATAGCTTTCTGTAAGGTATATTAAATATTTATATAAGTAGTGCAACTTTAAATTAAATATTTTTTATTACTAAACAAATAATATATGTCGTATTATATATAATATAATAGAGAATAGTTAGCGTATCCTGGAATTTTAGAAGTGGCATGTACATATTGCCGATCTCTCAGAAAGTAAGAAATCGCAAGCCATATTTTACCAACAAACATAAGTTCTGTCTTTTTTGGAGACAATGACGGAGATATTCCATGTGAATGGGTTCATTGGAAATCCGCAGTATGGTTGGCGTCACGCCAGGGCTGAGTTTTCATGGCCTCACGTTTGTTATGATGCGATAGAATTTCTTACTACCAGTCTTGCGGTATAATTTTGATCACTGCTACTAACGCATTGAAATGAAATAGAGTTTCAAGATTAACCCTGTTTCCTGTTTGTTGATCCGTAGGAGAACACAGGTTGCTGACATAGCCCAGCAGATTAGCTCTTTGAAGTGGCAGTGGACAGGGCACATAGCGCGACGAACCAATGACCGATGGGGCAAAAAGGTTCTTGAATGGCGACCACGCACCGGTAAGCGCAGCATCGGACACCCACTGACCATATGGTCAGATGACCTAAGGAAGGTCACAGGCAAGCGCTGGATGCAGGCCGCTTCCAACCGGTCATTTTGAAAATCCTTGGGGGAGGCCTATGTCCAGCAGTGGACAGCCTGCGGCTGAAATGATAATTAACCCTATACATAACTATTAATATTTTAATCACTTTTCGGCCTTCTGACGATATAAAAAACCACCAGATAGCAACCTCGGGGTTTAATGTGCCATCCAAAGCACGGAATCATCTCAACTAGGCAGACTGAAAACAACTTGTAAAAAATATGCTTCACTTGGAATTCGGGTTCACGATAATTTCCATTATATATTTCATTACAAGACGGCACATAACAGTAATAAAAAATACCAACTTTGCTAACATTTTTGCCTCATCTTATTTTATCTGTACAAATCTTGGCACCTTAACTATTCTTAATTGGACTACCCAAACCTAAAGTCTGATTGATAGTAGCAAAAGTAAGTCTCAAAACTAGGTCAGACGCTAAATCGCACCATTAGGCAACTTAAAAAAATGTCACCAAGATACACGTGTACTTATAAGATAAAAACTATAATTATATTTATTTACATTAAGGACAAAAAGTGTAAAAAATCTTAATATAAAGTATTGTAAATTACTGATGTCGAATAAGGAAGTAAATAATTAACAATACTTTTTCAAAGAAACTTCAGCATTGCCGAATAGCAAAGAAAAACCTAACATTCCAAACTCTACATACTCCTTTGGAGTAATCTCGCATCTATCAACTTACGAACAAACATCAATAATTTTTGCAGGACTTCCTTGGAGACACTGAAAGAGATATTCCGTTTGAATGGGTTCATTGAAAGCCAGTATGGGCTGGCTTTGCGCCAGAACCGGTTTATCTTGCCCACACGCCCACCGATTGTGATGATGCACTGGAGCGGTGGAATTGCCCGTTATCAGGAACATGTTTTAATTATGTGGTTTCCATTCTGATACAACACAAAGCGAATGGCTCCTATAGTTAAGACTCAGGGAAATTTAGATTGTTTCAAAATACATATATTTACATTTTATACGTTAACATTATAATTATTTTATTCACGCATAATGGAAGCTGATTTAATTTCAAAACACGGTTTAATAACCTTTACACTTTTGGCTTTTATTTTCCTTTTTTTAAGTATATTGTTTTTTTATACCTTTGTGAGCATATAATAATATTGTGCCTTTTAAAAGTTACAATACACGTTTTCGCTTATGACAGTAAAAAAATTTAATCAGACATAACAAACGAGGGTTTAGTATAGTATGGGCAAAGACAGTAAAATTATTAAGAAATATATAAATTGGCTAGCGGAAGTACAGCTCTTAAACTTAAGATAAATAGATAAATATGTTTGATAGGTTGTCAAGTTTTTCGGATTTCGTATCCAAAAGTTATCAACCTTTCTAGAACGGCGTTTGATTCCGTAAGAATTTCTGGATATACAAATCCGATTTATTTTAACGTTTTTAAGCCTGTTATCTAAAGACAAAATACATATTGAAACCATAGTAATTCTCTGCTAAAATAAGTTAGTTTGCTACCTATCTCGGTCGAACCTATTTACTGCAAAATTCAAATTGATTGTCGTTCCATTTTTTTTTTTCATGTATAAACTTTTGTTAACATCAGCAAAGTACGAACCTCAAAATAAAAACCAACAAGTATGTATATTATAATAAAAAATATTTTCTCATTAGTTCCATAAATTACATTCACGTTAACTCTCAACGTACTCCAATTTCCTTTTTAATTAATGCAGAGTTCGATTGCAGCTGCCCTTAGGCTCGTATTAGGTGTGTAAGCCTCGGATTTAGTTACTGTTGAGCGACCTATTTTACCGATGCTCGTCGACCTTAAATGGCCAACATTGATTATGTCGATAATGGAATGGTAGGGTGCGGCATCATATCGCTCTGGTAACTAAGTAACTGCTACATCAAAATGATTATAGTTATTTTGCTCTTTATTACACAAGGAAAAACCAACCTTAAGTAGTGAACAAACTAATCTTAACCTTTATCTATATCTAATATTTTAAAGAGGAAAGATTTGTATCTTTGAGTGTATGTTTGTTGTAAGAGAAAACTCAAAAACTAATGTGTCGATTTCAACAATTCGCCATTGGAAAGCTACATTCACCCTAGTTACATACGCTATGTATGTACCACGGACGAAGCGACGGGTGGACTGCTAGCTCGTATAACAAAGCGTAATAATTTTGTAATCATTTGTTATTCATCATTACATAACAAACACGCAAAAATTTACATATAAATTTCCAAATGCCCCAGTGAGTGGAAGTAGCTCTTTACCCCGACGATATACGTGATTTTGCTATCACGATAAGTCATGTTAAGCCACTTAGCGCTTTGCCGTGAATCAAATTGGTCATTGCAACAATTAATGTTATTGTGAGCACCTTTTTATTTCGTGAAGCCTATACCTTCGGCAGTTATGGCTACACGGCAATTGTACCAAGAAACTAAAAAAAATATTGGCCACTGATGAAAAGACAAAACAACTGTATAAAAATATATACTAGAAACTTTACTAGTATAAACGAAACTCATGAAATATTGAACGTCAATGACTTTAAAAAGAGATTTGAAATAAAACATTTTGAACAACGATGCAATACAATGCGTGAAATATCACTGAACAGCAGTCGAAGTCTATGTGCATCTAGAGAAAGATATTTTCAAATAACTGTAGCTGGACGAACTTAATGTTATATACAATACAATAAACATAATGATATTTTTAAGCTAAAAAGGAATTCATCAACGTTATTATCTCTCAACTGTTTTTCTGTGTATGTTCAGTTCATGATTTAGTAAATCAATAAATTGTTACCTCCTAATTCACATGGCGTAAGTCTTAAATTTTTCCCTTCATGAGATACTTTATTATTTTAATAAAAAGTGACCCACAGTATTATGCGCTACATTTAGAAAAAAAAAATCAAGAAACTTGATCCCTTAAAACTACGAAAAAGCGGCAATGTACAAACACACAAATCCAGCTAAATATACGAGTTGATTTTCCATGTTACTAAAAAACATATAAGAATAAACCAAAAAATATTAATACTTATTTAAAAGTTTAAAACTTCACTCGGACATACTAGCAAGCAAATCAGAGCAACTTTCCGTTCCAGTAGATTTAGAATAGTAACGTTGAAAGCGTAGCGTTTATGGAATGGAAAAGGCAATTGTCTCCAGACACATTCACCACGGGGTCCTGGTAATATTGTATGGATGTACGATTTGACTGAAAAATGTGCGAATCTTCGAAGCAGTTTTTATTTTTACTTAGAAATAAGGAAGAAAAAAAAATTGTTTATTAGGAACAATACAACTACAGCATAACTACAATAAAAGTAAATAAAAGTTGGTTTTCACCAATGGTCTTCGCTCACACAAATAAATAAAATTGGACTGTCTGTTTCTTATTTTAAAATAACCGCTTTTTACTAAATGAATATGGATGTTTACACGGTACTTATACTAAAATACCATTTTTTTAAATTTTTGTCTGTTTGTCTATCTGTCGGTCTGTCTGTTTGTTTCGGCTTATCTCTGGAACGGCTGCACCAAATTTTTACGAAGAGCTTTCAGTATCTTTTACTGGTAGATAGTAATGTTATAAGGAGTAACTTAGGCTATTTTGATTTCAGCTTTTTTTTCGTAAACTGCGATTTTTATGTTAAATTCCACGCGGAAAAAGTCACGGGCACAACTAGTTAATAAATCATTTCAAACACTGGGACAAATTGAAGGTTGTATATACCTTAAATACTTACCGCCACGTACTTCACACACAAGGACTAGAGCTGAACCTTCTTCTAAAGGTCCCACCACACCAGATACATCAGCTCCAGATTTATCGTACAGCAGCATTTGATGTGGTGGTACTGAAACAAAATAATATAAATTTAATTTGCGAAAGTTCGTTTCTATATTATTCTACACTAGCGACCCGCCCCGGCTTCGCATGAGCATAAAAACCTTCCTCTTGAATTACTCTATCTATTAAAAAAACTGCATCAAAATCCGTTGCGTAGTTTTAAAAATTTAAGCATACATAGGGACAGAGAAGGTGATTTTTTTTTATACTATGTAGTGATGATATCCAAGGCATAGCTATATGAATCAGATAAAGGAGAAATCAAACGTCGTATCGTAGATGTTTGATGGAAGGAACTCTTTATGATGTAGATGAGTTTCTATGTATGCTTTGACTAAACTTTTTCTTTAAGGCGATACCTCGGTGAACACTAGCGCCACCGTCATTTAAAAATCATTACTCACTGAAAACAAGTTATCAAAAATCCCTCTGCTGTAATTAAGGTTCTGGATCTGAAGTTAATTTTAAACATATTAAATTATTAAATTATAATTCCCTATAGTTACAAATTGCATTATTGCTTAAAACGGCCACTTTTGGCAGTTTTGCAATTTGTAACAATATGGAATTATAATTTAATAATTGAATATGATTAAAATTAACTTCAGATCCAGAACCATAATTACAGCAGAGGGATTTTTGATAACTTGTGTTTTCAGTGAGTAATGATTTTTAAACGACGGTGGCGCTACTGTTCACCGAGGTATCACCTTAAAGATAGTTTACTATATTTTCTGGTCGAACTTTAAAACATTTGTGACTTTGATAAAGTGAGTCACAGATTTCAAAAATAACCCCGCTTCATTGAGACTTATGCATTAATTTATTTGTTTATTCTTATGGCATTATTCACAGTCGTTCGTAATATTTAAAACGTTATTTTTTACACAAGTTCTGAATCAATTGGATAGCATCATTTTCCAGAGATTACTTATGCATGATCTAAATGAATGATAATAAATATTATCGATTTATGGGTTACGAGGTCAATTGTCTCTATACATTCCCTGGTATCAGAGTTTAATAATATTTATAGGATTTTAAAGTGCGTTCTGGTGAACGCGATTATTAATTATATGTAGCGAAATTTTTTATTTTATTTTAAAAAGAAAATCAAATTACAATAAAAATTTGTCAAAATCAGAGCCTTTTTAATTCACGCATGATGGACGACTAACAGATAGAAAAATAATCACATTATAGCGTTCAAATTTCCACTGTATTTAATACTTTCATGAACGAAGATAATTTGAAACCGAAAATTTAGCAAGATTTACACCAATATACCATATTACTACGGTTTTATTTGAATATTATTTGACGCCATTAATAGAAGCCCTCCGAACTGAATGGTAATTGGATATTTTATGATGTTATGAATACGTCTGATTATGTAAGTAAGCGGGTTCTTTGTGGGAGCATTCCCTTTGCTAACAAAAGACTGCCAGCAAATTACCTCTCTGTGCGACGACTCTAATGGATTTGAATGGAGCTGCATATATGTGGCATAGGCTTACTTTTAAATGCTTTGTTCTTAGCAAAAGAAATTTAGTTCCCTCATTCCTTTTGCTTGAGTCTTTCGTCGCCTTGAATAGGGTAATTTGTTTGAAAAACTCGACGGGTAGTTTTCGCGGCGCTTACCAAGCAATTTATTTTTCTTTTTTTTTTCTTTTTTAAATGCTACTTGGTTATGGAAGTTCGTTCGAGCAATTATTATCGAAGTCACGTTCCAGAACGGAACAAAGCTATGAATAATATAAATATAAAATTGAATCATAAATTACGCGAAAACAATTTAAAGTTAATAGAATCGTAAACGAATTCGAATTATGAATAAATAAAGTTATCGTCGCTGATAACGTTCAGACAATTTGATCTATTCAAATCTAATTTCCTTTTAAATTTAGCCTGTCTCCTGCAGATTTTATCTGTGGCACCGCCGGAGTTTTTATCAGCGTCAGTTCAGCGCCGGTATCCCAGTCGACAGTTCATAATTAAAATGTCTGTGAGATGTCATTACTTCGTAGCCACGATGCTCCTACCATTTCTACCGTAATGGCTAAATTGATTCCCTGTCGACGTTTTATAAAATTTTCATTGAGTTGAGATAAAAACTTCGATAGTTCAAACCTTCTGGTTTTTAATTATTTTTTATTTTTTTCGAAGTGGGAAATTCATATTTTTTAATGTAATTAAATTATTCATACAATAAAATAAGTATGTATTTGTCTAGAAGTGAATTATTATAAGTAGGTACTTATATGATTATTATTAAGTAGGTTCTTAAACCTGACAATGCTACATTTTATACTAATTACTTATATCATTAATGAAAGTGATGAACGAAGAACCACTAAAATTAATTTTAAAGATTTTTCACTTTTAAGAACTTATATACATTTAACTCAAACATTTATGAAAATCAGTTTAGTTATTTAAGAACTATGCCATTTTTAAATTATTAAGTAAGCGGTATTCTTTAAAAATCTTACCTATTACTGTTAGTTTGATCTGGAAGTTTCTGGTAGGAGAATTCTTGAAGTCCACCCTACATCGATATACCCCTTCATCGTCTAATTGTACTGAGCTCAATGACAACGCAGCTGGCCTGGCCACTGTGGCGAAGTAGGCACGAGGCCCAAACGCCCCTGGGTCCGACCACTGAAGGGCCTTGTTGAACGATCGGCCTCGGACGTCGAAACTGTCAAAGATAGGATTTAAATTAGAAATTGAAAGTTGCAATATAGAAACAAAGGTGTTTGAAAAAAGTTAAAAAGATAAAATCACAAACTACTTAAAGAAAATACTTATAGATTAAAGGAAAACGTCAAATAAGTTAAATGGTGATTCGCATGTTAATTCTATCTTAGTAAATAAAATTTTATTTACTTATTAGAATAGACTTAAACTTTTATGTCATATTAAATAAAGCGCAAATAAATTGCGCTTTACTTGGTTGCATCAAAAGCCGTTATGGCTTCGGTGCTCAAAGACATTGTCCTAATTGTTTTCCCTAACATCCCTTCCTACTGACTCATAAAAATAAAAACTCATAAAACATATTCAAATTCAAATTAAAATTGTTTATTTTCAATATAGGATATTCTTATCACTTATTGACGACACGTATTAGTAGACGCCGAAAAAATTTTAGGTGAGATCTATGAAAATCGTATCGTCTGTGGGCATATACATACATTAATACCTTCAATGATTTCGGGGAATAACATAAAAGTCTACATATAAATTTGTAACTGAAATAGCAATCACAATAAAGGAAAATAATTTCAAAAAGTAACTGTTATCTTACACCTATAAGTAAAAGTAGGTAAGTATACCTAATATTTTAATAGATGATTTTCGGGGCTTTAATCATTGTTTTTGCAATAAAAAGCACCTTTTTCAAAGAAAGACTGTACATTCAATGGTCCCATAGTTATACCTAAGATCAGAATTTGATGATGGAATCATGAAAATATCGAGAGAACTTCAAATTTTATTGATGTTTTTTTTCATGTCAATAAAAAAACAAATAATGAAAAATTAAATGATAATAAAACATATTTAAACAAAAATGTAATAATTATTCCTTTCTTTTTAATTGAGTAATTGGAGTCGATTCTTTTTTTTTTTAATATGTATTGGAAATAGATCATATTGATTAAGTCGGTATCATTGCAAATACCTAGGTTTTTAGTGAATGTAGTGCCTATTTGCCTAGCTATTTCCCAACTCATTGAGACAATAAGTAAACTATTCCAGCAATTTATAATGAAAATACATTTTCTCAGAACAGGCAAATAAAACAACCCCGGGCTCAGTTTAAAAGGCGCGTAAATTGCCACATGGCCCGGCATAAATTCATTTTCCTTAAAAAAAATACTGTCAAATTCTAGAATAAAAGAACGCTGGGATCTCCTGAAGTTTTTCAATTTCCGGACTGGGCACATTTTCTCAATTTTCCGACCTCCATCCCAATTTATACAGCTACCAGATTTGAGCGACGACTGTACACCCCGCTGTTACAGGTAAATTTAACAATTTAAACACGGCTTTACAAAGGTATTATCTTTCCAGCGTTTGCTGCTATTAACTGCAACTTTTAGTAACTGATGTTTTTAAAAAAGCCTTATTCTTTTGAGTTTTATGAAGCATTTTCTATTTTTTTTTAATTAACCTTTGTTAAACCGCTCTACTATTATCATGTTGCTCCTACAAAAAAGCTTAAAATTGTCTTTTTTAATTCTATTCAAATCGACAAATTATACAAAAAATTGTATAATGTAGTGTTTTGAACATATTGTAAACTGATTGAGCCATAATGGTTGTCTGATCATAGATCAGCCAGTATCAATCAATTTTTTTGAATCGAACATCATACTATGATGATAAATATACTACCTCGTACCTACTTACCTTCAGTCTTATTCGAAAAAATAAAGTTTTGAGAAGAGGGTCAAAATCTTGGCTTACACGAGGCTGAAGATTTACCTTTAGAAAGTCTTCAAATATACCGACGGCAGGTACAGTTAACCAAGTTATTTTAAAGCAATAAAGATATTACAAACGAAGTTTAATCAAGTTCAATCAATTTTTGTATGAATATATGAATATAATAATAATTTTGTATAATAAAAAGGTTTAGTGTTGGCCTTTTAGGCACAAAAGAAGAGTTCTTCCGCGGCCTGGAGTCAAATAATCCGAAAGGAAGACAAAAACTTCGAATAACAATCATAAGGAAGACTTTATATGACAATTTTTTTTTTCGATAAAGGCTTAATGGAAGGAAGCACTTGTGATTAAAATTGTGTGTTAAAATGAAAAACCAAAGGAACTTCATTTTTATTTGCATTTTTTAATCTCATTACCTATAGCTTAGATTCTTTTACAGGAGTAGAAATTATACCACCCTAATTATCTCTTTTCTCATCGGGCATCGTTGAGATTGCCTGGAAGAGATTATTTAGGCGATAAGGCCGACTCTATCTTTTTATTTGTTTAGTCATTGCATATTTGTAACATTTTGGTGCAGTTAAGAGAAGGGTATTATTGTATTAAAACATTGTCAGCGCGACAGTACTGTAAGTTTATTTGACACTTTTATCGCTGATTGTACTGACAAAAGGGTCGTTCTAATTGACGTTCGTCTAAGAACTTGCGACGATTATTGGCTTTTAAATTGATGTTCGTGATTCGTTGAATTTAACTTTCGTTTGTACTCCTGTTATTTTCTATTTTGTTTAGTAATTCAACAGATTTTATGAAAACGAATTCTTGACGGTTGACAAGCAAACATTAGCAGGGCAAAATAATAATAAATGACATAAGGATCTGAATAAGTTATAATGGAAAAGATCGTATCTAATATTGACTCTTACAAATTCCAAAAGTTCATTTATTAGAACAAAAAAGATATCTGGTAATTGCATATTTCTATGATATTTATTATTTGATGAAGTAACAAAGCTGGCATTCTACTATAGAACTCACGGGAACTAAGGCAAAAATTACATTTTTGTAATTTTCAATGAAACGCACTTAATTGTCATCTGGGAAGAGGAAAGTCCAAAAATAGCAGAAAATTAAAAATAATACAGAAGTTCTAACTGTTATTTTCACTACCTAACTGTAAAAGAATTTAAAAAGATGATACATTAACTGGCAAATAAACATTAAAGATTAAAAAAAAAGAACAAAAGTAACCTTAAACTTGTTTCAAACTCGATAGTCCTCAATGGCGTCTTTGATTAACCAGTTCCGGACATTGACAAGACCTTCTTGGACGAAATCGTCAAGCGTGATTTTACTAACGAGGCCTAGTGAAGTCTTGAGTGTGTTTCGCTGTAGGTGTACGTCCTCCTTAATTGGATTGGCTCGACTTCCGTTCATCCGTTTAAGGTGGCGCCAAACGGTTCATTAGACGCGACGAATGCTCTTAAATAAATACTATTCGTATTTTTATTACTTATATTTTTTTCACATTTCATTAATGTGGAATAACTGCGAACTATTAACGCTTTCGGGAATACGGTACTTATAGAAAAAACCCTATAGGAAAGAGGTGTTTTTTTTTGTCTTTCAGGTGTATTTTCAAATTTATCACTTTCGTGGACGTTTTTGAAAATACAATAGAAGTTTTATTGTTATAACTGCTATAGCAGTCGTGTGTCCGCGAACGTGTTAAAGTAACAAATATCGACTGTTAAACATTTTTTTTCTACCTATAGATAGGCTTCCCCCCACTCTTCCTGAACCACAGCACCATGTAGACGCGGTCTTCGTTGGTGTCTGGCGTGACGTCACACGGCAGCGACGCAGTGCGACCCAGCACTGCGTCCACGTCCACTGTTGACACTGAAACAATACAAACGTATGTAAAAATAGGAGCTTGATGGCCTGTCATGTTTATTTAAAACTATCGCGCGTGTTAAGCGATGGTGGGCGTAGCCCGTTTAGCGGCCATCATATCATATCGTAATTAATATACGTTATATAGTTTAGTTTCATTATATTTAAAAGTTAGTAACAAATTAAATATGACCACTAATTAACAACGACCCAAATATTTTATCTGTCGATATTCTCTATAATGTATGTACCAACGCGTACACATTGATAGAATAAATAACATTGAAATTCAAAACACACTCGCACTGGCCTGTCAGGCCTGTCTCAGTTAGACTAATTATCAGTACAGCCTCATTAATTATGATTTTGAACAGCGCCCCAATTATAACTTTCTGCGCCAGTACACACGTGCCTTGCAACTTTTTATTTAGTTATACGCAGTAATATTTGAATAAGTATAAGAGAGTAAAATTCAAATTTATTAAAGTCTTAATGGGACTAAGGGTCTGCTATTCGTAGACTTCTCTCAGAATCAATACCTATAAGAACTCAAGCGCTTCCGAAGCCGGAAGTAAATTTTCGATCAATATATGATTAATTTCAAACTTTGTTAATATAGTAATATTAGTAACGTTAATATAGTAAGATAGTAACATTAGATAACAAACAAGTAGAAATACTCACACACAATAATAGAAAAAAAAAACAAAGGTACATTAAGCGGTAGGTAAATAGATTTACTTAACTACTTAAGATAGAAAACCCGAATAAAAAATAACGAAAATACAAACCTAATTCATTGTCCTGCTCAGCAAACATAAGGAACCTAATCTTTTAGCTTATGGAGAAAACAATATATCCCATACAGTTATGTTAGATGGAAGCCGACTATCGCTTGGGCACTAAAACGATTTATAAAAATTGGTGATGCTGTAATCTTTTATAATTTTGTAGTAATAAACCAAGGCTAATTGTTTTAACACATTTACATTACTTTAGTTCTATATATAAAAGTAAAAAAGGCTTTCTTCTGTGCTCTTAATATTCTATGCATAGGGCTTCAATTAACTTCGTAGAGATGAATGTTAGTCCTAAAGTGAGGCAGTTGAGAGTCTCATTTTACGTCTCGGACCTTTTTGGTGTTCCTTAAGGAAAATTAGAAAACTGAATATTTATGGGGCGATATGTCCGGGTCTTGTGGTCATTACGACATAGTTTAAGTTCTTTGTGCCATTGTTTGAGTCAACCTTAATAAGAAATTGTGATGCTTGGGATTAGTGTTTCTTGTTTTTTGATTAAATCTTACCTTTTTTATATATTTTGTTTTAGTTTTGCCTATAACAAAAAATGTAATTTCGATCGATAATCGATAGATCACAATTAGGCTGTGTCAGATGCCTTTAGGCAGCCTGAAAAATCTGACTGTGATGGCTACTAACACACTCGGTTCATGTTTCATTTAGGCCAATAGGTTTCCCTGTGAAAAGAGCTTCGGAGTTCAGACGGTAGTCGCTCCATTGTAATAACCAGTACCGCTAAATCATGACCAAGATTAAAAGCGTACACTGAGCCCTGAAGCCTAACCTGGGGGGTTACTATCATCTCTAAAAACCATGCAAAATCCAGTGAGTAATACATGATGTAAGGCAACATCCCCCTTACTCACGGATCTTGCATGGTTTTAAAAGATGGTAGTAGGCCACGTGAAGATGTAATCAGGAAACACGCTTGGTCGAAGAAGCCCATGAATCAAAATAAACAATAATGTAAGTATTTTAACATAAGAAAAAAAAATACCTTCGGCTTTAAGTCCGCCCTTTACATCATTTGATGAAGCTAAATAAATAAACCAACCACATAATTATTGCTTAGGATCACGGAATACTAAGGATAACATATTGTATTTTATTTAATAATACGATACTATTATCAGAGTGAATCTGAAGAATTTCTAAGTTATTTTACACCCGCATAAACGATACCAAGTTAATTAGTTTACTTGTAACATAATTTATGCCCCTTAGTCCCATTTCGTAGCCAGATTTCGTAGCTGGCTTCGAAACGGGAATAAATAAGTACCATTACGAAGCTGGCTTCGAAGCACGTGTCACCCCAACGATTCAAGGATTTTTCTTAGAAATATATTTATGTTATAATATGACATAATCTATAGTACTAATATAATAAAGCTGAAGAGTTTGTTTATTTGAACGCTTATAACTTGAAAATTACTGGTCAGATTTGCAAAATTATTTTTGTATATGAGAGCATGATTCTTGGGCAAGCTATAGGCAATACATACACACTAATGGCGGGTGAAACCGCGGGGAACAGCTAGTATTTCTATATAAATCATAACGTTACCGCATTTTATCCTAACGATACAAATGTCACGGCGCGGCGTCTCAAAATTTACAGTCTTATCTACTGTATAAAAATTTTGTACGGAACTCGAGCACCAAACTGTCGACCCAAGCATTTCCCTTTTTTTCATTAAATTACTTTCGTAATGAATAAATGTATTACACGGGGGATTCCTTTTCTTCACTTTTTCCCGCTATTTTATTATAAACCTTAGAAAAGTGTCTTATGCTCCAAGTTATTTTTTATCTTGAACGCAATAAATTTAATTTTGACCTCCTTTTTCGGATTAATTCTAAATGTAAATGGGATGACCTTCCTACTGTCATCCGTCTAAATCGCATAATGAACTGGATAAAGATCGCAATGGTGAAATTTGAATTTTCTCGGTTTGGTGTAATACCTCAATGTAATATCCTTTATTAAGTTTACTTTCGCTCTCTTTTTATAGGTTCGACTTAATTTTACAATGTTTTTTCATTCATTTCTATCTTTAGCTCTTCCGCGCTTAGAAGGCACGTAATAAGCCATTGGTCCTATCCTGCCTTACATAGCAAGTGGGCAGCAGTTAGGTTGTTTAGTATCTGAAAAAAACTGTCAGAGTTGGCCACTTATATATACATCGCCATATCTACTAGGGCCATAATTATAAATATACTTTAAGCTCTGGAGCTAAAGGATAGATAACTCAGAAAACACATTCATAAGGAGAAAATAACATGATTCTCTAGTTTTTAGCGGTAGATAGTCGCAGAAAGCCTACGTGTATAGCTAGCAACGACTGCCATCTGGTAGTTGTTAAATTACGTCAAAGACCGAGAGACGGTTCCGAAGACTTCTGAAACCAGGATGTGCATGGTCGATTGACCGGGTCACCTACATGAAATGATGATGATAGCAAGCGACAAAACCTTCATAGTTAATTGATTCAAGTGTATAGAAATATTATTTAGTACTTTATAGAAATCCAATTTATTACTTTGCACCAAATTATTATTTCCGTCTCCGCAACTTCATATCCACTACAAAACATTTTAATAAAACCGACAGATTCTACGAAAATAATGCCTGCATAAACTTTTCAAACGTTCCTTTAGCATGCAAGATGGGCGGAAAATACCGATCAGTCAATACGTACAGTCGGACACATATGTATACCAACTTACCTACACGTACAGCTAAGGTGGGATACTATTCTTTGTGGTCCACTGTACTTGAAAATCGGGTGAGGTGTTCGTTATTGCGTAAAATGTTGAAACCAGCACACGGAGCTTGCATTATAATATTAAGGATGTGTACAGGTCGATAAGAAATACTTAGTATATTTATGCAGATATAAAATAACAAAATTCAAATACTAAAATGCTGCTAATTATATAATTATTAAGAGTTTTTAAATAGATATATTTAATAATATTTTGGCATTAGTACATTCCGGTTCAAGAAAGACTGAAATGGAAAACAAATAGCGTTTTTGCAAATAGTAATGTTGGCACCAGACGGATGTTGAATATTCAAGTGTTTTTTTTATCGTACGCCTGGAACGGATTTTACGATTTCTGCGGAATCTTAGCCAGTGCAACAACAACAGTATATTTAAATTGATATAAAGATTGAAAAAAAAAAACTTTGAACTGAGATTTTTTTACGACTGTACGCTGAAAGAAGCAACCGCACAACACTACTGACGGCACGTGATCCAAAATAAAATACATTTATAACAAACTCAGATCGCAGATCCACAATTTTACGATATAATGATACCTTACTGCTTCATTTGCAACTTTTGTGACGTAAATTATATCCCTATTTTAGCTTTTATAATAACCATCCGATCCTGTTTTTCTGTTTAAGGTTCTAGTCACTGAAGTTTTAATATGTTCTAGTACCTATAACCTTAAGCAGAAACACAGGTCATTTTCACACACAATAATACGACTGCAATCTGAACTCCATAAAACTTTCAGGCTGCCTAAAAGCATGTGGTACAGCCTTAAGACTGCCATCTAGTGGTAACAGCCGGGATCAACGGCTTTACGTACCATCAGAAGCACAGAGGGGCTCAAGATACAAATGTCACTAGTAGCGACCAATCTATGTCAAGCCATGTTTGCCGTCGCTTTATTCTTCAAAGAATGAATCTATTTTCATTATCATCATCATTTTGAGTAGGCGTCACGGTCAATCAACCATGCACACCCTGGTGTCAGAGTTCTTCGGAACCACCTCTCGGCCTCTAACGTGGTTCTTTTAACGACTACCCGTGCCCTTTCGAAGCACGGAATCATCTTTAATATCAGACAATCAGGTTATTCAAGGCTGCAATGTCCTAACCAAACTGGAAACAACTAAACAAAGTAGGCTTCCCATTGGTATCGAACCCACGACCCCCGGGTCTACAGGCAAACGCCTTAACTACTGGACCACGGAGGCAGTTGCATTTTATAACATTGTAATATAATAAGATCAACTTGTATTTACTTAATGTAAAAACTGTACTTATTTTAACGCTATATTAGCTACGAAATTTAGCGTATAGCAGATATTATTTACTTATTTATTTTATACATATTACCTATGCCACTGAAGAAACAATTTATTTGCTTTTAGTTTAAACATCAGCTTATCAATTCACAAATATAATAAATTATTCTATAAATAAGTACACAAGAATAAGATAAGAACAAACGAAAAGTTCTTTATTTTACTTTCTTAATAATAAAATTTCACTCTCCAATACATTATCTAAACGAAACAATTTTATATCGTAGTAATTTCCAAACCATTTACTCCATTCTCTCGCGAATAGAGCTCAATTTATCATTACTCTTATCATGTAAATCCGAGCAATAAATCCTTCACTGATGTCTCCCAAGACGATAAGACCAAAACTCCGACTTGAAAATCAATACTGCAGCATTTGAGATGCCTATCCTAAAATACAATATAGGACGCCGCGCCGACGGTGTCGACCCTATTATGCTCTTTATTTACACTTAATGAAAACGTATCAGCACTCGTAGCCAAGTGACAATTTCAAAACGCTAACGAATATCGACAAGAACAAAATGTATGGGATTGACATAAGCTGCGCTGCGGTAAATCACGTGGTCAATCTTATATAATCCTATACATTTTGTTATTGTCGTACGTCGTTAAGGTTTTGTGATTGTGACTTTGGCTAAGCCCCCAGATGTGCATGATGAGAAGAAAAAATGAAAACTTCCTATCACTTTCCGTAGGAGAACAAAGGTTGCCGACATAGCCCAGCGGATTAGCTCTTTGAAGTGGCAGTAGGTAGGGCACATAGCGCGATGAACCGATGGCCGATGGGGCAGAAAGGTTTTCAAATGGCGACCACGCACCGGCAAACCAGATGGTCAGATGACCTAAAGAAGGTCGCAGGCAGACGCTGGATGAAGGCCGCTTCCAACCGGTCGTTCTGGAAATCCTTGGAGGAGGCCTACGTCCAGCATTGGACGGCCTGCGGCTGAAATGATGATGATGATGAATCACTTTCCGTAAATTTCAAATACATCGGCAGTTAACACAACCGTATTAACCTATAAACGCCCGCTATGTTCTGCATCCTGCATCACATAAAATATTATAATGGTCGTTGTCGACTCACATTTTTTTTAATTTAACAAACTACATTTCATAATCGTTTCTGATGCAATTTTTATGATACGTACTAATAAAAGTATGTCATCTAAAAATTATAACCTAACCTGTTCTGATCAATATAGTTGATCAATATATTTGTGTCAGCACACTAACGTTCTAAACTATACTTACAACGAGTTTTTACTGTTTTCATCATCTTATGCAAAATATCTTCTTGAAGGTTTATATATAAAATTCAAACCCAAGCGAAGCCTGAAACTTCGAGTTGTAAAGTCAAATATAAACTTAAAAATAAATATTGACACATTTTATAAAATCCTCTCTTTATGAAAGTGGGTTACAAATACAAAGTAGGGCGCCAATGTCGACCCTACATACAGCCTTACGTTAGCACAGGTACGCTAAAACTGCTCGAATCACGCGATCGAATTCACTTCCAAAGAGGTGAAACAAAATATGAATATCAACGATTGCGGATCATAACGTTGATAGCACTTTGCGTTATGAATGTACTTCAGTTATTTCTTTTATGGGCTGGAAGAATTTTACATATTTTTAGCGGTATCATGTGAGGCATTGACTTTCACAAATGTTTTAATTGCAATTTTTATGGTATTGCTTTATAAAAAATCTATAGAATACACACATCCATATTACCTAAATTAATCATAAAAAAATGGAATCTATGTGTAAAAAATTACAATAATATGCCTTAATGTGACAAGTTTTTAAATGGTTACTATTACTGGTACTTAGTAGTTTATCCTGCCATGAATTTGACAAGAATAAATGTCAAGAAAAGTGAACATTGAATTAAGAAATCGCAGGCCATTTTTTTAAATCCATTGTTTGCAATGGAATTGGTGTGTATGCAGCTCGTGGTTTTATTTTAATTTTGTTTATGTTCCGTAAATGAAAATTCATCACTCTTGCATTTAATAATTAAATTATTGTATCATCACTCTTGCTCTTTTTATTTAATTATTGTACGCCATATTGGGCAGTGTGCATTGTTATGTATATAAAATTATGTTACATCTTTTACATGCATTATGAACAATAAAGAATCTTTGACTGCATGAAAAAGTAATAGGAACAATCCCAAAATAAATTCGTAAGATAAATATGAATCGATTAATTGTATGGGTTGCTCAATATATGGAAAACATACTTTGATCTGATCATATTAGATCACTTCCATGAAATGCCAATAAATTCGGCGTCTGCCACATTCGAAATTATGTGTTAATTTAGTACCTACTGTGAAAGGTTTATCAAGCACGTGTATCGAACACTGATCTCCAAATGAGCTATTATCAGATCCATATACTCGAATCAATTTGTAGAAACGATAAGTTAATTATTAGTAGACATTTTACAAATATTTTATGCAAAATTAAAGAAAAATATATACAGATAAATATATCTAAAGGATTTGTTAGTCAAAAGGAGTGTCAATAGTCAAAAAACATAGTTTACAATTGTATTACAAACAAGTCCATTTGAATTATATCTTATGTTATTGTTAAGTATATTTTAATGTTTTCTTTTACATAACCATAACTATATATTTTTATTAGATTCGGGCATTACTTTGCGGAAGCCAAAGTAATAAGTGCGTACCAAATTGTATAATGCAAACTACTGCGGCAGTTCTGCATGAACTAACTGGTCGCGAAAGTATTAGCTGGTACCGAACACGTACCGAATTACCCGTTCGCATGTAAGCTTTTAGCACTACATCACGGTAAAGCACAAACTCCGCTTCTATCACTGGGATCCAGTCTGAAGAGTACCAATCCCTCGTCCGTGCCTATGCTTATGTATGTTAATCTACAGTTACACAATGAACATAAAATTATTATTATCAACAGCAAGATAAAATACTAAAATAAACCACAAAACACGTCTGTACCATTTGGCAAATCTAAGGGGAGAGGCGCAACACTGATACTGACCCCGACACTACCACCACTAAGAGGGGTTTACCTGTAGTGGAAAGCTACCTGTCACGTGGCGTCACCGGCTGACAAAAATAGGCAAAGTAATTTGGTAAGTACATTAATTACCTATATAATTTTACATAGTGATAATACCAAAAACAGTGTAGAAAAAATAATTACTTTTCAACGGTTTACTGCCTTTGTATTTAAACTTAATTTTTTCAGTGGTGGATATAAAAAACATCATTCACACACAACATTTTGTATTTATCCAAAAATGGCACAATCATAGTAAATAGCGCAATTTAAAATGGCGTCACAAACCGATTGCAATTCATATCACGTTGTACCTCGAAATCGGTCAACATGTCTACCGGGCATCGTCATAACTTGCCGTGGGCAATTTATAAATTTATTTACGTTACTGCTATAATAATACCTGATAACATAGATTTAAAAAATTGACTCGCGTAATAGACCGCGCGGGATTCTAAATTCTTTGCCTGATAATGTACGATTGCAATAACGTGGGTCGCAATTAAAATATGGTATGAGAAGTAAAACTATTTCTGGTACTATAGTAAAGATTATATATACCTATACACAAACGAATCGCTTTGGCCAAAAAACAGAACCGACTTCAATTACTCAACTAAAATGCATGAAATAATTAATTAATTGTGGTTTAAATATGCTTCATTATCAAACAATTGTGTGTATTTAAATAATATCTGAAATTATTTAAATAAAATATGTTAATAAAGCAGAAGATAGTCAACGAATTTGTAAAATTGGCATCATCAGATCCGGAACTGATGTATTGACGATGTGAGTAAACGCATGTTAAATCAAGTTAAAGTCGCAAGTTAAATAAAGTTAAAGTCAGGATGATACGATCTCGGGTAAGAGATCGTATCTTTTTGAATTTTGGCTTGCTTCTTCCCAGCTAGAACCATTGGCTTAAAAAGTATATAGGAAAACCGACTCGTTGTCCTGCGAATACAGAATCAGAGGAGTCTGCCAGCAAGAAAAGAAGTCTGGTCGGTTCAAGAATCAATACGTCAGTCAAATAATTTTATAGGTATATTATATACTGAGAAATGCTGCAATTTTAACAAACTAACCAGCTTCCCATGCTTGGGGCTCGCTTGTATCGCGCCAAAAAGTAGCCTTTGTTTGACCCCTGTTCGTGAACTTTATTCATACCAAATTTAATCAAAATCGGTGTAGCGGTTTTGCCGTGAAAGCGTAACAGACAGAGAGACAGACAGACTTTCGCAGTTAGAATATTAGTAAAATAATTTAATTAATTTTAAAGTAGGTAGTCAATAAAGTAAATAAGTATGGAAGTAGGTATGTATATTTCGTTTAAATATTAGTAATATGTAAACAATCTGATCACATCAGAATAACCTGGCTGGATGCAACGAGAAATCGATTATTCAATTCGAATTCGTATCACATACCTCAAAATCGGTCAACACGTCTGCCGTCATAGCTCCCTGCAGACTTCTGACTGGATTTTGCTCTTTTGTTCGCTTATACAGCTACGAGTATTTTAGTATTTTGAGTGATTCAATATAGAAGATTTCATGAAAATCTGTAATACTTTGATAATACCAATAATTATTATTAGCTAGAAAGATATAATGCTAGAATGACGGAAAGTAATTTTTAATAACTAATTATTTAAATGCACATTAGTATGAACAATTAGCTTCTGTAATATATTCAGCGGCAAGTACTCTTAATTTCATATACTTACCTTGATCAAGTTTTCAGTAATATTTAACATAACAAATTGTCTATATTGAAAGATGAGAAAAGATAATACTTACTTAAAGATAATCAATATCTACATCTTGGTATATCTATAGCTGCGTACTATAATTTTGATCCCACGTAAGACACAATGATGAAAAACATCTTGAATGCCTAAACATACTGAACCGAACGTAAATACTGTAACCCAATTTTTAGGTTTGAACAAGCTGGGAAATATCGACGAAAAGAATAAAGCAATAGCAGATGTTCTGTAGATTTTAAGAGCAGCGAAACTAAACCAGAACAAAGTGGGATGGAGTCCGGTCACGTGCTGTCGCGGAGCGGCGTCCCGGAGGAACGCTGACCGATTCCTAATCTAACGTGAGATGGATTCCAATTCAATATCGATTCTGTAGTTATATAAATAATGTTCGAATTAGTTATCGCCTTGAAACCAAATTACCGGTAAACTTTTTTTATTTGTTGTGTCGCGTTGATGATTCAAATAGAGAACGACTTTATCTCCATCTTTGTTATACGTGTCCGGCCTTAGTTTTAATAAGCAATTTAGTTTTGTACCTATATAACACCAATGTACCAGCTGCTTCTCTTCCCGCGCAAATCGTAAAAGTCGTCTGACGGAATTGCCGAATGGGTAAATCATGACATAGGCGATGCGGCTAGCAACCCATCACTATTGAATTCCTGTTTCAACTACCATTATGCTAAACGTGGCCTAAGGTCTTATGGCCCTAGGCTCTGTCTACCCCGCATGAGATAAAGACGTGATTATATGTATGTATGTATGTATGTACCTATATAATATTAATTGTTTGACATAGACCGCTTTTACGGGTGTTTCTTCTGATCAGTTCAAAGCATTGAACATTGGTCATAATTTAGTTTTCCTATATATAGTGACCTAATCCTTTTCACGAAAATAAAGAAAATGGAGACATTTTGGGCACATTATAAATTCTTACCTGCATTATAATTTTAAAAAAATTTCGAATTGTCCTACAGTGTATCAAAAGAAACGATTCTGTCACGAGGATCTAAAACTGCTTTCAATTTATTTATATGTCTAAGCATCCGTTTTGGATTTATAAGATTATATTTTAAGAGCATCGGAACAAAGCCAGCTAAAGTCTGGTCACGTGTTGTCGTGGAGCGAGTCCCTGAGGAGTACTGACCGGTTCTATCGCGAGATGGTTTCCAAACCATTTCTATATCGATTCTTTAGTGGAATTTGAATTAATGGAATTAAGTATGTATGTTGGCCATTAATAAATATAAAATTTGTAGCGTTTTCCCGGTTTCATACTAAGCTAGAAAGTCTATAAAAACTAGTTTACAATAAAGTTCATGATTTTCATTTCTAAACAAACGGGTTCTGCATTTGCTGTATAAGGCCATGGATACGGGGGCACAGTAATACTATCTATATCTAACAGTATTCTAACTTCATACAAACGGACGAAGCGCGAGTTATACCTACGCGCCTCGATCTCGGCGTGCGCTCGGCATGCAACAGTCGCGAATGTGCCGCAGTGACTAACATTACCAATAAGTACAAGTACCTACTTAATATGATAATTAGATTATATTGTGCTGTTTTTGGTTGCATTAATTCCTTATTAACGCACTCAGAATAACCTTTTTTAGATTACCTGGAAACTCTGAAAGATTAGACTATAAAGTGATTTTACTTACTAGTAGGTAGGTAGGTTGGTACGTAATTTGTGTCTTTTTAATTGATTTTCTTTTTCCCTCCAAAAAATGCCTGGATTGAGGTAGGTACTTATTGTGTTATAATAAAAATTTAAGACCGATTTGTTAATTAATTGAAAATATAACAAAAATGGTTATTTAATTAAATTTACCAATCAAAAAACAACATGCATTTTTATCCAATATTTCCTATTCCATTCACAAATTATTTTATTTATTTAAGTATGTACAAAAAAAAAAAAGAATATTTACAATCACAAAACTAGATAGAAACTCAAAGAAGAAGGCAGATGTACCTAATTAAAATGCTGTAGGTGGGCAGCCCTATCGCATGTTTATGTACCGCGCGGCTGTAGGCATTTATTTCAAGGACACGGCCGAGTTAGAATACTGTTAGATAATATTACCGTGACGGGGGTGTCATTAGTATTTTTATGATTTATTATACATACATATTTAATAATGGCAAATCACCTTTCAGATCATGTTCATGAAAAAAACACAGCAGTTAGCGCCAAATACTTATGGTGCATATATTTTATAAATGCGTCATTATTTATATATAATTGATAACTAAACAATTAGTATACATCTATACCTACTATGTATAGTCAATATTTCTTTACCATCAACCATTTGTTATTTATACGGATTGCTATTAAAATTTTCGTTGAATTTGGATTTCTTTATATTTATTGTTCCCTCCGGCAATAAACTCAATTTGTGTCAGAAACGGGTTTGTATTATACTATACTTAAAAAAGATTATATGTCGGCACTTATCAGCAGCTGTGGCTTCCATAGCCTCATTTCACGTCTTAAGCTAATTAGCCGAAGAACAGCTTGAAAACTGTCTTGTTACAAACGTTCACCTTGCGGTTTTATCGGTGTTTTATTTATTCGTGAAAGACGATATATGACGTAGGTATTTTAATAACTAAAAACGTAATACTTACAGAAATGAAACGGATGACGCACTTAATGAAAATAGGCACGATTGATTAGTTTTAAAAGGATGCTGTCGGCAAATATAGGTGCATTTAAGTTTAAAATAAAATTAAATGCATTGAATTTGGAATCGCGCGATCCATATCTCTTTTTTAATCTATATAGAAATGCAATAACCACATTATCCTGCTGACATATCTGCAATAGCCTATCTTCTTTGTCAGTGACTTGGCGCAACAAACCGAGAAACATCATAAAATCAATCAACAAATCTGAAATACTTCGAAAAGATTTTCCATTAAGGACATTAAATAATTGCTTTACCAACAGAATTAAAATCTAGGGACAAATACCTAACATACAACTAGACTGATTCTCTCATCAAGCTTAAATCTTATAAAGCTTAATAACTCAATGTAAAAGAACTTAATGTGACATTATCAGTTTTCATTAGGTGAAATGGCGAACAAATATCGTAAACCCTGTCCAAACCCAAATATTTCATAATTATTTTTGACCAAAATCCGTATTATGCAAAGCGAGCCAATCCCTTTATTTTGCGTGACTCCGTTTAACATCATTAAACTTACAACACTACAAGCCTAAAATTAAATGATTCAAATTAATATTGAGGGAAAAAAAAAATATTTGCAAAAAATAAACATTTACATTTTTAAAAATTATTTACTGATATTAAAATATTTCCATAATTTTATAAGAGAATTTTCACAAAAGCATTTTAAAGTACATAAATGTTCTATTTTATATTTACTTTAATAATAAAAATAAAATGTAACAGCTGTGTTTCAGTAACCTTTATTTAGTTTGGAGATCCCTGTTGAATAAGTTATGTCAAAATTGACCAATCTTGTGAATTATCAATCTATTAAAATGGATTGTCGTAAAATTACAGACTCCTTTTGTTTAAATTAATTTACTATAAAATTGGTTGAAAAGAAAAAAATATAAAGATGCTATTTTGGTAACAGATAAATGAATGGACGAAATAAATCTTCTTTTGAAATAACTATATTTCGAGACGTAGCGTGACTTTTGTATTCAGACCATAACATTATTACAATGTTCAAAGTGCCAATATTTTCTTTATAATGTTAGCGTGTATTCAAAAATATTGAACTCATTATAAAATTAATTAGAATATGTACCTATTTGTTTGTATTATACTATTTTACTTAATTTTAAGAACTAATTTATACATATTTTAATAATATAATCTATGTATTTACAGAATAACTCACCTTATTATCTTTAAATATAGGTACCAATATTACTATTTAAAAAAAATGTGGCACTCCATACGGCCGACGAAAAAGTGTGTATTTTTGAGGTGTCAGTAACGGTGTCCCGAGTACAATGGTTTTTTACTAATCTCAATAATGTCAAGTCAAGGTCATGTCAACGCGCCTAAAAAAGTTTTCACATAAAAAAACAATTTATTAGTCACGGCTTACTGACTTTGGACCGTTTCAGGCGACAAATATTTTAATAAAAAGAATCCTCTCAAAGAACGCGGAAGGGGTCTTGCTCTAGAGGTGTACATTTGCATGATTTTAATTAAATTCAACCCTCAACACTGCAATAAACCTTAATAAAAGTGTCAGCAAAATTCATAACTTATATAAATGACATTCATCTGAATTTTAATTATGTCTAGCTTCAAATTTGATTAGAACCTAAAGTAAGTATTCTAATTCTACAGATGCTGATAGGAATGGACTTTGGTTTAATGCAGAAAATATTTATTTCTTACAGTATTTGTTATTTTTCTCCTCGAAGGTGAAGGAAAGTTGCAGGCAATAGGTAATGAATCCATAATTATTAATTATATTCGTACCAAAGTAGTTCGAATCGCACCGCAAATTTATTTGCAATTTTTTTTTAAATCAATGATTTGAAAAAAAAATTCTATGAATCCTACTGGATTCATGGAGCTTTTTCAGTAATTAATTTCAGTAATCACGAACCCGAGTGACCCTGTAATATGACAGGTGACAGACATTACAAAGTTATGAACGAGGAATTATTTTTGCATTTGAATAATGATCTAAAGCAATCAGTGATTACATAGTACATTATCGTCTTATTTTGAAAGTAAACGAGTATTTTGACGGTATAACTAGTAGGTAGGACTTTTTATGCATTAATCAAATTAAAAATTAAAAAACAGTTTCTTTTGTATGGTGTGGATAGAGAGAGCATTCATTAGATTTTTTTATATACCTATCTCTAACATTTAGTAACAGATTTGAAACTATTATAAAACCAATCTTACACCTTGTAATACGACTTATCAAAAGATAATAGTTAAATATATGCTCACTCAATCCTAACATAGAGTCACCCAGATCTTCGTTTTTTTACCAGTCATTAGTTTATCAGTAGTATAACAAGATCAAGCAAGAACGTGGAAAAGACGGACAAGTAAGGCCGACCCCAAGTAGACGGGATAAGGTAATAGCTAAGTGAGTATCCACCATTAAGTGAAAACTGAGTTGTTAGAATATTTTAATTTAAATTGTCAAGAGCCGTAATATAAAAATAAATACTAATTAAAATGCAACTCACTTGAAACCCACAGAATAGAAATTTCACCGCCTATTTTGTCCTTCAATTGCAAGCACTATTGTTAAGGCCTATAGATAATAGTAAGGTACCAAAGCACTACTGGATATCTGTCAATAGTGTGACTGATGGCCAGTCTATTAGTTATTTTTGATACAATTATATAAAACTAGCTTTTGCCCGCTTTAAATTCCCTCGGAAACAGTGCTTTTCCCGGGATGAAAGGTACCCTATGTCCTTCTCAATATTCCTAGCGTTTTAGAAAGATTGGTTCAGTAGATAGGGCGTGAAAAGGTAATAATAGTAATAAGGTTAGGTATCAGTATTTGTATTATAATATATAAGTGTTATATATTGTTTTTTCAAGGAATAGTACACAAAATAAGAAAATTCTATCAATCAGAGTTCATAATTACATATAACTAATGAAAATATACAAAATACATACGTTTTTTTTATGCAACATAATACAATTATTGTTGTTTTTTTTTAACACATAGTACATACATATAAATATTTCATTATTTTGTATATATATTTTTAATGAAAATATACAAAATTATGAAATATTTATATGTATGTACGTTTTATAAACAAAAAAAAAACAACAATAATTGTATTATGTTACGTAAAACATATAAGCATTTTCAATTTTCATACGCGTTCAGGTTGTTTGCTTGATCATGAAACCTTCGCAAGGTCTGTCGAACTTGGTGTCAATGTAAAAACACCCTCACACCCATTTTAATGGTTTATTTGTAGTCTCTTGTGATCGTGAGTTACAAAGTCAAATAACCCTGCAAACCTTAGTGTCTGTTGATCGACTCATTATTTTATTATTGTTTTAATACCTCCTCATGATAATCTTAAAAATTATAGTATATTTTTAAGTTTTACTTATATACAAATTATAATACTAACTTGTATATTAAATATTCTAATATAAAACTAAATAATAAAAATACTCTAAACTAACTTAAATAAAATATAGAACCCAAATTGCTGCCATCACCGGTTAAGGTACCCAAGAGGCTGGCGGTATTACCACGCTGTATGGCTAAACTTAGCCTTTGACCGAAACCTTTAAAAAAAAATTGTCGATCTGAAGCAGTCAGCCGAAGACGCATTTGGAAAAACGCGCCGCCAAGAATTTGGCGATAATTTTCCAAATTGTATCTACTCATGCCGCGACGGTGTAATTTAAGCAGTACCTGAACGTATAAGCACAAATTAACTGGAATAGTTCCACAGAGCCTCGTTAACGTCGACAAGCTCAGTTAAGACCATGGTTCGTTAGTGATGTGACTCGAATCATCGCCTAGCATCGCTCTTAATCAATTCTATGTACCGATCTTTACGGCCTTGTAGTCATTGCATTAAGGTTCAAAACAGTTTCTCTGCTTAGTTTGAGACTGCGCTTGCTATATAAGGCTCTAAAGACGGAACTTTAAGTTTATAAGCACTTACATGTAAAAACCTACGTACCATTACGTTTTTATTTGCATACGGATGTATTTTATTCAAAATGAGATGAGTAAAATTTACTGTTGTACTTAAATGTTACACAATTCAATGTAACAGTAAAAGTAATGTACTTTCATATGACAGATTATAAATGAGTTTCACACCAAAACAAATGTAAATTTTGTATTTCAAATGAGTTGTTAAAAAATTAAATGCTTTTAGTAGGTGCGACGTACATCTACAATTATGATAATTAGTTCATAAAATATGTTATACCACATTCACTTTACGTAGATACACGAAATTTTATGAAGCCGCCACAGGGTAGACAAAGCCTTAACCCAACATCTTGAGGTATGTAGTAGGGCTTGTAGATGGTAAGAATAATTCAAAAATTTTGTCATTATCATTTCGTGTAGGTGACACGGTTGATTGACCAAGCACACCCTGGTTTCAGAGTTCTTTGAAATCATCTCTCGGCCTCTAACGTAGTTCATTTAACGACTACCAAATGGCAGCCTGGACCAACGGGCTTATAGTGCCTTCCGAAGCACGGAGAAATTTAGTAAAAAGTTTAAAAGCCATTATGGTTTTCTAAAATATTTCTTGACATATTAAGTCAAGACAAGATAAATTAGAAATCGTAAGTTGAACCTAATGTGCTGTCACTTGTGTTTTAGCTTTTAAAGTTTCAAGAGTCGGTACAAAGTCTCACTGTAGCCTTACTCAAATCTTTGTTACCGACGCCGTTGCACAAAGTCACAAATAACGAGCGAATCACATAGATAACACAATGTATGCGATAACATAACGTGCACATTTATCGGAGCATCATTATACCTTAGAAGTTTTTTAAAATTGTCAAGGGTTATGAAATCAATAATAAACATAATTTTCTAACTCTGTCTATCACAAAAGTTTCAAAATTTATATCCTCAGCCCCATTATCGGAGTTTCTTACATATATTTGTATTGAAGCACGATATGTCATTGTGGTTGGCTCGCAGAATATAATAATAAGTTGTATTTGTGATAATTCTTGCACAAACCAATCGAAAACACAAAATAAATTAAAATAAATATATTTATAAGAGATAAGAGAATTAATATAGGTAATATTTCTTTAAAGCCGATTACACGTGCGTAACACCGTTGTTATTGCAGGCGTCCATAGGCTGCGGTAACCACTTCCCATCAGGCAGGTCATGTGCCTGTTTGCTTGTTAGTCACTTCATAACTTCGAGTTTTCGGGATCAGTTTTCGCCTTTCAATAACATCTTGATGTGGCAGATGGCTGCACAACTTAAGTTACCTTTCTGTATCATTAGTATTTCGTACTCAAGTGGAACCACTTCTACTGCGCGTGTGAAAATGAAAAGCGATCTTATTTAGGCTTAAATGCAGAGCTGAGACGCAGTTTGTAAAACTAACAACAAAAATTTATTTTCTGGAGGTTTTCGATTTAAGTTGTCAACTGGCAAAATTGCTACTAGCTCCTCGACTAAGTTTATATTCTGTATCATTTATTGTCATTTATAAGTACATTCAACAATAAAAGTTTATTTATAAATGTATATAAAATTATTCTGAATTAGTCTGGATAATCTGTGGTCTGGATCTATTTCCAATAAGTTCCTTTTTTTCCTTAGGCAACTAAGGGAAGAAAGTATTGAAGTCAAAAATGCGTTTTTACTTTTAGAATCAGCATATGTCTTATAAGATGCATATTTTAGGTACATACAAGTACATGCATATCATCACGCCTGTCTTGTCTGCCGTACGGATAGACAGAGACTAGAGATTTCCATTGGCTACGATCCTTACATACATCTTCCTCACTTCCTCCACACTCATCACTATCGTCGTACACACTTGCCTATATCGGGTAGATCCTCTGATCTTCCTTTTTCAAAAAATTAAGAGATTTAATCGTATTTTGATTTATTAATTTCAATTCTATTATATGATATTAAGAAAATATTAATTTTGTGAACAATGTTATGCGATGTTACAGCGATCTATTGTAAGTCGAATATAAACCGCTTGGAGTTCGAAAAGTTCGGGTAACCAATTAAGGTTGGTTCCGTATTCTATGGTAAACTTTCAACGGAGTCAAAACAATATAGTTTCAGCACTATAACAAGTTACAGCGTTTATTATAAATTTCCTTCAACGCTTTTACCGTCTACCGCTCACAGGTTTGTCTAAGTTTAATTATTAGATTTATTTATTTATTTATTAAAACTTTATTGTTCCATAAGTACAAAATACTTATTCATACCATTGGCGGACTTAATGCTAAAAGCATTCTCTACCAGTCAACCATTGGGAGAAACATAAAAACTGTGCGGCGCAAAAAAGTTACACGGGAAAATAGGTACTTAAAAATAAACAAATTTACCACGATGGGTATTTTTATAGATATCATACAAAACTACGTAAACAAACATACACAATACATAAATATACATACTTATACCCTTACTTATTACGTGTGACCAATGTTTGATCCTCTTTAATTATATATTTTTATCTATTTATCTTCAGCCTTTTCAACAACATGATTTTAGCCTTCAGATTTTTCATTTATTTATTTATTAAAACTTAAATCCGCACAAGAACATAATGCTAAAAGCATACTCTATTAGTAAATTATATCTATTCTCTTTGTAATGTTTTAATCCATATCTTCATAGTATTTTCCGATTCTCAACTATTGTGTTTATTTTTTTTTTCTTTATTATTTTTTCTACGTAAAGTATGTATGTATTGGTGACCTAACTACATTCGTTTTTATTTATAATGTTGTAACCAGGAAACCTTAAACTTTAAATGATAAGCTGAAGATAGAGTGATTCAAGAGGAAGGTTTTTATGCCCATGCGAAGCCGGGGCAGGTCGATAGTACTTATTATATTTGTTTAACTCAGTGCCGTATCCACAGATTAATAAATTAAATCTTTATCATTTATTTCCATTTTCTACAAATAAATAACCATATTTTACATTAAAGACTCCTATTAGTTAGGATTAAGGTTGAAAATTGCCAAGATACGGGTATAATTTAGTCGTGACTCTATAAGTGGATACCTGCTGAAATTCAGAAGGGAATAGCAAACCACATATGGCTTGCCAACTCCCGGTACAAACCAATTAACCCTCGAGTCCGGTGTGTATTAAAACAAAATTGACGGCGATATAATTTCACATTCACTAGGCCGAAAATGAGATTTAACTTAAGATCACTTTATTATACACCCAATGAAGCATTCAGGGCGTTGGGTTTGCGACTGTTTATAATTGTGCCTTAATTTTATGGTTTCAGTAAACAAATTCGTTCTAAATTTGAGAGAAATTTTCAAGTTGAATTATTTAGAGGATTGTATATCATGAATATTGCATGATAATTTCGTGCAAAAATTTATTATACAAAAAGTTTACATATTGTATTTATTATTTCACATGCGTATTTTATTCGCTTATAGCTCGATACTCGAATAAGTTTATCTTATCAATACAATAAGTTACATACGAGTATGTTTCAAAACTAAACATAGGACTCAACCAAAAACTGCTTTATACTCTTCCAGACAACATAAATGAAAATTTTGTATCTGATATCTAACAAAGCCGATGATACTCTGAAAACTAAAACAGTGATGCATTAAAACTGGATAAAATAAACTGCTGAATAAATTGACGTAAGGGTGAGCGGGAAAAAATATTTTTGTTTCATTCACCTACAGAATACACACTTTCCATGTGTTTAAAAAAATCAGCGTAGGCGTAAACTCATCATTTTAATGGGATTAAATATAGTATGTGGCCTCGGTAAATATTCTTTGAGAGGAAATTTTTGCCGGCCTATAAAGAGAGAAAATATTTTACAATTCTGTTGTTATTTTATTTTAAATACATTACTTTGCACTTTGGAGAAAGCTCTTAATTATAAAATATTTTAATATTAACATAAATACAGCCCCAGCTCGCGTGAAAAATATGCGATAAGCTTAGCGAAGCTTTATAGAGAAAACAAAATAAATAGGATTATGCTATCATGATCATGACAATGTTAGTCACTAACACACTTATACGTACCTAAACCTCCATAAATGGGGATAAGGGAATCACCACAGTGCGATTGCGGAGCACCAGACTAGACCCTATCTCATGTGATAAACGAATACCCACTTCGCCGTTTTCCATGTGGAATGAGAGAGCTTCACGATCTCACGCCTGCCGCTGTTAACTGGCTGAGGAATTTGAATATAGACATCTGATCCATGCAGGACGAATGCCCTACGCAATGAATGACTGATAGGTATGATCACAGAATTTTGAAATATTAACAAGAAGTGGTATATATGGCGCACGAAAAACGTGTCACTAGTTTGGCTTGCAAGCCAACGTTTTACACAGAAAAAATGGGCGGGGAATTTGATTGCGTTATTTATTGCCACTGTTATTGGTCGATAATATTAGGTGGCTTTGTTGTTAACTACGTATTATTTCTTATAAGGTGTGGTGTGGCTTACATGGGTTTACATGTATTAATTGAAGATAAGAAGAGAGAATACGTTGACACACTGTTCCTGGAAGTAAATCCGCGTCAAAACATTTATATTCGGATAATTTATCTGTTCTGTGGGTATGATGCTAGATGTAATCTAACGCAGTCTTAAGACTGCAATCTAGTGATAACAGCCGGCTTAGTGTCAACAATATAAAATCATTATGGTAATGTTAATCATTGTATTACAAAAAGTTTTCTATTTTATACCGAAAAAATAAAGCCAATCTTCTTAACAACAAAAGCCTAAAACAAAAACAATTCATCACAATTACGCCCACTTTCCCAAAGCAGTACTCATATAAAGCGGCTTGGCACGTTTCATTACAGCATTCTCAACTTTGCTGGGACTTGTATAAATGCCAAACAGTTTTTAAAGCGAAAGTTTCGAAGCAGAATAGGCTCTAAATCCTTTAGTTTATGAGAGTAACCCGTTTTGTGAAATACAACGGCTTGTTATAACACCTGTGCCTTCAAAATTGCTCATATTGTGATATATCGATGATCGTAAATTCCTTTTCCTTATAAGTTTAATGTTTTAAGTTTCAAAATTATTATTTTAAAGATGAGATTTTTGGATATTATGAAATCGATTAAAACAAATTAATATTAAGGATAAATAATTTTCTGTTTTTTCTAGGCAATTTTTGACTGGTAGAGAAAGATTATTATTATTATATATATTGTATATAGCATTAAGTTCGCCAATTGTAAAAAGTACCTATATTGTTACTTGTGGTACAGTCGGCTGCAGAGAAATCCCCTTAGTCCCATTTCGTAGCCAGATTTCGTAGCTGGCTTCGAAACGGGAAATAAAATTCCCATTCCGAAGCCTGACCCCCATGCCACAAGTATTGCTATTGAAAGGGGGTCAGATTTCTCTGCAGCCCACTGTACAATAAAGATTTATAAATAAATAAGATATCTATAATCATTTTCTTAAGAAATTACATTGGAAATCATGCAAAAGCCGCTAAAAGCCTGCCAAAAATGCCATGCGGTCACCGTAGCCTATCTTTACGTTCATTTACCTTGAGGGTGTCACTAGCACGCTACCTATTCGTGGCCTTAGATGTTTCACTGCTGTAAATCATAATTCGTAGAACCTTCTGAAGGTTATTTTTATGTGTGTAACTTTTGTGTTCTATATTTTTAACGATATCTGCCTATTTCTTCTGAATAATCTGCAATTTTTAACGAAATGTTAATTAAGATTGTTTTAACAACTAACACAAAAAAACAGTGTTTTTGTTTACCAGTGCTCCTTACTTTCCTTGCGAAAATTTCATAACCTACATACATACATATAATCACGTCTTTATCCCATGCGGGGTAGACAGAGCCTAGGGCCATAAGACCTTAGGCCACGCTTAGCATAATGGTAGTTGAAACAGGAAATCAATAGTGATTGGGTTGCTAGCCGCATCGCCTATGACATGATTTCCCCATTCGGCGATTCCCTCAGACGACTTCATAACCTATAAATATAAAATGAACTTTTAAAAGAGCAATTATCTCAAAATGGCTGTTAATGTCGCTGATAAACTTTCATTGTTAAAAACAAAGAACAATGATTTATGTCGTCCAAAACGTCGGGAGTAACAAAGTTTGAAAATTCTAAAATTTCTAAAGTGTCTCCGCGATGTTCACCTTGCTTCGCCTGGGTTTAACTTTGCAGCGCCTTTAAATATAAATTTCACAAGTTACCAATGAAGTTACAAGGTTGTATCGTAGCTCAACAAGTTAACTCCAAGTGTTACTGGAATATTGTTAAGATAGTCATCATGATAAGCTTGGAGTAAAATAACGTAGAAAGTATATACCTAAATAGTACTTGTATAAATTCACCTTGCAGATCACAGAATACTATAAAAGTATAAATTCCATATCACATCCAAAGTAAATGTTCCAATTTGGTTTACTTATAGAGTACTTTTAATATAAAATAATATCAATTAATCTACTGGCAGAATAGTTCTCATTAATTTCATAATATTCAAATGAAGCATGTTGTAATTATAGGCCTTTTATATGCACCAACATTTGGCAAGTGAAATCCAGGCACATTAGAGAAACTATTGTTATGTGACTATTGTATTCGCTACCTGAAAGAGGATATAGTGAATAGGGTCAACAAAATTATATAGGAATAACGAAAATAAAGTGCCAATGCCAATACCCTGAGTTTTTAGCAAACTTCTTTCGCTCACGTCTGTTATTACAGGATATATTACCGACATCCTAAGTTACTATACTAACTATCCGCCAACCTTTATCGCCTTACGAATTTCGACTAAATCCACTAGGGAAAATTTTGACACAAATCTAAACTATCAAGCGTAGTTTGCAAATTCATGGCAGAGGCGTGGGGCGTGGTTCTGGCTTACGTTATTAATATAAGCTCTTCCGTGCTTTGTATAAGGCGCATACAGTTGACTTTCATTAGATAGAATTCCATAAAGTCAAACGCCTCTAGACTGCTGAAAAATCCAACTATCCAAATTATAAAAGTGAAAATGATCCAAGAAATCTTATAGAGTTAGTCACTATAAATAATTTAAAAATAAATTTAAAGTTTTCCGTTGTATAATTATGAGTAATTTTTTGTTATATATAGGTATTTCTAAAGGACTTATCTAAACAAATGAATAAGTATTTCTTAGGTTGTTCATTAAATTTTATTGATATTTTTTTTTAATCAACGATAAAAATTTCATTTAATACCACCGACTGGTGAACTGGTTTGTTACCCCAGCCGCACCTGAGTCGCTCAACAATCAAAAAAAGTCGACCTTGGTGTATTTACTTGGGGCTGTTGGCTGTAAAACTAAGTGATAATGTTAAAAGTAGGCCACGAATTGATGCCATGCTACGAATCATGAAAGCAAGCCTTTCACAAAATGGGTTTAATATATTTCTTAAATAAAAACTAACCATTTGCTCTGTGCTCTAAAGCGCTGTGCTGACGTCTGATTAAGTTTTGTTTCACTTGTTCCATCATCGAAGTCAATGGAACTACTGAGAAAAAAAAACTCACTTGTTCCATAGAACTATTTGCCAATGGAAATAGTGAGAATGATCGGACACAACTATGTCGATTATAACTTTTGTTAATTAAAATAAGTAACCTCTTATCCACCTTCTTCATCTTCCAAGCGCGTTTTCTAATTGCATCTTCGCGGTACTGGTAATTACAATGCATGGAGTGATTGCCGTTTGATGTAACCCTTTTTACAGAAAAATCAGAATAATAGGAACATGATCCGGGTGTGTCAAGTGGCCACCAATATCAGATTTTTCAGGCTTTTTAGACAAAGCCTAACGAGCTCAAGATAGAAATGCCGTAAATGGAGAACAATCCAAGCTCGGCCGCCCACGCCGTCGCTTGACACGGACTATTGTTACAAACACGCACGCCCCGCTAGGCTATCAAGCTCCTCCACCATTATCCACTGAAAATACGTAAAAATATTCAACTATATACCTATAACTATCAACCCTGCGTAAAGCTAACCCTTAGCTTGAATGGAAATCAAGTTATCCGCAAGGGAGTCTAATTAACATTAGTTACAGAAACATCCAGTGGGCTTAAGTTTTGTCTACGATTAGTTTCTTCGGTTTACCCGAATCGTGTACTGGGAATGGCGTGAATTCCAAACATAGACGACGTATATAATTTAAATTATTCGAATAAATATCTCTCTGAAACATGAATAGTCTCGTATAAAATACCCGCCTTTTCTGTGTTATAAACAAATGTAGATTTTACTATAAGTTTCATTTCTGTTCTATTTAATTGTTCCCCTGTATACCTAGTGTTAGTACTACCTGTGTTTTTATAAATCGTTTCGCTCAATTTTAATTGCCAAAAGAAACGCGGTGACTTATGAGACATGTGCTCACCAATATGATAGCTATAATGACTACCTATATAAATTATTGAATATTATTATGCAGATTATTGAACTTGAAAATTAAGGGATCTAGGAGTAGAGGAAGACCAAGAAAAGATGGATTGTGTGAGGGAGGATATGATCAGGAGGGATGTGACGCGGGAAATGGCTGGAAATAGATCTAAATGAAAGGAACTTACATACTGTACCGACCCCACACAGACTAGTGGAATAAGGTAAAGGAAAAGCAGAAAAAGATGACTATATAAATTAGTTGCACCCTTGTACTAAATTTGCTAATTTTAAGTTTCCTGTATTTGTATTTTAGTGTACAAGAATCAATTTAAATATAAGTATATATTACAAATCTAAGAATTATAAATCTAAGTACGGTTCATCCCACAACTTGTAGATGGAGTCACAGTTGGCCTAACCCGTGTAGTGGTGATTGCGTGAACTGACGGGTGGACTATTTATAAAACTGTGTATACACTGGAGTTGAAATATTATTTAGTATCGGCATCTCACTCACTGCTTAGTGGGGACTACCAGTTATAGGTATCCACTTTTACTCGTGGTCTAATCTAATAAACTAATCTTAAATACTAAGGCTCGTAGTCCCACTACTTAGTGGCACTACCATGCTCATGGGTGTAATGTGCCTTACATTGTGGTCCCATTATCATACATAAAGCCTTTTAAGTTTGAACTGAAATTTGATACGTGGGTAGTAGATATGTGCTCTATAATTTGTAGCTATGTTAGCTAAGCCTGTGAGATAACTGAGCATAAATTTGGAAATTATATTATTTTATATTTTTAAGGGTTTTTAGTTTTAGGTACAATACTTTATCTATCTTTTCAATTTGTCACCAAGCTCTCTCAAGATAAAAACAAAGAAATGTAAATTAGTCATAACTTATTTAGTCACTGCATTTTGCAAGGTATTTCATCTTTTAATGCCTTATAATGGTGTACGCAGCTTTAAGGTCTCGGTCGCACTCATGTTCGGAATTAGAGTACAAGTGCCGCTAAGTTAGCTTTGGCTAACGAAAGCCTCGAAATAAATTAGTAAGACAATCAATTTTTAAATTCATGGCTTCTGAGGTTTACGACATGAAGGCTAAAGTCGTGACTGTAAAACAAACGGCTGAAAACAGGGAAACGTGATTTTTTTTCCTCAGACACGAACAATGTTCTTAAATTGGAGATAAATAGGAGGATGACGAATGCCACGTTGGATGTGTGAGCTGTCACGAAAAGACATAAAAGCATAAAAAACAAAATGTTTGGGATTGACATAAGATTCACCACGTGATTTTAGTGCAGCATTGTCAAACCCATACATTTTGTTCTTGTTGACATTCCTTGGCGTTTTGAAATTGTGACGTTGTCTAAGCTATCAGATCAATTCGTTTGCAATACCAGTTAGCTGATGACGCACTACATTTTCAGAAATAGCTCGCTCATTTTTTATTAATGATACTATACTGATTGACTCGATTCGTGCGTCAATTCTAATGTGATTCTAATAGTATTTATTGATATGGAAAATACCTTGTCAAATTATTATCTACTGCTAGTATTTGCCCGCCACATCGCTTACGCGTGCTGCCGATGAAAAACTTCAAATTATTATTCTGGCTGTAACGTTTATTTTACAGAGGGACAATTTTAAATATTTTTGATGCGCCAAATAATTTATATTATTATTATTTTCAATTTACTCCTTTAATACAAATATACATCTACAGCCTAATATAAAATACTAGGGAATTAATCTTTGTAAATAAACTACGGAAAGAATACCTACTACTTAAATTTAAGCTCAATTTATCACTTTTTATAATTCAATTGTTATTTGTTACATAATCATATAAGGAACTAAATATGATCAATGCTACGCAGAAAGTTACGCATATGTCATAAAATAAGTTAGATAAAATCATTTAGGAATAGCGCTTTAACTTATATTTTAAGGTTATAAGTGCAGTTACTGTTAAATTTTTAACTTTTTTATTAAAACCAAGTCTTATTCGTTAACGTTTTAATTCTTAATTAATCTTAACGTTTTCCCTGTGGCATTCTAAGCAGCATAGCTTTAGAGTGTGGAGTTCACTAAAATAAACTGTATTATTTCCGCCTTTTATTGAAATACTAAAGACATATAAGATGGCAAGTTCAAATTAAAATTGTTTATTTTCAATATAGTATATTTTTATCACTTATTGATGTCAATTTTTACTTATTTTAAGTTTACCACCACTTTCAAAGCGCTAGTGCAGAAGAAGCGGCGCCACAAACTCCACTGCGGCATTTTCTCCAAAGGCATTATTACATAATAATCAGCTACCTGACTCAAACTCTCTTTTTTTTGGCATGCTATTGTTAGTGAAACCCACAACCTGTCTAAAAGAGATATAAATAAATTAAACCCTAGTTTTTCAGCATCATTCCATCTAAACTTAGAAATCTAAGGTCTTGCATATATCATTGGGTAATCCAATAAACTTTAGCAGCTCTTAAACGTGGCACTAAATTATATAAAGTTTCAGCCTGCGTTCCAGCATAAAACTAGGCTTTATTACATAGACGTGGGTTTTAGTGTAGGGTATCTATCTTTTCGCTTGTATACCTGATTCAACTAACTATAGTGGACATGTATTTTGAGAGGTAGGCAGATAAAATAATTCCTTGCTATGAACCTTGCAGACCTCTTCCTTACTCTTTACTCAGAATTTTCGTCATGTGTTAAGAATAGAACCACAAAAATACAGCTGTAAATTTTTGTGTGAATGTAATTATTATTGTTTTTGCTAATTAGTAAATTCAATGTGGCGAGCACTTCATTGCAGTAGGTGTGACCGCACGAAATTGACTCTGCGTAGGCTTCATTGCATTACACACCTCCACACCACGCCACGTGACGTCATCGCTAGTACACCACAGTAAAGCTATTGGCATAGTGAGCTTTGAAATAAATATTTGTACATTTGGTTTTTCTCAGAATGCTGTAACATTTGTTGATGATTGGCATACAATTACTTCACATATTTGCTTGTATACTGAATGCATTTCCTTGAGATGTGTAATAAATAAATTTAAAAAAATGTTATTATTAAAATTATTTTGATGTCTATTCCTGATACTGAACCTTCAATATAAAGGATAACGTGTGTCCGTGCCACCCTGTATTTCACTTCAATTTCAACACGTGAGATCAAAGCGTTTCGTCACTTACAAAGCGCACCGGTGCATCCCCCACCTAACGCAATTCTCCTCGGAACTGCAATATGCTCCTAATAGCACTCAATGCGAGCTCACTCTGCCATCAATATTCATGATATTTGTTGCTCGGGGTAGATTGCTAAATGGCCAACGGTATTGTATTTCATTTAAATCTTGTACCTTTTCAGAATTTCTAGCTTCTTTACTTATTTCCCCTTACAAAATTGCATCTATTTTGAATAGAATTAATACGTCAGCAATATTTTATTTAGTGTTGAGAAAAGGGCTAATTATGACCATGCCAGTATCAAATGACTCATAAGTCGTGTGATACTGGCTTAAGACTAACAAACAGGTGTCGTATAAGGCGACGCTCGATTTACTTTCAGTCGCACAACTGCCAAAAGTTCCCAGGGAGAGTTAACATCAGGCAGGCAAGCAGTCTAAAATGTTTGTCAAATCATATACATCCTGAAAAGGAAAAAGGAAGATATAAATCTATGAATGTAACCAGTAATAATCGCTTAGGTAATACTGATGAACAAGGTATTTAATTTGCCGGGGGTGGAGCCGTAAGAAACAGTTGGGAAAGTATTAAGATAACTTTATTTAGGTACAGTCAACAAAACTAATAATGGCCTACGTTTGTTGATTATTCCTTTCTTCTTCTTCTAGAGTAAAAACGGCTTCTGACGTTTATTTATTTTTAGAAAAGATTCAACAAACAACTTATTATTAATCACTTTTTTGACTGTACTCCTTAATGTAAAAAAACTTTTTGTCATACTTACCGATATGAAACTATAAAGTAGAAGTGACAAAAAATGAGGTGGAAGAACGGGGCGTTAGGTAAAAACCTCTATTAGGGTATGTGACAAACGAGCATGGACGGACTGCCCCAGGGTGATTATAGAGCGGGCTGAGAGTTCCCCCGGGAAGCACCGGCTTAGAATTTACTACCAAGTAATACCGTGATTTTCAGCCGTACGCTCCAAATGTTTTCTTATAATCCGTTGTCCTTATAATGAATTTTGTTAGTATTGTTCACAGTTTTTTTTTAATTTCAATTTTTTTTACTATGACCAGTGAGTTATAAACATATCTAGACAATAAATATAAAAAAAACAGAAAAAACTGTGTACTGGAAATGAATTAATTATACTTATAATTATTGACCTATGGGTCTTGAATATTTCTCTATATAATGTACTAGTGACCCGCCCCGGCTTCGCATGGGCATAAAACCCTTCCTCTTGAATCACTCTATCTATTTAAAAAAACCGCATCAAAATCCGTTGCGTAGTTTTAAAGATTTAAGCATGCACAGGGATATAGGGTCAGAGAAAGCAACTTTGTTTTATACTATGCAGTGATTTGTTATAAAATATAGTACCGTTGAGTTTGTATTCTATAACAGTTTCTTTGAACTCGAACTTACTTTAGAATTAGCTCAATCTGTGTGATTTGTCCCTATATAATTATTTATTACATAAAAATATAAGTACACCTAAATAAAATATAAAAGAGTGATGATAAATATGTGTTGTTGTTTGTTTGTTACGCTTTCACGCCCTATCTTCCTTAAATTTCGCAAACACATAGATAGAAATATTGAGAAGGACATAGGATATCTTTAATTCCGGGAAAAAATACTGTTTCCGTGGGAAATTCACGCAGGCGACGCCTCTGGCGAAAGCTAGTAATAAATAAAATAAAAAAAATGTTTACGCACTAGATACTGTTGAACTGCTATAGTTACTTTTATATAAAGATTTCATGTGATAGATGATACGTTTTATAACGTTATTTTTTAATTCACATTAATAATTCAGGTCGATTGTCATCGCAATTTTTCAGTGATCGATTTAGCCGACTTTTCGTTATTGAACTCTAAGAAACCCATACAACTGATATCCGATTCCGATTCGATTAAGTTTGCGCGATATTCGTATTCCCCTAACACAATTATGAATCTGTGGCTATCTACAATTAAAGCTTGTTTAATATGTAAAAATCTGAGTAAAGTAACTTACCAAGCATCGAATCGTTGAGAGAATCGATATTTTGAGAATTTTCTGATGAACTACGATTTGGTCTTTAAATTGGTAGCGGAATACGAGAAACGCCAAAATGTGTCGTTTCAATTCAACTGCGATGCAATTGAGCGCTATGTGCTATTGCGGAATTGGTGGGTTACTTATATATTTATTTATCGACGCCTTTGTCAGTGACGGTTGCGATTGGTGATCAATAATTCACACGTAGGATTTTCGTTTTGCATTGTATAATTGTGATGAAAAAGAATCGAGTAGTCGATACCAGATTGTGATCAATTATGGATAGACGAATCGAAATTGTCGACCTTCGCCCCATCACTACGGACGAGCTAGCTGTCAAATGGATTTCATTGGTGGTTCGATTAGTTGCCGGCTTTGAATTAATTTTTCATTATTTTGCAATTAAGTTGCTATATAAACGAATCTTTTTACAAGTATTCTTTAAAAGTGCCGAAAAATATCGAAAGTCGAATATTCGAAATCGAAAAAGTACATGGAGGTTGTATTTTACCGACAACCAAGTTTTGTTAAAAAATATTTTGGAAAACCCTGAAAAGGTAATTTGTTTTGTTCTAATTTTCTATTTCCACGTTAGTATGCTAAATAAACCGTAAAATCCTCTCATTTGGTCTTATATTTTCTTGGTAAAATAAGATTCTTTGTGAGATTTATATTTTTGAGATTAGGGTAGTTATCAAGTATTTCTTGTATCCAGATTTTGTCTGGATTCTGTCTTAAAATGATTTCTAACTATTTGTACACATGAATAAACCTAGAACATATAAATTAAATGTAAAATATTTCACACAGGGTCTATTTTTCTCAAAATAGTCAGATATTTCATTGCCAGGTAACCCACAATATAAAGTTGAGAATTTCTAGTTGATAATTGCAACCATACCGGATTTAACAATGATTATACAATGAACATACTCTATTTTAACTAAATTTTACATACTTTGAGTAATGATTTGAGTGGGAAATAGAATTTTCAACACCGGGCTCCGCACTGTTGTACTGTATCTGACAATCATTGTTACACAAGCCAATATATATTCTTCAGGGTTTTTTACATTGCGCCTGAAGATATCCACTGGACCGAATGGGACCCCTTTCTCTCCGGTTCTTTGACTAGAGAGGTCACAAAAGTGCGGGATCTGAGAGCTCATTTATATAAGAAACAAGAGGACTTGCCTTTTACTACAAAAAGCTTTCTCATTTTAAATAAGGTAACAATATCCAGCTGAGGACTTCAGTATCGGTCGGCCCTGCAGATAACAATTACTTCTCTCAACTTATTTCCTTTTCTATTTTACTTTTTTTTTTCAAAAACAAGGGAACAATATATATGACCAGTCGATCTGCTCTCCCTATTTATTTCTTTTTATATATATTTATTTCTTCTTTTTCTCTTTTTCTTTTGCTTACTGGATGAACATTCCTTGGATTATATTATAATTATATCCTGTTAAAAACCTGTATTAAAAATAAATATTGTAAAAAATTTTATTTGGTTTTAATTGGTTTATTTTTTTGTGTGGCTATTTTCCTTAAATAAATAAGGTACAGAAGATAGAAAAGAGACATTTCAGTTTACCACAAAAGAAGTAAACATTTACTAATCATATTTACAGCTTTTAGTTACAAAACATTTCAGCTTACATTGCTTGCTCTTCAAAAAGCCACTAAGAAAGTATTTACCAACAAAACAAGCGATGTTGTGACAATAATCGAAGCTAACGCCCACTTAACTTGGCAAACAATAGCGAACGAAAGTGTAAACAGCGGGCGACATAAGTGTGCAAACTCAGGCACTATGGCCATATCTACGGCATAAATTATCTTTGTAAATAGGTACCTCTGAAATCATCCAAGATACATTTAAGTAGGTATATAAGTTAGCTCGCGATAGTCATAAAAAAATATGTAACATGTGTGTATACTGTGCTTTATTTGTCAAAACCGTGGTTTCCCAAGATATCACATATTTTGTTTTTTTTCTATTATTTTATTCATGTCAGAAACAAGCATCATTTCATTATCGGTTCTCACACTTCATATACATTTGTATACTTATAAGATATTGTAGAAATACTCATATTTTGTGAATCTTTGTTGGAGCATTAAACCTTATTATTCGTTTTGGCATTAAGCGTTGGTCCCGGCTGCCAAACTCCGACAACAAGTCATCGTATGCATGGTCGATTGACCTTATGAACATGATGAGAAACCTACACATTAAATAATAAGAAAATTTAGAATTTCGATTTGTTTGTTTGTGGAATGCAGATTCCATCGAAGTATAACAGGAGGTCCATCTCATTTAAGTTGTATGCTCTATTTAACTACAGGAAAATAACTACAGTCCTTAATTCTGTATTCCACGAGGCAAAAGCCAGTATAAAATAATTTCCTATTATCTGATATTCTCTCAAGTAAACAATAGAGCCACAAAAAACGTAAACGCCCGAAGTGACTGACATAAGTGAACAAACTCACTTGATAGAAAAGCTAATCTTTGGCTCCGAACTGTCGTTAATATAACTCTGCCGAACTTATCTCCCTTGGGTAAGATAAAATATTTTCTGTACAAAAAACAAACATGGTTAGAAGACTGGCTCTGGATCACGTACGTACAGGCACGTCTGCTGTACGTCGATTCATTGCTTAGTTGACGACGGTTTGAAAAAACTGTTGTCATTATCGATTTTTTATTAAAAAAATTATGAGTTATTGATAAAAAATTATTTGAGTCCGAAACAACATTGTGTCAAACATTCTTTGCTTCTATTAAAATACAATTACTAAGTAAAAGTTATAAGGCTACAAAAAGGGCTTATGTTGTTGAATATCAGACTTCATTAAATTTTAGTTTAACCATATTTTGAGAAATTGAATTAGTTTATCTGAGCCCAATCAGCCCAGACTATTGTTTGAATTATTATAATGTTTCTTAATATTACCTTTTGGCACGTCTAACGTCTATATATTCATGAATATATTAAGTTCAAAAGGTCAAAGTCTGACCGTCTAATAAACGGCGGGCATAAGTTTAGTAATCTATTATTAAAGGGTCGTGTTTCTACCCTTTTAGTGCCTATGAAGCTAACCAAGTAAACTTATATTGTTTTAGACAACTTAACAACAAAAACTAAAAAAAAAAATACTGAAGCCAAGTTATAGATAAAGTTACCTTAAGACCGAACGAAAGTTCATAAGTTACAAGTTAACTAAATATTTTCAGAATTTCTAATGTAAGGGGGTTTTCAAAAGTAGGTCACCAGGGCGTGCAGAGTCTATCGCCATTGTGACCAACATGACATGAATGAATAAGAGACCAAACAAAAAAGAGATGATGAGAGATTGCATGATGGCAAAAGCATGTCAATTTACTGTCTATGTGCGCTAGTAGATTGGACACGTAAGAGAAATTAAATGGCGTAATTTGTTTCTACATTTCAATGCAGTCTTCTTTCACAAGTTTTGTTTCAATTTCTAAATTTTTGTGTGGTTTTATTTTTATTTTATATGATTAGTTAAACCAAGTCATGAATTTAGTTTAATTCAGTGAATTTACACGGTTAAATAAAATTATGTTCAAATAGGATTCAAATGTCTAAGTAAATTAACTATAATAATATTTAATATGTTTTAGTCTAAATAAACAGGACATAAGGAATGTTATAGGAAAAGTGGAAGTTGCTTTACATATTGATTGTTTGTGAAATTCTAACCAACGCCCTGAGACAAAACTCAAAATGACTAGAATACAGTCATTATACATACCCAAATAGAAAACAGTTTTTAAATGCGAAAGTAATTTTTATGTCTGTCGCTTGTGGCTTTTTGTGCCTTTTCTTGTCTTGTGTGTTGTGTCTACATCTGCTGTTTGTACTTATAGCCACATAGATGCCAGTCTTGGCGAAGGACAATTTAGGTACCACGTTGGTGGTAATGCAAGAGTTAGTACTAAATATAACAGATACCTAAATATTACCAAAGTTAAACTTTTTATCTCAAATTGTTTGTTACGTGTGGAACAGGAAAATGTCTAAGGAAAACAACGCGGTTAACTTAATGACTACAATTGAAATGTTTGCGCTGAAAGCGTTTTAGTTTTTATGGAGCGAAATATCTTGTGGGTTGGCTTGATAGAGCTCCAAGTGGTTTGTGACCTAATTGTTCGTTTTTGTTACAGAAACAAACTGGAGGAAAATTTGCCGAATACATACACTTCGTCTTCACTCAAGTGACAGAGGATACCTAAGACAAAGTGGGAAAAAATCAGGGAAATGAACCCTGGACTTTGAAGCAAGCAGCTGGGTTGAAATTAAAATCATTCCTTTCGTTCTATAAATATAATTTTAGTAGCTCATTTCCCAAATTTGGAGGGACTTGCGAGTAAGCCCATGGCTCGTTTTTATGAAACGACATAAAAAAATAAATGTAGGTATTATTATCCATATCCATACTAATATTATAAATGCGAAAGTCTGTCTGTCTGTCACCTCTTCACGGCTAAACTGCTGGACCAATACTTTTGGGCGCGATATAACCGAGTCCCACGCGGGTCGGAGCCGCGGGGAACAGCTAGTTATAAATAAATGTGTGTTTGATTTTTTGCACTTACTGAGATTATTTTCTCAGCAGTTGGTTGGTTTGGTATAAAAAAAACAATGGCTTTTTAAGTCCGCCATTTACTTATTTTGTATTAGTATAATAAAACAGATGAAATAAATATATTTTCCTATTATTAAAAACCCCTGTTCTTTTTTACAATAAGTAATTACATATTTGGCACAATCTCAAAGATACTAGAACCAAGTACCTAAGTTTATGAAAATGATAAACTAGTAAATTTTAAACAAAACTGAAGTGTGATAATTCAACGGCATTTATATCTGGTGACCTAATCTAAGGTCGGGTTGTTTAGGTGTTTCAACTAACTAGATTGTATGTACTCTAATAACTTTCAAGGAATTCCTCATGGAATATAATAACTTTTAAGGAATTCCTCATGGAATATAACATAAAACTTTTGGTTCTTGCTTTCTGAGGAATAATATAGATCATTAGAAACTTAGAAATCATATTATCAAACTCAAAGGTAATTATAATTTCCATACTACTTAGAATAAACTCATATTTAAACTGAAAAGCGAAACTTTATAATACCAAATTCCAATAGCTTTTAATCTGAAAATTCCCCCTAAGCGCTAAGGCATAAACCAAAACTATACAATAAAATGGTATGGTTATATGGATAAGAATACGATCTAAAAACAAAAATAAAACCCCTTTCCATAACCTAAGCATATGTAAATAATTTAAAAAAAATTATACCGACTATGCTTACAATATTTTTTTTCCTAACAAAATTCAATCGAAGTGTCTAAAGAAATACGTCAACGATTATTAAATTTATAAACCGAGGCAAGGTGACCTCAGCAAGTCCTCACAGTAAGCCGATTACTGTCAGTTAACCATTCCTAACTAAAACAATCGACATTTCAGACTCACTGTTAAATCGATTGAACTAAATACATAACCTGACCTCAATTGGTAAGCTGTTTATTAGTGACTTCCTCGAAATATGTCTTATTTCATCTTTAAGTTTGGAGTATGTGGCGGGAGCGATAGTGTTATGCTCGACCGCCACAAAGGGAAGATCTTCCCGCCAGGCTAGGGTGTTATGCCTGGGGACCCGCGGCTCCGACGATGTCTTGTCGGAGGTTGTATTTATGCTCCAATCCGTAGAAACTTTTGCAAGCGCGATTTAGACTTTCATAGTAATTTGCCATCTTGTATGCAATTCTGAGATTGTTGCTTTTTAACGCCATCTGTGGTGCGTCTTTGTAGATATTGTTGTGGCGCTAGTGTCGCCACAGGACTCCCTTCCAAGACCGAAGGTCTGATAAATCTTCATGTGCAGTCTGTGCTTATGATGTTAGCTTGCAAGTGCCAGTTGCTTGACTTGACGTCCCAGTGAGTCGGGTACGTTGTTGCTGCTTGCTCGTAGTCTGCGGTGAGTCGAGACTGTAGTGAGCGATGTAGACCTGTTGGCGCCGGTAGATGTCCTGCAGAACTGCCACGCTGGTGCGGTTGGCCGGCCGATGAATACCAGACGTGGGCTGCGGTGGATGGCCGGTCGCTGAAGTCTTGAAGTGAGGGTGGTTTCAGGACCAGGAAGCTCGTGAGTCGGCTGCGTTGGACCTGGAGATACCCCATTGTTGTTGGCTTGCTGTGAGACTGCTGGCTGCTGAGGCTTGAGAGGTAGTGAGATGATGGATCGGAGAATGTTGATGGAGAAGGCTGCTTCCAATCACGTCGGGGTCACCACTTTGGAGTATGTGGCGGGAGCGATAGTGTTATGCTCGACCGCCACAAAGGGAAGATCTTCCCGCCAGGCTAGGGTGTTATGCCTGGGGACCCGCGGCTCCGACGATGTCTTGTCGGAGGTTGTATTTATGCTCCAATCCGTAGAAACTTTTGCAAGCGCGATTTAGACTTTCATAGTAATTTGCCATCTTGTATGCAATTCTGAGATTGTTGCTTTTTAACGCCATCTGTGGTGCGTCTTTGTAGATATTGTTGTGGCGCTAGTGTCGCCACATTAAGTTTAGCTTATTTTGATGTATATATAATTTTTAGTTATAAAAGACTGAATATTCTGACCAAACTGGAAGAAAACACAAATTTATGATTTCCGTATATATTTTTTATACCATGCTCTTTTATAAAAGGCTCATATTTATATTACCAGTAGTGAAATACTCAAATGGATTAAGAAAAAGAAAGTCAAATTAAATTTGCTTATGTCTATGTTGGTTTATGGCAAAGTGCTTAAGTTCTCGCAAGCTTGCAGCTTTTGGTTGCAACCATGGAAACGAATATGGATGTGCGACCGACGGTCGTATTCCTCTTTATTTTTTTACTGTGAAGGAGCTTTACTTCGTAGAGCCTATTCATGGGATTACTATTAACTCAGTATAAAATCCACGTAACATACAATAGTATACATATATCAAACTAATTATATCATGCGACATAGAAGTGGACTAGCACTCGAGAGCTAAGCTGACAAGAGCCCTTGTAAAGGGCAGACGTGTTGACAGCCGCCCCTCGATACAACTGCTTAGTTGACACTTTGGATCTGAGAAATAAGGAGACATATCTGAGAGACTTGATTCGTAATATATTTTTAATAATAAGTAAAATAATCACTTATAAACGGAGAAGAAGTGAATGTACACCGTCTGTGATGTGTCCGTGACTCTTCAAAAGGTGGCGACTGAAAATCAGTGCTAGACATCCCTGTATGTCCTAGTGTAATAGTGACACGCCACCTATTGAGAAATTTGTCACTTTCATGATCATCACGTTCATGTATGTTTCCTTGTTATCTTTATCCTTTGTCAATTTGTATGTGTATGTCTTAATAAATTCTCATCTTATTCTCATATACATATTATTTTGGAGCGCGATGTGCGAGCTCTTTCAATGAAAAGTACAAGCCAAAAAGAGGACAAAATAACAATAAAACTACATGTCCTAAATTACCATTGATTTGATTCCACCTGCGTAATATACCACCAATAAATTATCTGAAACGTCGTTTGGGTATAAAAAAGGCCAACTAAAGTGGCATAGATCCCGTCCCGCCCACTAATACGTTTTTACAATCGACCAACGGTAATAAAACAAGGATGGGGCCTGGATTAAGCTCGTTTATCATTCGTTTTGATGCCCCTTTTTGCTGTAATCATTCATTTTTCTTCCGTCGTCCTCTGCTTCCTTTAGGTTTAAATGCCTTTTGTTGCCGATTCAGTAAACTCTTTTATCAAATTAACTCACCTAGGGTTTTTATATGGTGGATTATTTTTGTTAAGATGTTGATATGTTGATTTCTGAATAATATAATGACTTTTAAATTATAATATACTAATCTGGTTTAAGTAAATATTAAATTAGGAGCTACTTGCCGTGATACCCACATTTTGTAGATAGTGAAATAAATAACCAAATAAAAATACGACATAATTTTCTCCTTATTTTTTTATTCGCTTGTCTAAAAGACTTAAAACTTATCGTTAAATTGCTGCCTTTAAATTCAATTAGTGGCTTTACATCTAAAAGGTGCTTTAGGAGATCCGATTCCTAAAATAATCGAATTTAAGTAGAGGTTAAGGAAGCTATAAATACTTATGTTATATTAAACCTCAGAGTTTTACGTACAACATAATCTTAATGTGTCCGCCATTTGTTGAAATACTTAAATTGTTACTAAATAATCAATTATGACTTTTTACATATGTATTAATTATTACGCATCTCGGTTTGCCCGAGCATGTTGTATATGTACGAATAATATTCTTTTTTTATGTAGCATATAACCTTCCCCAAGAATCAGGATATCATATGCAAAAAAAAATGTATATCCATCTAGTAGTTTACTATAAATTGAGGTTCAAACAAACTTACAAAGCTTTATTATACTATCATAGAATTTAGAACTGCGTGTGCATAGTCAGTGGACCTGAAATTTCATTAGAACAAAACGAAATTTACCTGCAATTTGTAAGTATAAATCGTATAATGTGCTACTTTTAAATTCACATTACTCTGGGTGCAATGAAATTAAGTACTTACTTTCAAACAATCTGTAATTTGTGAAATAGCGTGTTTTTAACAGTAAGTTATTAAGGAAAAAATACCCTAAATTATATGCTGTTTAAAATTTGTTGTGTTGTATGTGAAACTACAAGAAATTTAAAAAAGGTTAATTTAACGACTGATTTGTTAATTTTAAAGTTTTAAGGTTTGGCAGAAAGTACTTATATAAACATATTTTGAAATACTGTTTACATTTATAATACTACAATATTGTTCCACCATGGATTTTTTTTCCTTTTCCTGTTTGTATCAGATGTACAATTAATGCTACAAACTACAAAATATCACAACAATATCTAGTATAAATTTCTAGATATGCACAAGTATTATTACAAGATTTTGAACCTAATCCATCTATATACACATAATAAAACAGTTAAAATATTTTGTCTGTACATTTAGTAATTTTGATTGAAATAGATAGAGGGACGCTTTAAAATAATAATAGAACAAAAAATTGTTCAGAATAAAAACAGAGGTAGGTACTTTAAAAATTGCCATCAATATTAATGAACTAAACCAAAAACAGTAAGCACCAAAGAGACATTTCAATTAAAGCAACTAGTTACCAGCGAAATTAACATTCGGCTCACAGGCAAAACACGGCATCAAAGGATCAAAGTTAAACTATTCAGTTAGGAGCCACTGCAAACAATGACTGGCCAACTGTCATGGTCTTTAAGAGGACACGTTTGCTTTATCGCGACTACCCATTTAAGCTTTAGCATTGTTTTATGTTGTAACTAGCTGTTGCCCACGGCTTCGCCCTCATAAATTTCCCTCGGGAACAGTGCTTTCTCCCGGGATGAAAGGTGTCCCTATATCCTTTTTAATACTCCTAACTATGTATATGCGAAATTTCAGAAAGATTGGTTCAGTAGATACGGTGTGTAGAGGTAACAAAAAAACTAACAAATATACAAATTCACTTTCGCATTTATAATATTAGTTGGGACTAGCTGTTGCCCGCGGCTTTGCCCGCGTGGGACTCTGTTATCTCGCGCTCAGAAGTAGCCTATGATTTTACTGGTTCTTAACTATACCAAATTTCATCAACATCGGTCTAGCGGTTAAGCCGTAAAAGCAAAACAGACAGACAGACAGATAGTAAGTAAGTAAATATGAATAGTATGGAACTATGGAAGTTGTATTTACAAGTTATATATTTGCAAGATCTAAGATATTTGAAAGATCAACTCGTGCAAAGCCGGGACTAACAGCTAGTTATTAATATAAACAGAGTACGTGTTGCGAAGCGCTCCGCGACTGTAGTCTTTAAATCAATTAAAGGAAAACTCCAGTCGCAATGGTTTAATAAGAAGTTACTACTCCACCCGACCGTAAAATGTTAAAAGACACTCCGTATAGAGGAAAATAGTCTTAAGGGATTTTTTTATTATTATTACAGCGTCCACTTGAAGTTCAGATGAGAATTTGTGGTGATTTCTTCTTATGGCCGTTGCTTGGGATAAGGGTGTTACCGACTTATACTCGTATGTTTATAGTAAGTAGTAATCTGGTAACTGACTTTAAAAAAAACGAGGCGGTCGGAATCTTCCATTTATCTCTTTTCATTATTAATGTATATAACACGATGACTCACAGTCTGTACCAATTTGAAAAAGGTATACTTTTCAGATAATCCCGTAATGATGTAAAATATAGTCAGTCTTCCGCATCAGCGTGTCCCATATAATAAAATAGTAAAAATATTTTGTCTGTACATTTAGTAATTTGGACTGAAATCGATAGAGGGACATTAAAATGAATATGTCTGTAGATATGTATGATCACGCTTATCTCCGAAAGCACTGAACCAATTTGTTTTTAACTTTCACCAATTGTTTTAACTCCGAAGATTATCTAAAGTTTGTTTCATCACAATTAGTTCATTAAAAAAAAAGTTATAGTCTTTGAATGAACTCAAGGCATGTTTGCCTGCAAATATAAAGCAATTTCAAACGAATGTACCAAATTGGATAATTCTTTTTTTGTGATGGTTATTGTCATGACAAACTATAACCACGATAACGGAAACGAAGCCCACGTGCACGATGTCGCGGGCTAGAGCTAGTTTAAAATAAAATAAATCAGTGAGACATGAAGTCCATGCGAGAAAGTAACTTCATAAAAACAAGTTATATCACGAAGGCAATGAAATAACACTAGACGCTTATTTCGAAAATGTACTTAGCGTGTTTGCCCTCTGGCGTTCGTTAGAGAACTTTACTTTATCGAGTCTCTTAAATCCACTGACGACGACTTTTTCTGAAGAATTCAGGCCAGTATTCGAACAAGTTTTTTGCGTGAAACGAAATGTTGAAGTGTTTGCGAACAAACTTCTATAGTAATGAAAAGTAAATTCTCTCCGAAGACGTCAATAACTATTTCTTGCGAGTTCACCGCAAGGCATCGTTTCCTAGAAATATTTACTTATAGCATTGCCAATCTCGGCATGGTAGCTAACTAGCATCATTTTTTGATTTCTTTTGCGAAGCTTGTGATATTTTATTTTGATGGGATGTTTTTTATTTATATTTAGCCGTAATATTTAGGAACAACAGACTCGCTCTCTTCCTGTAGATGTCTTTAGAAGCCAATAAGGGAGTGATCATACACGCACCAAATTATTTTAAAGTCTAATAATAATTAAATAGAGTACGGAGGCCATTTGGTTCAAAGGTTTTTACCTTTGAACCAAACGGCCTCCGTACTGGAATGGAATATCCATACGCTGATTTCCCCTCTGTCAAAGTATAATCCAAATCACAAATTACGAGTATTTACTGTTTTGTTTCATTGTTTAATGTGTGAGATGCATCATTACAGTCAGGTTGTATAAATATACGCGTCTATGGTACATAAATATTCTATGCCAGCACTCTTTATACATGACACTGTCTATGTGTCTATAGAGCCAATGGCTTAGCCTCTTTTGCAGAAGCCTCTCAACTAACGTACTTAATACTGGCTGTCAAGATGTCTTATACTACAGTTTTAAGCCCGTTATGGTACTAAGTAACATCTTTATATCATAGTACTTATAGCTTGAGGCTTTCAGACTAAGATTGTAACCTTATTATTGGCAAGAGATTGGAATTCCAAATTTAAGAGCATGAACAAGACACAGGTTTTCTCCATGCTAACTATGGACCCTCGCTACCTACCTATCTCTACCACTTTAATGAGTATGTGAACGTATCAGCAACTCATGTTTTTCTACATCTTATTTCTAAATCATTTCGAAGGATAACCAAGCTGGCAGTTTTCGGCTGCTCTACATAATTTTAAATTTAGATTATTTTATTTTTACAAAACTTAATCAACATAACTGGCTGAATGGGTAGTATGTACTTTTCCAACATGTACATTACTAGACAAATAAAACTCCAAGGGGTTGGTCATAAAGCACGGACCTTCAAACGTAAGTGAAGGAACAGCTCATTAAGTCGTCTAGGGTTCCTTGCGACCCTTATTAAACGAGGGTGCATGGAGTGCTCTGACGACCTCTCAGTACATGAGGGAGAGAACCTTTGTCTGATACATGAGAGAAAGGGTACCTATCAGCCATGATATAATTTGATTATTTTAGGATATCTTCTAATTACACATTGGGACTTATAAAAATATTGAACGTAATTAACTTTGTTCATGGTATTATGGCCTATTATATTCATTTATTTACTTAACTGATGTTTTTATACAAATTAAACATACCCACACAGTATATTAATTAAAATTAGTACCAGGGTGATGTCTTTCTAAAGCAATATCTTCCAGCAGACCCATGAGTCCATATATACTGACTCTGACAAGATACCATATTGTATTTTTTTTTTATGTCGCTGTCCCACGGTGTGGGTGACTGTATATGTATACACATTTCTTCATGTACACGAAGCATTGTTTATACATTTGTAAAAAAGATGGATGAGCCACCTCATTAAAAATTTAAATCACAACAACTTGTACAGACAAATAATAACCCTTAAGACTGTAATTCATCCAAGTAATTAAGTTCAACCCTTGAATTTAATATTATCTCTTAATTTTAGTATAGTAATAAGAATTATGTTTAGATTACCTCATTATATTATAGCAGGTATTACAAAGAAGAGCCTTAATGAAATTCGGCTAAACGTAAGCGCTACGATAAAATAATCTGGGTTTAAATATATTACACTCGGAAGCCATAAAGCAAATTTTATTTAATGAAGATAAGATTTTCAGTATAATTTGGATTTGTTTTAGCAAAAAACAGCGGTAAAAGAAAAATATGGCACCCGAAACAGCGTAATAATCCCAGGAATTTATAGATATAAATTGGAATTGATGGGCCCAATTTCGAATAATTTGACAGATAAAATGTTCAAAATACGTAAATGCTATAGTCATTTTCCTATTATTTCGTATAAAACAAATAATATTTTCAAAACGAAAATATGGTGATTATTTGATTACGATGTAATAATATTTCTCTTGCAATAATTGGAATATTTAACTCAATTTGTACTTATTTCGTAGACAACATTCCCGTCATTCCAAATTTATTGTTTCAAATAATATCTTAATTTCGATGTGAATAATTGAAACCATCCAATATTTGTGAAATTTTTGTAAAAAAAATGGAATTGTTTTATTTTACAATGCACATGAGATTCTTTGTTTCAACATTTTCTACTTATGATATTTATTAAATAACAATGTGACAATATTTAGACTAGTCGACCAATATGTAGATTTCATATTTTGGTTTGTAGCGAAAATTTAAAAATACCTTTTATAAATATACTAGCTTTTGCCCGCGGCTTCGCCCGCGTGTACTTCCCTCGGGAACAGTGCTTTTTCCCGGGATAAAAAGTATCCTATGTCCTTCTCCTGGCTCTTAACTACCTCCTTACCAATTTTCAGCCAAATCGGTTCAGCCGTTCTTGAGTTATAAGTGGAGTAACTAACACGACTTTCTTTTATATATATAGATATATAGATATATATAGATATTACATGAACATGAATGCCTTGATATTGTAGAGGTAGTTGCGGTGAATATTATTAATATATATTATTTCATTGTGCGTACATAGAGTAAATGGCATTGAATGACATATGACGATTGCACGGACGAGAGTCTTACACCAATCAAGCTAAGTCTAAGAGTTATAAACTTTAGACGCCGATAGGAAAATTCTTCCAAGCCATTGATTAAAAAAGAAAAACCGCGTGCGAGATTCCAAATACTTTCGTCCAAGCTAATTGTGTATCACCAAAAAATTTCGTAAAACAATTGAAGGCTGCAGTATGCTATCCCTTAAATATTCAAATAACTTATTTAATATTGAAACAAACACAGTAATTGAAAAATATTTTTGAAATTTCAGTAACGCTTTAATGCCACAATCAATCACTCATTACAATTTACAATACACATCTGTAATACCAGATTAAATATGAAATAGTTCAGTAGCAGAGAAAATAGAACCGCATTTAATAATTCACCAACAATCAGGTCACGAAGTTACAAACCAATATAGTGGTATGGACGCATTGGCCCCGCACTCCCGCGCTAGGGTTGCCCCAAAATGTTTTATGATCCGCACATTTACGTGTCGCGTGTGGCATGTGGACAGAACTGCGTGGTGTGATTTAAGGCTTTTCATTTCACTACAGTTTATTTTACAGTCCGCAGTTCAATGACCTGTTACATGACGAGTGTTTAAAAATGTTTGATTTGGTCATGTTTGTCAATGTCCCCACAACTGATGAAGTCAATAGTATTTACATAGGGTGGTAGGGTAAATACCGTTGTATTCCAAATAGTGGATAGAAAACTACATAATAAAAATATTTATTCGAATAAAATGAAAGTAAAAATAAAATGTTTTTAACCGATTTACAAAAAAGGAGATGGTTTATCACACAAAGATCGTTAAAATGTGTTCACTCTACTATCCTACCGGCGGCGGCGGCTGTGTGTGCGACAACATCTATTTACCCAGTAAGTTTTGGTGAACGTGGCTTTTTTATATAAATTTACTATAAAAATAATCTACTCATGATACTGAACCTCCAGTATCAGGGGTAATTTGTATATTGTCACCCTGAATAATAATATCTGTTAAAAAGAACTGTAGGTATAGAAATAATTTGCAAATAACAAATATTTTTGTGTTCAAATAAAATTGAGATTGAAACTTTATACAATATTGCATGTATTAATAATTTTAGCAGCTTGTCTCATAATATGAAGATATCTATGTATCTAGACCTATTTCCTAATATTTTTGCTTACGATAAAGACTTCCCTTGAAATCAAAACTTTTCTGTAGAATAAAACCAAACTGAAATCGTTAAAACCCCGTGTCATCTATCATTTTACACGACAGCTTTAGAATACGTATCCCAATCGTTGACAACCCTAATTGGCACCACATCCGGGCCCAGTAGAACGTGATCAAATAATTGACAGATTCTGCTTTACCTTTTCACCTACGTCAAAGATATGTGACACGTGAAAGTAATGAACTATTAACCCTTGTTACGGGACATAACATATCAATGGTCACACGATGTTTGGTAAAGTTATGGTGATGTGATGGTATTTAGATACGCACAGAAGGAAAGTCATAGTGACGATGCTTGAGCAGAAAATAAAATTAATAATTGCGGACTTGTGATAAATAAGAACGGAGGACTGTAGTCCTGACCAATGACGGAAGGAGTTATTTAAGAAGTAAAAATAAATTATTAAATTTTTGGAAAATTCTAGCATACCAAACATAGCTTTTAGCTACCAGAAAATTTTCCAACTTTTAAACTTTATAAAATGAAATACTACATATAATGTACAATATGCAACTAATAAATGGCTGCAAGTTTAAGAATAACATTTCATGTACAGTTTACCACACCAGGTAAGAGTAAGGTATACTTTTCACTGTGGCCCATTGTATTCACAATACATACCATAGGAGCTTCACTTACAGCAGCAGTTTCTTTTTTTTTCTTTTTTTTTTTAATATCCAGCCAATTACTACAATCCCACCTGATGTTAATGGCAGGTGTGGTCTAAGTTGGAGCTCGCTAGCACATTAACAGCCTATTCAGTCAAACTTAAAAAGACCGAAATGTGTCCGGATATAATTGTGCTTGCAGGGAGTGAACAAAATTTTGCTCGCACGATCAAAATGTGAGGTTGTTATCCCCGGCAGGGGAGACTTGGACAAAGATAGGGCGTCTCGTTTGTCAAGCCCATATGCGGCACACTTCGTTTCATCTGTATTTTTTCCACGTACTTTGTCGCTGAGCACGTAACGAGATGAATGTCAAGTTCAAGGATTTTTTGTTCTCAATTGCTTGTTAAAATCTATTTTTTTGTTAAAGTCACTTGCCTTTTTATTCATTTATTTCGTCATGGTGTCACGTGCGTTCGACCATGCACACACTGGTGTTAGAGTTCTTCGGAACCTTTTCGGCCTCTGACGTTGCCTTTTTATAGAAAAATATAGACAGTACTTGAAATTATTTAGGTAAGTATTAAAAAATATATATCATGCTTATTAATAAAAAGACTATATTTAGTAAATAAATGTTTTGTCTCATAGAAACTCAATAGAAATTGCATAATACTCATTTTTTTGACAACTACTATTTTTCCTATCTAAATATCATATTGCAAGAACTTTGAAATATAGGCAAATTATTATGAAATGATTTTAATTAATTAACAAATGAAAATTCCATTATTGATTTAAAATAAACACTATTTTTTCACATCCCAAAGCTGATTAAGTGTCAAAAACAAGCCAAAACTACGTTCCTCTTTCCAATGGAAAGGTAAAACATTGCATTTTAGGATATTCTAGAATATCCTAATTTTAGAATAATTTTAGTATATCCTAAAGTAGAATAACTCTATAAGTAATGAAAGAAAAAGCGAAAAATTTTAGTTATTGCTTCAGTCACCTTATTATGCACTTTATTTAACCTATTAGAAAACCTTACCACAAGCAAAAGAAAATATCGTAATCAGGTTATTTATGGTTGTAAATCGCGAACATTATCTGTGTTCCTTAAATCATCGCCTTCGTTATCTGTACCATAAATAAGCGCGGTTGGTATTATCTGCAAACATAATCGGTGATGTTCCGCCATTATTTCCTTACTCGGTTAAATACACTTGCTTAAAAAATAACTGGAAACCTTCTGTTCTATTTTAGAAATCTATTTTTTTTTTTGTTGGTTGTCGATTGTAGTTATGATATTTTCTTTGGTAATGATCGATACCTCTTAATAAAAAAATTCAAAAATCTGTCTGTCCAACCGCTTGACCGATTTTTCGATCGATCTTACCTATCACTATTAAAACATAGGCTAACTTTTTGGCGCGATATAACCGAGTATCGCGTGGGTTGAGCCGCTGGCGAGAGCTAGTATAGTAATAAATGCAAGAAGTTTGTGTAATTAATTGATATCAGTTAGTAAATAATAAGGCTAAGACCCTAACATTTTTCGTAGAGATACTACGCCGTAGAGCGTCTACGAGTGCAATGTAGACGCTCTACATATCTCGTAGTGGTTATTCGTAGCACCATTTTAAAATTAATTGGCAATAATAAACTGTTATTTCTTTTAAAAGTTGTACTGCCAGGTGGCTTACTACCATCTCCTTAAACCATGCAAGAACGATTGAGTAAGGGAGATGTCGCCTTACATCGTGTATTGCGCTGTCCCGCTTACTCACTCGTTCTTGCATGGTTTTAAGAGATGGTAGTAGGCCACCTGTACAGCAAACGATCCGCTTATAATATAAACTTATGAAATATATTAAGATTCTTTTTTACTGTTGGATGATTGGCCCAAATTTCGTTGAAACAAAAATATCAACAGCCATCTTAACTGGGTTTAATATTGTTATACAATAAAAATAAGTTCTTATACATATTATAATACATAATTATTCTTATTTCCACCATAAGACAAGCCATTACGTCAAAATTATCGTGTTGCAAAAGAATAAAACATAGCCAAATCCAAAACGAATATTATATCAAGTTAAAAATAACACACTCCATTTTCGTCTCAGGTTAAAAATAAATTGCAACACTGAACCGTATCAAAATGATCGCAGCGAATCCTAAGGGTCTATTTATATTCATCAGCCGAACCTCAGCTCGACCGCGCCAAATCTAACGCCGGTGTATCCCCGCATTACTTATTAATGAAAAACATTCACATGAATGGTTATTGGAATTTCCATACAAAAATGATCAGATTTCATTCGGAATAAAACAGGTTTTAAATGTTGTGCCCGGTATGTGAATTGGGGATATTACATTTTTTGTGACCTTCGTTTTTCAATTATCGGATTATTTATAACTTCATGTTTTGTAATATGCTACATTATTTAATGTCTTGTTGTTAACCTTCCTTCATACATATATAGACTATCGCTTGTTCGTGTTCGCATGTCTAGATTAAGGTTTATTAGGAATTAGCGACCCGTCCCGGCTTCGCTCGGCTATAATAACTCTCTTAAATCAGTCTATCTTTAAAAAAACGCATCAAAATCCGTTGTGTAATTTCGAAGATTTAAGCATACATAGGGTCAGACAGCGGGAAGCTTCTTTGCTTTATACTATGTAAAGATTAGGTATAATCATAATTTCAATTTATTAATATTTCCTCCAGGAGCACATCACGTCTGCTAATTTGGGTCGCAATACTTTATACATGAACTACTTATTTGAAAATAGGTAACTATCACATGAAAGCGGGTTTTTAATACTCGTTATGTATGTACATGTATGTATGTTAATGAAGAATTATGAGAATTCGCTTGTGATTTTTCCCGGCTTGCTTAAAATTACAGAGTTCATGGACTGACCTTTACAGTGTTATAAATTTTATTGGCGCAGCTGCTGACCGTTCTGACTTTTTATTTACTGACGATTTTTTGTATTGGTACCTACTGAGTATTAAAAAAAAATATATTTTGTTCTTTCTTTTTATTCCATTTTGTAAAACACTTTATAAAATAGAGGGACACTTTAAAAGAATAATAGAAAGCAAAATAAAAATTAGATTCGCTTTATAAACATATTTTTTTAAATTAGATTCATATCTCTCATTAATATAGTTTACACTTTACTTTTGTACTTAACTATTTAGCAAACTAATAATATAATTGACTTAGCGGCTGTATTATTACTACCACAGATTACATAATTTTTTTGCTTAATTCTAATATACAAATTAAAGCAGAAACCTCTTATTTTATTTATTTACACATAATATAATTAAAAGGATTATTTTTTTTAAGGAGAAATTATAGAATTGTCCAATAATTATTTTTTAGCCTTGAATTGTGTTAAGAACCAATAGTCAAACCTTAAATTGAGTTTATAACCAATTGTTAATGGAATGCTCATAACGGTATACTTTTCTTTATTTTGAGTTTTTCTTTGATATTTTTTAAACACAAAAAATAAGATAAGAAGTAAAAGGAAGCCAAATATTGTAAATCTGTCGAAATCCCGATTGGTTGTCGCTAATCAATCACTTTCCACGGATTAACTCGAATTATCGTCATACTGTGTTGATGAATCAACGTTCGTGTCGGGAGCAACTTAAATGGTGAAATTAAATTATAGAGGGTAGAATTATAGCAGGTCGACACGGTATTTTTGTGCGACACTTTGATGTTATATAATTTTGGGAACCAAATCAAGAAGTTGGGTAGTTTGATGCGAGTAAGATAAGAATTGCCGATATTATCCCACTTTTATGGGTATCAATGATAAGAAAATGACTGTTCAAAACTGATCAGTTAGCCCATGCTAATCTGGCGAAAACTGAATCTGTCCCAAAAATATCATAACAAATTTAATACATGAAAATGGGGACGGTCTCCTCGATTCAGCTTCTTAACTTTTTGAAACCTTAATTAAGTACTTTAAAGTATTCAGTAGCGATTTCATCGCGTCTCGTCTCTGCACCTCAATTATGCAACATCATTTGAATTCGATATGAAACTCGGAATTTAATTAAAATGTTTATATTTTTTTATTTAAATAGATTGGTAAGTATTTATTCAAATACCTCGTTTTGTATGGTATTAAAAATGTTGTTACGCCATTTGCGTTTTTGTTTTGTTTTTGCTGAATGTTGTTAAAAACAATACAATATCACTCACAATGTTCCTTTGAATTTTAAATTAATTTCAAAAATACCTAACCTATATTATCTTGATGAGTTTCATATTATTATATTCCCTTAAGGTGATACCTCGGTGAACACAAGCGCCACCATCATTAAAAAAATATTATTCACTGAAAACACAAGTTATCAAAAATCCGTCTGATGTTATTAAGGTTTTTGATCCGAAGTTAATTTTAAACATATTTAATTATTAAATTATAGTTCCCTATAGTTACAAATTGCATTATTGCTAAAAACGGTCACTTTTAGCAGTTTTGCAATTTATTACTATATGGAACTAAAGATTAAAATTAACTTCAGATCCAGAACCTTAATTACATAACACGGATTTTTGATAACTTGTGTTTTCAGTGAATAATGAATTTTAAATGACAGTGGCGCTAGTGTTCACCGAGGTATCGTCTTAAATTAAAGTAATATCTGTAGTAAACTAAGAATATACTTCTCAAATCCTAATCTCCTTGAAAAAGAAAATAGTATAACTCAAATAAACTTAGCCGCGAATGTAAATTTTCATGACAAAATTTCATTAAAATTTGGAGGGAGCTTAATCGATAGCTATCTGATTTGAATTTTCATAATCTGTAAATATTGGAGTTAAAAATTTCTTTGATGATATTGATTAAAGCACTTCTATGTTAAAAAACTGCCAAGTAAGGGTTATGTTTTTAGCGCATAATATCTATGTATTTTTGTTAATTCGTTTTTATCGTATCATTCTCAAATAGATGGATTTCAACAACCATGTCATTTTTAAAAACTCAAGTGTCCATAGACAGACAGCGAAGCTGTGGTACAAGCTGGTACAACATAATTATTCTTCCATATCTTCATAGGTTAAATGCCTACATCTGAAATCTATTGTTACTTTGGAATAGACCCAAAAGTTTCGTGGCTGTCTTACTTGTATGCGCGATAGGGGCCGAACGGCTAGGCAAGTTTGGAATAGAGCTACGGAGTGAACTTATAAGAAAGGCAGATATCCAGTGAAACGTGCTTGATAAACTGCCTTTTGTGTCCCTTTGTGACTCACACCGATAATCCACAATGGCGCTACCGGCGTGGGAAATACGGGCTCTTCTCTCTCAGTTTATGGCGGTACGCTTAGGAAATGTCTGAGAAAACTGTTATTAAAAATGATACGTTTATTCCGGGCTAGGCTTTGAATTTTGAGTTAGATGTTTTTAGGAAATATAGTATACTAGCTGTTCCCCGCGGCTTCGCCCCGCGCGGGACTTGGTTATATCGCGCCCAAAAGTAGCCTATGTTTGACCTTAGGTCTTTAACTATATCCCTACCAAATTTCATCACAATCGGTCCAGCAGTTTAGCCGTGAAGAGGTGACAGACAGACAGACAGACAGACAGACAGACTTTCGCATTTATAATATTAGTATGGAAGTATGGATAGTATGGATTAGTTGAAGAGGAAGTATGGTGTAACGGTTTTATAAAATGGTTGAATAGGTTTATTTGCTATAAACAACTGTATCAAACATATATTCTGGAAAGGTTAAAATAATTAGAAAAAACATGTTCAATTTAACCTGACAGCCTTGGCACTTTCAGTGGATCACTTCCTGAACCCACCTTCAGGGAGGTTTATCTTTAAATTTAAACTTTTGATTATCAGGGTTAGGGCAGATTAGGGTAGGTATATAAAATAAACGATGAATTTATAGTTACACTGTTATAGAGAATTCAGTATAATGTGTGTACATACTTAGTTGTTTTGGTAGAGTAATAAGCACCAAATTCTGCAGTTGTTTGTACAGCTTCATTGTTTGGTCAGAGATGGATCATCATCATATCGAGTAGGCATCACGGTCAATCGACCATGCACACCCTGGTGTCAGAGTTATTCGGAACCGCCTCTAGGCCTCTGACGTGGTTCCTTTAACGACTACCAGATGGCAGCCGGGACCAACGGCTTAACGTGCCTTCCGAAGCACGGAATCATCTCTATTATCAGACAGTCAGGTGATTCAAGCCTGCAATGTCCTAACCAAACTGGAAACAACTAAACAAAGTATGCTTCCCGTGGGATTCGAACCCACGACCCCCGGGTCTACAGGCAAACGTCATAACCACTGGACCACGGACGCACTCAGAGATGGAAACCGGTATTTTAAGACCCAAAATAACGGTATATAGCTTGGTAATTGAGACTAGTGGACCTAGATAGATGGACCTAACGGTTGAGACCATTATTTTTGGGGAAATACCGGTTGAGCGGAATCTTAATAGTTCACTGTTAAAAATGTATACTCAGTAAAATAAGCTAGTTCATTATTTTATTCTGTGTTACACACATCCTAATTATACATCAATAGGTATGATGAGAGATATCCGCACGCTTAGTCGACGTCTCTGGTGACCCAAGGGCCGGCGCTTATTTTGGCCAGCGTATTAGTCTGGCCATACAGCGTGGAAATGCAGCCAGCCTCTTGGGCACTTTACCTTCTTGCGACGACAGCAATTTGGGCTCTATATTTTATTTAGTGTAATATATTTAAGTATTTAGTTTTTATATTAATAGGTATGATGTGTACATAATATCAAACTCTGCAGGTGACTGTACCATTTTCGTCAAGAGTTTAATTAGGAATAATCAATCAAAAGATGAAAATTTGTTCCATTTAAGACGACTATTGTAAAACAGATAGCAAAAACCTTTCAAACAACTACCAAGGAAGTTGCACTTCAAAAAGAAGTCATTAAGAAAGTAACTGCTGAGTTTCTGACTGGGGGAAATAAATATTTTCCAAAGTCGGATAACAATTGCGCTTTTGTTTAGCCTTTGACAATATTTAATCTGTAGGCGCTGAGGCAATGACGTGTTCTTAATTAATTGTCAGCATATCAAAATCAGATATTGCTTTATTTATTTATTTTCTTAAAATTTAACAACAAATTTTAGTTATTTAGACATTCCTAAATATGATATTGCTTTTTACCAAATTTTCATGATTCTAGTTCAACGGGAAGTAACCCAAAAGTTTTGATTCCCATCTATTAGGATCGCAAATATTAGGAAAAATTATAACATTGACGGTCACTTTTTGATGGCGTTGACGTGTTATTTTAATTATTTTACAGCCGAAAGAGACCGAGTAGGTATATGTTATGAATTTAAATTTGATACGTCCATGCGTTCGTCAGAAAAAAATGAAGTTTTACAGAGAGACAGACGTACAACAGTGATCTTAAAAGGATTCCGTTTTTGCCTTTTGAGGAAAATGATTTGTCATCAGAGGTAAGGATAAAATGAGAGAACTTCTGACTTCGTTTGGCGGTTGTTCTATATCCATCTGTCGCCTATAAAGGACTATCGTGCCCCAGTATTATAAATAATTTCTTTTTAATATAAAAATGTCTACTGGCGTGTTTGTGTACCGTGGGAATGATTTCGCCGCATGCGTGCTTAAATAACATTTAAGATAATCGCTGATTATTTTTTTTCAAGTCTTACTTACTTACTTGACCTTGGCAATATCATTTTGTTAGTAATTTAAAGCGATAAATACAATTGCTTTACCCCTTTATCTGAAACGGTGAGTAATCTAATACTATTATTCAAATTTATTAATTACGAATAAAATAGGTATTTTAAATCAGCTTTTTATTTTTAACACTGGTCCTCTATTATACTTAGCTAATTGCTTACATAATACTTTAGAGCATAACTTTTACTTATAAGCATACCTACTAATATTCTATCCAATTTCATAATAGAATCTATCGCGAAATTATCATTACTTCGGAAGTCTTAGGTTCGTTTTCTGCCATAGTAAGGTTTGCTTATAAATGTGCACTGTCGAATGTTGACAATTCATCATCCAAAACCTGACATTGACACCAAACTGAATTTCAAAAGCACTCCTCTGTTCAATTTTTACATTCCATGATTTAGTCGAGCACCTAAATGCTCAATAAAAAGGCGGGTTCTTTTGGGAACTGTAACAGTGAGGAAGGAAGACATTGGAGTGACGTTAGTTTGATATACGAGCCGCCCTTTGTGCGTTTGGCGTTAATACGCCACGCCACACAATGCCCGCCCGACAGAGCTAGGAGTTACGCCCGACTTAAGGAAACTGCCACTCACACCGTACTGTAATTTACGAAATTTGAATATCACGCATCGAATGATAATATACTTATATTCCGCTGCTGGGCAAAGGCCATTTTTTCCCGGATTTTTTCATGACGACAAAATGTATCTGCTTTCAATCGTTTGTAATCGTCATAATGGTTATTTCTTTAATACTTTATCAGTAATCTCCACAAAATAACAAATTAATTCACAGTCTAGATAACGTAACATAATTTATAAAGATTTTAGTGCCGGTAAATATTTGTAAGTACTCATTTTTACCTATATACTTATGCAGCAAACATGCTGATTGCTGTTTTGAATCATTATTCGCATATAAGTATTTCATAACTATTTTCTTTCACCGACTTGAGTGATAATTATTATCAATTATTTAGCAAACAAAGTATAATGTAAGCATAAGAAAAAATAATAATGAAACTTTATCACATCACCGATGAAAAAAATCGAAATCAAACTCATTGAATCTGTTTAATATCACATCATCGTAGCTAGACTAGACACAATTACAAACATTAGTACACATAATGAAAAACATAACACCTCATATTTTCTTCAAATACTAAAAAGCAATGTTACTGAGCGTTGTGACATAAAACCATGGTATTTTCTAACTGAACGAAGTGAGGGTATAGTTAAGTAATTGTGATCGGTGTCGGCATCAAAAACGCTGGGGATTGTGAAGACGAGTGAAGGGGCGTCGACAAAAATGTCATAGCTTTTTCGTCTTGACCTGACAAGATAGATCTGCTTCAGCTTGCTATAATAGCATAGATATTTATTTTTTCAATACTTTTAAACTATATATTGTAAAATACTAATAAAAAAGCCCAAATTTTAACTCCGCCATTTAAATATTTCGTTATAAAGGTTCACAAATTAATAAACAAGGAAATAACAAAAAGACGTGTAAATGTGGATAAATAAAAACAAAAAGAAATTTATTTCATGTAGCTACAGAAAATCTACCAATCTTCGGCTAAGATTTCAAAAAATATTATTACTAAAAGTCTTAGTTAAGTATATACTTATCTTATTTTAGTCAAACAATTATAGTTAGTATATTGAATTCGAGAAAAACAAAAGTCAGGGTATAAGGATACACAATCCTTATTGGCTTAGATAATAAGGATACCCCAACTACTCACGACTGCTAATAATATATTAGGGCAAAAGCATAGATAATCTTTGAATAAAACCGTCCCGATAAAGTGTCTACTTCAAAGCTGCTATAGTGTGGGAGTAGCGTTAAGTTAGAAATACATAATATTGTAAGAAAGCTGAATAAAAAAGAGTCTTAATCCAACATCCGTTGTGTCAATACGTCCCATCCTCACATGGCGACCCTGCCAGGATATCATTATTCTAAATTTATATTCGAAGCCTGCATGAGAAGGACGTCGATAAACGAATTTGATTAAGTTACTAATGCTTTAAAAATATATAATACACAAATAGCAGCCGCTCGATATATTCAGAAACTTCACTCAGAATAGCAAAATTGTGTGAACTGTATTCCAGTTCAGCAAATCCGAAGTTTAAAATGAAACTTCGATATGAATGAAATTACTTTGAATTGGAAATCCTTTTGTGATGTTTTGAATAGATAAGTTACTCAGTGCTTATAAATGTTTGTCTTTTGATCGTAGAGATCATTAATATTATTTTCTACGACCTTACAGACTTATAAATATATTATTTTTTATTGAAATAAATTGTGTAAATAAATCTTAGAGAATTAATAATCAAAGAAATAAATATACTGATATATGTTATGTACTTGTACATTCATTTTATTTTAATATTGTCTTCATTGCGGGCGCTATCAAACAAAATGTTATCCTTTATGACACGTCTGTCCTTTAAAATTTACTTAATATTTGCTTAATCATTGTTTTATACTATCAACCAATGCCGGCTTCACACGGATTATATTTATAGACAATTTTACCTTCTCAAATCTCGGTGATAACTGTTTAAAAATCTTCTTCAACTCAAACCAAATGCATCAACCAATATTGAGAAGTAGCTTAAACTTACTATGTTTTTAATGGTTTTTACGACGTATAAATGTTTCTATGTAATTCGTGAGCTATAAAAGGTGTTTGACGTTTTGTATTGTACTAGCGACCCGCCCCGGCTTCCCATGGGCATAAAAACCTTCCTCTTGAATTCCGTATCAAAATCCGTTGCGTACTTTTTAAGATTTAAGCATAAAAAGCAAACAAAATATATATAGGGACAGAGAAAGCGACTGTTTTATACTATGTAGTGATAGTGATTTTCATCGATTATAGGAGCTTTCCTACAATTATATTTACTTCAGAGAGCTGTGTTTTTCCTATATGGTCCAAAGCGAGTAAACAGCACATATCTTAAAGTGCAAAGAAACTTTTTCCCGACCTAATAATAAAGAGACCCTAAAAATTAAATTTCATTTTAGGCTTGCTATGAATTAAATATGAGAGGGGTAAAAGGTCCATGTATAATAAAATAAGTAACGTCAGCAGCATTGTTATTTTTCTATTCTAATTTTATATTTAAGAAAGAATTTGTCTCGCCCCACGATTTTTTACATAATATTTATTTTGTTTTACTATTTTTATAATTAGATTTACATTAAGTTATGTTACATGTTATCATTTCAGTACAAGTATGCAGTAGCATATAAATCACAAATAATTTAGGTACTTAAGTATATAACTTGTTATGGCGATATAAATTTTCATTTTTTAATATCCTTCATAAGAGGATCATATACATACGTGTCATTTAATCTAGAGTGGTCTAGTTTTATTATTTAATTACCTTTTTCAATAAATAAATGTGATAAAGAAATAATAGAAAAATATCGTTAGAGGTTTGAATATGAATTTGTTCGAAGCAACATTCATCTGCAAAAATGCTACCTACATGGATATTTAAATAACTATGTCCACAATCATCACATCAAGAAAAAATCTTACTATGAATATCACAAATGCAAAAAATATATTTTTTACATTGACTATGGACTGGAATGACTTCATTAATGAATTTGACTGAGACTTAATTTCATAAAATTTATATTCAAACTGTGACATCAGGAACGAATTCTACTAAGACAATTTCATAGTCTCTCAAAAAAAAATGCTTCTTTAAAATAACGCTAAGTATACAACGGATGTGTGGGTGTTAATGTATAGCACTGTGAACAAACGCTTAGGAAATAATTGTATGCACATAATTATTTGTGCAACTTGCTTTGTGCGGACAGCCGAGAAAAGCGGAGTCGAGACGCGCTCGCTTGCGGTATCAAAGATGTAAGGATAGGTACTAAAAGTGCCTTTTTAATAATTTACATAGAAAGGTATTTATGACCATAATTGCTTTATGAAGCAGAAGTTCGTGTAGTTAAAAAACGGACATCGGGCTCATCATCATCATCATTTCGTGTAGGTGTCACGGTCAAAAGAGCATGCACAATTGCACACCCTGGTGTCAGAGTTCTTCGAAACCACTTCTAGGCCTCAGAGATCCGGCTGAGAAGCAACTAGTTGAGATTGCAAGAGGGGTTTGCAATACAAAGTAATCAGAAAAATAGGTAGTAAGTATCTTTATATATTTTTTTTTTTTTTGATAACATGTAGTCGCATCTAGTCATGTCTGAAAACGGTTATGTCAAAAAGTGGACACGATTTGGTTTTCAGTGGAACTGTTGAGTGCAATCATAATTATAACGTGTCTTTATTCTTTTTAATTATATACATAAAGTCAAATCCATGCTTTATCAGGCTTGCCATCTTATAAATATCATTATAGTCGATTAAGAAAATGGACTAATATAGGTGGGCATTGAATTTAATGAGGCTCAATCTATCACATATAAGGAATAAGTGACATACCAGTTGCCTGAAATTTCCGCCGAGGCGAGGTCTCGAGTCGAGTAGTCTCTAGTCTTTTATTATTTTTATTGCCACATCTAGAGAGATTAAGGTCTCGAGAGACGCGAAAACCGCAGGTGTTTCATTATTCCGTTTTAATGGCGTCAAAGCCATCGGGTTACGCGTCAGACCGTCGGCGACAATACAAATACTGGCTGAATTGAACAGAATTTATTAACGACATACGACTTGCGAGATTACATCGATGTTGTGTGTAGTTTCTTTTTTTTTTGTTAGATTTGCGGCTTTTCAAAAGTAGCTGACGCTAGATGTCAGCTTTACGAAGCGTAGTCAGGTTCGATATACAGTGAATGGCTGAATACTTTTTAAGCTATTCCATAGCTTTGATCGCGGGCTTTGAGCGCGGCAACCGAATCAAGAAATACCGTAACGATAAATACAACCTAACACCCCACTCCGCCTACCATGTATAGCTCGGCCGAGCGTACTTATTGCATAAGTTGATAAAAAATGCTGCGCAATAGCTTTGCCGCGGCAGTCCTCGAGTGCTGCACCTTTTTTTTATTTAGTAAGTATATTTGTGATAGAAATAAGTGGAGAAAGCAGAGAAAGACATTGCCGAACAGTGGGACACATACTAAGATTAAATAAAAAAAAGCAACTTTGATTCATAGATACTAAAAAAAAAACATTTTGTCTACACGTCACAAGGTAAAATCCTACAAATATAGGAAGTATATAAATATACACATTCAATATTATTTTCCTTAGAATTGTTATTATCCTGTTTTCCTTCATTCCCCTACAAATAGTGACATCAAATACAGCTACTCCATCATACAAAATATACGAAATTACAATTTCCACTGGAATCGATACAAGAAATTGCCCCCACTTTCCCTTGACGCCTATTTATTTCTTGTGTACACTCACAGTGACAGCAAAATAGCACACCAAATATCGTGACGTCCGATGATAATATGGTATTATGTAAATTGTTTGTGCGAGGGTTAAAAAACAGCGAGAAACTTCATAACAGAGTCCCAATATCTTGAATATATTATGGAAAAGTGCATAGTTCATATAGTTTAGAAATAAATTTGGAGAGATGTTGTCTAAATGAGAACTGACTATTAAAAATAGACATCAAGTTTTTAAATCTTCGGTTCAAGAGTTAAATTGCTCAAATTTACATTCATTTGTCTATATAATAATATTTTTATAGGATAACAGTATATAAGGATGTTTATTACTTTTGTTCGCTAAAATCTTGTTTGTTAAAATTTTAAATATTTCATCGTGAAAATAAAATCATAGAAAAAGGCTGAAATATACAGTTTACTCACAACAACAAAAAATCAATAAATTTCAACCCGTTTTATAATTCAGTCATTCGTTTTTATTTGTCGTGTACGTGACTATGAACATGTATCATTTCACGACGATAAAAAATTCCGAACGGCTCTTATATCGCGAACGAGAAGAAATATAAAATGATGACGTTATTTTTTACCGTTGTTGTTACGTATTCAAAGCTGTTAGTTGCACAAATAACTTGCTGGATATGTTTTTTATTGTTTCTCCCCCTGATTTTGGAAGGAAATAGCGTTCCGGATGCGGTTTTATTGCGTTCAGTGATTTTTGTATTCCATTTTCGACATTGAAGAAAATAAGCCTTGATCTAAACAAATCTTTTGTGATTCTGACAGGATATGAACAAAAAATTATTACAATTTTTGTGATTTTATGACATATACTAGCAGCGCAGACAGACGCGAACATATCTACCTGTAAATTATATATACATTAATACTTTTCCGTTACCAACCTCAGAAAATTCTTCTTCGTTGACCAGGTCTTGCTAGTACGGTGGGTCATATAGAAAATAATACCTCTTTAACATTACACGTTCTTAGTTAGAATACTTTTGCTGCTGGCTTGACGTCGCAATAAACGACATCTCGCAAATGGTCTCACAACTAAGGATGTCGAAGACCGGGCGAAGTGGAGGAGAAAAAGCAGGAAAGCGGACCCTGGGCTTCGAAGCAATCAGCATAGGAAGCAACCGGGAAAGCTCTAAGATGAGAGAGAGAGAGAGTAAGAATACTTTATTTTATTTTATAAGCAGAACCATGGCATTGAAGAAGAATCTTCTGAGATTGGTACTGGGAAAGCTCTCCATTCGAATCTGGTCGGTAATGTAATAATAACAATCATAGGCAAGTATTAAATGTTAATCAATTATGCGAGCCGTTTTGCTTGGAATCCAAGCGTAATCATATAAAAAAGGGTCTTGATATTTTTTTCTATGTGTGGAATAAGTACTTATAGCACATGAAGAAACATAGAAGCATATGCATTTATTTTTTCTACTAACTTTTATACCTTTAATAATATTTAACTTCGTTTCTATGACGAGGTGAATACACGTTTCATATTTAAATTTATTAGTTATATTTATAATAAAAACACATTATTACATTACCAATGCGAATTTATTCATATGCTTGCTATATGTATAAGTCTTTGAATATTGTATAATTCGGTATTCAGTTCCATCAAGCCTTCCTCAAAGTTCTGAGAAAATATAACAATGAAATATTGAGCAATCCAAAATAAGAAACGAAACTGACATTATCAAGGTAGGCAGACATTTCGACATGTGAAAAGAATATTATGATTCTAGGAAACAAGGTCTCTCTTTCAAAACCGGTAGGTGAATACAATAAGGGCTTAATGACTAAGTTATAATTTCATCCATAAGTCACTGCGGGGTCACGGTTTACATTTATTAACTAGCTTTTGCCCGCGGCTTCGCCCGCGTGAGATTTTCTCGGGAACAGTGCTTTTTCCCGAGATGAAAGGTACCCTATGTCCTTCTCAATACTCCTAGCTATGTGTATGTGCAATTTCTAGAAGATTGATTCAGTAGGTAGTCGTAGTCAAGAGGTAACAAACAAACAAACGAACGAACGAACGAACGAAGATATATATTTTTATTTAATGTTAATAAACATACACAATGTAGGACTGAACCGCATATCTCTATAAAAACATACTTAACTAATTTCACCTGCGTCATGTTAATTGCACAGAGTAAACAGAAGCCACCTTGAATGGATTGTATTAAGAATTAAAAAAAAAAATCTTAGCTCACATACGGCCGAGCTCACCATGAATTTAAAAAAAAATTGTCGACCGCGCGCGAAGTCCTAATTTTATGGAGTGAATCTCACTCACTTACTCGAATTCAAGTTACTGATAAGCACGTCAACATAGGTTTTATTATATTAGACTTACATCTTCTTGGCTTCGCTAGTTATGCAAATTACTGTCAAAGTAGATAATAAAGCAAACTCTCCATATAGAAGGGATAACTCATGTATATGTAGATTTTTTTTTTTTTAACAACAAGTATGACTTCCCAACTTACTACTTTGCACAAACAAACCAATGACCTCAGTATGGCTCGATGCACCACTGAGAAATCAGACAGTGTTGCACAGAGATTAAAATCAATAAACTATAGAAGTATTCCTTTTAAGTTTTTAAACGAGAGGCTCCTATTCCGATGTTCCAGCTTTTTAAATGTTTACACACGTGGAGCAAACCAATACGTGGCCGTGATTATGGTTGTTCGCTGTCACTGCTGGTTACCATGAGCTTCGTCATATTAAGAAAGGCATATCATCAGCTTTCTATGTACCCACTAACAGGCAAAAGGCATGTTTTCTGATCTCATGATTCTATTTCATCAAATCCAGTTATTGCCAGTAAATTTTCTAATATCATCGACTCTTTTGGTACGACAAGTTGTAAAGCTGTTATTGGTCCTGTCTGTCATCACTAAATGGAAAGCAGTTTGAAATACTACACCAGTAAGACCCCAAAATACATGTGATACAATGCGAAAAATGGTCTCCAAATACCTTTGATAAAATGCGTTCATATTAAGCACTCACTCATAAAAATAACCTTTCAATTTAACATAAAATATAGAATAGTAAAACAAAAATCCTGAGATCCATAAGTTTTTCCATCCAGATTTTTTTATGCGGCAATAATCCTCAATATGGCAATCAAACATAAAGCTTATTTTTGCCAGTATCAAGTTTTATTTGAATATTCTTCATTTATCCGAGTCACAGAGTCTAGTCAAGTCAGTAGTCATGTTTAGTCAAGTTAGTGAAGGGTTGAGTGGAGCGGTGGAAGTTTCCGCCAGCGCCAAAACCGAGATATCATTTAGTTTATAGACGGGCTCGGGCTACTTCTAGTTACATATATACTATACCCCTTCAAACTACAGAATCGCTTGCCAAAAGTGGAGCTCATATGTACCCTCCTTATTTTGTACTGCGGGCGTCTGACGCCTCCAACTCTAGAACGGTTCACTGATCAAACAAACCACTTTTGACGTTATCACTTTAGCCCTATGTTATTGTTTCAATGTAAGTAAGTATAAACATTATCCATTGGATATTAAATTGTTATGGTAGATGCGAAGAGAAAAATACTTAAGTAGGTAAAATTAAAGGTAATCCTAATAAGTATGTTATTTACATGAATTAAAGAATTTGCCCCGCGCGATTTCTAATTTTATGGTTATTTATATGCATGCAATAAAGGGCAATACGTGAAGTGTATATATACTTGTCATATATTTAAATTAATAAAGAACTGCAACATTGTTTTAATTCGTTACAAACGCCATAAAAACTTTAATGAATTAAATGAAAAGAATAGATTGGTAAAGAGCATCTGCCTCATATAAAATAAATTTACTTACAAAAATACTCATATAAAAGAACGTCAACCATAAAAATCAATTCATAGAGCTATTAAAATACAACATGTGTTTTAGAAAATAAAACCAGACTAGTACAAAATTACTAGTATTCAACAAACTCAACCAATTTAACAGTTATAATTGGCAAACTGTACTAGGCTATGCAATCAATACCAAAATGTATTGGTATCAGACTACAATCAAACATTAAACAAGCTGTACTTCCGAAAAACTGGGTCATATGGAGCTTCACCACATAATCATTGGGAGGGAAATGTGTTATATTAATTCGAGGTAAGGCTGATTTTCCACTGGCACTCTCGAATCGAAAATCGAGAAGTGAATTAAATACACAATTCTATATTTTATCCGTGAAAACTTTTATAGTAAATAATATTAACCAAATAATAATACCCAATATAACATATGCTTGATATAAAAGATATTTTTTTAAATAATTCTATTGATTATCATTTTAAACAAATCTCCAGCTACATAAGCTACACATTTATCCTTTTTAACTGTACCTAAGTCCAGATCAGCTCAATACGATTTACTTTATTATCTCCTCTATTCCACATTCTTATTTAGCGTACAATTTCAGTTCAATCCATTCAAGGTTTTGAGCTAAGTGTTGAGAGAACAGTCATTATCGTTTGCCTTAACACCTAACACGTAAACACTTAAAATTTCATTATTATATTACTTTATTAATTACTAGCTTTCCCGGGGCTCCTTTCCCGTAGGAATTCCGGGATAAAATACATGTTGTCCCAGCAATCTTTCCAAATTTCAGCCAAATCGGTTCAGCCGTTTTCCTGTAAAAGAGTAACAAACATCCATACATTCTTAACAACTTTCGCGTTTATAATACTAGAAATACTAGTGGAAATACAGCTTAATTCATGTATTTCCACCAAATAAATGTGCTGCAAGCCAATCCGGCACTCAGAAAATTCGTATAGCGAAATTTGGGTTACTGACCTGTACTGCAAAAAGTCGTTATTAATTAAGGTTTGTTATAAATGCCTGGCGATTATTTTCAAGCCTCTATGGGAAGTTTTCTCGAGCGTAATTGGTTGTTGAGGTGAACTGGAAATGAAAGCTAAATATACGAATGCCGTACCTACAGTATTTATAGTGATTATAGCAAGCGGCGTGGTTCACACAATACTAGACTATGATCAAGCTGTTTATGTTTAATTAACGCGGTCTTGAATACAGAAATCCATACTTCCATATCCATATCCATACTTCCATACTAATATTATAAATGCGAAAGTCTGTCTGTCGTCATCTCTTCACGGCTGCTGACCGATTGTGATGAAACTTGGTAGGGATGTAGTTAACGACCTGAGGTCAAACATAGGCTACTTTTGGGCGCTATATAACCGAGTCCCACGCGGGGCGAAGCCGCGGGGAACAGCTAGTAAAAAATATATAGAATAAAAACAATTCGAATTTGTATTTTGAATTTAAAATCTGTTTATTGTTCCATAGATAACAATTAATTAATGTCTTTGACAAGATGCACAATAAGCGGCATTGCTATGCTATAAGTACATTAATTAATTATTAGTTAATTATCTACAATATAGGTGCACAAGTGATGTGTTGACACCTTGTTGTATGATTGCAGATGTTACAATAATTAATAAACAAACGATAGGAAAAGAAAACATGATTGTCGGTACACTAAATAACGTTCATAATAATCTTTCTATAATAACTCATAAAAACTGTTAGGTTTTATCGAAATTATTTTAAACTCTGAAACTAGGACAAGTGGACAGTAAATTATAACTTTCCTGGAACTCTAAAAAGGTATTGAACGCAAAATAAAATGTGAACAGAAGGATAAAGACCTTTGAGTCAGGTATATCTAGTACGAGTGTGTAACGAATTTTTAGATGACATGGCAAAATATCATCAACAAAACTGATCGTTTTTTTTTTAATTTACATTACTTAATGTTGTTGAGATAAAGCAGATGTGTATTTAAATTTTATTTAACAATAATTCTCGTATTAATACTTGCGCAATCTCTCATCAGCGCATGCAATCTCTGAGTTCACCACTGCCATTGGTTTTCAGGTAGATATACCAAACTAAAGTCCGTTTTGAGTATTGTGTCGAGAGATATCATCCCAACACTCCTTATTTTTTGTCTCGGACACTTGAGTTAAGTGTGCCTATTATAGTTGGATCTCTTCCATTCTACATGGGTCCTGTCCGTAGAATACGACTTTCCGTTCGATTAACTCCGCGACATCTTACAATAAAACCAATTTCATCCTCCATTTCGCCATTTCTTGTATGATTGCTGATGGCTTACTTTCTTTATATACTCTAGATATTTCAGAACTTACGAACTCGATTTTTAGGAATATTAGTTGTGAATTCTGTGTTAAATTACATTCATAATCGTCTTTCTTTCTCTCTATTTCAAACACATTGTTTGAGATGTATGATATATATTTGTCATGGTACCTTCTAGAGTTAAAACAAGTTGTTAGCAGTCAGCAACAGAACACTTAAAATTTTCCCATCTATTAAAAATATAAATGGATTTCACCTACTTTTATCAACGATAAATATTTGATGACGCGTAAAATACACCTACAATAATATAATAATACCACGTGTATTTCACGTGTGGGTAGCAAATCTATGACTACACCGGTATATATTGATTTATTATATGCATTAATTTCAACTTATCAAGTGGGGATCACTCAATCGACACTGCACAATCTGGTGTCTAGATTCTTAACCGGCTCATAGCCCCTGGCAGCCAAAGCTTATAGCGCTTTACGAAGCACAAATTCAAATGTTCTTACCAAATTGCAAACATTTTCATCAAGTACATTCTAAACGAATTCGAATCTACAGCTCACATTTTAACAAACTAGATCACAGAGAAACACAAAATAAGTATTTACTTACAGATTCGATTCAAGATTTTGATCACTTGGAGCGTAGCAGCAAGGAAAAAACTAAAGAGTTTTTCAAGCTGTAACCGTGCGCCGCTTGCCAGTATGTCAGTGGTTGGCACCGCTCCAAACAATTACTTTGTCTCGTCAAGACGTTCCTTCGACTGATGGCTCTGGAATGCCTTCTAAGTTACACGCCGTTTCATATTTATATCTAGGTTTATCTTGTGTTTTTCTTTTTAACTGACTTTCAGACTCACAACTTAGCTTGACAATATAGGGCAAAGAAAGTCAAGCGCATGATAACCATAGCATATGGACGCTGTTTTTTATTCTTTCAAGTATTAAAAAGCGATTATTGTAGCCTGAGAATCCTGTAATACCAGGGCGGTGATGATGATGTCATCGAGGAACCATGCTTTATTTTCGTAAATAGGGAACGGTTTGGGGCTAACCAAGGGAGAGAATATTGAGTGAGCAAGTGGTAAAATCTAGCTGGAAGATTCACGTGCTACTAACCTTATGGGCTAGTATTTTCGCGGTATCTCTCACTCTGCAAAACGAAGCACAGCAGTACAAGTACTGTGTCCCTAGTGTGAGTTTTTCTTAACGCAGACGCTAGCGACTGCGTTAGCGATTTTGTACGGCAGACCTGTAAAGCGCCACTGGCGGATAGTAAGGCAACTAAGAAATTCCATACAAAATCCTAACGCAGACGCTAGCGACTGCAAAGAAAAACTCACACTAGGGGCACTGGCGTTGGAAGGCTGAAATAGGTAACAGTGACGTACTTAAATAGATAACCTTTGTAAATAATTAATCGAGCTCACATAACCGTCATCCCACTCACTTGACGTCGCCAAATGACTGTAGGCGTCAAGGGCGTGTCCTGGTCACTAATCAAATGAGCCTTGACATAAGCACCATTTGTGCCTTCTCAATGTCCGATTGGACCCGAAAATTACTTGGAGACTTGCATATGATTAATTAATAAGATAAAAAAAAACAATGTTTTGTTTACGGGAAATCAGTGCGATCTTCGTGTTTTTTATAACACTAACGACCCGCTCCGGCTTCGCATGGGCATAAAAACCCTACTCTTGAAGCACTATCTATTAAAAAAAACCGCATCAAAATCCGTTGCGTAGTTTTAAAGATTTAAGCATACAATGGGACATAGGGACAGAAAAAGCGACTTTGTTTTATATTATGTAGTACTGATAGTGATTAAAGTTTTCCAAAGTATTGTCTCTAGAACTTTTTTATAATCTTTTCACTTCTAGTTATAAGATATATTAAATTATTTGTTTGGAAAATTTTCATCATTCAACCAACTTATCTTTTATTCGTTACGAAGGCACCTGAATCTCTCAATAACAAACAGCGTAATAAGCTTGCAATTTTTTTTTTTTTCAATTTATTTATTTATCGCTCTCATAATACATACCTTACAATAACCTTGTATACCGCTGATGTATAGCGTAAACTGCATGAAAGAGTATACCAATATAGATGTAAATGTAATAGTAGGTTTATAAACAGAAAAACACTTATGTAAGTGAGCACGTTCGAAATCGGTGAAAACATAATCGAATTCAAGGAATCAAACCCTGTCTACAAATTGAGTGAACCTATTAGAAATGTGTCTCAAGTTATATATAAATAGGGATAGATACGACTAGAAATAGAGACTATCACCAACGCCCATTAAAGACAAGCCCACTTGGGTTTGGGTTTGGCCGCATATAGGTTATACATTCGTAAGATATTACCCAGAATATTATAGTAGCTTATATACTTGCTATATAAGTATATTTTAAGTTTTTTGTTAGCTTTACTGTATCATTTGATAATAACAATTTGGATAAAAATACTTTAAAAAGGCTTAAAAAAAAACTAGGCGTGGAATAAATGCCGTTAACTTGTAGATCAACATGTACTTTTTCCAGGATTAACAAAAAATGTATAAACCGAAACAGCTAGATTGCTAGGCTAGACGTTTTGAGACCAAGGTCATAGGAACTGAACAATCTTGAAACGTCAGTTGTAAGAATATGCGCTGACACGAACGAAAAGCACTAAAAGCCAAAAATTGCCAGCGCTTTTTTGTTTCAAATATTGATTCAATCGAACACAGAGTCCTACAATTCGAAACTTCTCCTGGAAAAATCTACAATGATACTTGACGATACCTTGACGAAGACAAAAGAAATTGTCTGGCTAAACGCCAGGCCTTTAGAGACACCAGGTATATCGAAATAGGAATCAAAGATGGTTGTTTTAAAAGAGGTAGTACCGAACTTTTGTATTGATACCAAGATGGAAATGTGAATCGTTTAGCTTCTCGAATAAGCATTTCGGATTCAAGCCAGGTATTCGGACAATCAGATTGGCATTCGGAAAGTAAGCTCAGATGCTGTGTGGATACCATTTTGCATATTGGAATAACGAAGATGTTACAACTTGAACATTTTATTTATATGGTGTCAAAATGTTTTCTTTATCTACAGTTAAGCTTGCTTGTGAATGGAAGACTGATAAATGCATTTGTTAGCCCAAAAGCAAGAAAGTTATAAGTAGGATGAATTAAGTTAATAAAAATATGATGATACCGAGATACTACGAGGCATAACTACTTAGTATGCGTTAAAAAATAAAATATTTCCATAATTTAATTTGCGATTAAAATGTCCAATTCCCTTAGTCATTACTAATTAAGTAAATCGATATTATCCATTCCGCCGCTGCATTTCCGTCGGAACACTTTGCAAAGAATAATCTTAAGAATCATTAAGCATATTTAAAGGCGCTTACGTGAACGCTAAGTAGGTCAGTACCTACGAAGGGGATTATTTTCAATGAAAATATTTTCTTTCTGTTTCCCAAAGCCTGAATCGGCTTTATAAATTCTCCCTCGTTATTAACGTTTTCCGGCAAATTACTAAGTATTAAAATGGTACATGAAATAAGTATATTAAATATCGACAAAAGACTTTCTTCTTTGGTCCAAGATGCTTGACAGCAAGTTATATTTTATTTTTTTGAATAGAATTAGAACAGTATATTTTTGTAAAAAATATAAAAAATTTAAGAGGGACAAGCATCGGAACTTCATGCTACTCAAAGCGATGTCTATTGATTGCTTTAAGTCATTGTGACACCAATTCCGAATCCACACCTTCTATCGGTGTTCCTCATAGATTAAAAAAAAATCTCGCGCGATTTCTAAATTCTATGGTGTTCCTAGATAAATGGTTTTTTGGTTACTACACAACTGAAGGCTACGTGGCAGGTAGAACTCACCTATTGGTGAGTTTTCCACAGATTACAGAATACGTACAATTATTTCAATCCTCGTAGCGCCAACCATTAGCAAAGAACTACCTTAGTCTTTTTTATTAGGCAATCGAACCACATGCTAATAATCACTTGTAAATCCTTAAAATTATATACAATGTGATTGTAAGTATAACACAATCTACACGAACTAAAGCACAAGAAAATAATTTATATTCTAATGATGTGGCCTATTGAGATGTAATTATGTAGATTGGTTTGTTATGAGTTGTTAATTCATGACTTTTTTAAATGTTTGAAATCAATAAAAAGATTGTTATAAATGTGCATTAGCATAATTTAACCCAGAAAGTATCGGTATTATAATTTATTTTTTCACAACGTAAATAAAATACTACTAAAATTAACATTATCATTATTACTATTAAAATTAACGAATTGTAGATTTTCCTTCCATTTTTAGTAAAATGTAATGAAACTTACCTAAATCTTCAGCATCCTCACTCCACTCCCCTGTGCCAGTCGCCAGCGCCGCAAACGTCATCGTCAAGAAGCAACACCTCAGCAATGACGTCATCATTATCACTATCACTTCTATACTAGTAGGTAATTATAAACTACTTTTGGCAACATTTTTAATCAACTAATTCAATGTCCCGGAAGATCTCGCGTACATTTTGATTTCAATTAATATAACAATAGGGTTTCAGTAATAAATTTCGTTCACCCTATGACCTCCAGATTCTATTGTCATCAAGGTTCAATTAAATTCACATGCTTCCTGTGTCACTGAAATGTTCCGGTTCAATTTTGAATCCATTAGACTAGTTGATAATCGATTGACTGGCATTTTTATAAATCGTTTCTATTTCATAAGGTGTTTTTAATATTTCTTGCATTATACGTGTGTGATGCAGCGGCTTTCGGACGCGATTGAATATTCTGTTGAATTATTCAGGACTCTTTTAGCGTCACCCGTGTGCGCTCGAGGACGGAACCACCTGAAACAAAGCACATAGTCCCTCATTTACGTCCAAACACAAGTACCTATATTTAGACAAGTCGTTGAGCAAATTGGTTGGGAATTTATAATAAGTCTCGCCGCATGAATTACGGTATAGTCCCTAGTGTTGTGGGATTAAGTCTGATATTATCATAGAGTCCTTTACACCTCAAAGTACGCTTTTACATTCACTTCCGTTGTTTTGCATATAGTGGTTTAATTTAGTTTAGGGTAGCGCTTGTTTTGATACGTGACATGAGTGTCTCTGATTTAACAATTTTGACATGTGTTTGTTAAAGCTTATGCTGGTGTTTAATGACGACACTTACATGTTAAATGTTTATACCTTACCCCTTATATAAGGAGTTAAGCACCTAAATATGCAGAAACTTTCACACTCTGTTAAAAAAGTTTATTGCTAAACTAACTTAATAAATACGTATTCCAAAGAACACCACAATCCATTTTAAATCAGCAATAAAACCGACGGCTGCATATTTTACTTGTAATTTTACAGCCATAAAATACCATTTACCTCGTTCTACTTAAGCTTGGCGGCAATTCCTTGCTGCGATTCACCACAGTAAAGTACGATTCATACAGAATAGCACGCGTTGAAGCGCATTGTCTGGTTTTAACTGTTCAGTACTCAAAGGTAAGATCGGAATCAGATTATCAAGACTGAGCACGTGATCGAAAACAAGGTTAAAATAATACACAAGCTCATTTTTGTGGCCATACATTATTATCGCAACCTTTGTCCTTATATCTTCGTTCTACCAAAGATAATATACCTACACTGCATTCTACCGCGTGCCCAAAGTATTTTGTTCCTTAAGCCTTCACCTTTATTTCCATTTATCTAGTTAAAGATCGTTATTTGTGGATCTTAAGAAATACCGAATGGTACCTACCAAGATTCCAACTTTGTTTTTCAATCGATAGCCAAAAAAGGAGTTTTTTGTCCATCGATTTCGCTTGTATGTTAATGCTTGTTAGAACAGAACTCCATCACTTCCGAACCGATTATGAACTTAGACTTTAGATTCGGTTCTATCGAAATTTTATCAACATTGGTACATTAGTTTATATATATTACAAGGATTGTGAACATCGTATTGATTTGAATTTTTGCAAATTAAGTATGTATTTCTGTTGCCGCTTTAACAGCAAATAACAAAAATTAAATAAAGTTTCAAATTAAAAGGGGGTTTCCTCCATACATATAACTAATACTAAACTTAAATTCACTAATCCGATTCGCCCTTGCTCAAATTTATTTTTAAGACACAAATATTTGTATTTTAGCCCTGCCATAAAGTATACCTTGGCTAGCATTGTTTAGTATGAATTCAACTTTATGCAGAAGGCACTTTTCTGTCTATTTTAAAATGGAACTCTTTAAGAAAATATAAGAAAGCTTTCAAGAAGCAAATCCTTCATCAAAGGCAACTCAACGACCCGTAGAGAGTGCTGAAGCGCTAATATAGTTTAGGAGACAGGGTGCTATTTCCCGCTTTTAGAACACTGCCGCTGCTGGAACGTTTATAGGTATTCACTTCTCACATTACGGTAGGTTGTTTGAGGAGATATTCTTCATATAGGTACTCCATAATAACATTGCGAGCAAAAGTTGGATACTACGTGATAGTTTCGTATAAATTATAAATAACTATTTGTAATAAATTTTATTCTGTCCATTTTTTTCTATCGAGGGTGGCATCTGCAAGATCCTTAAGGCAGACATAGAAATAACCAAATGAATTGACGGTGTCTCTTTTACACTCTAATTTCGTTTGAGATAGAGACGCTGACATCTTACGACAGCGGAGGCTTAGTAAAAGAGCTCATTTTTTAAAACTTGTGTACGGAATCCTAAAAATATTTATGAGAAATTTGTTTGTTATTAAGACTTTTTTATGGTTTACAACGAATAAATCAGCAATTTAATATTATGGCAATTTCCTTTCCAACATGAAAGCGTTTACAGAATGTTTGCTATGAGGGATTTACTACGGGTGCCGCCCACTTACGGCTTGTAATTATTATATCCACAGCGGTAATTATGTGTAATAATAAGTTTTTCAATGTGGGTATAACTCTTTAAAAAGTAAGAATTATTAATATTTTATTTCTCAATTAACTATGTTAGAGTTGTTAGGAATTTTTTTTATTAAATTGAGCTTTTTTATGTCAGCTATAAAAAGATACTAATTGTATTTAATTGATACTTTTTTTAAATGTTTTTATGTATAATAGATAGTTGTACTTTTACTACGATGTGTATTTAATAAGGTGTGGAAAAACCACTTATTATATATTTTAATACTTTTTATTTATTTATATTTGTAAATGATTCAACCACCGTTTAAACATTAAGTGTTCCGTAGGTTAAAAACAATTTTAAACAGTGCTTTGTATATTAACGTTGTCTAATGGTTTATGTAATTGTAAGTCGGAGGTAAAGATCCTCTTAGGGCCGCTAAGCCATCGCAGTAAATAATTATGTTACCTACTTAACCTAGAGAAATTATTTAAGTACCTATTTAATGAAAACCTATTGAGCCATAACCTACCACGCCAAATGCTATTAGCATTATCTTATTGATATTTAAATCTATAGTTTAATTTTACTAATGCGAAATAATAATTGTCTATCTGCATGTCTATTTCTTTTTGACGGTTAAGCCACTGGAACATTATTGACGAAACTTAGTATGGATATAGTTAAGACCGGAAGTAAAATATGAGCTAATTTTTGGTGCGATATAACCAAGTACCACATAAAAAAAATTAATCAATAATTATAACTTAATATACCACTTTATAACTCCACCATGAAGTTAATGTAGAGCTGTTTAATACAAAGTTGCGCTCCTTCACTATAGCCTCAATTCCTTAACGACTTCCAAGTAGGATTAAAGAATAATTGCAGAAAAGAAAGTGCAACTAATAAACTAACTAGTAACTAGTGATCACTAACTCAAAGCGTAGAACACTCGAGAACAGAAAACACCTCTTATTTTGTTCTGAGTTAAAAGACGGGTTATAGTCGATTGCGGTTTATTATGGTTCATGTATTTTTATTATTTATTTTTCTGTATAAAGTAAATAGTGAATATAAAAAAAATCAGAAAAAAAAATACAAATATTTTCTATGAAAGCTTAAGAAGCTGGCAAGATTTGATTTTTATTTGTATTTTGTTTTTAATTAATTTTAATAGAAAATAGACATGAACGCTGTTCCGAATGCGAAAGATCTACACAGGGTCTTCATGTGACTTCACTGGTTTAACACCTTTTTCTTATATTACATACATTTTTTCACATTATATACAGGGTAGTATGAGTTTTTCTAAACGCAGACGCTAGCGACTGCGTTAGCGATTTTATATGACAAACCTGTTCAGCGCCTCTGGCGGATAGTAAGGCAACTAAAAAAATCCATACAAAATCCTAACGCAGTCGCTAGCGTCTGCGTTAAGAAAAACTCATACTAGGGGCACAGTTGCCTTGCACTTTACAGAACTTAGTTCCGAAAAACTAAACATTTTAACTAACGCCCAATTCATCTATTCAAACCTTTGAGCAAACGGCCTCAGTACCGGAAGGAAGTAGTCAATAGCTACGTTTTCTTCTGTCAAAGTATAAGCCCAATCGGCATATGCAATGTATTAGTGTGCGCAATCTGTATACAAATTATTTTACGTTCTGTTTCATTTTTTAAAGTGTAAGTGTCATTATTACAATCAGGTATAAGTTTTGTATGTAGGTATGAAGAACTGTACTTGTGTTTATTTACCTCCGAAAAAAAAAATATAATTATCGGAATAGTAAAATATATCTAAGGCCTTCCGGTACAGAAGTTGTGTTGTTTGAAGACTCAAACCATACAATTAAGTGTTGGATAATAATAAAAAATTTCATACAAAGTTCTATGAATTTTGAATATTTTATTTCACAAGTCTCAAACTTATTTAGGGCAAACTCAATTTGTGTAATTTGTCCCTATATATTTATTTATTTAATAATGTGTTGTTTTTTTAATTCTTTATTTTATTTTACTCGTATGGCGCAACACATAAACGTATGACGTCCAAAATATTATAGGTTCAGATTCAGGGACTCCAGCCACGAGACAGCGTCAGGTGCTAGCTTATACAGATCATCCGGGGGGACCCGTGTACGAGTGCAGGGGGCAACGCTGTACGATGTGCTCCATAGATTTGTCCTCCTCGCCGCCTATACCATACTTAGGGTGATACACAGCGTTTATCAACAAGTAGCCCCGCAGATGGCACCTTTTTTCAAGATCTTTGTCGTCTTTCTCGGAGTTTCCTGAATGCAGACCACGTCAATGCTCCACTCATACAAGAGTCTCTGCAAAAAGTCGCTTTTGACTGAACTTATGCCCTCTATATTAAGTTGTAAGATGCGGACTGATGATCCGACATCTCTAGTCGATGGGCCCTGAGAAGGGCCTTTAGAGATATCATCTCCCGCCATGTGTGAATTGCTTCTTCGAATTCGAAATTAATTTTCTTAAATTAAATTTCTTTACTACTAACTATTTAACTATCTGAATACAGTCTTACACTCCACATAGATGAATGCAAACAAGTCCAGATCCCTGAAATTCAAAGACAATACTACTCATATTTGGAAATAAAATTGAGTGTTATATTCAATTTAGTTTCTCTATTCATAGTAGAATAATAAATCTTATTTAAGCAATCACAACTTTCAAATAAAATAGGAACTCTGTTACCACAAAAGCTATGTTCGAAACATTTCATTACTCGTGTTTTAAAGTTCGACCACAAAATAAACAGCTGTGTTCATTGCTACTGAATCATAATTAAGTTGGTGCAATCGTTTGTTTTATTTCGATGTTTTATGTTCCAAATTAATTACAAATCGGTATAGAGTTGATTAACACTACCTAATAAAATACGCATTATTATCATCATAACGTTTTTTTCGATTGCATTGTTTATCAATCGAACCAGCAAGTAATAAAAAATGTTCATCGTCCTAAGATCGGACAATATATAAGTTAATCGTTATTGTATGTGTAAAAATTGTATGATTAGAACGAAATATAACTGCAATTTAATAATTTTGGTGAAAATTAACTCTTGTCAGTATTGGTGTAAATAACAAAAATGAAAAAACAAAACCGATTCAACCACTTGATCTAAAAGATAAAATGTATGGACTTTTCCGAGAAAAAAGAAATGTCTAAAACATTACTTATCGAAATCAAGCAACAACTTTTTTTAAATCTTCATTTAAAGTTTTTTTTTTTATATTATGGCATATTGTTCTTACTTTATAATACTAACCTTTTTCTTTGTACCTTACCTAGTTTTTAAAAATTATGTATACATTTGTTTGGTGCAATAAAGTTTTTCTATTCTATTGCTTTTACTACTGGTGCACCAACTGTGCACCAGTCTTCGACAGTACGAGGTACAAAGTTCAATTTTGCGGCAACTGGGGTGGCGTTTAAAGAGTAGAGGTGCTGACCTATGCCGAGTTATACCTGACGCAACGCATATCCCTCGCAATATACTAAGATACTAAGATACTAAGAGGGCATTATGATGCACCAGAACTGCGCAATATGTTTCAGCTTTCGAATAATTATCACTTGAGAGGACATTCTTTAAAACTGTGTCGCACAATAGCTAAAAGAAAGCCAAAAAAACATTTTTTATCTAACCGTGTGGTCACGGACTGGAACAGGCTCCCCGAGAGTGTCATCGCTGCACCTTCAGTCAACGCTTTTAAAAATAGATTAGACAAAGTATAAAATCTCCAAACTTAAGATGCACACGCATCAGCTTTATATGCTGCTAGTGTGTTTAAGAATATAAATAAATAAATAAATAAATATAGCGGAGGAATGATTTAAAGTGTTATGGGCACTTTTGCATCAGGTACGACTAGGGGCGGATTGTATGATTGAAAATTTAATATTCAATTATATGTAACTCGCTTTCTCGTAGGAATTTCACACGGGAACAGTGCTTTTTCCTGGAATGAAAGGTATCCTATATGTTCTTCTCAATACTTACTTACTTCTATCTATGTGTATGCGTAATTTCAGGAAGATTGGTGCAGTAAATAGGGCGTGAAAGCATAACAAACAACCCTAACTAATATTAAGCACATCCATTATTAGTTAGGCTTTGACTTGTCTGAATTTCTTATGTTCTCATTATCTTGATCCCTATTAAGACATGCACTAAAAAAGAGAGAGTAGAGATGCCTTCTGGGTTAAGAATAGAATTTTATTATGTTTAGGCGAATTCAATTACAAAACAAGCAACTACGCTAAAAATATTCAATTCTATGTAAAAATGTAAAAGTCCTGTTAAAATTATATTTTAAACTATTATGTAAAAAAAGTTAAATCAAAAAAGAAAGTGGTTCATAAAAATACATATCTTATTTTTTTTCTATTATATAAATAAAAACTTGAATTGACTTATAGATTCTCGCAAACTTGGGAAACAATCAATCAAAGTTTCAGAAGTTATACACGCTAACGCCCTCAGCTTGGTTTACATAGCATTTTCCTTTCGCTTCTAACGTAGGTGACCTTTATTATTCTCGTCTCTTTCTTTCTGTCTTTTTCCTTGTCTATTTTAAAATAGAGCTTTCCTTATATAATAATATATTCCTAATAATATTCCAACATAACGAACTTTCCCAAGATTTTGTTCTTTGATGCCTTGTTCTTTCCCAACATTCTTGAAGTAATTAAGTCATATCATTGTAAACTTTTTTCTAATACATATTTTATGATGGTTTTGTAATGGAAAAAATATAAGTATATTAGTATATATTCAAGATTCTTTGCTACACTATAATATGGGAAACTTGGATAAAGAAACATCGTGGCTTTTGAAACTTTTCCTTAGCCTGGTAAACACAGTTATAGTTTGTTTAACCCAGAAGCTAGCTCTAGGGTACAGTTATAAGGGTAGTACTTACTATAAAAAATAATTCAGTATTAGTTGTAGTAAATAAAAAAAACGAATCTAAACTTAACCTTAATTTTTATTATTACTTCAATGCAGCAATATAAAATAGAAGTTGAAGATATCATTATTTAAACCAGTGCGCTAATTTTAATGAAGTTTATAGAACTTATTGACGAAAAGTCCCTACAAAGAAAGAAAAAAATATATTTTAAAAAAAGTTGAGGTTGTGGAGGTTGAGGAGCAAAGTAGGTACAGTGTAGGAGGTAAAAAACTTGTTTACTTCCACTTGTTTCACGGTAAGGGCTATTTGCAAATAATTAGCTATTCAAGGCTTCCACTTTACAATTTGAAATGGTTCAGTTTATTTTCTTAAATCATTTTTAATTGATCAATCAAAATAATCATATAAAATGTTTGTTTGTTATTTTTAATGTTGCATGCATAAAGATATTTTGTCTTGTCCCGTCATTGTGTCCAGAGATGCCTCAAGACATACTTATAATATAAATATAAATGAAAGTAACTCTTGTTTCTTTATCACGCGTTTACTTTTAGACCTTTTTTGAAGTACAAGAACATGCAGATTGAACCAATAAGGAAAACAAATGCTACTTTTTAAGTAATGCACCGGAGTTGAATACGTACGAGACCATGGGAAGCAGCTATTATTATTAAAAAACTATAGTTTGATTTTATTTTAATTTAATGTTGTATTAGTTGTGAAATCTTTCGTTGCGTTATTGTTTAATCTTCATTAAAACTAAATTAATAATTTCTAATAACTAATCAATTTTTAATTAGCTGTCACTTCCGTATTTCTTAATAAAGTTATCAAATTATATGCAAAGTTACAGCCAATTAAAAATTTTATTCACTCCAGACCAAATATCAAAATAGACTAAATTCTTACATTAAATCGTACATCGTCTTGCAGCAGGCGAAAAAAACCACATTTCACATGCACAAACTCGTCGAGAACAGTTTAAAGTTTGACATTTACGATAAGCATGCGTTTTCAGGACCAAATCAAGAGGTTATGTCGATCCGTGTGCACGAACGCGCGGCGCGCGATAGACTGCCGCCTCGAATCTACCTTGAAGCCTGCGAAGGTACCTCGGAGTGCCTCGACAACCCTCGGCAGGTGAGGTGCCTAGCGTGAAACTAGAAAAATCCGGATAAGACAGCTGAGATTCCACATTTAGGTTTCCGAAGAAAATGATAAAGCTTTTGCGTCCACCTACCCGTGAAATCAACTTTTTTGCTGACGGCCGTTTGCAAGTTTTTTTAATAGACTTTAAATTTTAATTCCGCAAATTTATACATTGTTTGATACTGTTTTGGTGGGATAAAAAAGTTGTTAGTGTTACACATTTTAACCAATATCTTAAAGTTACGTCGTAGCTTATATCGTAGACATTTACATCGTAGCGCTACGAAGAGCTACGATGTGCTACGAAATCTCCATTTAATTTGCGTTTGGCTTATATTAAAAAAAAATAACGTGTGATATCATATATATTTGGTGTGTATATAAAATTTTATATGGTGAAAAATAACATACAAAAATATTGAAATCCTACGTGTTCAAAAGACTCGAGATACTAATATCTAAAGTAGGCGTGGCGTACACTGCTCTAGCATTGTAGGTGCACAATCATTATTTCATTATGGTACAATTCAACAGAAATTTCAACAAATAAATTTAAATTTATTTTCAAAAAAGACATTCTCAGTTTAATTTTGTTTCATATACTGATTCTTTGATGAAACCTTAAAGACATTTGTATATATAAAATTGATAAAACTGAGGTATATAACGAAATTTTATAAACATACGATCAAATTTTAGAGTAAAATTAAAAATGCCATACTATATCGAATTAATGCAAATCTTAGGAAAAGCGAAGAGAAATTAACTTTGGTGGAGTTCCTTCCAAGTCCTAAATTCCATTAATAATAATTAAATTATCTCAATAGAAAAAAAATACATATAAAAAAGCATCAATGAGTCCCTACCGCACCTAACATAGTATTATCTAGTATTACCCATTATATGCAATAAAAAAAGTAAAAGAATTTCCATTCACATGTCAAACGCCTTTCATAATTGTGCGTGGTGCGTAGATTTGCACGCAAGTAGGGTAACCATGTCAGCTACAGATCAGCGGGTACTTCTGCGAGGTGGCGGGAAAAGCAATATGTGTCACCGTTTCCACCTCTGAAAATACCTACCTAACCTAAAATTAGCCAATTTTTTTTTTATTGAATGCCTAATGTTTAACCCAAACGTTACACATGGGTGGTGACGGAAGCTAGTAGTGTATTATGTATCCTATACTTTATTAAACGAGCAATATTTGTATATAAATTTATTTATACTCGCGTTTTCGAAAACAGCTCTGCCGATTTCTTTAAAATTTCAATTCTTACATAGTCAAAAATATACTCGTAATTTAGGTGGGATCCATGTCTGGGAAAATTCATTTTACCCATATTTTTACGCAAAAAGATTCACTACATATGTCGTTTGATGCAGATTTTCTGCATAAAACGACCAAAGCTCAGGCGCCCAGGTACTGGTATTATAAATGTCTTAGTAGTTGGTTCACATTTTATTGCAAATCAAAAAGAAAAAAGGCATTTCGTTAGTTCAATCAAACAAATATGGCGTCAAAGTCATATTACTCAATAAAATCTATCTTTTCTGGCTAATGCAGAGAGTTAGTCGCCCTACAAGCTAGCGTATTATATTGTTCCGGCTTGCGTGAGCCCAAGTTATGTGTATATTATGTTAATCAATATACAAAAACAAATTCGGTTGTTATTGCACTAGTAATGTTTTGGAAATTAGGCAGTTTAAAAATAATATAAAATATTAATGTTAAAAATAAAGAAGTGTCACCCTTTCCATAAGAAAATATATCTTCTGAGTCAGCCAGTGAGGCTGACTAGAAGAGATCTTTGACGACCTCCTTGGCAATAGTTATAAGATTATAAACATTTTTTTTATTGGTATGAATTTTATTTGATACTAGCAACACGCCGCGGCTTCGCACGAGTGCAATTTTATAGGGTTTATATATCACTCTTACTATTAAAATAAAACCGTATCAGAATCCGTTGCGTGGTTTCAAAGATTTAAGCATATAGGACAGACAGCGGAAAGCGACCTTGTTTTATGCTATATAAAGATAAAGATACTCGTATTAAATAGTTCTAGCAAAGAAAATATTAGTTTTAGGGAGTTTCTTTATATCCATATATATATATATAAAAGAAAGTCGTGTTAGTTACTCCACTTATAACTCAAGAACGGCTGAACCGATTTAGCTGAAAATTGTCAGGGAGGTAGTTTGGAGCCAGGAGAAGGACATAGGATACTTTTTATTCCGGGAAGCCCACGCGGGCGAAGCCGCGGGCAAAAGCTAGTAGTTGATAATCTGTTAAAAATCATTTATAACGAATAAATTCAATGTAGGTATAAAATGTACTTCAAAACACAAATACAATAATGTAGAAAGCTACATAGTGAACACGTTGATTGTTGTTTTCTTATTTTAATCTTGATAAATTAATAATCAATATTAAGTAAATCTGGTCTAGCCATCTAGATTACTGTAATAAATAAAGTTGTATTAATATTTATTTATTTGACATAAATCATGATTTTGATAACTTTAATGTTCGTAACTATGCAGGGCGTAATGACACATATTCTTTTACTAACAAAAGGTTGACAGAAATAAATTGCTTTGCCAAATATTATGAAACAATAGTACTCGTATTTTCAGTTTTGGTTTTCCAAGAGATACCTCTTGGAAAACCAAAACTAAATAATTGCTACGCACTGCAATAAATAATTTTACCCTATTTTGACATTGACTATTAACTACCGTGTTCGGACAACCTGTAGAAGGTATATAGTAACCAAGTATTGGGTTCTATAAAATCCTTGAAGAGATGCTATGTTCAGCAGTAGACTAGACTACTAACCGATTAAATTAAAATAATAATAAGAAAACATTTTGCATCAGAATAATACTTTGTTAGAAACAAAAAAAAAAGGAAGATATAATAATGGCCTTAATATGCACATCAACAATTTTATTCATTCATGGAATTCAATTTTAGTCGGCTTTCGTTAGGTACAGTGGGCTGCAGAGAAATCTTACCACATTTTAATAGCGATACTTGTGGTGTGAGATTTCTCTCAAACCCACTGTAATTATTAATTACTGGGAACAAAATTAGCGCATTGACCGAATGAAACTTTTCGTTAAACATTGTCAAGAACTTTTTGTAAAATAATTAATGAAATCTCGTTTTGTCATATTTTTCCCCCTATTATTTATTTAGATAACATACTATCGATATCATTCTGAATAAGTTAACATTTATAATATTACTAGCTGTTCCCCGCGGCTTCGCCCCGCGTGGGACTCGGTTATATCGCGCCCAAAAGTAGCCTATGTTTGACCTCAGGTCGTTAACTACATCCCTACTAATACTAAATTTCATCACAATCGGTCTAGCAGTTTAGCCGTGAAGAGGTGACAGACAGACAGACTTTCGCATTTATAATATTAGTATGGATAGTATGGACTAGTATGGATATATTAACAACAAATTGTCACTCTTTAATGATTTACAACAAATGTATATCTTACGACAATTACAATACAATATTTATTCTGCTAACCAAATAATTCAATTAGTCAAGTACAAAAGATTGATCTTATTGCTAAATAATTAATTAATTCTTTTGGTGAATTTTTTTTTAACTTAATTGGTGTTACCTTTGTTATAAGTATATCCTTTTCAACCAAAATATAAAAATCTAAACAAATGCTACTTATATGCCCGCATAAATATTTACGGATATACATAACTACATAAGTATCTTTTACTAAATGACTGTTTTTATTTACTAGCATTAGTGAATAAAATAAGCCATTTAATTAATTAATTTATTTTTCTAACCCCCCTTTCATAAAAATTTACAAACTTTTCTTACGCCCATTTGAACTAAAATACGTTTTCGCTCTTAAGAATTTTCTGTGAAAGAAAGAGCCAAAACACATTTTAGTTAAAACGGGCTTAACAAATGTTAGTTAATTTTTAACTTTTATGAATAAGGGGGTTTTGATTCATTGATGTATAAAATGATGTTCATATGTTGTCATGTTGTGTATACACATTTTTGGGTCAAAATCTGGCACGCAATTTTTGGCATTAACTTTCTTGCTTATTTTTTTTCACATTTTTTTCATATTTATGATTGTAATCTATGTACCCTTAGAACATATAAATTATCTAAGGTGTTTACCTTATTAAATAAATAAATAACTCTCTTTCTAGTACAATTGAATTCAGTGTATCGACTCCGATTTGTTTGTCAACAACGTTAATTAATATCATAATAATAGTTTGGTGTATAATTGAAATTAATTTTATTCAATTATGTTTGATTACCGGAATATTGCACGTTTTTTTGTTTAAGTAGATTCATTTTCAAAATTGCTCTGTTTGAAAAGTATTCCAATACAACATTGCCTATAATAATCTCATAAAATCTTCAAATACATCATGGTAAAAAATCTTAAAAATAATTCCAACTATGTATCTTATATCGCAAAGCATGAAAAAATCAGAAAGATAAAAGTATAAAGTATACTTGAGGGCAGCAAGTCTATCCGTTATATTTGTTCCTTTGTAAAAGAAAGTTAAAATAAAATAAATTAGACATTTAAGTATTACGTGATGAGATTCACCTAAAACGCCATCGGAGAGAGGAAAAGAGAGAAAATATAAACACACAAACCGCCTCTTTCAATATAAATGATATATTGTGAATTAATGAACCTAAAGTACATCTGGCCCGCATTTCAAACCCGTATAATAACTTCTCATCTGCCAGATACGCTTTTCAGTGAGAATTTCAGTCCTTCCTTATCACTTAGAAGCCAAGAATACGTGCCAAGTTTCTAGTTTGCAGTTTCAATACTTGTGGAAATAAGGCCAAAAAATATTACGATAATTTAAATTTCAATGTTTTTCCAGTCCTGAATTTTCCAGTGATGCGGAAGAATATTTCGACGCTTAGTGTTTTTGTAAGTACGTTTTTTTGTTCTTTCTTTTTTTTATATATATTTTTTTTTAATATTAATTTATATATAGTAGATAGTAGTTAAGTTTTGTATATATTTAATTCGAAAGTGTCAAAATAAAAATATATTGTTAGCTAAAAAAAAATCTTATTAATTCGAGTTCCACGGCTCTGGCACGTGGTAGAAATATAAAGTCAAAACTTTCTGTAAAAATATTGGCTAATTATTACAATCAAACTAGGATCGTGCCCCTTCTCCAAAATGAACCTGTAGTCACATACAAGTTTCAGTCGACATCCATCGTTTTAACATAATACTACTGCTAATCTATTCCACATGTAATTAAGCATGTATTTAACACTATGTTAATTAATGTCATTCATTCAGTCGTTGTAATACGGTAGTATATAATAATTACTCTTGCTACGGACATGTTGTTCTAAAAAAACATTTATTTTTGGCGCAGGTTTTAATAAGCGACAAATATTAGTCGATTAAAAAAAATAAAGAAAATACAAACTTAGTATTTTGTATGTCGTTTTATTTCGTCAAGTTTCATTCAAAATGTTCAATATGTAGAAAAGATCGAGACCCTTGTCACTGGCGCGTCAATAAGCTTTTATTTGGAGCAATACTTATCTTTTCAAGTTATTGGGATATAAAGATGGAAAATGAAACATACACTTTTGCAAAACATTCACAAATAAGATTTTTGGCTCAAATCGTTTACGTTGTAAAAATGGATTCCTTACTATAATGAGTATCAAAGAAAACTTATTTTAGCAGTTTTAGATTTACTTATCTTACGACATAGTATTTTGTAGGTTTATTTAAAGCTTTAGATGTCAGTATTTCTTTTTTACTTTTAGACAAATCAGCTTAGACTAATGTGATAGTACTAATAAATATTACAAAGGCCAGACATGACCAATATTGAAATGGCAATATCTAGCCTGAAGCTCTCGTCAATGCCGGCTAAGAATAATTAAAATTTGTTATTGAGATCGATTATGTAGAAAATATTTACCATCAAGTTTATCCATATTATTTTATTTATGTGCCTTTTATTGTACAAAATATGACCACAATAGACGAAAATAATCTTAAGAGCAGTATATAAACAGCTGACCCTTACATGTAATTGAGGTCAAGTGTGGGCGCAAAATGAATGGATAGCAAAACTATCTGTAGCCCGCGACTTCGTACGCGTGGGCTTCGTTCCCGTTATCGTGGGAATTTCCCAGGAATCTCACTTTTCTTTTATACATAGTTTGTCATGAAAATAACCAACACAAAAAAATAATTATTCAATTTGGTCCAAATTGTCGTTCGAAATCAAACATACCTTGAGATCATTCAAATGATGATAACTTTTTTTTTATGTTCAAACTTTAGATGTTCTTCCGATTGAAAGCACAACAATTGGTGAAAGTGTAAAGCAAATCGGTTTAGTACTTTCGGAGATAAGCGTGATAAAATAAAATAAAAAATGTTTTGCTAAATGTATAAATGATAAAAAAAAATGTTTTGCTTTGTTTATTATTCATTTTAAATGTCCCTCTATCCATTTCAGTCAAAATTACTAAATGTATAGAAAAAATATTTTTACTGTTTATTATATGTATATTATACGACTGTTTCCCAACCACATCCTCAGCTTACGCTGTAAAGCCCAGGGTACGCTTTGATCATGGTCCTAGATTTAACAGTGGTTTATTTATTACAATGGAGCGATTGCCTAACGACTTCCAATTTGTCATTAGAGCCGGGACCATTCCTTAACGAAGCACGGAGGAGCTAAAGTTAAAATTCCTCTGGCGACCAACTAGGTGAGGCTGCTGAGACAATTTATAAATTTTATTCATATATTAAAACGGACTTGTCCCAAATTTTAAATCACGTTATCGTTGACGTAAGTATATTGGATCACAATTTAGGGAAGTGAAAGTCTTTAAACGTATACATAAATAATTCAGGCGATAATGAACGAAGTTTCGCCTTCAACACAGAAGTTGTAACAATGGCTTCACAGCAAGAAGTTATGCCCTTTGATGTTGGTGACAGGTTTGTCTCGAACACAGATGAGATACGGAGGAGCCTTGACATATTGGCTTGTTTAAAGTCTTTCGTGAATGGAAGTAAAACTTATTTTTGGTAGGGCTACAACAGAAACTATAGAATCAAAATAATCTATGAGCTTTTGTTGTTTATGGCAATCTTTATGTAACATAGCGGACAAGCTTCAGTAGAATCGCTTTCGATGGTACGTCACGTGTTGCGAAAACTGGGAAGTTCTATTGGGAACAAGTGTTTGGTCATGCCGCTTTCCCCAGGAGGCCCTTAGGTAGGTGGCATGTCTTGGGGGTGTCTACCAGGCGGTAGAAGGGGCAAACCCAAAACATGCTGGCTTGACGTCTTGGCGCGGGATATGCATGCTAATAGACTTAGCAGTGGGCATGCCGAAACCGGAAGAAATGGAAAAGAAAATGTAGAAAAGCCGACCCTGGGCTCCAAGGCAACTGACTGATGAGGAGATAAAACGCTAGGATGAAGAAGAAGAAAAAGAACTAAGCTGCTGTCTATTTTTTCTATTATATAAGCAACAAGCCTGCGGCTTACGGCTCAGATAGAGATAGAGAGCCGAGCCAAACGGGCAGCGTTTACTGTAGCCTATAAGGCCGCAACATAGAAGTACTTATTTCAAGCGCTTCATCAATCTGTTAATTCGTAACAGGCACCAAATTTATTTATTACTGACAAGACTAACTTGTCCCCTTAATATCTGAGGCAGAAGGCATCCATAGTAAATCTTTACGTCGATCAACGTCGACTGTAAATTAAATTAATTTGACATACCTACCTAGTAGTTACCTTATATAGCACAAAACTTGGCCTATTTATTTTACATCACTTTTTTGCAAAAATGGGACAAAAAAATGTTAACCCATCTACCAAGTTGGCAACGAAGATGCAGAACAAAGCATAATGTATAAATGTGATATACATAAACTGCAGAAACCATTTACAATCAGGCCGGCGATCTGCCAACAAAAAAAAAATGTAAAATAGACATTTTGTAGTAAGAAAAATTCAGGCATTTTTATAATTTCCTTTTTATTATTGTTTAACTGGAATATTTTTTGTGGTTTCCTAAATTCATTTTCTGTACTCAACATGGCCTAATTGCATAACCATTAATTATCATCATATCAAAATAAGGGCAGCTCATCATCTAGAACTCCAGGATAGGACGGGCACCTCACGATCGGGCAAATAGCTGGAAGAAGAAGACGATCCCCTTGGCGTGAAACTACTTAGTCTATTCTTGTTTTTTTTTAATAAAGTAAGTCGGAACATATGATATGTCACATACCACTAATTTGCCATTAATTTATTTGTCAGAAGAGTATTTCGAAGCCGCCTCTCGTATTCTGACTTGGTTTCTTTAAACAACAACAACCATTAGGTAGTGTCTGATAAATAAAGAAAGAAAAAAATCTAGCCCATTTATAATGGAGAAAACGCCGTACGTCTTCTTAAAACAGTCCATATAAACATACCCTAATTCGACCCAAAACGTTTATGAGGAATTCGTGCCAAAGCTAATCTTCCAGTTTCCGTTATCGATAAACTAAATTCGATGCGGGCTGGCCGGGATTGTAGGGAAATGTTGCTACGATGTTGAAGTAACCGTAATAGACTTGGTTAATACCCGTTTTAATAACTACGGATATATTTACTTGCATGTACTTTACGTACGATTTGACTCAAATTTTGTGAATTGACGTTTTTGAAGAAAATGCTGCTGTGGAGTTTGTGGCGCCACTTCTTCTCCACTTGCGCTTTGGAAGTGGTGGTAAACTTAAAATAAGTAACAATTGACGTCAATAAGTGATAAGAATATCCTATATTGAAAATAAACAATTTGAATTTGAATTTGAATTTGTAGGTTTTATATTATTAATTTTACATTTTTATACCAAGAAGTTTAGAGAGTGTAGCTGAAGATGCAAACGGAAAACCGCGCATGGAGATTTTGGCTGTCAAGCATACGGGATATTAGATTATATATTATAGAGATATATTAGATAAAATATAAAACTCAGTTCGTAACGTCACAGATCAACTTCAAACTGTATGGAAGTGCCGTGTTGCTCGAAGAAGCTTAATTAGGTAGTCATAAAATGGTAACTAAAAGTGCGTTTTATTACTTGAAAATTCAGTACGTCATAAAAAGTTACTTTAGTTATGTCTTACAGATGTCATGAGCCATAATTGAGACTGTAATTGCTTGGAGTATTTTAAATAAAGAACATCATGTGCGACACTTTGAAAAAGTCCAAAACTTACTACAAATCTACTTCAAGCTCAAGACAATTTGTCTTGAGTTTGAAGAAATACATAGAATTACTTCACATAGTCATACCTATGTATAAACCTCTATGAATATTGTTTTTTAAAACCTTTTGACGTGACAACGTCTTAAATTAGGTTGCGGCTGGGAGTCACTTATGAAAAAGTGTAACGCTCGGTAACGTTACGATGCGCTCACAATGAGAGCGAGTGAGAGGCACGCGTCCCCTAAGAGCGAGAGAGACAGACTCAAAGTCGTTGTCACGTAAAACTTTCGCCCGTATACCGACTTTACAGGCAACCAATTTTTTTTTTTTTTAATTTTAAAGAGACAGGACTGAAAATACTCTAAATAAGAAAACAATTAAATTGATACATATTTTTTTGTCAAATTTTTCAGTTTAATTGACACTATAAATACAGAAAATAACGAAGATTTTATTATTAAAGCATCATGCTATAAAAGAAACAATCTCCTACTTATGCTTGTATATAATAGCATACTTAAGTATTTATTACGGGATAAAAGACGTAAATAAATACGATACAACATAATGCGGCAAAATGAGACTTTCGCCAGCAGTTATGCGGAAAAATGCTCATTTGGCTTACTTATATTACATCCTGACAATACAAATTAAGAAAAGTAGAGAATAAATACATGTAACATTTTAACAAAACTGGTGTCATGTCATCCCTTTCTAGATGGATGTGGTGTCGGAGAGACACAAATAGATTGTCTGTTTAATAATACAAATTTATTGTTAGCATAATCATATAATACGGTTATAGGGTGGCAGGCGTATATATGTAAGCAATCCTACCTTGCTAATTCCATAGCTTCGGCGTAGGAGTGAAAGCAGCTAGGTCCAGCGGGTGTAGTAGGTGGCAATAAAATCCAGGTATACACAACAGGGTTTATTGTTCACTACACAGAAGTAACACACAAGCGAAGCAGTCAGAAGGAGAAAGTATGAAGGGACACAAGATAAAAGTTTATAGAATAGATCACACAAGCACAGCGGAAGTAAGATGGCTAAAAATCAGCACATACAATAAATCGTAGGTTACGCGTCGGTAGCAAATCTCAACTGTCTAAGTGCTATGAGCCTGCGCTGCGGGCGCGGCTAGTTGTTTTTCTACCCGCTTTTGTACGCAGCGGAGGCGAAACTACGACGGGCGCACACTTACGATTCTTGTGTACGGTCCGGCACGTCACGACATTATCCGACCATGCTCAGTATTTTGTGTATGTAAATGTGTGTTTTGTAAATATGTAAATATATTATTATAATAATTAGAAAAGTAAATATAAATAGTTTTAAGTGTAAATATAATATATGTAAGTACATATAAAATAATATTGTTGTAAATATAAATATATAATGTAAATATATATTTATATAGGGAAAGTCACCTACACGGTCTTATTGTTTGACATGATGGTGAAAATTTTGGTAAATTTTTACTCAATGCTCGTTTGCATATGGATTCCATGGTTTCTTTTTATATAATTTTATGTATCCGCTGCTAGCTGAACGCTGAAAAATTGATAAGAAATGGAGCAGCACAGATCGATTAATAGAGATTTTTTTCCTAAGTGTTTTTAAGCCACTTGTCAGTACGATTCCATAGCATGTAGGATATGTAAAGAAAGCGTTATTCTTCTGTTATATTCATATTAGAAGTCGAGAACGCTCGGACGGTAATCATTAAAGACGCTACATTCCCACATAAGCTGCGTAGAGACAATTCTCTTGTCTTCTTATTGCATCAGATAAGTTGGTCATGGGCTATTGTTTGTTCTACAAGCTTATTAGGTACAAGCTTATTCAGGAATCTGGCTCTTCATAATAAAACACAAATAATCTCTTTTTCAATAATCTTTATTGTGCCAAAAAAAAAAATACTCATAACAATGAGATACAATGATAAAACCAACACACAAATAAATTAATTATTTACGATAAATTTCTACTAATCAGTCCAACGCACTGATCAGAATCTAGGTACCATAAATCAACATTATCAAAAACAATAAAATATAGTCAAAAAGTCAAAAACTTTTTCGAACAATTTGAATTTATTGTATTCTCTCGTAATGCCGCCCCTGATGAAGCGGAGAATCAGAATTACATAGTAAGATTATTAACTGATAATTAATTAATAATAAGTAATATCAATTATTAATTAATAATCTTATTAACAAATATCCTTATCCGTCATACGACAATATACAGAATGTACATGTATATAATAATCAATCAAGAGATTAGTCTTGCTGGTTTAATCTGATGTAACTACAATGGAAAGCAATCACTCTGATTAGCTTTTCAATTATATCGGTTGGTGAATATATAATTCATAATTATAAATGCGAAAATCTGTCTGTTACGCTTTCATGGCTAAACTGCTAAATCGATTTTGATTAAAATTTGTTATGAATATAGTTAAAGACCGGAGATCGAACTTAGGCTAATTTTGGGTGCGATAAAACCGAGTTGCACATGGGCGGAGCTGCGGACAACAGCTAATAGTCCATAATTATGTAGAGGTGTAATGGCTGTGCTCATTAAAGTTTGCTAAGCATAAACCGTGCATAATTTATGGAAGAAACCCGGGTCCAGCAGTGGAAATTTTTGTGGTTTAAGAACCTCCTCTTTTTTTTGATGTCGATTAAAAATTTTTTTTGATTTTGCACGCCAAGATATGTTTTATGTATTCGATTTATATCGACATGTCATGGACATAACAAATGTTAATTGATGGTCTGATTAATTTAAATCACTACAACTACATAGTATAAAACAAAGTCGCTTTCTCTGTACGCAACGGATTTTGATGCGGTTTTTTTAATAGATAGAGTGATTCAAGAGGGAGGTTTTTATGTCCATGCGAACCCGGGGCGGGTCGCTAGTATAGACTTGGGAAAGTTGAGGAATAGTTATTTAGTTGGGCATAACATCGCAGTCTCTACTGCAGGGATAACTGCAGACCTAACCGATATAGCTGCAATAATCATGACCAAATCGAGGCATGGTATTATAATATTTTTCTTCTCTAAAACCTAGACGATTTTATAATTTCTTGAATCAAAAATTTCAAAAATCTATGCGCTTACGGTTTTATAAAACTTTTTTAATGTTGGTTGTTGGCTTCTATTTATTTATTTATAGGTACATTAAGATGACCAACAGCAAATAAATTTACATAGGTAACAGATTATATATCAAAAAATTGGTTGCCTGTAAAGTCGGTATACGGGCGAAAGTTTTACGTGACAACGACTTTGAGTCTGTCTCTCTCGCTCTTAGGGGACGCGTGCCTCTCACTCGCTCTCATTGTGAGCGCATCGTAACGTTACCGAGCGTTACACTTTTTCATAAGTGACTCCCAGCCGCAACCTAATTTAAGACGTTGTCACGTCAAAAGCCAATAATATTCTGATTTAGCCATTCTGATCACGATGGTAAAAATAGTAAATTTTTGGGAATTTAAAACAAATAACTTGAATACTGTGTGAATCGAAATAGTTTTCAATGATTTATGAGCTATGGTTTTGTATTCTTGTGACATCAGAAACAAATGACACAGACGAATGTCAACTCAGTCTGCCTGCGACCATGAGCTCTGTAAAGTGCTTGAAACGTTAGGTATAAATAAGTAAGCAATAAACGCGATAGAAAACCGTATAAAATAGTTTAATTTAATAAATAACTTGAATATATTTTTTAACCAAAAAATTGGTTGCCTGTAAAGTCGGTATACGGGCGAAAGTTTTACGTGACAACGACTTTGAGTCTGTCTCTCTCGCTCTTAGGGGACGCGTGCCTCTCACTCGCTCTCATTGTGAGCGCATCGTAACGTTACCGAGCGTTACACTTTTTCATAAGTGACTCCCAGCCGCAACCTAATTTAAGACGTTGTCACGTCAAAACGATTGCTCTAGCAACAGTATGCAAAGAAAGTAAACAGGTTATGTATTACATATATTTACATTTTTGACTATATCATCAGATTTCGCCATGATTGGTCCAGCGTTTGAGCCAGAAATGCGTAACGGACGGAAGGATAGACAGACAGATTTTCGCACTCATAATAATACTTGTTAGTATAATAATTAAATGTTCGCTCTGCTGTGGCCAAGTTTCCTTGTTGCTCATTCTTTAATTACACAGACATATCTTGCATGTTTAATCTAGATTTTAGATACAGATGGTAAGATTTTGTTGATGTTATATATATTAAAAAAAATTTTTTTTCATTATTATATACTTAATATAGTTTAGTTTACAACCAAGTTCATTTCTCCTTGGTTACGTGTATTTTCTCACTTGTGTTCACCAGAAGTGGGAGCACTGGAGATCTGTACCACAGGCCCTGCCTTCTTCAGGCTCCAGTCTCCTCCAATCTGTTCCGACACATTAATTATGTCATACTTATACATACTGTTATACAGATTGTTGGAGAAGAATAAATAAATTTTTATCTTTTTTATCTATATATATATGGCGAATACATAGGTCTTCTTTTCATTCATAAGTAGGTCTTCGAATCTTCTTTCTTTACAAATTTGTACTTCGCTTGCTTTTATGTTTTGAGTATAACAAGAATATTTTATGTAAAAGCATGGATCCTTTCTAGAATCTCAAGTGGTAGCAGCTGAAGCTCAGTGGTGTTCTCCGAGGTGACGCATCGCTTGGCTGCAAGCTATCTTTTATTGCAGTTGGCACACATGTTGATATAATTGGTTTATTTTTTGGTTTAGTTTCAACCGACTCTAAAGAAGTGTTTCAATTCAATTGTATTTTTTATTGATAAAATAACTTATATTGTATGTTTTGCTTAACACTTTCGCGGACAGTAAACAAGGTAAAATAACAGTTAATTATTATCTACGTCGAGAGGCGTTACTGTCAGCTAAAGTGTTATTTTTAAGTTAGCCAACGATATTATTTAGTTTATTTCAGCTCCGCCAAAGAGACGAAAATGTCTATCAAAACATGAATCATGAAAATTATACAAAATTAGATTTGAAGTCTGTAAAATAAAAACCTAGAATTATATCAAATACAAAAACCTTATGCAAAGTCTTATTTAAATATCTCTTCGGTGAAAGGCTTATTTATTGGATTTGAAGGATTGTTTTCTGCGAATAAATTTTACCGGCCACAATGTTTTGCTTCGCCGAATTTATGAAAGCTTACTCAATTATTAGCTTACTTGGGCCTGCACTACTACAACCCAAATTAGGTTAAGTCGTTTAAACCCTTAAAATTCGTATAATCCCAATTTTAATAATAGCGTCGTTTTGTCTATGTTTTTCTTTGCATACTTATTAAGACTGTACGTACTTTTGAATCAGTATGGTTAACCTTTTTATTTAGCCAGTAAGATCCTGACTTCAAAACACACTCTTCTCTTGTGGATGTTGTAAAATTCGACTAAGGCACAAGCAGATGCTTTGATTTCCTCAAACCTCTTTCCAAAGTAGGTTTTGAAGTAATTAGTAACGCACCATTTTCGCAGGCCGAATGCTACATAGATGTACACCAGATAAGGGGTAAGACTGTCTTATCTTCTTATGGGGAATAAACTAAATTAAAGGAAGCGAGTCGAAATTTCTGGTCCTTTTATACTTACTTACGCATTCCTTAGGGGTACGAGTAACTTGCTTGCTTAGTGAATCTTACCCCTTATCTGGGGGTCTATAAACGCCACTTTGAGCAATTCATCGAATCGATTCATATTACGAATTCCTTAGCAATTCTGTAGCAATTCCTCTATTTTTTGTAAAGTGGACAAATAAACTTTGCAATTCCTCTTCAAAAAAATTTAAAGAAATAGGAATTGCTAAAGAATTGCTAAGGAATTCGTAATATGAATTCGATTCGATGAATTGCTCAAAGTGGCGTTTTTAGACCCACTGGGGTATATAGGTATCATTTAGCCTCCTGTACACTTCAGGATACAACAGAATATGATAAAGAGAGACCCAACTGGAGATGACATCGTCCAAGTATTATCTAAATCAATCAGATCTATAAAAATGTATTAAGGTACGAATAGATTCACAAATAAAATTTGGAAACTAACTTTTTCTTACCGTAGCTAGTGACCGCTGACCTGACTGACAACGTTTTTTTTGTAGTTTGACATAGTTTGCTTTGATTATTAAATAAGTCGCGTCCTTTTCCACGTTCCATTCATAGGTTAATATAATATTCATTGACAAAACTATTAAAAACCGGATCAAAGGCAATCGAATTCTCGAAACGAGTTCATTTTTTGACGGCGTCGTAGAAAAATTGTATTAAGTTAGACTACTCTCTCTATTTACGTAAATATTACAATCATTTTAAAATTGTTTCTACTACTTTATAGATGATGGTAGTGAATTCCACTAATCATTATCAAAACTTTATTGTTCCGTAAGTAAAAAACACTTATACTATTGGCGGACTAAATACAAAAACATTCTCTATGAGTCAACCATTGGGAGAAACAGAAAAATTGTGCGGCGCAAATTACAGTGAATTCATCTACTATCAACTACCTAGATAATAAAATACCCAAATTCATAAAAATATTTAATTCGCTGGATTTGATTTTTTTTTATTATTTATCTGCAACATGAAAACAAATGATATACTTACCTACAGTGGAAATAAACACCATATAAAGAAAGAAACAAATCTTTAAAGGTACAAATTTTAGAAAAATATTCATACTTTATTAGAATTATCATTATAGGCATACAATGAGTATAAATTATAGTAATTATATGAAGGAATTGTCTTAAATCTCCGCGAATTCATGTCAGAAATTAGACGTTATACTCGTATATACCGATTATTGCCCGTTTTATGATAGCCTTCATGGTTTAATGGCCTTTTGATGTCGATAAGTATGTGGTGCCTCATTCTATTTTTAGATAATTCCTTTGTTCACAAGTTTTCTTTATTAATAAACTTATACACAAAACTACTAGTTTTAATTTCAGCATTACTCGATAAAAACGTAATACACTTACTACAGTAGGCCACAGAGAAAAGTATACTTTTATATGTGGCCCTCTGTATATAGGCTTCAAAATCGTCCTAATAACCTGAAACCTAACCAATATTATAAATGCGAAAGTGAGTTTGTTTGTTTAAATTGTGTGTTACGCTTTCAAGTTCTATCTACTGCACCAATCTTGCTAAAATTTCACATACACTTAGTTAGAAGTATTGAGAAGGACAAAGGATACCTTTCATCCCGGGAAAAGGCACTGTTCCCGTGGGAAAATAACGCGGGCGAAGCCGCTTGCGAAAGCTAGTGGGATATAAAACTCAAACGTGAGAGTTCTCCACTTTTATTCAATTGCAATTGTTTCTAATCTATTTTTGGAAACTCCATAGTTTTCCGATCTTCATCTCTTCAGAGGCTATTTTCTTTTTAAATAAAACGCTGAAATGTATTTATTGAATATGTAACGTTATCTCACAAATTCAGCAGTTAGTTATAGGCTGCTATGATGATGATGATTGCATAAAATCGTGGCTCTGTTGGAAAAAAAATATATAGAAAGAGCACTCTAAATTAAACCCTAGACTTCCTTATTTTAGGTTTTCTATGTTTGTATTTGAGTGTACATGAATTAAATAAATAAAATGTATCGCTCAATAGGCAGACTTATTGCTAAGAGAAATCGCTAAGCCTATAACAATCAATACATACCGTATGCTTCAGTGCCACCTAATCATATAAAAATATGAAATTATGAACTCCTTATTTTCAAATGTGAGTGGAATTTTACTTTTGTAACAAAAACCGTACCAAAATATATTTCACAAAATAAGAAATGCAATATAATGTCCCTGAAATATCCGGGTTCATCATAAAAACCCTGTAGGGATTGTCTTGTCATCTAAATATAGGGCTCTACGGATGTATTGTACGTTACGAACAACATTTTTCAATGTCGGCATTGAGAAAAAATTAGAATACAGAATGGATACTTATTCAGGTAAACAATTTTAGATTTCCAATAGCATTTTGTAATCTGTTTCCAAATAGACTTCATCATCATCTTATCTTATCTTATATATATATACCTATAAAAGAAAGTCGTGTTAGTTACACAATTTATAATTCAAGAACGGCTGCACGGATTTGCCTGAAATTTAGAATGAAGATTGCTTAGACCTTGGAACAACACATAGGCTATATTTTATCCCGGAAGTCCCACGGGAGCGGAACCTCGGGCAACAGCTAGTTGTTTACTATTTAGTTTTATACTTTAGTTATTAGTAAGCTTTTTGCCGTTGCTACGCTTCAGTCGGAATTTCACTAAGATATGATAGGTTAATTCTCATATTTTTTATAAAAATTTAATATCCCATAACACAACTCTCGAAATTACTTTGGGGCTGGTTCTTCAATCTGTGTAATAAATACTGTATGTAATTTTTTTAACATAATAAGTATATAGGTAATACCATATCCATCCATGATCATTAAATAAATTTACTACGATCATCATCATTTCGTATAGATGAGGTGACACAGTCAATCGACCATGCAAACGGGTCTCCCGAAGCACGGAACTACTACCACTACTATTATATATTCTGTGCTACTACTACTATTATTACTACGATGAATTAAATTTTACCCGTTGAACTCAATAAAATAATTACCATATCAAAAATAATTAGTTGGAATATATGATTGAGTACTAAAATCTAAGAGCAAATTTCTCAAATTAAATTAAAAAGTAGTTTTCGATTTGGCAGGTATTAGACAAAAGTAGCTAACGACTACCTAATCTAATGTAACAGGGTCCGAGAACGTTCGTATAGAAATGAGATAAAGTTGCAGCTGCGGGCTAATTTACAGCCGCAGGAACGCTGCTTCGATGAATTTGAACGCATCGTTTACATTAAAAATTAGGTAATCTAGGCTAACTAGGGATGTGAATTATTAGCAGTAACAATATTAACTTTTCAAAGAAATTCCAATTATCGACTGTAGATACTGTTGCAACTATTGTACAACATTAACGGTATTGATTATCGAAAAGCTCTTGTTTTATTATTCAATACTTATAATTTTTTTTAAATAGGCCTACGTATCATATTTTGACTGAAAATTTCCTCAGAACTTTCCTCCTCGTAAACTCGGTTTGTAACTATATACATTTATATAAATAAGCTTACACAAAAGTTTTAATATAATATTCACTGATTACTAATAACAGCTAGGCGCAGATTCAAAGTGGACGCAATAAAGATGTTTTCGGATAGATACTTACGCTTAAAACAGTTAGAATCTATTCTGTGAATGAAAAGGAGTTGTCCACAGACTAATAGCTTTATCGATAATTCCACAACCCTACCAACCTTGATAGTAAAGTTCCGACGTGGAGGATTACAGTGATTGACTATTTGTTGAACGGAAAATTAATTACGCCTCAGTCGAAAGGCACAGAGTAAAAACCAGCGCAGTTCAGCGGTTTTAGATTTGATTTTGAGGTTTTGTAAGTGCAAAATCTATTGATGCGCTTTTTATGCAGTTTATCGTTTTCAATTTCAAATAAGAAAAAGTGGTGGTTTACCATTTTGCTGCCAAAGCAATTAGATATAAACCCCAAATAACTTGCTGTATAAAATTGAAAATTAAGTTCCAATTTAGCCAAAGAATTTCGAATCGCGCGCGGTCTCAAATTTTTTTTTAAATCGATAAATTTATCAGATCATTTCAGATTATTCATGCGAAGACCATCTCATTTTTGTAAATCGGTAAAAGACACAAATAATGCTTAATTCGATATTATATTCCCATAAAATACATATTTGGAGAATCCTTCAATTTACTCATAGTTTAAGAGTCAAATTCGAGAGGCCTCACTTATCTTCTGAAGTATAAAACCTATGCTTTTTGGTAGTGTTAGTACGTAGGTACCTTTTAATAATAAAATCTTATGAAATAGCAGTGAATTTTGGGTGACGCAATTGGCGGGTGCGAAATGTGAACAAATTGTGAATCTAAGTTTGGGGATAAGCCTGTGTCAATTACGCATTGAGAAGGGTCCCATAGAGTTTGACAATAAGAGTGCACAGATCTAACACTTCACATAATTTATAGTGGGCCACAGAGAAAAGTATTTTATTTTTTATACACTTATTGCTTGACAGTCAAGCATTCTTATTACCTTAAAGTAAGGTGGTATATTTTGCGGACCGCAGGTTTAAGCCTCGGGTTATAATGAATTTTCAGTTAGCGACATTAGAGAAGTAAAGAGCAGTATTTAATAGCGTATCTAATTTATATATATATAACTAGCTGTTCCCCGCGGCTTCGCCCCGCGTGGGACTCGGTTATATCGCGCCCAAAAGTAGCCTATGTTTGACCTCAGGTTGTTAACTACATCCCTACCAAATTTCATTACAATCGGTCCAGCAGTTTAGCCGTGAAGAGGTGACAGACAGACAGACAGACAGACAGACAGACAGACAGACAGACAGACAGACTTTCGCATTTATAATATTAGTATGGATTAATATAAATCCTTCTTTGACTTTTCATGCTGATATTTAACAAGAAGGTAATTTTTATATTTACAGCTGTAAATTATGAAATTCCTGCTAAAATGACCACTTTTTGAACGACCTCGTTATGTATAATTTATAGTCAAAAATGTCTTGAATTGTGTATTTCAACATCCGAACGTATTTCCTACTGGTACCATCTTCAGCTTTTAATTCAGAGCCCAGGGTATACGCTTTTTTTATATTTAAAAAAAATGAAACGATTATCTGACCTTCGTCACACTCTTTGTAGGGCAACAAACCAAAATCACCATGATCTGGGTATATTAGTAGCCAACACTATCAGTTTTCTTAGGTTATTTTTCTACACTATCATTACTTTTATCTAGATCGAACAAATTGACTGGCCTAAGCACCTCCCAGGCGGCTGACTAGCAATTTTTACCACTGTGGCTGGGATTGCCAACTTAAGTGACAATATTTTGTCATTATGAGGATATTGGCCCTTTAAATTTCAATTTATTTTAATTAGAAGACAACTTCTTTTTCTCAAATTACATCTGGTTTATACTATGATAAAATCAATATGCAGGTAGGTACTCTTTTTGTCAATTTATTTCAATTTGTGTTCCTCGACATTAGGTTAAGGTACAGTGGGTCAAAAAGTAGGTTATTGTGTCTTTTCTTTTTCAAAAGATCAGTTTCGACATTTTTAGCTCAATCTCCCGTGGTAGCAGTGGTTTAAACTTTTTTTAATTCCATCAGATAGTTATAGAGTAAAAGGCGTTCAAATCAAACACACAGCTTTTTTTAGTTTAAGTTTTTTTCTATTAATTTTACAGTGCCTACGGCAGCTTCGAAGTGTAAAATATATAACAAATAAAATAGTCCAAAGTACACAGTAACTCTAATCGCGGGCAGGAAACTCTAAGATAATAACTCACACCCTTGAAAGCTTTTAAAGTTCGCTGTAACTTTGTTTCATGAGCCATTACTCATTCTTTTGTTGGCAATTGTGACGGCAAATTTTTCACGATGAGACAAATTTCGGGAATAAATTAAGCAGTTGTAATCTACGGCAATAAAAAAGGGAAAATTCCCCTTTGTTTACTCAATGTACCTGGCCAGATTTAATATTATTGCTTTTTTGGAAAATAAACCTTATAATTGATTTTATAAAAGAATGCGATTGAGTTGAAAATTTTAACGGAACATTCTTTTCCTGTTGGCTGTTCATTCAAAGTATGACAACGTAATTTGTGTACTGTAATAGCTAGACTCAAAATTCTCACACATTATGTGTTTGTTTTTCCTCTATATCAATAACATATTTTTAATAATAAAAAATTGCTTTATTTGGAGTTCAATTTGTAGTAGAAAATTTTCCTTACGGGAGACTAGTTAAACGTTCTTAAGGTGATACCTCGGTGAACACTAGCGCCACCGTCATTTAAAAATCATTACTCACTGAAAACACAAGTTATCAAAAATCTCTCTGCTGTAATTATGATTCTGGATCTGAAGTTAATTTTAATCATATTCAATTATAAAATTATAGTTCCATATAGTTACAAATTGCAAAACTGCTAAAAGTGGCCATTTTAAGCAATAATGCAATTTGTAAGTATAGGGAATTATAATTTAATATGTTTAAAATTAACTTCAAATCCAGAACCTTAATTACAGCAGAGGGATTTTTGATAACTTGTGTTTTCAGTGAGTAATGATTTTTAAATGACGGTGGCGCTAGTGTTCACCGAGGTATCACCTTAAGATAAATTTCTAAATAGTTAATTTAGCAACCAAGGTAATTTTGTCAGCGGTAATCAACAGTTGATATTCTATTGCAAATTGAGGCAAATGAACAATAACATTGCGTTTTATACAAAACCGAAATTTTTCACGAGTTCACTCAATAAAATAAACGTCGAAAATTTCGGCAAAAAAAGCATTTTAATGGATGGAGTGTCGAGTGAAAATCCCTCTGTTGTTTGGAATCCCCTGAAAGTATGATAAAGCCTGGAGGAGTCTCTCCGTTAATCTGCCTTCATTAGTCATGCCTTTATATCTAAAGGCCATTGTTTCTGTCGAGAAAAATGACCATCGCCAGAGCGACTTTATTCTTTGTTCAGATAAACAGATGCCTGAATTTTACACTCGGGTTCTTCCGTTTCATTCTCCTTTTTTTATGAAAATGGTTGCAATTTCACTCGCTAGTATTACTAACATTTTCCTTAAATAAGTCGAGAAAGTTTTTAAAATGGCGGTTGACCTTTAAACTGAGATAAATTAGTGCTCAGTGAAGTAAAACTTTGTATAATTATGTAATGTAGATGAATCAGATACCAAACAACACTAAAGAGATACCGTTTTTTATAGTGCAGTAACTTGCATTATAAATTTTGATCTCACAAAAATATTTTATGTTCCACTTGATTGCCTAAAAATAAAATAAGATAAGACCAGTAAAAGACGATTTTGGGAATTTCTCTAGACCAATCTAGCTCATGGGGATATTTTTCTACCAAATTCTAATAAAATAAAGATAAAAAAAAGATGCTAGATGAAAACAAAAAGCAAACCAGCGAAGCGATTTTATTCTCACCTCAGAGCCTACCGGGAAAGCTCTAAGTTGAGAGAAAAAGCTTAATAACGCTAGATAAAGGGGGCTTATGCTAATGATGTTGAGATATGTATAGGAGGTCATAGCAGGCCATAGATGGCATTGGTGTCCTGTGCTCTCTCTCTCTCATCTTGCGCTTTCCCTGTTGCTTCCTCAGCCGATTGCTTCGGAGGACAGTGTCCGCTTTCCTACTTTTTCTCCTCCACTTCGCCCGGTCTTCGACATCCTTAGTTGTGAGACTGTTTGCACGCATATCGTTTACTGCGACGCCGAGCCAACACTTTTTAGGCTTGCCCCTTTTACCCGGCCCTGGCGGTGGCGCCATGGCACTTGTTCCCAACGTAACTAGCCGATTTTCGTAAAACGTGGCCGTATCATCTTAGCCGATTCTCCTGGAGATTATCCGAACATGAAGGCTGCCCCGAATGTGCTCTGTTTATCTAAAAATACACGAATTTATCAAAAAAATCTATGCGAGGTTTTTTTTAATACAAGTCTTGTAAAGTGATTACTTATGCTTTAAAAAACGATGATGATGATGATAAGGCAGGGTAGGGTTATCTTAAATGAGATCGATACAAAGCAGGAACGAGGATGTATCACAAATCACAAGATAACGCGGCCTTGTAGTGCGGCGCGGAAGTATCTCGAAAATTCCCAACTTTGTTTTATGAAGTAATTATTCATTCTTTTGTTGGCGTCTGGGCGCCACTGCAAAATTTTATGACACGAAAAGAAATTACTGTAACAAATTAAAATGCTTTGTAATCTGAGGTTGCGCGATAAAGACTTTTAACTTGTGTAAACGGACTACATGCTGGGTGGCTTGGTTTCTCATCTTTGTTTGTTTAGTATATAGGTATATGGCCAATAATGGTATAATTGACAGATGCGTCGGATCGGCTTATGACCTTTTAATATTTATAAATAATCAAAGGTTTTCAGTGCGTCGGTAACTTTAAATTTTGAGTACATATACTTAACTACAAAATATATAATTTGTAGAGATACATCATGAATTAGAAATAAAAAATAAAAAGCTTAAATTATTTTTAATAAATTTTGTAATTTACCTCTTTCAGCTGACATTCCGCTATCATATAAAATATTTTACTTTACTTTTATATTTATGGAAAACTTACAGCTAATTTTACAATGATAGAACTTACGGTAGAAGTAAATATGGCCAATTACAAGTTTTCACTTATATAAACTTACAATCGAACTTAGATACCAATAAAAACACAAATATCTAATAGAAAAAAAAAAACAAACAATATGTACACATTAGTGTGTATATATATATATATATATATATATATATTCCATAACCAACAAAAACTGAAACTTTTACTTTCGCATGATATCTATGCTTTTCATATATGAATAAAACTATAGAAGTGTATTTAAAAAATCTCGTAATGTAGCTGAGTGATTAAAAAACTGCGAACGAGTGTAAGTGTCGGTGAACAATACAAACGCGTTCAAAGCGAGTGCCGGGTCATTTCCGAGGTGTCATAGAGCGCTCTGAGTTCACATGCAACTTTATTCATAACTGAACTGTGTTGTCCGGTTTTAATATAATCCATCTCCATTTTCTTGAAATTGACAGCCAACGTTGATTTATAAATAGAGTTAAACTAAAAATAAAATGATTCCATTTCCTTCTTATGTCTGTCTTATGTTTAAGTGTAAACCCAACAGTTTTTTTCCCGCTTGCTCTCTTGACTTAAAAAATGGTCTTATTGGTGTTTGCAGTTTTGAGGAGAAAAATAATAAATAGCATCCAACATATGCAATAAGTACGAACGCTCAGCCGAGCTACAAGGTAGGCGGAGTGGGGCTGTTAGGTTTTATTTTCATTACGGAGTTTCTTGATTCGGTCGCCGCGCTCAAAGCCCGCGATAAATGCTATGCAATAGCTAAAAAAAAACTAAAAATATAATTCAATTCAAGTACAACCAATGACATGTGTTCGCAGCGTACACTCACACTTACATTAAAAGTGAAGTAACAACAACTGCGCAGGTTGACTTCAAACAATGTCCTGCCGGCCGGCTGCATCTCATTTACTCAGCCCCGAACTCCAGACAACACAATGACGGTACAGAAAGTCAGCATCATTTAATTATGAGTTACTGAACAATTTTTTGATTAATCAAAAATACTCTTGAAGCAGATTCAGCTTATACACTACCGAGTGCATGCCAGTTCTTAACTTCAAATTTTGGAGCTCACATTATTATTAACTATTAAATTTAAAATAATAATAATAATGAGAAATTTCCCTAAAAAATTCTATAAATTTATCTATATGAGGGAGTAACAATTGTTACCAATGGAACTATGGATCCATGTAGTCCGAAATAAACGTTATTTACTTATTTATTTAATACTCAACAGAGGATGTACCTAACAAAAAAAGCTCAGACGAAAGAGAGCTGTCTATTCAATTTAAAAGGTACCCAAAAAAAATACCCAGAGAGATTGACTGTTAGACAATGCTCATAGCATTAGCGTTTTGTCCGATACATATACGATATAATATACTTATATACCTACTAAAGCGCATTGTTTACACAACATTACTTCTATACTACTCAGATCTCGTCGAGTGAGACGCTAGTTTACAAACTCCACTCACAACTAGTGTTTAAGCTTCTCTTTTGTAGCGAAAATATTTGCATAGATTCTGACAAACGAAATTTAGTATGTGTGATTTTGGACTGTTTTACAGCTTTTCGCTGCAACAGAATGTTTACGAATTTGCATTGTTACGTCAGACATACGAGTACACTTACTTGTTAAGTTTTATATAAGATAACTATTAAAGGTAGTATAGTATGAAATAGTATGTTACGAATCGGGTAAATAAAACTTACAACCAACATCAACGAAACGATTCTAGTATAACTCAATCCCACCAAAAACATATGGCGCTATGTTCCTATCGGCTAATTGTTCGCCTAAAAAGGGTTGAAATCCAATCCAATGCACTTTAAAATCGATTACAATCATCTTTATCAACAGCCTGATCCACACTAATAAGATTTAAAAAAAAAATTGAACTTGGCAGGTTTTGTACCGCGTACGTAATAAATTTATTATTTCTATAATTAAATTAACCTATTTCTACAATTAAATTAACCGTTATTTTTTAGTCTTGAAAATACGAGTTTATATCCTACATCTCTATAAAACGGTTATTTGCTGATAGTGGTATTAGCTAACAGCTACCTATATGTATAATAAACCACACTGAAATTTTCTCTATGAAAATATAGTGCTTATTAAATGAATTGATAGTGGAGTTAATATTATTTGTTAAATGAACGACAGATTTTATATCAATTACGTAATAGAAACATACACCATTCCTTTCATAACTCTTGAATTGACATGTCGACAGCCCTTCATGAGAGAGCAGTAAAGTAGAAAGGGCGAGTAGAGCCCCTTGTAACAACCCGGACGCAGAACTCACTGAAGCGACGGCGGATAATTTTTTTTTATTGGGGTTGTAAGCATCTGAAATGCCGTAGTGGAGTACTTCTTTAAAATTAAGAAAATAATGGTGACAATAAACTGGTTAGTTTGGATATGGAGTTATATTTTTAAAATGTATGACAAAGCAAAATCGGTGATTCGAATGATTATCGTTTGTTTTCGAATGATTTTGATATTCTATTATACATCTCAAAAATACTCTTGAACCTGTGAAAAGACAATCGCACGACTTTAAAGTAAAGAAAAGTAACGCTGAAATTTGATCACATCCAAGCTATGATTTATTTAAGCGAAAATTTGATCTTGTTGTCTGAATTGTTATTCTTCAGTCATATGAATAGAAAATCGCGCGCGGTCTCTAAGCAATTTTTTTAATCTAGTTTTACTATAGACTTTTTGCAATTGTTCTCGTTGTCACCATCTCAGATTAATTTGTCTAGTAAGAAAATATTTGTGTTAAAAACAGTATTTCAATAACTATATAAGCTCAATCCATCACCATCCCACCACAACATGTTATCCTTAAATCAATTAGAAGTCTCCGTACAGTAATAATAATGAATCCTTATTGAATTCCACTTGGCACAAAGCCCCATGCTCAACAGTATCACAGATTACAGAATACTACTAGTACTAGACAGTAACAAATAGAATTTAGCTGGATTAGCATAGCATATAAAAGATGTTGTGTAGGCGTAAAGTTTAGTCAACACTACTGACGTGAATACTTCTAGGATCTAAATCAAATGCGATGACCACAACTCAAATTGTTTATAAATCCTTAGCAAAGTATAACACTTCTCAGTACCCCATTGAATCATCAGACATGCAAGCAGTCTTTGCTAATGTAAACGAAGGCTTAATGCCGAGAGGTCGGTTCAAAGGAGCAGAAATATTACCATTCTAGCTGTGACTGTTCTTGCATACGTCAGCGGAGCGGAAGTGAGGTACAATGGCCGGCCGACTTGACTGGAGATTAAGATAACACCTAGCTTTGCAACTGTTTTTCAAAAGGCACTTTCTAAATGATGCGCCTTTTTATGCGTTTGCAAGTTATAGAGCGTGACAGATGTAACACATTTCGATGATTAAGTTTCCTACAGTCTCCAGAATACTTACAGTTGGGGAACTGGATAGCCTAGTATGTTTGTAACGAACGTGAGTATCAAGCGACGGCGATCGTGCGCCACTGTTTCACATTTCACATTTCTATCTTGTGTTCCGTACACTGTTTACCTATCTTCTCTTCTTTTTCGTGTCGATAACATCTAAATTTTGTGAGCCCAGTATAATGCCACTTGGATCGCACCTATTGACGCCACCATAAGCTCTGATTATTGAATGAGACATTGTCTGGGCTGGCTCTTCGCTTTGACTGTCGCCTGTGAAATCCCATTTCTACATGTTGGATGCAAATCCAACATGTAGTAATGGGATTTCACCATTGTAACCATTCTGATGGCCGATGCAGGGAGATCCCTTGATCGATACAATTTCCAGGTTGGCCAGAGAAGCGTATGTCCAGGTGGAAGGTACTCTGCAATAGGGACATATTATTTAGCTGTGTCAGATGCCTATATACAGGTTAAAGAATGTATCGGTGTCTACTAATATATCTGGACCATGATCCTCTTATGTTTCCTTGTAAAAAGATCAGAAGAATCATAGAAAAACAGAGGTCAGTCAGACGGCAGTCGCTACAATGTAGTACAGGTGGCCTACTATCATCTCTAAAAACCATGCAAGTTCCAGTGAGTAAGCGAGACAGCGCAATACATGATGTAAGGCGACATCTCCCTTACTCACTGAAACTTGCATGGTTTTAAGAGATGGTAGTAACCCCCCAGTGCTACCATATCTAGGACTACGATACTCTGGAATCTAAAGAGTAAATGAGAAAACAGTCTTGGATGAAGAAGATATGGCGACAATAGTTGCGGGACTAATACTATTTTCTAAAATACGAAAATGGAGGATCAATATGCCCCCATGTACCTGCACGCAGGATGAGTTTTGCTGTAAGGGTTGCACAGTTCTAGGCGTCCAAGGGTATATGTAAGGTAAGTATCCGCATGATAAGAAAAATATGCATGCTTGAATGTGCTTGACTTCATAAAAAATATTACAATTTTTCTATCCATTTAATAAAAATCAAAAATGTCAATGTTGTTGGTTTGTTATTTCAGAAACAATAAAGAGTAAAAGAGAAACACTGTTTTATTCCTTCTTTTTTCTGTAAATTTGTTTATTAAAAAGTCTTTGTAATTGGAGTAATTTTGTGCTATTTTGTATAAAAATTAATGCTTTATTTCCATCGTGAACATGAGAGGGACATAAACAATTAACAGGCTTGTCCTCATTAAATTTAAATTTTTTGGGGCAATTTAATTTGGAGTCTAAATTATAACGTTTCAGTTACCATAATTTTAATTTAACAGGTCATAACATAATTATAAGGAGAAAATGGGCATATTTTATATACATTTAATATATTTTTTGCAAATACTTTAAGGAAAATCGAATTAAAAAGCAGCTCAAATATTTGCCGATGCAACCACAAAAATCTTGTCATCAATAAATCACTATAATTGATAAATATTAAATTAATCGATACACTTTACACAGTTAATTTAAACGTTAATGCATTTTTTGCTCTAAGAAGATTACTGATAGAGTTCGAACGTTACCATCATGTTGCTACAAAAAAAAGGAATAAGGTCTCAACTTAATTACAATTTTGCGAAGTCAGTCGATTAGTAATCACGAGACTGCATATAGAAAGTCTCAGTTCTTAAGTAATTTATTATAGTTGTACAAACACGAACGTATAAATGTTACTCGGAAAAAACCTGCGTTGTGAGTTTGGACGCGACCATTTGGGTAACTGTATTGTTAGTGAAATGTTAATGTTTTCTTAGTAATATAATATATCAGACTAAATTTCTGATAAACATATTACAGTACCTATAACACATGATCTATTTCTTAGTTAACATTTTAGGAACAGTAAAGACATCATATAGGTATGTTTATTTTTTATATAATAGACTTTGATGCGGATGACTAACAATAAATTTTCATTAACATTGCACGACATTGCATCCATCAACTCGAGCCAAAATAAAAATAACTTGCTTTTTAACTGAACCCGTAAAGCGTAAGGAGGAAGAAGAAGATTTATACAGAAGTGGATGGCTTATTGTGTATTATAAGTGGATGGATATATTCATAAGCTAGAAAATTTGACTTTGTTTGTTTGTTACGCTTTCACGCTCTATCTACTGCACCAATCTTACTAAAATTTCGCATACATATAGATAGAAGTATTGAGAAGAACATAGGATACTACTGTTCCCGTGGGAAATTCATGCAGGAGAAGCCGCGGGAGAAATCTAGTTTTATAAAAAAAATAATGTAAAATGTTAAAGGTGTCAAAAGCACTATTTAAAACTGAACAAGGGTGAAAAGCTGTGCGATTATTCTTGAAATTAAAATATTGTATCCTACTTCATGCTACATTATCTTGTAATTTATAGGTATTTCTAACGTTTATGAGAGGAGGCCACTTAGTGCGGTCATAAAAGTTGAATACTCTATAAATCAAGCTGTCTCCAGTCTTTAATGAACATCTAATATTAAAAAGTTCGTTAATAATGATATAGAGAAAATAAATAATCAAAGAGAGATAGATTGATTCCCCCAAATGATGAATGATGTCACAAAGTTGCTTTACTAACCTTTAGGTCAATAGTGCAATAGTACAATGCATGCGAGTTCGGTGTCTGTCAAGTGCGCTAAACGACGAGCCTGGTCTGACTTAGATCGGTCGCCACTAGTATCTATCTTTTGTGCATCGAAGGCAAAATAATATTCGTTTAAGCATCAACTTAAAAATTTTAAGGATTTGTTAAAACCAAAAAAAAATTTTAATACTTGATCCTAATTGTGTGTGTGAAAAGTATATTTTTACTGTATTTTTCCTATCGGCGACTAAGAACTGATATTTAATTTAATATAAATTAATTATTTTGATATATTTGCATGCCTTATTATTAGCTCAAATACATCAAGCTACAAATAAAAACATAGATTTATAAATTATCCGCTGTATTTTTGCAAACAAATAATTTAAATTGATTCGAAAGACTTGACAATATACATTATATTGTATGTTGAGTAAATACATTATGAGTACGTAGCTTTCTTAGTGTACTTACATTGCATATTACCCCTTTACCGTAAAGGCTTCATTATCCCTTAAATATAGTTTTATCTCTGCCATGAACTAAGTTTATTATAACTTCAACACAGCTGATTTTTTATGTCTTTCACGTGTAGAAAGGTATCACTTTTGAAATAAACGTTGATTTTTGCAACCTACGTATTTTCGTGAGTTCTTAAACTGCGACCTTCCTACACTATTTATTATATTTGCTAATGTGTGATAAATTTACTATTATTTATTTATTTTATTTTTACTATCACAATAGCTGTTTTTCCTGGGGTTTCAATAGCCCAGAAGTTCACACTGTATATGTGGCATAGAGCCTATAAGATAAACATCCCTAAAAAACAGGCTGTCTTAACATATATATAATTGTTTAAATTTTAATTAAGTATATTTAAGCGTTCAATCTTACAAACAAACTATACATCTTTATTAAATTAGTGTAGATTTTCAATTACTATGACGTATCTATATATAGAGAGACAATGAAGGTAAATTAATACTAGAGTTATCATTCCATTATGGTGTATTACACAACATTCAAGGGTGAAGATGGATATCCGAACACAAACAGAATATATCAGTGTTACGGCTGGTTGGCTCCGGTTTATCTAGAGAGTTCCACGACAGTGGCGCCGCCTATCTGTAGCGTGGGTGCATGACAGTGTACAGTGTCTCGAATAATACGAAATGCCCACAATATACTGGATTTTGTTTCAAGTAGACGAGAATTGGGAAGAGGGTAGAGTATTTGGGTACTGTTTTGTATTTTTGACAGAAAAAATAAGCCGTTTCAGAATAACATTTGCGATGGATTTATGAGTTATTAAAAAGTACTTACTGTATTGATAAGCTAAACAAAGCGAAATAAATACTTCGATTTAAAATTTTCTACTTTAAAGACGAACAAATGAAATTCTTCTTTTTGCAGTCAGTTTAAAATGGATAATGACTTCTTGAAATATGAATCAATTCTATTCAATTTTACAGAAAAGTGAAAAAACGATACAAATTTACATAACACGAAAACAAAATTATTTTATTTTACACCGAAAATCCCTTTATTTGTGATAACAAAGCTAAACAGTTGTATAACGTTACAATATCGGTGAAAATTCGATACGTTATTTAATGAAGATGTTTATCAAGTTGGGCCCGTGGTCAGTTCGTTGCCAACATTATTTAGTTACAAAGTTATCGGTTATCAGAAACTAAAAGGCTATAATGGTGCAAGGGATTTTTTTTCTACAAAACAGGAAATGATTATAAAAATTAATAGAAAAAGAATGTTGATCCCCAGTTAGTTAAATTGCATATTAAAACTGCATTTTAGTTCACGATAATGTTTTTTTTTCCTTTCTGTATAAATGTAATGTTCCATAGACAATTAAAACAAACCCTTTTTTTTTCTTTTATTGTTTTTGCATAAAACACAACAAATTGCGCAATTGGCGTTCTCTAAGAGTCATCTAAGTCTGTCTCTTATTAACATAAGTTTATTCAAAATAAAGGTTCTGGAATATTTCTGTTTTATAAATTTAATTATTGTTTTTTTTAAACAAAATTATTCAAATTAGGTGATAACACATTCATTTTTTTAAATGTTCGTCTCTATCAAATGTGTTAAATACCTTTAAGTATTTAACACATTTGATATACATTTAAGATGTTAACTTTGCTTTTCACGTTTTTTACAGTACAAGTACAACAAAGATGAAGTATGTCCATTTACCACCAAAACCTTACTTTTACGATTCTCTACCATAGAGTTTAGAATCAGTATAACCAAAGAAGGATTATATTATTTACTTTCAGTGAGAACTAGTGAGAAGTAATTAAACATTACTTAACTTTAAGAATATATACGAAGGTTAATTCGTCATAGGATATACTACACAAAATGCAGTTGAGGTCGGTATTTAAACTGCTTTTTACCTTTTTAATAACCCACACCAAGATAGAGCCTAGAGAAAACGAACCATCCAATAATCAAAACCACAAATCGCACATAGATAAGAATGGGACAGCATAAAGAAGTGTATACACAATCAGGTGTAATCTCAGCAGTAGATTGTAAAAAGACGTAATTTTGTTTGTTCTACAACATGTATATACATTTTTTTCTGTTTTCTCTGCTGATTGGAAAAATAACATTAGTGATAAGTCCGACTTCGTACTTATTGTGTTTCAGTATCTGTATGATTCAATGACGTATTTGATTAAAATCTTCTTCTTTTCGTGTCAAAAACAAATTACTAGATGTGATTAGCCCAGTGCGAAACCACCTCAATGGCCTTCCAATTTGCCTCCATCAAGTCGTCTACTGAACAGGATGCAGCAGAGGCGGAGCGGCGGCAGAAAACCCCCACCTCTTCTGCAACTCCTGACATCCGCCGAACCCTACCCGAAGCCATTTCAATGATCTCCATACAGGCCAGGGTAGATTGTGGCCCGGTGGAAGCTTTTCGTCTATGGGAAAGTTACTTGGGAACTTATTTTTCCACAACTTGACTCTGGTCTTTGCCGGATCCATGCGAAGCGGAGTGGAGTAACAAAACTGTGTCGGCTTTTGAGGTGTCAAATTAAATGGTATAATCAAGTGTTCAATTATTCTCCTTCTAAGCGTTAAACGTCTATGAGCCAGACAAAACAGCATCAAATGTGGCTGCAATTCGTTTAGGTCTAAACAACGTTGACTTAGCGCCGTGCATCCGTCGGTGTTTACCCACATTGTCGGAATCCTTGCGGTGGAACGGAATCTGCAATGTGTCACTTTGAAATGTTAAGTTCTTGTTTTTATTTCGAGCAACCATGTAAAACCTTCTTAATTTATCTAATAAATTCTTTTTTTCATTTTACTTGCTTCTATAGTTTTTTTTTTTTTTACCTAAATAGATACTATCGCAAAAGTTTGTGAGTTAGGTGTTGGATTTAGGATAACTCTGTAACCCCGAGCACAGATTATAGAATACTAATACCCTGAGTAAACTACAACAACTTTGATAGTGCGTGTTGCCTCTACAAAAATTTCCAGGTTTGAACACGACCAAGTCAAAATATTTTATCTTACTTTGTATTCAACTTAAAATGGGTTTTTTAAAGGAATAGCATTTTATTCTGCCATAAAATCGCACGACAAATAGGAACAGAACAAATTTTCAATTCTCAAAGAAATACAATCCATCCAATCCGTATCAATTTTCTCCAACAAAATAAGTTAGAAATTGAAATATATTTTTTGAAAGTTTGATATAATTCTCTTTATTCTAGTCAAGTTTACACCATAAAGCACTCAGTGCAGCTACTGGATAATAGCTGCATCCGTCGTTAAGGATTGACGTCCTTACTGTACACTTATGCCCTGCTCCCACTGTGCAAGTTGCTGCCTCAAGTAATCGTAAATTATTATAATATATATAATAATATTAATTTGTACTAATGAATTACTTGACTATCACATTATTCCTGTCTCGATCAGACACAAATGAATAAATTATATAGATTCAAGCTTCAATCTATGTAAATATAAATTAATCTTGTCTGTCATACATAGGGTACACATGCTGACTAGAGCGTGACACACGATTGCTAACGTTATTTAAAATAGACGTTCACACGGTTTGTATTGTATAACTATCTAAACATTATTTTCCTTTTTAATACAAATATCTGAAAAAACAAACACTGCAATTAGGAAGTTATAGGCAAAAAGAAATGAACATATATTTTCTCGTATTTAATAATGTTTAAGATTTAATATCTACGCAAATGTTACGCGACTGTTAATAATATTTTTGAGGCGCCTACTTTTGCCAGTACAGATACTAAAGCCTAAAGCTCCCAAAATTCTAACTCGGCAGTCAACATTTTTGACCTTAGAAAACGAAAACAATTTATCATACACTTACCATATAGCTTGATGTAAACTACGCATTATTTCACTCCACATTATTGTTATAAAACTTAATGCAGCTTGATTTCAAACCTTACATACGTGACTTTAGGGACTAAAAATTTAAAGGTGGACGATAAAATTAAACTTGTAAAATGCACGCGTTGCTCTCCTCCAGTAGTTTTCCCGTTGAATCTGCAGGCGATAACGTCTAAAATATGAATATTGTCGGTTCATTTTGAACAGTCCAGTCACGATTACCATACGACCGGCGGTGTACTGAAGTCATAACGTAGGAAATAGCTAGTGAGTTGTACTGACGATGATTGTCTCTTGAGGACTTCGAAATTGCAAAGTCAATTGATGACTTTATTCGAGTCTATGTACTTAGTTGACTTCTACACAAGATATTCAATTTCAAACAAATTTAATGCAAAGATAGGTTGAAATTTAGGAAGATATAAGTTTCTTTTTGGCGCAATATATGATATTCTAATGATAATGGCGAAGCAACGGGCCACAGCTATCTATAAAATCGCAATGTAGATATACTTTCAAATACTAGACTAAATCTGATTATGTTAGTGAATGGAAATTTAAAGGTGGGGCAAAGCCAAACCTAAGAGCCTTAGTACGAGCACATGAACTTAGTGTGGTGGCCGACGGAAAAGCTCGGAGCGCCATAGGTAAATAGAAAGAGTTAAAAGAATAGATGCCGTATGCCGACTTATAAATTATAATCTAGTTTTTTTGTAATATACATATGTAATATACAATAAAGATTGTATATAATATATAGAAAGGTAAGCGGACTTATCTATATGGGGATATTCTTCCTCCTTTCCTTCTATCTAGGATTGAGGTTTAACCTTTAATTTGACACCTCTTTCCTTCGTATAAGTACTTGTCACTTTTTTGCACACCGTAAGTAGAACAGGACAATATGATAATGATAAAAAAGATCTGTGACATAGATGGTTTACAAGCAGTTTTAAAAACCTCTGACTCAAGGGTATGCAGAGTCAATTGAAAAATCAAATATGGCAGCCAGTAGAGCGGTCTCGATTTCATAATTCTATTCCTAACAGGGTAAATAATTAAACTTGAAATAAAAACTGCACTATCTATCCAATATTACATCTATGTTGGAATACATAGAACATGGCCAGTAAAGCCGGACTGGTGCAAAATAAAATTTTATTTCTGTTGGTGATGTGAAACTAATAGAGCAGCCGATTTTATCAGCCTGTGTGTGCATGACGGTGTTATTTAGGCTTCAACAGTTTTTTTTATATAACTTTTAGCCTATTCACAGTCAAGTATGGATAGTTGACCAAATGCGTGGTGAGGGAAATTGCATGTGTTGTTTGTCGTCTTTCAACTAAGCGACCAATACTTCGGTTGCATATTTTATATGTAGTGGCATTATGTTGAATTAATGAATATAAGTGTTCGTTTCATGGCTTAATCCCAATTAGCCCTCATAATCAAATTTAATACCAACAGTTAACCTAATAATTCTCAAAAGGTACAGATCAAAGCCACCGGGTTCAAAGTTAAGTCTCGCTTGACCATTAGGCTGCGTCTACACCAGAATTATATGTATAAGGAATATATCCAAAACCATAGGTCAGCTAAGGAAACGGATTTCAAAATCATTAGCATCGATTAGAAACACTTGAGAGATAGAGTAAGATTGGTGTACGCGTAACTTTGCAACCTACGTGTTCGGTAGCCTTGTAAAGATGCTGATCTCGGCTTCTGTAACGACATAACAGCCATTAAGCTTAGTCAGATGCATTCACAACAGCTTATTTGCATGCTGCGAATGACAGAATAAAAAATCTGAGTAGGTTTTGTCACTATCACATTCGATAAGAAAAAAAGACAAGCGATAATTCAAGATCACAATGTCTTATTTCTGGTAATCTAATTGAATATTACTAGAATCAACATTACACCTGGATGGATAGACGCTATCGACTGCGTTTATAAAATCTCATACTTGGGGTACTGCTTTACGGCCTATGTGTTAGGCTTTATTTCTCCTGCCTGAATGTCGTCAAAGTTGAAATGTTTCCTTCCTCCATATTTTGGAAAAAAAAATGATCACGGTACCGACGGTCACGTTTATAATTGTCACAGGTTTCTTTTGTTTTTGTTTTGCGAACTATGACTGCAATTATGAACGTGACCGTACAATACAGTTACGTCCAAAATAGGTAACTAATACACTGTAAATGTGCAATAACATGCAAGGAAACGTGGGAGCGGAGCAAAATGTACTCGATGGACTTACGAATCCAAACTAGGGCTAACCTATTACATAAACTGAGCCATGTTTATTAATAAGACATCTAACGGTTACATTTTTGGAGTTAAGACTATTGTTGATCTGCCCATGTGGTTTCAAACAAGTTTGATGAGACCGCACCTATATAGAATTGAAATCTCAAGTAGTTAAAAATCTTATTCTAGGTATTCTTTAATCACGTTCGTTTAAGCACATCGCGCTATAAACCTCTTATAGGCTTTTATGTCCGGCTTCCAGAGAGTAAGCGGGTTTTCTAGGTAAAGAGCTGCGCTGTAACTTTTTGCTGCTTACATCGTATTCACCTCAAAACCAACTTCAATAACATTTTACAAATATACGAGTATTTAAAAAAGAACAACTAGTTACGCGAATATCCGCTCTGAAAAGTATGAGTAAATTTTGTGCATCAAATTAAGAAAATATGCTTTAATTTTCTGACCAATGATAAACAATTTTACATACCTCAATATTTTTGGAATGGCAGGTATTTTATTAACACATAGTTATTATAAGTATTAGATAACCTACATGTCCCCGGGAACAAAGCCACTTTTGGAAAAGCGAACTATTTGCGATTTGATAATAATCGGAATTTTTATATCCGATTATTTAGGCGATTTTCTGAGATTGCATTATATGAATGTCTGTCACAACGATTGAGCTATGGCGCATTTATTTGTAGCTCAAAATCGCATTTCGCCGCTTTTCAAGCAAGTGTCTAAGATTGCACATCTCGCGTCAGACGGCAAATATGCTCAAGTGGCGTTCAAAAGGATCGTAAATATGCAACAAAACGTTGAATTTCTTTTGTGTTTTGATACAATACATTTTTATATTAGCTTGCTTCTACGAGTATACAACGAGTGTTTTTGCATATACAGTCAACAAACTACTCCAAGTCGTTGAATAATTATAAGATTTATTCAAAAAATAACACGGTACTTTTTTCAAGTGATATTTAGAAGCATATTAGCCAAAATTGGTGACACTTACGTATAGGTTTCACTCTCGGAATATCCTGTCTCTATTAAAAGCATTTGGTCGTTATTTAATTCTTAAATAAAATCTTTTTTAAAAATCTGAAGAGAAGAGCTCATGGTAACATGATACTTTTAGCACAAACTACTGTATTTTCACTAGAATTCAAAAATAATCAAAGATTTTAAAAAAAGGTTGAAAATTTTACATGCAGAGTTAATTTCGTTTTATATTTTTGGTATAGCTATGTAAGAGGAAATTTAAAATAGGAATCCTAACTCACCTACCACAGTAGTAAATATATTATTTTCAAAAAACGGTAAAAACGAAACACGCCACCGAGTTTATAGGAGCGAATTGCATTATCTACCCCCAGCCAGTTAATTTGGTGGTCACCGCTCGTTACCTTTTAATTTACCCCACCCTACCCAGGTTCGAGATCAACATTTAATTTTGTTTGCATAAAAAATATGTTGTATGAAATATAAATGTGCGCCAATCAGCCTTTTGACTTTGAAAAATATTGCACTCTTTGCGAAAATGTTTTTGTACAATGGAATTATATTTTACTAGCTGTCAGGTTCACTCGTATTTTATAAAACCCCTGGTTGTAGAGGTGATTAAATCAAAAAAACAATACAAAAGAAATCTGGCCTTGTCCTTAACTTTAATGGTATAGCGTCTTTCTATCGTATCACCATTTCATAATGTTAGACAAATTATATATTAACTTCGGAAGCCAGTACCTCTAGTATGATATGTTATAAACGCAGACGCTAGCGAGTGCGTTAGGATTTTGTATGGAATTTTTCAGTAGCCTTACTATCCGCCACGGGTGCTGTACATACAGGTTTGTCATACAAAATCGCTAACGCAATCGCTAGCGTCTGCGTTTATAAAATCTCATATTAGGGGTACAGATGCTATTATGGATCTAACTTTTAGAGGCTTAGGTCTATATGACCCATAGCACCCATCCATGTGACAATATCATATGATACATATGATTTATCAACTAGTATAATACGCATCATCAAGCACGAAACGAACACATTTGTTTGAAATAAATAACAACTATATCAAAGTTAAATTTATTTAGTTGGAAATATATTTATTTCGTCCCATGAGGCTCCGTTGTTGCGCTGTATTCTATATTACGAGTACATTCATAGAGCAAGTATAACTATCTATGTAGCAGAGAGCGTGGTTCTAAATATCGTGACCCTTAATGTTGTTGGAAACACCGTCACTTAAGTCGTTGTAAGACATTATTTTTGCTAAATTTAATTAAAAATATCAGGGTAGTACATTTATTTTGGGGCTATGATATTTAAAATAGTAGCAGAGTCAGAGGAAGCGACATGAGTACAAGAAAGATGCAGTACCTATAAGCTTTCTATGCACAGCAAGCTAGGCGTGCTCTATTGGTGGAAATAGTTACTATAAGGTAATGTTAGATGTTCACCACTGAGGGTTCTCACTGCAAGCCATATTCAACTTGATTAATTAAGTCGTGATAGTAATATTAATATCATGTAGTATATACGAATACATATGAGTACCTAATATTGTATTTTTATGTATTTAAAACTACATTAAAACATTGATAATAGTAGCTCAAGCAGGACTCAAGTATGAAGTCAGTTATAGACCAGATTCAGTCATTATCCAATCACAATAAGTACAGAAGCCTCTTCCACAAATGATTATAACCTGCCTCTATGTACAAAAAAAATTCTGTAAAATTTTGTACAAATTTATACCTACATTAGGTACATTCCAGATATCCAAATGCTGCATCTGTCTTTACGTGAGTATACAAAATACATTTCAGGGTATTCAAAATCCATTACATTGAATCCTAGGAAATGGATGGACAAATATACATTCTTTAAGTGCATCACCAAGCATACGAGTGGCTGGTGTGTTCAAGGCACCTTTTAAGTAAAATGGTTTTTTTCAGAGATACTGCTGAAATTGCAAAAAAAAAATCAAAAACTAATCAATGGTTATTTAATGATTGTATCATTATCATCTAAGCATAATGCTACCCAATTTCATTTAGGATGACTCCTTCTCCGTGAGCCCGGGGTTGGCAAAAATGCGATGTCATTGTTTTCCCTTATCATGTACTTTGTATGCTTAGTTCTCACTACTTGAGACATAAGATTCTTCATTGTTTTTATTACCATTCTAAAGCTTTCCTTGTGAATGCAGAATTTTTTTAATCCACCACAAGTTAAACTCAAGTACCGTGTCATTCTCTTTGTCGCATCTTACGCCACCTACAGGAAGACTGGCGTCGCTTCTTCTCCACTTGCGATTTGAAAGTGGTGGTTACTTAATATGAGTAACAAATCTTATATTTAGAATAAACAATTTCATTTCACTAATAGAAACTACACTACTGAGCATTTATTGACTATATGCCGTATAGTTTCCTTAACAAAGGAACAGAAAGGTGAATAAAATCTATTAATGGGGTTTCATCTACTTATATAGGCTTGAATCACGTGATTGTCTTATTATACCTACTTACCTACAAGAAATGATAATAATTAACTTGTCTCAAAATCCAGACTGTATCCAGACATCTTTAATTATAACATATTTGTTGTCCTATGCTGCTCAATTAGATAATATAATACTTGACTTTTACACATGCCCTTGACACTTGACAAAAGATCTTAAAACACCAATCGAACAATCAAAGCGATAAGAAAATTATCTTCAATTGCGCTTCTTAATGAATCTATGGTAGAATTGTTTATTGAAATTGTATTTGTGTTATAATGTGAACGTGTGATTTGTTTTTATTTTCCGCAAGAATTAAAAATGGGAAAAACATGGATTACGCCTTTTGTCAGACAGGTATGTTTATTTATGTTTAAGTACCTACTTAGTGTTAAATAAGAAAATTTGTTTAGAAGCTTCAGTTTGTTTTATTTGCTCTTGACTAATATTTTTTATCTTTACCGGCTTGAGAAACAAATTCATCATGGGCACATCGTCTGAAGGCTGACTTTAGTTTCTTAGATGACCAATAGATAGGTAGAGAATGGCACGCAAATAAATACATTCTGACGAAGAAAGTAAGAAGTTCGCAACTGCACTCACCAAGCGCAGTGCATGAATCTAAATCCTGCAATAATGATTTTAGGCGAGTCCCATGCCCCGACAGAGGGCTGATATGGGTATTCTTATGTTTCGTTTTTTAAATTTGGCATGTGGATAAAGTTTTTTGTTTGAAACCTCAGACAAGAACGCGATTTACCGAATTCCTTTGAATATGGAAACTTTCGCTGGTAGTGGTTTATACACAGTGTATATTTTTTGTTTCTTTTATAGTGTTACGTTACAACGGGTGTGTCTCTGAATATGGCGTCTCATGGGTTAGTGATGGGATACGCGGCGGTGCTCCTTCCACAACTACGACAGCCAAACTCAATCATAAACATTGACGCAATTACTGAATCGTGGATTGGTATGTTTTTCTTGTATTTTCTCATAATGTACGTGGATCAAGGCAACGAATCTTTGGAAAACCAGTCGGAGACGTGGATACAAAAAACGCCTCGAGTAACTTTATACGCGTATTATCGCTAGATACTAGGTATAGCCGAAAATTTACATAAAATGGGCGGGGTTTCCCCTTAAAACTATTAAATATAAAGAATAAAATTTTGATAGTATGACTACCATAAAATTTATAATGTTATCGATCGATCGAAAACACTTAGCCTAACTAAGGAGGACAACCAAACCACAGGTAACTAATAATTTATGTTGTATTACGCAATTTAACGTTAGTTAATCTGTTTTTTTATTACATAAAAAGGCAAAACTTCTAATGAATAATTAATAATTCGTTTTAAACTAAAATTATTTAATTTAATAAAAGATATAAAGATAATGGCTACTAAAATATTATTGTTTCAGCTTCCATCCCGGCCATATCTCTCGTCCTTGGAAACTTCATTGTTCCTTACATCATGGATCTTCTAGGCAGAAAAGGAGCAAACATTATTAGCATTCTTATTATAATTATATGCTGGTTGACTGTCTCTATAGCTGATAACTTCATAACGCTTATCGTTTGTAGAGGGATTCAAGGAATTTCATTAGGAATAAGTGCATCTCTAGGACCAGTATTAATTGGAGAATATACGTCACCGAAAAATAGAGGCTCATTTATAACCACAATATCAGTAGCCATGTCGATAGGAGTACTGACAATCCATACCCTTGGATCTTATTTATCGTGGCAAATGTCAGCTTTGATTATTTCTATTGTTGCATTTATAAACCTTATAATTGTTATATATTCACCTGAATCTCCAATATGGTTGGCAGATAAAGGTAAATATAGTGAGTGTAGAAATATATTTATATGGTTAAGAGGTAGTACTGAAGAAGACGAGTTAAAAGAAATTATTGATGCAGCAATTTCCATCAATAATTTGAAATCCAACACAATCGTACCTGAAACATTAGGGGGTAGAATCAAAAACTATGTAAGTAACTTTAATGTAGCTCTAACAAAGAAAGAGTTCTACAAACCTATTTTAATAATGATTCATGTTTATAATATGGGAGTGTGGTCTGCTATCGCACTATTGACTACATATATTACAGATATTATAAAATACGTAGTAGGTACAAATGTTAATGTTCCTCTTATAACAATTAGTTTAGGTATTCAAAGAATAATTTCAAATCTATTAGCTGTTTATCTGTACAAAAAATTTAAACGGAAAACCTTAATGTATTTCACCTGTGGATTAAATGCTGCAACTCTTATTGCCACAGGCGCCTATATCTATGCCAGGGGTAATAATATGCTACCATTTGATCATCCCTTCATAGGTGTTTTATTAATGCATTTGCACATGTTTTCTGGTGCCACAGGATCTGTACCATTCCCTTTTATAATTGCTGGTGAAATTTTTCCTTCTCAATACAAAAGCCTAGCGGGTGGTATCAGCGTTGTGATATTTTCAGGTTCTTTCTTCGTGATGATGAAGTCTATACCCATAATGTTTAGCACTTTTGGTTTTCACGGTAGTTACTTAATGTACGGTACTCTGGTAATTTACTTTTTGACCATATCGGGGATATTTTTACCAGAAACAAAAGATAGAACGCTGCTAGATATTGAAAGTGAATTTAGAGGCAAACCTCTAAGTCCAGAAGAGCTGAAATCTGTACAGTCGTTGACTGCTTGTAAAGAATACAGATCGGTTAGACGTTGCAGTAGTCCATTGATTTAGAACAAATTTTAAAGTACTAAATAGATAAGCCATCGAACAGTTTTCGAAATAGATATTACACACACATATCCATGTCAATACAATCCACCAGGATTCCGGAGACTGATCGCGTAATCGCGATCAAACTGTGGATAATGAAAAGTAGGAGTATATTGCGGTAACTGAACATACTGATGTCAGAGTGTGTAACATTCAATAAAATTTTGATGTTGGTCCGCCAGGCATCCTCTATTTAAGAGAGTAGGTATTTAAGACGGGTACTTAAAAAATCTAACAGCAGTTATTTTATTAACACTTTCGCAGACAGTATACGAGATTACAATAACAGTTAATTGTAATCTACGTCGAGAGGCATTACTGCAAGCGAAAGTGTTAACTATAGTACTTTTCTAGTTTTCTAAACTACAACTACTAAAGATTTCAAGTATTTTTAATAATTTATTACTTAAACCTGTAAACAAAAAAGACGTAGATATATCTAAGATGGTGGGTTGGGTACTTCTGGTTATTAAAGTGATTTACTCATCTATGTAAATGATTTACTTTAAACTTTATCGTGTTATAAATATATGTTAGTATTTTAATTTAGAAACAATATATTTGATGATAGTATTAGCAATTAAAAACATTTCAAACCGCAAAATTCCACGCAAACCTTCTAACTATGCAAATGATTCAAAGACATTACAATGTAAATCCGTTTATTCCTATTTTCAGTCTATGCCATTTCAGTTCAGTAAAAATTTATTAGTATAATAGTAAGTACATATATAATATCTGATACCAAGCTGTAAAGGGTCGATTGGATCTTCGAACTCAATAACATTTTCATTACATTAATTTTGTTTACTAAACTAGTGATTACTTTTGGTAATAAAAGTTTAAGTATGCTTAATGAAGCTTGTTGCATAAAAAAATGATTTAAAAAATAACTCTACTGCGTACTAACGTAATAACTAGTCGTAATGCTCACATTTTTTTACCATTACGTGTGGTATTTTCGTGGGGTATATCCACTGTAACTAGAATATAGATTAAAAAAATAGTTCCTACCTAAGACCATTTTAGAATGGAGCTAGGTCACTTAAGAATTATAACTATACCAAACACCAATGAATAATCAAAATTAAAGCTTTATTTTTTCTACATCGAGAAGCCTGTTTTTTTTTAATTTGAACCATTTTTTTATCTAAATTTTGCCGCCAGTGGCAACAAATGGGAATGTAAACGAACAAATTCCCATTCGCTACTACTGGAGACGAATGGGAATCGAAACCAGAGTTTGTTATATTCGCCACCAATGGGTGCAAATGAAACCGTGAATGATTTGCGATTGCCATTCGCCACCAGCACAGAATACTTAATAAGACTAACGTACCACCACATAAAAATTGTCCCGTCTGCCAGCAGTGGTGGTCACCCCCAGTGGTGGCAAATTGGAATTACCCGCACCGTGTAGGTTTATATGTTTTTTTATGTGAGCTTTAATTATAGAAATAAAAACCTTTTTTCTTTGTATAAATCATTATTATCTAAGGATAGTTCCAAAAAAAAGACGAAGGGCAACACACAGAGATCTCAATTGCTAAATGTCAACAACCTTATTATCTCTAACCATAGAAATATGAAATCGCGGCCCAGACTGCCATTTCCTAATTTTAACGAAGAATATTGTCCTCTTAAGATTTTTTTTCTATTAGAATTGACAACAATGGTGACTAAAATAAGAAATGTGTTTTCTAAGTCCAAAGGTTCAAAACAACAAGCCGGAAATAGAAAACCGACAACTAATTCAAAGCAAGTAAACATCTGCACAATACCACTTAATTCATCGCTTAATCTCATCCCGAACCCAACGAAACCGCACATAAAATCCAGGGAATTATAAACCTGCATTGAATCGCCCACCGAATTGCAATCCCGTCGCGAAGATTGAATCTGTACGTTGCAGAATTAGCCGGCGTATTTGCCTAATGCAATTTCCAGGCTGCATTCGCGTTGCGCCGAAATAAATTGCCGTAAAATAAAGTGCTAGATGCGCACTTGATGCCTCTCGTGCGAAACCACTGATCCATTATGATTCATTGCTAGACAGAACTCCTTTAAATTCTTGCAAATTTTTAAACATTATTTTATGTTCATTATAATCATGATCTGGATCACAAGACAAGAAACTAACTGGTTCGTTGACTGGTAGAAAAGCCTAAGTCCGCCATTTACATTTGTTTGTCATGAAGTTAAATAAAAAAAAGACAAGACACCTTGCTAGACATAGGCTTATCTAATAGATTTCCAATGACTTTGAACTTTCTTAAGATTATATGCAAGTAGGTACTAATGTAGCTGGTAACAAAAATTAACTAATTGTTTCTTGGCTACATCTTGATACTTTGCAAAATTAATCTATCTACCTACCGTACTATCTACCTACTATCTACCTACGTACCTTGTTGTATCCTACATTATTTGACTTAAAGATACACGTATAAATAAGATCTTAGACATTCTGAGTGTAAGTCGTTTTCTATTAAATTTTGTAAGTTATATCTTTCTAGACAACACGTAATTTTTTTTAATAGACTTAAATAGTCTAGGAAATAAATTTATTTGCCTCTTTCTGATAACTCTGGTACGATACTCCCTAATTAGTTTCGCTTCAGAGTTGCTTGGACTTGCCTATCTTGAAGACTTCGTAATCCTGGTTTGAAGATTTAATTTTGCTAAATTGGGTACCAAATCGAAGCAAGATATTAGGACAATACTCTGTTATTTTTTCCCATTTACAAGCAAGGTTAATAATTGAGGTAACTCAGGGGTTGTTGATAAGTTAAGTATCATTAAAAATCTAGACAATTAGGAGCTTCCGTATAGGCAATCTTCTGAAAATGAGAGAATGGTAAATTAATAAAACACACCAATTCAGAAGAGTTTTTTTTTATTGAGCATAGAGTCTGCAACCATTTAGAATTAGGAAATAACGCGCGGTGCCAGGCATTTTTTTTTTAATATGATTTATCAGATTACGTCAAAAATATTCTAAAATCTATAGATATTTAAATACTACTCGTACATGTGATAGCCTGTATAGACGCGCTCTTGCCTAGAAGTATAAGTATATGGTTTCTCAAACAATGGATTTTATTTTCAGAATGTACGGTCTTATGGTTTCAATGTCTCGTAATAACTCAAACCTAAAATATATAACTACCTTAGTCGTCCAACTTACCAAAATATCATTACCTTTGTTTTATTCAAAAAGTTTATGATATAAAAGCCACGTACCATCAGTGTCTATGCAGTAGTGCTGTTTTATTGTTCCACGTGACTTCTAGTACAGGCACCTGCAAAAGTCCATACAGAAATACAGAATAAACAAAAAGTCGTGCAAGCGCAGCGATCGCTATCACACAGGTGTCTAAAAAAAGCTATAGGTCTTTTAGTTAGACGATTGTATTCCTGAAATTTCGCAAGAATCAATAAGTGATACGGTGGAGCACTGAAAAATTTAATTACTGGAAAGTTTGAGTCTTAGCTATATAATTATGGACTTTTGTAGGTTACTGTACGTCCCGCTCCAAATAAAAGACGTGACGTAAAGTTTGCCACTTTCTGAACCACAGGTACTTTGTTGGGTACTTTATTTTTAAGATGTCTGGAGAATTACATTGTACTGTGTATTCATTTGCATTCCTCATTTTTAAACACCTAAGTTCCAACGGTGATTAAATGCGTTATATTGTAACATTACAAACCTTGTGTATATTTATGACAAGTTTTAAAATGTCTACATTAACTTATGTACAAAAAAATCTGTCAAGTTCTATAAATAAAGTAATAAACAACCTATCTATTCTAACTTTATTCTTAAAGTAAACTTACAACTTTTACTTAGAGAACCAGTCAAGACTTTAAAGTTTTAAAACTAAAGCCATAAAATATACCAATATATAGTGTTGAAAAGGGTCCTAAAGTTTCAACAAAACATTCAATATAACACCAGTGCGAATTCGTACTTTACTTACTCATTTCAGGTTTGATTATAAACATCATTATAACAGCTACAATCCACAGAAAATGTTTACATATCTTTAGGGACGATTGATAACCGTGTGGTACCTAGCTTAAGAATACATCACTCCTCTTCCAGTGAATATTATATCTAGTCATTATCATGATTACAAATAGAATCTATATCTAAAAAATTGGCGTTTTAAAATCTATCAATAACCTATTGATGGAATCAAACTCAAGAGGAACCACTTCTTGAATCTTTGATGTCACATTTCATAGTAAGTAATCCAAGCAGGTCCCCCTCACAGCTAACAGGATGCAATGTTCCTGGTACATCCCATGTTACTTTGACAACGAACCCTCTTCAAGTATTCAAACGGAAGCAAATAAAATTTTCCAATACCCTTGTAACTATTTTTGAGCCGCACCTTAGCGTAATCTCTTGGAAAATGTTAGAGATATCCTGTTTTCATACTTTTGTATTCGATCGTATTTGATACAATATTTGTAAACGACGAAAAGTAAACGATTCGCATTGGTTTGTCAATGTTTTAATAATACAGTTCCAGAATTTATACATTTTTAATGGAGGTAAATAAAATAAACTGTTAAGAAAACTTTAAACTTTTAACTCTCTAATAAAGAGAGTCATTTTAGTCAATCATTAAAAAAAGTTCTTTTGAAGTCGTACTTATAGCAACAAAGGGGCAGTAGCCATCTAAATCCACCCTAATTGTAGAAGTACAGTGTGTCCAAACTAAACAAAAGTTGTGAACTCACAGTCCCCTCGCGCACTCGGGGCAGTATTTTACAGTGAGGCCGCGACTTTATCTTAGTTTCCGCCGGGTGCGCGATACACTGCAAGTAGTTAAATAAAACAGACTATATCCGACCCTACATCCGACCAGTAGGTCTACTCCTTATGGCCTCTACACATACGAGCGCTTAGAATGAAAGTCTGAAGTCTTGCCAAAGTGTCCCTCCAGAACAATGCAACACATTTCTTTATCAAGACCCTGGTGGCTTCCCACCATCTCTTAAAACCATGCAAGATCCAGTGAGAAAGGGAGATGTCGCCTTACATCATGTATTGCGCTGTCCCGCTTACTCACTGGATCTTGCATGGTTTTAAGAGACGGTAGTAACCCCCCTGAACTCTGAAGATATCTAATGTCTGACAGATTGCTAAGACGAGAGAGAGACTTTTTCACTCTATCAATATGTTCGGTGCAATAAATGCAACCAAACACTTTTATGTGTGTCACCGCCGAACCTATGACGAAATAGTAGTGCACATTATACCGTCGGCACGATCGGGTGCATTCCTAACATTTTACTAACATTTTAACTTTCTTTCAACCTAACAAACATAATATTTCTATCTGTATTTTGAACTATTTTGTAACTATTTTTGTGTGTGCATATGTCGTGTATAAACTATACTGTGAAAAGTACAATAAACTAAATTTAACTTTATTTCGGACATTTCCCTACCACCGCAACCCTAGCACCCCCAACATATTGGTCCTTCGAGAAGTCTTGCGAATCGCGTCACGGGTGGTTTGTGAGAATTGAACTAAAATTAGCGCATTGTGGATTACAAAACTGAACTAAGTGAAAACATTGTGAAGTGTAAGGATTGCAGTGGTATCACTCAACATTAGAAAATCATCATCGCTCCGGAGGTAGCGGTAAACAGACAACATAACAAAAGTAAGATCTTTCCATAATTATTCTTACTTCCTTTTTTACTTCAACTTTTTACCTCTATAAATAAACATGTCTGAAATATATAACATTCAATTAACAATCGCAAATGAAATCCAAAAAATCGGGGTTAATTTGCGTAAAACAAGTTATGAACGTAGAACTTCGGAATACTTTCAAAAATGCTTAAACAATGTAGATGATTACTGGAAGGAGTTCCAATTCAACCATGATCGCATGTCTACGGAAGTAAGCCACAGCCACGAATACTTTACGGGGATGTTTTACGAAAAAACAAGTCAATCCTACCAAGCAGTTAAAACATTAATTAAACAGATGTACCAGTCACTATTAGATAAACCAACAACGAGTGAGGAGAAATTTAGCCCTAAACTAACAAAAGAACAGGAATTAAAACAAAAGTTAACAGAAGAGAAAGAAGAAGAACAAGAATCTAATAGTAGGTCACGTCAGTCCCTGATGGTGCACCGTGGTACGAACAGCAAACTTGATGAACTATTACGTAAGCAAAATGCTAATTTTAAGGCGTTCCGAAGAACAATAACTAACATTGAACTAGAATCAATTGCCGAAAAATGGGAATTTGAGGATGTTCTTAAAACGTTGCAGTCAAGATGGGCGGCGATTGACTCGCTGCACTTAGAAATTGACTGCGAAACAGATGAACAAAATGAGGAATATGAAAAAACTTTTATTCAACACGAAAAACAATATAACAACCTGAAAAAAGCTATAAACACCAAGATGTGGTCAGTTTCTCATCGTGAGAAATCTACGCCTCAACTGGAAATACCGTCTTTTAGCGGAAACTACAACCAATGGGTGTCCTTCAAGGACTTATTTACTGAAGCCATCCACAACAATCCTAGCATCTCAAAGGCACAAAAAATGCAATTTCTAAAAAGTAAAGTAAAAGGTGAAGCTGAAAGCCTAATACAACATCTTCAAATAAGTGCCGAAAATTACTCTGTATGTTGGGAGATTCTCAACCACAGATTTAATAATAACAAACTTATTTTCTCGTCACATATGAACATTCTATTAGGATTACCAAATATGCAAAATCAATCTTTATTTCAAATTAAAAAACTTCACGATACAACTTTAGAATGCCTACATGCAATACAAAACTTAGGTGTAGACACCTCAACATGGGATCCAATGGTGGTCCATATTATGTCCCAAAAGCTTGATTCAATAACTTATTCTGAGTACATAGACTCACTAAAAATTACGAGGGATCTACCTATACTTCAAGAATTTTTGGACTTTTTGGAAACCAAATTCATTAGCCTCGAAACAGCTCGTCGTAAGCAAGATTATTATCAACGCTCGAACCAATCAAACAATCAGCAGTATCCATCGACTTCGTCAAACTATAAGAAAAATTTCAATCAAAATTATAATAATTCATTTAACAAAAACGCTAAAAATATTACAAAATCATTACATGTGTCTAATTACAAATGTCCATTGTGCAACGGGGACCATGGACTTTACAATTGCAAAACATTCCTCGATTCGTCAAATGAACAAAAACTTAAAACTGCAAATAAATTACGAGTTTGTACTAATTGTTTGTTTAGTCATAATGGTAATCAATGTGTTTCCACAAAACGTTGCCACAAATGTCAAGCTCAGCATAACACGCTTCTACACGAGGCTATTATAAAGACACCAACTACGTCAACGTCCGGCGCTCAAGTTGCGAAACAAGCAGCTAAACAAAAAGAAAACTACGGAAATATTTCGCACGTGTCACAGGAAAATATTCCCGAAATTTTATTAGGCACGGCAATGGTTAAGATCTTAGGTGCCGATAGTACTTATTATTCTTATCGGGCGTTGGTTGACTCAGGTTCTCAATTATGCCTACTATCAAATCGTTGTTTCCAGCAGCTGGGACTCAAAAGAGAACATTTTAAAGGTGTCGTGTACGGCATAGGTCATAAAGAAGCCAATTGTAAGGGTATAACAAACTTAAAATGTAAATCAAGCTACAATGACTTTTCCTTCACAACAGAAGCGCTTATAATGAACGATCTCATTAAACATTTACCCAACAGAACATTTGAAAAACCCTCTTGGTCATTTATTCAAAATATTCTTTTAGCTGATCCGGAATTTTACATAAGTCGGCCTGTCGACTTATTATTAGGTGCTGACATTTATGCGGAAATTATGTTAGATGGAATAATACGTGGTGAGGAGTTCTCTCAGCCCATAGCACAACAAACACAACTAGGATGGTTGTTATGTGGCCGTGTAAACACCTTTCAATGCAACTTAGTTATGAACAATTTAGATGAAATCCACAAATTTTGGGAAATAGAAGAGATTAGTGAACCATCAAATTTGTCAGTGGAAGATCAAGAGTGCATTGAATTTTACACAAACACAACAAAACGAAGAAAGGACGGGAAGTACGTTGTCAGATTGCCGTTAAAAGAAAACTTAGAAAAGGATTTAGGAACATCAAAACAAATAGCCGTTGCCCAATTTAGAAAGTTAGAACGCAAATTTGAAAACGATGAAAAATTGGAAAACTACTACAAAACATTTATGAAGGAATATTTAGACTTAAATCACATGAAACCAGCAATAAACAATGCTCAACCAGAGTGCTATCTACCGCATCACGGTATTTTTCGGGAACACTCAATATCAACAGTTTACAGGGTTGTCTTCAACGCATCGTCAAAAACGTCATCAGGATGCAGCTTGAATGATCTAACAAATAAAGGCCCCAACCTTCAACAAGATCTTCAGTCATTATTGCTTAAATGGAGACAATATCAGTTTGCCTTTACTGCTGACATAGAAAAATGTTACAGGCAAATAATCGTAAATGAACTGGATCAACCCTTACAAAAGATAGTTTGGCGTGATTCTCCACAAGATCCTATTCAATCATTTCAACTAACTACCGTAACATATGGAACAAAATCGGCTCCATTCTTAGCCTTAATGACGTTAAAACAACTTGCAGCAGATGAACAGATAAACTTTCCGGCAGCATCCCAGGTGTTAGCCAACTCGTTCTATATGGACGACCTGGTCCATGGAGCATACTCCATTCAGCAGGGTAAACAACTTATCTCCGATTTAATTGCCTTACTACAGTCAGGAGGATTTAACTTGCGTAAGTGGGCTGCTAACAAACCCGAGTTAATAGAACACACGACTCATCGCTTAAACCAAGGTGAAGAACTAGTTTTTAACAACAAACAGGATAACACGTCCAAAACTCTAGGATTGTGTTGGGACTCAAACAAAGATAACTTCTTTTTTCGTTGTAATTTTTCTAACCAAGAATCTAAACTAACAAAGCGTCATTTACTTTCGGAAATATCTAAATTGTTCGATCCCCAAGGGTGGTTAACCCCCTTGTCCACTAAGTTAAAGCTTTTATTCCAAAAACTCTGGAAAAACAATTTAAACTGGGATGATGAAGTAACAAAAGACATACAAAACGAGTGGTGCAAAATAAAAGCGGACATCGATAACATTCAACATTGCAAAATACCTAGATGGTTGTTGAGTCACAAGGATGACGTCATCGAATTGCATGGGTTTTGTGACGCGTCTCAGGAAGCCTACGCCTGTGTCGTGTATGCAAAAATAAAAAACACATCAAACATAACACTCGTCGCCGCGAAATCAAAACTTGTACCACACAAAAAAGCCCTTTCGTTACCAAAACTAGAACTAAGTGCCGCGCACTTATTATCTAAACTTATCACTAAAATTAAACAATGTTTATTTAATCAATTACAAATATACGGCTGGAGTGACTCGATGGTTACAATCAGCTGGTTAAAAGGCGAGATAAACAGGTGGAAACCTTTTGTCGCAAACAGGGTGTCAAAAATAACAAACATAATGCCGCCTGAATGCTGGCATTACGTAAAGTCTGCAGACAACCCCGCTGATTGCGCCAGTCGCGGTATGCTGGCTTCTCAGATGGTAGAACATAATTTGTGGTGGCAGGCCCCTACATGGCTACCATCATGGTCACCGGAGAACTTAACAGAAAAAATAACCTATGAAACTAACGAAGAGGTTAAAAACAATAAACAAATAAATAACATTGTGCAGGGTGACTGTAACATTATTGATAAACTTTTAGAAAAACATAGTTCATTCAAAAAGATTACAAATATTTTAGCATGGATATTACGGACATTGACACCTACTCTAAAACGTAAACAATTGCCGGGCTACCTAACACTGCAAGAATTGCGCAATGCAAAAAATATAATTGTGAAACATGTACAAAACACACAGTTTGGAACGGATATAATATTATTACGAAAACAGGGTAAAGTCGAATCAAAAAGTAAACTACTGTGTTTAAAACCATTTATTGATACGAACGGAGTTTTACGAGTAGGAGGAAGACTTAAGAACGCGAACATAAGTGACGAGATGAAGCATCCAAAAATAATACCGCATAACTCCCGATTAGCGGAACTTCTCATTGACGAAACACACCAACTTACCTTTCATGGTGGGCCCCGACTAACACTAAATAACCTAAGAAAACAGTACTGGATAACTAGTGGAAACAATGTTGTCAAAAAACAAATACGGAAATGCGTGATTTGTCGTAAATTGGCATCAACAGAACAATATCAACTGATGGCGGATCTTCCGGAAGAAAGGGTGAATCCAGCCCCACCTTTCTTTCATACCGGCGTCGACTATACTGGGTTTTTTGAAATCAAGATTAACAAGGGACGCAACTCGAGGACGACTAAAGGATATATTGCTGTTTTTATATGTATGGTCACCAAAGCTGCACATCTCGAGGTGGTCTCCGATCTAACAAGCTCTGCTTTCTTAGCTGCCTTAAGGAGGATGGCAGCTCGCCGAGGAACTCCGTGTCACTTGTATAGCGATCAAGGCACAAACTTTGTAGGAGCGAACAACATTCTTCAAGCTGAATACAAACAGTTACAGCAGGTTTTTAACAACGATCTCTTGGGGGAACTAACAGGAATGAACATAACGTGGCACTTCAATTGTGCAAGCTGGCCTACAGCAGGAGGCGTATGGGAAAGACTAGTTCGTAGCCTTAAGTTCCATCTGAAGCGAGTCATCGGTGAACAGCGACTCACCTTTGAGGAGTTTTCAACCGTCCTTACGCAAATAGAGGCCTCTCTTAACTCTCGACCGCTTTGTCCTCTCAGCGAAAACATAGAAGACATTGACGCTCTAACTCCAGCTCATTTTTTAACAGGAAGATCAGGATTAACAGTTATTGAAACAGAACATGATGCGAGAACAAGATGGTATTTGGTCAAAAAATTAACAGAAGATATTTGGAAGAGATGGAAGTCTGAGTACCTTCACCAACTAAATACGAGAAGTAAGTGGCTTAAAACCCAAAGAAACATGCAAATAGGAGACTTAGTTGTGATTCACGAAGATAACATCCCAACGGGAAAGTGGGCCATGGGACGAGTTGTGGATCTACACCCCGGGAAGGACGAGCTCGTTAGAGTAGTGTCATTGAAAACTAAAAATGGCATCATTCGACGACCTATCACCAAACTATCACTACTACCTATTTCAGCAAGAATGAATAACGAAAACCAAACTCAAGACAACAAACAGACCAAGGAAAAGCGTACGATTCGACAACGTTATCAATCTAATTTCGTCTCTATTGCACTTGCATTAACATTCTTTATGACTTTATTAACAAACGCCCATGGTTGGCACAACGTAACTAAGTTAAAGGAAACCCAAACATTATATTTTGATCCAATTGCGAAAATGCATCTAATTCGGGAAAAATGGACTTTAGTTGTTTACTACAATATGTCGCCTTATTTAGAAGGTATAACATCAGCTGATAAGGCATTGACCTATATAAATAAAACCTGTGCTATCGCCGACAACGGAGTTTGTAACATGATATTACCGCAGCTACAACACGAGTTCGAGGAGTTACGATACTATAACACACTTTTGATGAATCAACAATTTGGTGAGCACTCCAGACAGCGTCGAGGACTTATCAACGGTGTCGGGCACCTGGCAAACTACTTATTCGGAGTATTGGACTCTAATTTCGCCGAACAGTATGCTAAAGATATCGAACTACTACAACAAAATCAGAATCATTACAATCATTTATTACGTAACCAAACAACAATAATTGAATCTCAATATAATTTACTCAAACGAACAGAAGAAATGATAAGCAAAGAGCACAAATTTATCAACAGTCATTTGAATAGATTGGAGAACATAACTACTGGAGTAAAATTGGCAATTATCAATATGAGCTTAGTGCAAGATCAACTAACAATGTCCTTTACAGCGAGCAATTTGCTTCAAAACCTGAAACAAACTCAAGAGACACTTTTAGACATCGTGACTGACATACGGCACGGTCAGTTCAACATACATCTTTTAACACCGGAACAACTACGACAAGAACTTAGTGTGATCTCCGCTCATTTATCAGATGACATAACTTTACCTATTGATCAATCTGACGTCAGCAAGTTATATCATTTACTTCAGATAAAGGCTAGATTGACAACTAACTATTTAATCTTTGAAATAACACTTCCGCTCATCAACAGAGACAAATATAAATTATATCACATAATTCCCATCCCTCATCTACAAGGAAAAAATACCATAAGCATAGTGCCTATATCTGAATATATAGCCGTGAACTTACAAAAGGACGCCTATTTATTAGTATCTACCAGTGAATTATCAACATGTATAACTCAAGAAGAAACTTATATTTGCTTACATAATAATGCTGTGTACCATCTTAACAATGACAATAGTTACTGCGAAATGGATCATTTAACTAAAAAGTGTAAAATAAAAGAAGACATCTGTAGCAACCAGTGGACAACTTTAAATAATCCTTCACAGTATTTATTCCATTGTTGTAACGAGTACCCCGTTAAAATTATTTGTGGTGAACATGTTGAAATTGAATACCTCAAATTAGCTGGTGTCATCTCAATTCAACCTGGTTGCGTCATAAAGGGCAAAGACTTCACTCTCCATTCGAATATACAATTCAACAATAACCTTAACATCAGCTCAAATACCTACATTCCACATATCGATCAACTAAATAATATTATCAATGTGGCACTCCCTTTACCAAAAAATAACAACATTAGCAATTTTCTTCAACAAGATTTTGGATCCGCTCTAGAGGGGATACGAGCGCAAATTGAGCAATTAAAAAACAATGAAGTGAGTTCGAGGGACACTCTGTCAACCCACGATGTCCATCACTATGCTGTGATCTACCTGCTGGTGATATTTGGCTTAGTCGGCGCGGGCGTGTTCCTATGGCGGTGGGCGCGGAGTCGTGAAACACGACGCGCTCTGACCTCGAACTTCAAAGTGTCAGTGAAGTGTGTGCTCATAACAGTGGAAATCATAACCGATCGCCTGACAGGCATCTTAGTGCTCAAAGTGTAGTGCTTAGTGTAAGCAAACAAAATAAAAAGTGCTCACCCATAACGAAGAAAAACATAGGGACATTAACTTCTTAAATTAATTAACTTTCTTAAAATCTTTTCTTAAAAATATGTTTCATTAAATTTTATTCTTATTACAAAGTAAAATCTTTGTTTAGTATACATTAGCTTATTCTAGTGTTTGTTTTCTAACATGAGTGGTAGTTTACTGATTAATCTTATTTTATCTTATAAGTTTTGAATAATTGATCTGATCTTATATTCATCTTTTGCCGCCCCGGAATATGTTCGGTGCAATAAATGCAACCAAACACTTTTATGTGTGTCACCGCCGAACCTATGACGAAATAGTAGTGCACATTATACCGTCGGCACGATCGGGTGCATTCCTAACATTTTACTAACATTTTAACTTTCTTTCAACCTAACAAACATAATATTTCTATCTGTATTTTGAACTATTTTGTAACTATTTTTGTGTGTGCATATGTCGTGTATAAACTATACTGTGAAAAGTACAATAAACTAAATTTAACTTTATTTCGGACATTTCCCTACCACCGCAACCCTAGCACCCCCAACACAATATTTTCCACTTACTACAAGAAAATGGATCAGGCAATGTTTCATTGGTAGCCTAGGTACCTATTAAAGACAATACTGTTATGGCGAGCATGGGCACGTACTTTTTAGGTCATTTAAGTAGGTATTTAATTAAACTTACTTCCATATGAATTAAAGTATCTTTCTCTACCAGTTATCCGACCCGTGGTAGTGCAATGCAAAACATTTTTACTCTACATGTTATATAGCTCATTTAGTGTATATAAAGGTTTTTATACCCATTCAGTGCGAAGAGACCCCAATGTCGTATCAGGCGGTAGTCGGCCCTCTCTTATCGGAAAGCAGTTACCGTGATTCATTGCCGAATGTATTTACTTACTTACTCTTTAGATGCAATGCACCTTGCATCGAATCAACATCGATTATGAACCTTAAGAGGATGGTGTGACGTCGCATTTTCTCCACTTTTGTTGAATGCAGTGGTTATTATGAATGACGTCAATATTCTTCTATCAACTTTTTTAAAACTTTGAAATAGTTCGTAAAGTCATATCGCTGCAGTACATAGGAATTTCCCTGCGTCTTTTACCCTTTATACCGGGGCACAACCAATAACAAAACTATCACAGATATATGATAATGAGGAGGAGAAGCAGACTACCTTTGTACTCAACCTCTAGTCATTGGTTACCTACCATACAATTACCTGCTTTCAAAGAGGAATTCATAATCACCATTAAAATAGATATAAATTAATTAAACATCATCATGAAAAAGAAAGATCATGCATGACAGAATACTTTCTCACTACTTTTCAGTTACTTGTGTTTCCAGTTGCAACCTTATGTGGTGCTTCAAGTCCACAATCTGCTTTTCTGCTTGTCCCAGGGTCCGCTTTTTGCTTCGAGTTAACGTCACGATAATACATTTTGTTCTTTAGATTTTAGGATGTATCTATATTTCTTACCACCTGCGGGCATTCAATATAATTATGTCGGAGGGGTGCTGAGTTGCGGTGAATGTAGACGCACTTTCTCTGCAAAAATTGGCTATGTCAGTCACCTGAGAGCTCATGAAAGTTGCTCTCAGTAGCCAGATGCCATATCGCTGTGGGCGAAACCGGTCTGGGAGATTATATATATATTTCTTACAAATGAACAATTCTACAATATTATAATATTGTATACCTATATGAGATACTTTATTAAAATGCAAAATATTTTTAAGTTATTCATTTTACATAATTTGGCAAGGAAATACTTTCTTTTCATTTTAAATCAACTGGTGATGAACACAATCCTCTTAAGCAGTATCTTAAATACTTTTAGAGTTTACGGGCACACGTGGTTCTTGCAAATCACAGAAAGTGCGATTTTATGTTAAGTACTGTTGCTGTAGTGTTGAAATTGAATTTGTGAAATATTCACCGAGAAACGTATACTATGTGGAAAAGTATCAATAAATTTAAGTAATTTGCAGTTAGACTATATTTCTACCTGTTTACAATTCAAGAGCTGTGCTCTTGTCGGGGAAGTTGCTTCTAATGTTGCTTTCTACAATCCTATCCTAACTAATATCATAAATGCGAAAGTGAGTTGCTTGTTTGTTTGTTACGCTTTCACCCCCTATCTATATCTTCCTGAAATTTTCCATACACATAGCCAGGAGTATTGAGAAGGACATAGGTTACCTTTCCCGTGGGAAATTTTCGCGAACGAAGCCACGGGCGAATGCTAGTTCTATATAAAACTATCTACTGTCACACATACCTATGGTCATGGGTACATGGGTATTACTCATTAGATATATTGGATCAATCATCCTATGTCCTTCCCCGGGTCTGAAACGTTTTCCCTATTATCATTTTTTAATTATTTTTATTTTTAATAAATTATCTATGATAGTTATTGAAAGAGTTAAGAAATTATAAATAAAACAATTCAAACCACACAACACACTTTCTGTGATTTGCAAGATATTCGAATCAATAACACATTAGAGATATAGTAGAGATAAGTATTAAATCATCGGTATATATGCTTGAAAGCTACTTGTCTTTAATTTCCTATGTAGGTGTTCGTGACCTAGGTCACAAGGCAAACATTTAAACCATAGAAGCAGTTAGGAGTTCGGGATGTGGAAGCGGTTAAAACTAAATTTCACACTAACAACTGCCTATTTATTTTACTAGAAAAACTCTGACCTAAAGTGACCTGTATTTTCGTTGCCCTAGATGTTTTTTGCACAAAACAGCTTATCTTAAAAAGAAAGTAGTCGCGAAACAAAAACAACGCTATGCAAAGAAACAAGAATAATTTTCAAAGTAAAATTGTACCGCTGAGATTTGACGCCACATTTAGTTACATAGAAAACAACACTGGCCAGTTGTACAAAAAAAAAGTAAATACCCATATATGATATAAATAAAGCATAGAAGAATAAAATTGCGCGCGGTCTACGCCAGGCATTTTTTTTTTTTATAATGAAATAAAGTAATCTTAACCAGTAGGGAGGAATCGTCGTCATAAAACATCAAATTAATCACTTCACAATCCACCATCTTTCCAACCAAATTTCACTTTATTGAATTAAATTGTAATTTTTATTACATTATCAGATAAATATTCAAATATATTCTGATCCTTACAAACCTCCTTAGGTTCTGAAGCGGAGCCGATTAAATACCCCTTAGTCCCATTTCGTAGCTAGACACAGTCCACAACTTTCATCTTATATACATCTTTCAAGATTTGGCACTTCGGTCACAGTATGCTCTTTGAAATCAACCTAGCCGCTTTTGCCAATCACAATAAGGTATTGTATATTTTATTTATTAATTTATGTGAGGCAATAAAAATAACAATATTGGCCCATATTAATAAATACCATAAAGTCTAACATACATCAATACATATAATAAGACACTAAAATGCGAGTGTCTGTACATTTAATATATTTCAAAAAAACTGATTGAGTGCGATTAAAAAAGAGTAACAGAAACCAAAAAGACAGTTTTTGGAATTTTTGTCTGTCTGTATGTATGTATGTATGTCTGTCTGGTACGTTATAACTTCGAAAATACTCAACGGATTTAAACGCGGTTTTTACAGTTGGATTACATATAATTAGGAGCGTTGTCAAAACTTTGTTTCGTCAAAATCGGTTAAGGGAAAAAGAAGTTATGGTTGATTGAAAATTTACTTCAAACACTGCTTTAAAACTTATAGACAAAACCCATTTGAAATTTCGGCAGTAATAAGCAAAGCATGTTGGCCTATCGGTAGAGGTAGCGGATCATATTTTTAAGTAGAGGGTTCGAATCCTGCTAGACATCACTTCTTTTGTTTTTACCCTTTTTTTGTTTTGTATTAATTTTTTAGAAGTCTATTTTTTTTAAATATTTTAGTAAAGAAATGTTTCTAGAAAGTAGCTGGAATTTTCTGTTTTCGTTTTTTATTTGTTTTCTAGAATTATTTTGTTACTTAGAGAAAGCTCTTAGCGTTAATTCCATTAATATAAAAGCATTTTGTACTTATCTATCTATACATATAATAAGACAGTAAAAATCGAGTGTCTGTACATTAAATATTTTTCTAAAAAACCTCTACGGGGCAATTAAAGAAGAGTAATAAAAACAAAAAAAAAACAATATTTGCACTTTTTGTCTGTCTGTCTTTCTGTCTGTGTGGTGCGTTATAATTTCAAAACTACTCAACAGATTTGAACGCTGTTTTCACAGGTGAATTACATATAATTAGGAGCGTTGTAAAATCTTTGTTTCAATAATTAGGAGCGTTGTAAAATCTTTGTTTCATCAAAATCGGTTAAGGGAAATAGAAGTTATGGCCATTTAAAGTTTACTACAAGCACTGCTTCAAAACTTTTAAACAGTTGAATGCGATTTACATAAACGTATTTAATTTAGATAAAGCTAGAATTTCTACTTATATCAATAAAGACAAAAACACACTGCAGTCTCTATTAAATTTTAATAAAATAACACATTGAATGTTTGTGGGCGTATGATTTAGTTACATAAAATATCAATAGATGGCGCTGACTTTATTTTAATAGCAGATTGAAATTTTTCCTTACGGCAGCAATTCATTCTAATTATTAAAAAAAAATTTGGCTGTTGATTTAGTACTATTGGTTGTTTTTTTTATCGGTCGTTTGTTGTGTTGTATTGTAAGCTATTTGAATTGATTGGTTGATTTGGTTTGGCTTTGGTTTAAAAAATAATCAAATCAGTGTTTGACGGAATAATACGGTCGTGTCGTAAGGACAAATTTATCTGACTTATCACTATTTATTGAGCTTTTCTCCAATTATCACGCCCACTAAAACTTTGGGAGTGAATTTTAGGTCCTAATGACTCTGTAATAGGCTGCGTCTACTCTTTTAGAGACAAAGATTGATAGTATGAATGTTAAGGGCTCCTTCTTCTGAAGGTCCGTTGTCCGTAAGCCGCGTAGTCGCGGCGCTCACTCATTTTGTAGGCATTAAGACATCATATTTGGGAAAATAACACTACAAAATCTACTTCAGCTATTTTCACTATATAAATACTTTATCTAAAGGTTGGTATAAAAAGCAGGACAATAAGTTAATTATTTTGGGCATAGTATTGAAAATAAACTTCCAAAGGAGGCAACTTTGATTTTTCTATCGAGCGAATTTTGTCTGATATTGGTACTGTTACTGTAAGCGAATTTCACTCTGCTATATCCTCAACTAAAAACATATATTTTTTTCAGAATTTTACGACTGTTTAATACTGATTCCTATTGATTTTAAAAACGGTATTTGAGAAAGAAGTGGCCCTAATATTTTATGATATTGTAGCAATGTAATGGCTTTATAAAATTGGCACGGGAAAAGGATACAATAGAATTAACTATAGGTCTGGATAGTTGTAGTTTCCACAGGTTACGCGAAAAGCGACCTACACGCGGGCGGAGCCGCGGGCAACAGCTAGTATAAAATAAAAAGGAACCCTTATCATACATAGTACGGCCTACCACGTTATATTGATTTTGATTCATCTACAAAAGATTTCCCGTGATAACCAAAATTTCTATTAATATTACCTAGGTCCGTATAGACAGGTTAACTATAATCGAAAACAGATAACTACTACATAATAGCAAAAATGTATGCGGAATTTCACTAGCTTACTAATCAATTCGCTCGATGCCTCTGACATGGACACATACTGAAATCGAAATTGAATGCCTCGTGAAGCAAAATAGATTTCTGAAAACGCATTTGCTGAATGCCACTACATTTGTACATTTGTGATAACGAAACTGCCGAAGTACACAATGACATATAATTAGATAAGTAAACTATGGTTGGTATGCGTTTTTTATTCAGTATACATGGTCACTTCACGTAATACTACATGAGGTATTTTTAAAACTTCCCTCTATAACTATTAAATAAGTGAATGGATGTTTCTACGATTGATTGATAATAAATAAATAGATCAACTGTAACTGGGAAAACATCAAAATGCAAAAGATTCATATGTTTAGGTATTACAATGGTGTGACAAGACTTTAAAATTTTTCAGGTTACTTCAGCGATATCTGTCTGTACCAAACATCTTCCAATTTTTTTTTTTATTTTATAACCATCATGACCTAAGATTTTATTTCATACGATGGGCCAATAATTGTATAAGTACTTATCATATAGAAATCTGTAAAGAAATCGGTGAATCAAAGATTCCAGCAATAGACTTGTGACTAAAACGACAATAACAAGTCTTTATTGCTAAAATTATTCTAAATTATAAAATTCTTTGAAGTTCATTCACCCCTAGACATTTGATTGTAGAACATCTCCAAAGAAATACAAGACAATTAAAATGAGCCAGTGGTTCGTTACATGTTGCTAATTAGAGTTGCCTCTGCTTCGTAGAGAAATGTCTGCGAGGCACTGCAGTAAAAATATTTTATTTAAATTATATGAAAAACATGGCCCATCTTCTTTGTTGCGATTTTATGAAAAACAAAAATGTAACAGAGATTACAAAGACTGATTGAATGTTATAATTTAGGTAGCCTCTTAAGATTAAAATTAATCGTTATGATCATTCTTTAACATTTTGTACCTGCCATTACTTATGAAGTATGTAAATAAGTAGTGCATCCCACGCCATTCCTAATTCTATGAGATGACACTTGTTATTATTAAATTGAAAATGGCAGTTTTATTTTTTATTAATAAAAAGCAGCATTTTAACGCATTTAATGCAACAAAAGCGCTTGAAAATATCTAAGTGCCCATCGTAGGGGAGTTAAAAAAGGCTTAATCCGTCGCTCGAGAGTACAAATTGAACATCGCGACGGGTTCGTTTGGGGCAAACGAGATGAGCTCGCCTCATTGCCCTCACTCGATAACCGGTACAATTGTCATACTCCGGGGACACGGCTCGGTTTTTACGTAAATCATATTACGTAGCTGCAGTAGAGTTGACGCTATATCTCTACTAGCGCTAGTTATATATATATATATAAATCAACTGCAAATATTTTAAGGGCAGATACAGACCACTATACTAAACAACTTTTCCAAATAAACATGTCGAAATACGAAATTTTATTTTTCACTCCATACTAAACTAAATCAGCTGATTCTCAATTTGTATGGGAGGTCAAAAAATTTTTTTCGTATTCCCACATGTTTATTAAGGAAAGTTTAGTGGTCTGAATCTGTCCTTCAAATATTTGCAGTAGATTTAAATTCACCTTATATAATATATAAATACAAAAAAGACCACTATTGTAATACAATAGTAGTCTTTTTTTATTTATTTACTAAATTCATGTACAAATTAAACTATACATATTTACATTAGTAGAACGGTGCTGCTAAAATTTGCCTATATTTCATAATAATATTATTATTATTATTTTGTGCTTACTGCACTGTGACCTGTCCTTGTAAGTAAAAATAATTTAACGAAAACATTAGGAAAATGTGAACAAAATCACATTTACAAGAAAGATTGACTTTAAGTAGGCGTTAAATGGTACTCTATCTTTACTTAACAATCTTAACTTAAAAAAAAAACCTTAAATTTAAGAACTATCACTTTCAATTGCATCTATCTTCCGCTAGCCTTTTCACATCCTGATAATGATCCTTTTTACAAAAAAATATCAGCAATTCTATTTCACACGGAACTGCATGTTATTTATCGAGGATGAGCTTCGGCCGAGACCGCAGACCGAGAGCTATTTGTAAATTATCTTAACTGATACAGTCGTGAGAACATCCAAAGCGATAAATACTTAAACAAAGTACCTAGCTTTCGAATAATGATTTCAAAATACAACCGACTACAGCCGGTATTTATATTATTTTTGGCACTGTTAAGAATCTACCAAAAAAATAGAATGTTTAAGAAAACTGTGCTCTTAAAAAATTTCAAATTACAGTGGAAGACTTTACTTATTTATAAAAAATAAACTATAATATAACTAAATAAACTAATTACGTTTATAACTTTTAAACGACGACTGCAAATAGAAAAACAACTCTATTTAGTTATTTATTAAATTCATGTACAATCGAATACAATCATAGGAAACTTAAAATTAAAATATGAAAAGTATTTTAGTACCTACTATCAGAAGGCTTGTGTAAAAAATAAATGCAGCTGAGCTGAACAAAGCCAGCGCCTACAACATACTTCTTAATACATATAAGTAGGAATATGTACTATAAGAGGCTACAAATACTATTTATTGTGAGTTAGACGTATTCGTACTAACCCGTTGGCCAATACCGCAAACCGCAGCCTATTTGCAAATCCTCTGCACTGTTACAGTCGGCCGGTTTAGACCCAGCACTGTAATAAGTACGCCGATTAAATTAATGCCAATCAACATTTCAATTTAAATCACAACTAACGACACTTCATGTGTTTATGCTTAATAAATTTAATGGAAATATTTGAACTAGTAGGAAATGTGATTACCACATTTTACGTAATTTTTTTATTCGTATATTCAAAAAGCCGCAAGGCCGGCGGCGACCTAGAGGCAGAGAGGTGACCAAACGGAGATGGCATGACGATCTCAACAGATTTTTGAAGGATTAGTTAGAGGTTGCCCTGGATGAGTGGAGAAAGAGGGAGTCCCCGCAGTGGAAGATTAAAACAAACATTCAAAAAGCAAATAAGCAACACCTTATTTTATTCGACGCGATGTCCATTAAAATAGAAAGAATCTAAAAATCTAATCATTGTACCTACAAAATGATTGCTGTACATTCTCATTAAAACTCTGAACAGCGATAAAGGCAGGATTTCCAGCCAGTGTTGGCCAGAAGCGATTGCGTTGAAAAATAACAAACAATAAAAAAGTTATAAAGCAGCATGCGCGTACATTTTGATGTGCGGAACAAAGTTCGTCATATCACGTATGCGCAAAAAAAGACATAAAACCCTCATTCACACTTGCGAATTACTAAAAATCTGAGTACATTGTTGTGTACGCGGTCTATGTCGGCCGCCTTTGTTACTCCGCAATAAAATATTTCATTACAGTGTGAAACATCCGCGCTGAGATTTTTTTCAGCTGCGGTTCCAGACTTGCAACATAGTGTACACTGGATTCTAAAATATAAAATCATATGTCTCCTTTAAAATACGAGATTTCAGACGTTGCCGTCGATCGGTAGCTCAGAGAACCTTACAGCTCGCGAAGATATAGATTTGTAACCGACGCCACACAACATGCTAAGTTTGATCAAAATTAGAGGCCAGCTCCTCCGAGTCTGTTGTACAAAGAGCATCCAGTTATTGTACACGTCATTCGCAACACCACTGTACTGTACCGTTATTGTTCAGTTAGAATAGTTATCTTAGGTAGTAGCGGTGGTTGTGCTAAAGGCCAGTTCACATTAAACTGCATTTTGGAAAAGGATTTACTCATTCCAGCTTTCAACTTTGGCTTATAAGGTGCTTTAAATTATCTACCTATCTATAATTAAAGAACATTATTCTTGTCGGTCGAGTAATTTCCATGTTTGTCTTCAGCCATCCGTTTCACATCTATAAATACTTACGACACGACTTCAGCCTTCTCCTTTATTTAGTCTATGTATGCATAATAATTTAAATAGTATAGATCAATATTCATCGTTTCAGTAATAATATCAAAACCATTATGTAACTGGCTTAACATTAGATAGTTTACGTGGAAGTTGGCACGAACCCTCACTGTAAATATAATTGTGGAGCGAACTGTGCATTATTAAATGAGATGTATTTAATGTTACGATAACTACCAAGTTTAGGTTATGCGGCTAGAGATATCTACCAAATTCCTAGGAGTAAACTGTATTTAACATTCTCTCTCTCTTATTTTAGCGTTTTCCCTGTTGCTGGGCTCTGAAGCAACTATTAGCTGAGGTAGCCCTCAGCTAATAGTTGCTTCAGAGCCCAGGTTCCGCTTTTCTGCTTTTTCTCCTCCACTTTGCGCATTCATATAAATAATGTATAAAGTATATCTATATACCTATAACTACTTAGTTATATGAACAGGTTCACAAGCTGTCGACCTAACTATCTAACAAGAGTGTATTTATTATGTATTGAAAGCCAGCTAAATTAGCACAGGTATTTCTGAGGTAAATTCAATGCTGAAGGCAATCAATCAATCTATATGACGCGCGCAAAATTGAATGAGGTACTGACGCTAATATTTGGGTATAGATATATTATTTTCCGTATACCTGTATTCATTTGATAAAAGAGGAAATAAATTATTAGATTTTGGAATTTTTTTTCTTTTCTCAACGTTTTCCCAGTTATATTGCCTTTAGTCGGCTATATTGCCTTTGGACAGAAAGGTCTGCTAAGCACAATGTCTTTTCTTGAGCAGCAACCCCAAGTGTAAGACTACTCTGTGGGTTTTGATTTGAAATAAAAAAGCAAACATATTCCAAGAATTCTTTCTAGTTTTTTATTAGGAGATTTCGCAGGCTTAATAAGATCCTATCTGCTGAGTAGCCTTTATTTCCTAATAGACTTGATAATTTGAATTAAATACTTTGAATATGTCATTGAAGAAACTCAAATTGGACTATAGACTGTTTCACACCCTTGCTTGATCCCTGAATAGAAATACCCTTCTCCTTTCTCTGGTCTTCTTGTTCCTACTTCATAACCCTCAATTAATTAAACAAAAACAACCCTAAAAGCTTGAGAGCACAGTTTGAAAGGAAACGTAAAATGCCAAATAAAATATGCACGTTTCAGATATGACGACGCTTTTCGATGCCAAGTTTCAAACTCCAGAGACTTCGAATGTTTCAGACCTGTTGAGGATCTGAAACTACATGGAAATTTAAGTGTTGGAAATTAGCACGCTCCGGAACTTCTTAGTTTCGTATGCACGGGGAACGGATATTTATACGTATGTTTAATTTCAATTGAGGAAGTTTCATGAACGAATTTATGAATGAGTAATCTAGAGTAGTAAAGATGTAATAAGACCTGTGCTATTCTAGAAGGGTCGAGAACGTATCGAGAACGATCTTGCGAGCAAAGCAGTTCCACATTGAAAACGCAATCCTTCTTAAAGTCGGGCAGAGATACAACTAATTGAGACCTCTGGTTACTCTTAATCGCCTCTTACGACACCTACGGAAAGTGAAGATAGATAGCCACACGGCTTAATAAATTAGATAAGGAAACGTAATGTTTACATGTTCTTCTACAAACAACTATACACCAAGTAGCAACTTGTCGAATCGTCAACAGGGGGCACAAATATTTTCGTACAATGTGCGGGTCCAGCGAAGTCATCTCCCTCTACAAATACTACGAAAGAACTACAGGACCTAAAGAAAACAAATGTGGCATACTTCGCTCTTAAAATCAAAATGAATGTTCCGACGGCCGCAATTCCTTAGCACATATATCTGGATTTAAACTAAATTGTCAGATTTTAGTACATCTTTTGTCTCTATGTACCTATTCGATTTGTTTGTATTTTTATTATGTAACTACAATTTCTGCTTCCAAATATAGACCTATAATAAAAAGAAAGCAATATCACAGACATTGAGTTGAGCCAATCCAAAAATACTCTACCTAAAAGTGATACCTCGGTGAAAACTAGCGCCACTATAATTTAATAAAAAAATAATAGTTATAATTTTATAAAAAGTGAATAATGATTTTTAATTGATGGTGGCGCTAGTGTTCACAAAGGTATCACCTTAAGACGACAAGAAAAATGTCGATAGATAGATGGACTCGTGGTATCTAATACTAACTACTTAACGTTATAGTTAATTATTGATGGTTTGAAATAGGCCAAGTTTTTCACTAGCCTCAAGTGGTATTTGAACCCAGAACCTTCGGAGAGGCGCGGCGGCCTGCCTCAAGTCAACCCTCCTTGGTAATTTCAATGCTGTGATTTGTGGGGGACAATTGAATTGAGATCTCCTCTTTCATCTTTAGCGCTTTCCCGATAGCATTCTTAGCTGAATGCTTCGGAGCCTAGTGGCTGCTTAGTGAATTGAGAACTATTAGTACTAGCCGGAGACCTACGGCCTTAACATAATTTATATAGACAGTTAGCGATTATATGCAAAAGGAATTTATTGCCTGAATTTTTTATGTATGTAGTGATCGTTTATGCAATTAATATTCAACTTTAATTTATTAACGTCCTTTGTGAAAATTAGTATCTTGGTTAATTTCCAATCCTCTTACTGCTGAGCCTCAGAGCACAATCAACTGATGTGCAGTCTGTTTTATATGGCTTATCGTAGTATTCCTTGGTACATTTAATTTGACAATGCCTACACAGTCATTTATTTATTTATTTATTAAACTTATTTGTTCCATTCTTCTTAGTCGTACACTCTTGGCAGAGTGGTCGTGATTATAGATTGGGTTGCTCTATGACCGCGGTTCTTGCTCCATATGTACCAAATATTTATAAAATTGGCAGACTAAAGATTACGAATTCTTTTTTACAGGAATGTTGAAAATCATTTCCAGCGCTATACATCCAGGTGGAAGCTATTGGCTATCTGGACATCTGTTGGCGCACACTGTTTGCTTTTCATTTCTCGGAGCAACAAACGCGGCAGCAGAGGATGCGCGCGCACCGATCACGTCTGCGATAACTTTGAGCCGATCTTATCGCGCGCTTGTGTGAAAAACTTGCTTCGCTATGCACTCCTCAAGATTCCACCCGGGCCAACGACTTCCAGCAAACCATGCTAGATACAATACAGGCCGTGTGGGCTACAGAATAGACCAAGTCCTCTTCTCTCGTGGGTGTTGCAAGAGGCGACATAATAGAGGTCTCAATTTACTCGCATTTGACCAACTGGGGGGTTATTATGAGCTGTCTTACTTTTTTATTTATTTAAAACTTTTTGTACAAATTAAAAATAAAGTGTACAAATGTGGCATTCTCTACCAGTCAACCATTAGACCAAGCATAAAATCTGATTGTCGGCGATTAATGACTTACATACATATTTAATAATACTTACCAGACTCGAAACAAGCGAGTAACCGAGTTATCTAACGGTAAATCTAGATTCTACAGAAAACAGCATTACCAAAGAGGATTGATATGTTTTGCGCCACCTCGCTTGCCCACTCTTTTGTTTAGCTTGAAGTAAATACTTACATTGGTAACCTCTGTTTTATCCAATTTCTGCAACAGCCAATATAAAAATATAGGATTCTATGTAAGAACACTTAGTTTTTGTTTCGACATACTCTAATCCAGCATTTTACACGTCGGTGACTAGTAGAATATGCAATAAGTAACTAGCGTGAAGTGACCGTTACGAGCACGCATGCATTTTACAAGAATACTTTGCTTATAAGGGTTCGTTTTCTAGTACCACGTCGAGATTTAGTAGTTTAGTCCTTCAGAAAAATAGTTTTTTCTACTTAGATTTAATTTATACTTAACCTAGAGATCCATTAACAAAAGTTGTAAAACATACGATTGTTGATATTTGCAACCTACTCAAAACTATGGACAACTGCATAATCCGACTGTTAATCAGATCTTAAATTTAGTGGTACTGGCTTTGGATTATACTGATAATGAAGCGATTGTCGTCTGACCTCCGTAACTTTACAACAGGAAAACTAGACCAATACAAACATGATTCAAATGTGTTTCAACCTTATAACATTTTCCAGGCACTTGAATAACGTCTGCCATGTAGCGATAACAAGAAGAAGCCAGGTTCGATGGCTCAACGTGAAGCACGAAGGAGCTCATGATGAAATGCCACTAACAGCTACCAATCCCTAGAATTTAGAAATATTAACAAAAAGTGGCATAGCGCACGAAAAACGTGTCACTAGTTTTGTTTGCAAGCCAACGTTTCACACAGAAAAAATGGGCGGGGAATTTGATTGCGTCATTTATTGCCACTGTTATTGGTCGATAATATTAGGTGGCTTTATTGTTAACTACATAATACATTTTTAATAAGGTGTGGTGTGGTTGACATTGGTTTACATATATTAATTGAAGATAAGAACTAAATCCACGTCAAAACATTTCTTTTCAGATAATTTTTCTTTTCTGTGTACCAATCCAAGCAAGTAAGGCAGTACTCATCGTCTCGTCGTCGCTTGGCCCACTATCGTTAGGAACACGCATAGGCATGAATAATAAAATTGTTCGAAATAATAAAATAAATTTATTGAATAAAAGCGAATTTGCATAATATAATAATTAAATCGGTCGCTATCATTTTATGTCATCATTAATGGTGTTGGTATAAAATAACAAGTTTTGTTTTGACTAAAAAAAAGCATAGTCATCATTGCCTCATAGCATTGATTCGTGTTGTCACAAAGCATTTTGAAAGAGAGAGTGATGAGTTTGGATAAGAAGCGAGGGAAGAATCGTAGCCAATGCAAATCTCTAGTCTGCCTTCGCCTACGGGAGACAGGCGTGATAATATTATGTATGATATTATGTATGTATGAAGTAATTTTTAAATATTTTTCTCTATATTGTTTACGTAAGTACTTTCTATAAATATTTTCGTGCTTCCGCTATCAGTAAATTCATGCAAACTACCGCCGGCCGAAGCTTACCCACTAAGCTGTTAGTCCCAGGCTCCCAGCATACCAGCCACCAATAGTTTGCACACAGCATCTTATGCGTTTATTATAGTTTTTTTTACCAAAATTTCTGATAATATTTTCTCGATCTCTTTAAGATACGGACAGACGTGCTCATTACTAGCACGAAAGCATGCTTTTATTGAGCAAATGCTCATTTATAGCACGTGTGAACAACATTGCTAGTAATTAGCACGCCTAAATTTGGGAAGCTTAAAAATGAACCGACATTTGATTTTCGACCTGAGGCGCGGGTAGAAGGGGGCGTCTGAAGACGTGCTCCAAGCACGTCTGAACATTCTTTGAGCATGCTTATTTATGACTATGCTTAAAACAAGCATGCTTATTGCTGGCAAATGTGAACAGTTGCAGAGCATGCTAATTTTAAGCAAGCTTATGAGCATGCTTTTTTTGAGCACGTCTGTCCGTACCTTTTAGGGGCAAATTATTATTTTTTATTTTGATAATTTTATTGTGGTCGTGTTGGGTATTCGGCTACCTGCTTTTACAACTTAAGTACTATTATATTATTTTATATTTCTTTTAAACATTTTGCGAGCATGACTAACGCACTTCCAGTAGCTTCTTTTCCAAAAATTCTTTGAAGACAATCTTTAATGTGACTTTGATAAATGTGTGAACAAAGGGATTCTTTTTCGTGATGTTTATAAGTAGGAAACTGATGAAAATTTCGTGCAGGATGAATGGGATATACTGCTGGATACCGACTACTACGAGGAGTTGTATGAAGTATTTCCGTTTTAATACTATATTTATCATTTTTATGCTCACATCTTAGTAGAGGTGGCTTTAGAAACTCAACAATTTTTAATTTATCATACAAATATTGATCTAAGTCGTTTCCATCTTCTTTTCTTTTATCGTTCTTCGAGTACCTTATATTTGATTTTTGTCTAATAGGCATTTTGACGTCCTTTTTATTATCATAGTTTTTATTAAATAACGCATAATCACTTAAATACTTTTCAATATAACTTGGAGAGGGCTTTTTAATGTAATCTTTTAAATAGTCTTTGAGATTTGCTACTTGGTCAAGACGCAACTTCCCATGCTCATCATATGATCCGTGCACCAAGTTTATTATAGGGGTTCTATGTTTTTGTTTAAGATAAACAAACGATCTTTCATCAATGTTGCTACTTTCTGGAGGAGCATCTTTAAAAATCAGCTCTTTGAGTTCATTTTGTTTATTTGTTAAATCTTCATTTTGGTTGTTTAATGACCTTTCCCTGATTTTTTCTGGTAGGTCTTCAGGATCGACGACAATACGATTGATTAAGACAGCATCATCTGGATAGGATAACTGTAAATAAAACAATTATTTAATAAATGTGGGATAGATAGAAAGGTTAATACTTAAATGTGTCTAGAATCGTATTATATTACAAAGTTATGGATTATTTAAAAAAAGAGCTTGGACAAAAATGTTACAGTTTGACACTAGCCATCCTTACATGTTTCCACGTTATTGTTTATATGATTCCTCCATCACAAATTTTTAAATAAATATTATACATACAATATTATATGTACGTAGGTACATACCTACGTACACTATAGTATAAGTCAGTACAAAAACACTTTATTTTTATTAATAAGATTTTTTTTTACATAAGCTTAAATAAAACCCCTTATTTCCTAAACGTACTTAAGTATTAATTTTATATGTACCTACACCGTAAATTTTGACATACCTGTCTATCTTTTATCTCAAAGTTTTCCCGGTTGAGTCCTCAGCTCGTTGCCTCAAAGCGCAGGGACCGCTTTTTTATTTACCCTTACTACAACTTAGTCTGATAAGGATTTATTAATCCTATCTACAGAATTTTTCAGTTTATAGGTATTTTGGTTGTTGCTATCACAATCACAATAATATCTTTGTGTGCAAGAAAGTGTTAAATAAATAAGACTAATGCTGAAGTCCTGGTATAGGTGGAGTTCATAAGTTAACCTTAACACCGTCGACCAAAAAAATTTATAATTAATTAAAATCACGTACTCACCTTTAAAATTCCAGAAGGAACAAAAAATGCACAAATTATCCCAAGATATGAAAAAATTAAAGTAATTAAAAATTTCATGGCAAACCTTTGTTTTTTCAACAACAAGTCTCATTGACGCTAGCGTAATGTGTGTTTCTGTCTTTACATCTGAGATTGGAATGCAAAAATACTGTTGATATATTTTTGTGATCATAAATATATAAACAAATAATTGAATAGGCATTCAAATATGAACAATAGTTGATGAGACATTCGGGTGTTATGGCAAATTCAATCTTATAAAAACCGATAAGTCATTGAAACTGAGTTATCTTATGAACAAACAATAATACAGGTAAAACTAAATAAAAGACCTTATAAATACCCCTTAGTCCCATTTCATAGCTAGATACGTACTTATTACAGCTCACAAAAAAAATTGCTTCAGCTTTGAAATATGTTGTTATGTCATTGCAAATATTAATTATCGTTTAGCTAATGCAATTTAACAGGCAATAATCTTAAGAACGTTTGCAGTAAAATGTAATAGTTTTCCTGCATCTATTAGGTAAGTATAAACAAATTAAACTAAAACGATCCCAAAATTTGGTTGACATTTCGAAGGTTGATGATAAGGCGACCATGAAAGCTAATGACACCAAATTTATAACTTAATTAACAGCTTTTGATGTAATGCATCAAACTCTTTTTGGTCTAGTAACTAGATAAAAAATTTAAATTGTACTCCTCAACTCAAAACTTCTAAGCAAAGATATTTCGTAATGTAATCATTTTGATAAAATATTTCTGTTTGGCAATCTCTCAAATATCTTAGGAGACTACCACTACATAGTATCAAACAAAGTCGCTTTCTCTGTCCCTATGTCCCTTTGTATGCTTAAATCTTTAAAATTACGCAACGGATTTTGATGCGGTTTTTTTAAAGATAGAGTGATTCAAGAGGAACGTTTTTTTGCCCATGCGAAGCCAGGGCGGGTCGCTAGTTTACTTATAGAACTAAGTGAAAATTACCAGTGTTATGATCACTGTTTGGTTGACTTTTTTTCGATGTGATTTATCACAACTTTTTATTCAATGGGGTAAAGTCTTGTACGTAAACCACGCTGAATTTTAAATGTTAGGAAAATTAAAAAGAAGTATATATACAATTTCAATTTATATATTGAGTGCAATGTCACTAAGTTCTTTTTAATTCTGTCCAAACACAGCAATCAACTCATTGAGAAGGTCATGGATGTGGATACCATTTTCACCCAGGGTTTTGATTTCAGCTTGGAAGACTTCACTCTTCCAAAGAGCATCATAGATCGAGAACCATTCGTCGCTGTAAAGGTTATTAATGGCATCCCTGAATTCTTCGTCTTCAGCCAATTTCTGGTTGTACAAGGCATTCAGTTGTTCCTTGGGGAAGTAACTGATACAGTCGTTGATGAAGGAAGAGAAGTCGCGACCGCTCAGCTCGTGACGGGATTTCTTGACTTCTGGAGGACCTTCCTCTGAAAAAAAACATGTCGATCCGAGTAGAGTTTAGTAGAATTCACGAAATACACCACATTTGTACTTAGTGAGGCGATGGCTATGAAACATTTCTTAGTAGGTAACTTAATATTATATTTCTTTGAACTTTGACACAATAACCATTAAGTGTTGACTTTGCAACTCCTTTGGTAGGTAAGGTACCTGTTAATAGATCTACATGCTGCTTAGATTCGTGAATCTTCTATCCAGTTAGAAGTTTATGGAGGAGTATATAAAGAGAGAGAGTGATAGATGAATACCCAGTATCAGTAGTGAGTGATTAATACATAAGTAAGCATAACTATTTATCTATATTCGGTTTCTAATAATTTAAGTACACAAAAATGTGTACACTAATAAACGAACTTTATTTAAAAGATCTACTTATTGCTTTGACTTATCAAATTTTCATAAAATAATATGCGATGTGATTAAACCTACCAATAAGAGAGTTGAATCGGTTGACGAAGTACAAAATGTCGATGTTGTCCTTCTCCAAGAAATCGATCACCTTAAAAGTGAGAAATAAAAAAAAATTAATCTCGGGAAAATTAAGAAATTATTATTACGCCTTCTTTAAAAGAATACATTTTATCAAACCTAGAAAAGAGAAATATTTTTTCTTAACTACTTATTGAGTATCATACATCTCAATTTAAATACATAAAACGCATTTATAATATTAATACTTAGGTAATGTCTAGTGATTGACCTCGATCCCACCTGTGGCCTAAGATGGCTGACTTGGCTTATAAACCTACCAGCTGTTCCCCGCGGCTTCGCCCCGCGTGGGACTCGGTTAAATCGCGCCCAAAAGTAGCCTATGTTTGACCTCAGGTCGTTAACTACATCCCTACCAAATTTCATCACAATCGGTCCAGCAGTTTAGCCGTGAAGAGGTGACAGACAGACAGACAGACTTTCGCATTTATAATATTAGTATGGATTTAATATATCTTTGAAAAGACCCAAATTTTATACGTATCCTTGAATAGGACGTCATTTAGCAGAGAATTCCACTTTTTTGCCGTACGGATGGAATGTTGAAACGTTAGGTAACTAAACTGTGTCGAATTTTCATTTTTCATAATAATAACGACAAAAACTTTCACTATCACGAAGGCAAAGTAAACTAATACTATACTTATTTATTCAAATAATGGATACTCACAGCTTTAAACTCGGGCAGCGATTCCATTTCGTAGATGAGGTTCTTGAAGTCAGCGGTCCTCATGTAGTTGAGAGACACCCAGAATTCATCAAATTCAGCGTAGTGCTCCATAAGGTGCCCTAAATCTTCTCCAGCAACCTCTTCAATGAGCTCAAGAAAATCCTCGACATTTTCATGGAAGACCTTCCTTGGCTGAGGTGCAGCGAATGCCACAGAGAGCAGGGCTAGGAAAACGACTGCACCTTTCATGGTTGAAGGAAAAGGTACCCGAGTTAATGTGATACTGGTCTAGTATGTACATCTCTTTTATACCAAATATCCATCAATGATAAGATTGATCCCATCATACATCGACTCATCTGTCACATACAGGATAAAGATTACTCAGTTACTTGCGAAAATACATTTTTTTATTATCTAATACAGATGTCTCTGCGAGCGTATTCAAGGCAACAAGATTACCGTATCTGCCAGTAAATTTGATGTGAAACCGCTCTTATCTCAAAGGTACAGACCTTATTATCGTAAAAAAAGGAGTGGAGGGTTCGTTAGGCACTTATGTTGTACGTATTTTATGTGGTCTGGTATAACCCGATTATCACGCGGAATATGACTAATATTTAGGTACCTATGTTTGATATAACCTAATTATATTAGCTTTAAAAAAATACGGTCGTATATTAAATTCGACTTCACCATTAAGAATATCTTCATAAAATTTTAATGAAATAAGAATATCTTCATATAATTTTAATGAAATTTATCTCCGTTCATCTTAGGGTTGTTTCAATAGCATTCTCATTAGATTAGCATACTCCATTGTTTTTATTTTATTGTTAAATAAATTAGGTAGGTAGACCTATCAAACAAGAAGAAAGTAGCTTGACAAAATTCATCAGGCACGACATGTTCACCATCGACATAATTTTAAGTCTGAGTAAATAGGAATTTAATGGTTAATAAAAACCTAATTGTTATCAAACTGTTAAAATAATAATTGTAATCAAATAAAACATAGTGTACATAAAATGGATTCAAAGAAAAATACTACGGACGAAAAAGATACTGACATAAACGCATCAAGTACAACCAACGAAGCAACCACTTCACAGTTCTTCATAGACGATTATTCCCATCTCACTCTCCTTTCATCGAGCAAAGCCGAGTGAGGAAACAAGTGATCTATCTACATCGTTACCGGATAGCTCCATCGATACTTGTGAAACATTCGAGACAGACTCGAGTGACGTCGAAGATGAAAGACAGAAAATGCGGAAATATTATATATCTCAGATGCCAGATTTACCACATCCAGCTTTCACCGTGGCATCGATAATCGCGTCGGCTAGTAGGAATATGGGAACGCAATTCAGGTACAGTGATAGAATCGAGCAAAGTGGAAACGAGCAAAATAGAATCGATAAAGATTTGGAATTCTCGCCGAAAAGGAGATCTACTTTGAATTGTAAACGTTTGCCCTAAAATATTTATTTGTGCTAAGTTTAATTTTATTGTCTATGTGTTATTTTTTAATTAAATGATATTCTTAATGATATGTACATGTTAATTTTTAACAATTACTATATGATTAAACTTCTTCCTTCAATGAACAGACGCACGTTGGAGCATATAAAGATAGGTTCCTAAATTGTTAGCGGAGCCCCGAAGAGCCCCGCAAGTTTTTCATATTTCCAAAGCCATTTAGCTCCGTTTTGTGCGTTAAGTTTAAATTCAGGCTCGTGACTCCGAGCAATATTTGTTATTTAATATATTTAGTAATTATTATTATTAATGGCCCACTACATTTGCAAAATAAGCCAAATCCTTAAATCCGCGATTTTCAACGCAAAACCTATGCACCCTGGGAATTGTCATTCATCAGAGCAATGCCATAGACTAGATTAAAAAAAAAGTAATTAACATCGCTATTTATTTCCCGCGAGGCGTTACCGAGGCACTAATGATTTCCGCGTCATCTGTAGCGAGGAAAGAGCCTTCTCGTTTTTTGTTTGAAACGGCTTAATTTTTTTCTGATACGTTGTTACGTTCTTTTATTGCTCACTCCTGATGAAGAAGGGAATTATTATTACACTTACGTTTGTTTTGTAATTAGTATCTACTATTATTTATTCTGTGGTTTTGTCAAGAATGTCCCATGTAGTTTCACAGTTTTATTAGCTTCACCTGTATTGTTTCGTTCGTTCATGAATGAAATCTGCAGACGTAAGATTTTCTCTTTTATAAACTTCAGGCAATAGGAACGGAACCTGTGTGTTACTTACTCACTACTCGTAAATTTCGTAAGAGGTGACTAAAATATGTCAGAGGTCTTAATTTACTTTCACCTCTTTTTAACTGGTGGCGGATTCATGTAACAAAAGCATTCCCAAGGATGGTTAATGTTAGGCAGGCGGCTGCTTATAAAATTGACGATGACTCGTATTTTTTCTGTAAGTTACTACTTAGTTTTGTAATGCTCTAAGTCTTATAGTCACCACATCAAAAGTGATAAAAAGGACTAGTAGGTACCTAGTTAGATACATCACTATCACTATGTATATAGATATAGCACAGATTAAAGAATATTATAAGTACTAGTAATATAAGTATAGAGATACTTATTTTAAGTAAGAACTAAGGAAGATTGTTTCATTTAATATTGCCAATTTGGCAATATACCTACTTACCTATTAGTTAGATAGATAATTCTACTGCGTTAGTCAGTATTCCCACTTTAGTAGATACTCGTACCTATAACACTTAAGTCATGATGAGGTATGAGGGAGACCATTTAACAACGCCGCGAGGCCTACAATATCTAAATCTGTGCCTAATAACGATTACTACACCTTCCCGTTATTTCGATACTACTCGTAGCCATCCGCTTGAAGACCTCCACGTTGTAGTCACTTGGGAAAACCATGGCGGGAAGTTTATACTTCTATTCATTTGCTGCCATAATATTGCTCTGTTGCAATACAAGTCCTAGACAAAATATAATAACTTACACTTTTGAATGAGATCGCCTCAATCCACTACAAAACAAACAAACATAAACTAGCACCTTTTATAGATAGATATATTTTAGCTGAACAGGTCGGCTAGATTTTTATCAAGTCACGTAATAATTTTGATAAGAAAATTTATGCGATAAACGGTGGCGAGAACGGCGTTAAGCAGGTACCTAAGTACTTGTGTTTCACTTGCACGTAGATTTCTGAAGGTTATTCCTAAAATACTTTGTTAATGAACTCATTCAACTACAAAATGGTTGTTTTCTTGCACGTAGAAATTCCAAGGTTAATCGTTTCTTTCTCTCATCTCGACGTTTTCCTGGTTGCATTCTAATCTGCTTTCTTCAGAACAAAAGCTTCGCGTTCCTGCCTTTCAATTAAGTTAATAATGCATATATAACATGAAACGGATATCATGGACTGCCATGAAAACAAACTAATCAATTCTTGCTGATGAGCTCGGAGTCACGAAGCGTCTTCTTGCACTGCCTTGAAAGGTTCCTCAGTTATTTCGGACATATCATGCGGTCTCCTAGGCATTGTCTGGAAAAACACAGGTGGACAAAGTGAAAAGAGCAGCTGGGGGCAGCATTTAAAGATTGGTCACGATCCTTAACAGTGAGGGACCGATGAAGAAAGAGAACATGAATCAATGAAGAGCTAGTACCCTTCAAAGTTCTTATTTGAGCTAATAGTTGACATAGGAACAGAAAATAATTATCATCCTTTGTTTAAAAAAAAAATCAAAGGCTTTGTTTGATACCTACTTATGACTTAAATTTGCTTATTTCAAGACCACGCTTTCTTCGTCTAAGGCACTTTTTGCCATTACTCACCATACTTATCTTAGTAGGTATTAAGTATTTCATGTGAATATACATACTTAATCTTATTTTTTTTCTTATGAAATGCGAGACTATCATAAGCACCTACCTAAATAAGATAGCTACAGTACAGTTCTTCATTGCTGACTCATTTGTACTGGAAATCAGAAAATGTACTTACTATGATAAGAAAAGAGTCGTCACTCGCGGCACAGCACGCGGATTACTTTTACGAAAAGCCTATTATAAATGCGTAAACTGATAATGTAACTAATAAATACGCTCGGATGAAGAAGAAAAAAATCGTGAAAAAATTAACAAACAAAAAATAAAACAAAAGCACCTTGAAATAACCGTGCGCTAAAATATCCAATGGGAACTCTATTTATAAGGTTTAACTTAAAACAAACTGTCAAACTAGTTCCAGAACTAAGTTCCGCACGGCTGCTAACTTTGGTACATGTCTTTATTTATCTGATTTTAACTGGACGCCATTGCATTGCGGTCGCGGTCACTACGTTAGGTACCTACCTAGTTACTTGCTTACTGTGCACTATTTTCACAAACTGAGAAAAACTAAAACTGGTGAATAAGTTAAATTGACGAGTAAGGAAACTAACCAGTGTTAGGCTAACTCGCAGAGTAATCTATCCAGTGAACCAAGATGTTACCATCAAGCACCCTCAGGACCTCCAGCAACCCAGCATATCGCCCGAATAGGGATTAAGCAAATCGCCCGTACAGATTTACATAATAAGGCGAGCTCTTAAAAAGAACCGCTCCTGTTTAGCATTTAGATTGTCAGGCGCTATCAATCAACTCGTTTCGGGTGCGATTTTGGATACACCAATGATACCGTACGAGGCAATAATAGCTAACTAAGTAGGTACCTACTTCTTTAATTAAAGAAAGTTTTTATGTCGCTTTTGATCGACAAAAGTATTATTTGGTCCCAATTGTTAACTTGAAAGAGCATGCTTATAGTATGAAGTAAATAATTGTAGATGCACGATCGCCGCTGAAAAGGAAATTGTCATGTTTTCACTCTCATTTATAGTCCGCGCCGCCGTCAGCAAAACCAAAATGTACAGACCTATTGACTTGTTATCTTTTGCGTCAACGTCAACATCGTAGACATTCGATATGTACTGTTAATAAAGGAATGACACAAAATATAATTTTCTTTCTAGTAGGCGAGGTATTCAATATAATTCCTCGAAATATCAATGTATGCAAATAACAACTAAGTATCTAGTATGTGAAGAGCCAAATTTAAACAATATTGCACTCCCTGACGTACAGGTGTAACGTGCTTCAGAACCCGCGAAATTAACATCTGGCGGGATGCGAAATTTAATAAAGGATCCGCGCTTCTGTGCAATCCAATATCAGTAATATGCTCCTACACTACAGTTGACTGATTGTTATGAGAGTCAGTAGGTACCAAAGGTCCTGTGAACAGGTGAAGCTCGGCCACTTGAACGCCTTTTGATGTCTTGGGGCAAAGGGCACTTCAGCTTTGGGACTTAATTTTTCTTCAATATCGTGTTTCGTACCTTCATTACTATATTTTATTTATTTATTTATTATGTAGGTATATAGGAAGTTCAAAGTTAGGTAGGTACTCTTTGATTATGGACATATGCACTAAACCAGGGGGTTGATGCCTTTGTTTTGAAAATAACAACTTTCTCATTCACACTTTTGAACATTTTTTAAAGATAATAAATGATGAAGGTAAGTACTTAGTATCCTTAACGTTATCATGGACCAAATATTATACGTTGTTTTATTAAAAATCAAGGTAAGTAGATAGGTAGGTACTGATTATATTTCCCAGTTATTTTTTAAGGCGCGAGTGAAAAGAATGGCAACGGGCCTGTACGAACGTTTTCATCATTGCCTCATTGAATGTAAACAACCATGCTTAACCGAAAACTTCAACCTACTTATTATCCGATCATCTCTGGCTTTTTGGCTTGACGCCGTTGGCTTGACACCGCTCGCACCCTACCTTTTCTACAAAATATATTTTTTTTCTTGCTGAAAATAAAGCCAATTATAACTGGGAAATACAATTTTTCAGCAGCTAATTAAACCTTAGCGTATACTAACTAAACCTGTGGCATAAACTTAAACACAACGTGAGCAATTTCTAATTTTGAGGTCGTAGTGAAAATCAATAAATCGCACAGTATGCTATGCACACGTACTCGAATCTCGTAAACTGTGTAGAATTTACACACGCCCGCATTTCCCAATTTGTTCCCAATTCTGCTCTCACCAAAACAAGAGCAACCCGCCAAACGCTCCATTGGTTTTCCGAAGCGATCCGTCGGCTTTCGAGCCATCCCGACTGCACGAATTAACACCTCGATTCGAACACGCACACTTCAGACTGGAGTTTTTCATAGTGGCTACTACATCACTCTTCACCATTCGCTTCGTACACTTTTTCAGCTCTTGCTACGGTGCAGGTGAGGTGGACTAGAACAGTCCTTATATTTTAATCAAATTCCGTCTAGAGTTGTCCCGTTTACTCTTCACCAAGAATTTCAGCCACAAGATGTCCAAATAGCATTCTATGTAGGTACCCAACTGGACCCTATGTTTAGCAATCATTTACCTAATAGGTCTACCTCGCAGATTTTTACGTAGACCGGTCGGAAATGCTTTCATTCAAAATAAAGAGCAACAAGGTCTTCATAACGGCAATCCGCGTTGCTCACTCACACACAATGTATTAATAAGGCATATCTGTATTAACTAGGTAGATTTGAAACCTAATGAAACTGAAATATGGCGGGTTTATAAGAATACTTACCTAGCGTTTAGCAGAAATTTCTGAAATCGTAGTCATAAGTAGAACTTCAAAGAATTCCGCGAAATCCCGGTTCAAAAAAAAGTTCAAATAACTACGGCTTTAAAACGCAATTTTGACGATCTACTTATATATAAGCGTTATAAAAGTCTTCAGTGTGCACCCTATATATGTAATTACAAACATGCGTCCTGAATTAAACGGTTTACTCATTCGACGGTAAGACGAAGCTGAACATTCCAGGTAATATCTAGTCGTTCGGTGACGCCTGCGAATTATTGCTTAGTGATTATAGCTGTTGGTGGAAAGGGGAACATGTCCTTGAATTCATATTTAAGGCAAATATCTACCTTCCAGCCCCCCTCCACCATGAAATTTTATTAACGCAGTTGCTACCGACGGTGTTAGGCTTAGGGTGCTTTACTGATTTAGCATAAAAATCTGCGTTTGAAATATCTCATGGAACACCCACCTACTGGTGGGTGTTCCGCCTATTTACTTATGGGGTATAGGTCACACTTTGAGTCTTCTTGGTCACATGCCTCACGAGTACAAGGAACCAAAAATGCTTTTATCAGTGGGTACCTCATCAGCTATTATTATAACTACTATAAGGAAATGTGAATTGCCCACGGCCCGAAAAACCATGCAAATTTTCAATTCTTGATGAAGCATCAGCTTTATTTTTATCTCTTTCTCATCTTTATGTAATTTTCTCGGTTGCATCCTTGATTTCGGGGTTAGGGATCCACTCACATCTTTCTCACATGGTGCATGAATGAATTCAGCTTTATTTCTATACAAGTGCGTTACTCTGTGACCACAGCACAGCGAGCGAATGCTAATGAGCGGGCTTACTTTCAGCTAAAGTGCACATATTAATTTCGACGGATTTCGAACAATTTCGACATAAATTGCCAGTTCTGTTGCACGCAGTCGAAACATATTAATCCGATACTTTGTGGCAGGTAAATTAAATGAAAGGAACAAAATGAGGCCGATGGAATTTTACTGTTTTTAAAATACAAATGTTACTTACTACTTTTATTAATTTGATGGACATTTGATTTTGAACACAAAATGCAAGCTAGAATGTTATATCCATAATTGCTATGGCTACGTTATATATAATGTTTTCTGTAAATTACCATTGGTTGATTCGAATTTGTGTTTCATATAGGTATGATGCCTACCTGATGACCTATGAGTCCTATAACAATAAATAAATAAATAAACTAAACCAACTTTACGTGATCATTATTCAACCACAACATAATATGTAATAAAAAACCATACATAAAAATCTTAAAAACTATAACGATCACACGTTTTCCTATAGCAGGAGTTGTGACACCGAATTTCACGGATTTCATCGGATTCACACAGATTCAAATAAACTTTTTATACTATCTTGTAGGCATTCTGTATGCCTTGGTAGAAAATATTTAAGTCGGCTCGCAGAATCCAGACACAATAGAACAACTACTGTTATGAGGCATATGTATAAGGACTCCTGCAAAACCAAGGGTCATGAGCGCGTTCGAAATCGACATAATGAAACATCTAATTTTAACGGATTCAGAATAACGAGTTTGATGATAGAGAAATTTCAAGGGAGTCCCATTTAACCGGTCTCCTTCGGACCGTGTTGCATCGCGTCGTCGTCGGAGCAAATGCGAATGGCAAGCAACTCCCTTATAACGGTAACATAAAGATTTTCTGACCGAGTCCATAAATGTGGGGACTCCCTAATTCTTACTTTATTTTTGTTTCTAAGACAGTGGAGATTCTCCAAAAGTAGATAGTAAGCCCTACTAAAAATCAGTGCTTAACAGACTAACTCTGAGTAAAATATACACTGAGGTACTTAGTGCCTATTTGTGCCAAGGCATAGGGTCATACCCTAAACTTGTATTTTTCAAATATATAGTTTATTGCAGATATTTTAAATATTTCTATATTTATTGTGTGTTAAATATAAAATAAACAAATACAAATAAGCTCTTCTATCGATCTGGTTGAAAATGATTTAAACTGTACCGTTTACCAAAGCGTCTAGCATTCTAAAATTATATCTTATAACATAAATATGATTCTATCCTTGATCTCCTGAGCCCTTCGCCGACGTATCCCGACTTTCTCTCAGCAACACTTGTAATTCGGAGTATATTGTCTCCAGCATCAGTAATCTGGGTTTTGTGTACTGAAACAATTAATTATTGCAATCAATTAGATTTTTAGAATTGTGTTATATTCCAGTATTTATACATATATAATATAGTTTATAATTATTTCATTTCTGGGCTGACCACTTTTGAAAATTTGTTATATCCTCCCCTTCTCTTAAGTGAAGTTTTCTAGTATTGGAAGATGTCAAAAAAAGACATACTAAGTGGACTTTCTCTGACTGCAGCCTCTGTTGTGCCAGGTGTAGTTCTTAATTACGCAAATGTAGTCCTTAACTACAATATTACCAATTTATTTATTAGCCTGTATTAAATTATGCATAATTCATTCATCATTCATTCATTTCGTGTAGGTGTCATGGTCAATCAACCATACACACCCTGGTGTCAGAGTTCTTCAGAACCGCCTCTCGGCCTCTGACGTGATTCCTTTAACGAATACCAGATGGCAGCCGGGACCAACGGCTTAACGTGCCTTCCGAAGCACGGAATCATATTTTTTGTCAGACAATCAGGTGATTCAAGCCTGAATGTCTCAACCAAACTGGAAACAACTAAACAAAGTATGCTTCCCGTGGGAATCGAACCCTCGACCCCCGGGTCTACAGGCAAACGCCTTAACCACTGGACCACGGAGGTTAAAACAAACAAACAGGTTGTAAAAACAGGTTATTTTAATTAAACACTTCCAACATCAACATGCCCTTTTAACAACCTCCATTTCTCTCTACCTAAATCGATCTTTTTATGCCATCGGAATCTTACCTTGAAAAGTGGTATTAATTTGATGGACTCTGATTGTTCAGGATTTGCTTGGCTGCTAGTTTTGACTAGAATAGTGAGGTAGTATAGCACCCGATGCTGAAATCAAAATAATAAAAAAGTAGTTAAAAGACAATCATGTAATTTATCATTTATTTAAGCAATAAAGTAACTTGCATCATAAGGAAAAAGTCGTTGGTAAGTTGGTAAGTCTGTGGGCAAGATATACTCAAAAGGCTTACAAGGCCCTTCGCGTGCAGTACAATAATGCGTTTAGGATGCTGTTGAGGTTGCCTCGCTTTTGTAGTGCATCAGGGATGTTCGCTGATGCGCGGGTGGATTGCTTTAACGCCATAATGCGGAAGAGATGTGCGTCCCTGGTGCGCCAAGTGCGGGGGAGCAACAATAGCGTTCTGCGCATGGTCGCAGGCAGGCTAGACTGCGAGTATGTCAACCATTGCTGCACCACAGCCGGGAGGGTGGTGCAGGAATGGCCTCCGCAATGAACTGAGATATTGCGTTATATTTCAATTTTAAAATTTTTATTACTAATATAGCGTAAGTCTTACTAACATATGAGTCATGGTCACTTGAATAAATAAATTTTCATTCATTCATTCATTTATAGTATTAAAAAAGAAAATCACCATTGAAAAATTGAGCAATCCTTACTTTATTTGCATAAGTAGATAGACAAGCATATACACAAACCACAAAATATGGGTGCTGTTTTTGAAAGTGGCTCTTACACATTATCATATAAACATTATTTAATTTAGTACCATGTAATTTCACAATCAGTCATTTATTTCTGAATATCAAACCTTCCAACAATGAGGTCTTACAGTTTATATCTTATGAACAAACATGCATAACTACTTGTTATGGCATAAAAGATTAAATTACGTAGTATGACGGCCCCACAGAATTCAATTCAAATATGAAACATTCCTGTTGAACGATTGTTAGAAATAATAACAGTATTTCTTACCAGTTTGATAACCTCATTTATGACTACATCATCTACACTCGACCAGGGTATAAAGTTGTCTTCTCGCCCATAAACATATTTCACCGAGCTCTGTATGCCCACAGTTGGAATGACTAATAAACTCTCTGAAAAAATATAAATTTCGTTAAATCTTTTATAAGCTAGGTCTCCAATCTAAGAAATAGACCGTACTTTATTATACAAACCTGATTGAACACTGTGTGTAATCCAAAAGAAAAGTAGGAATGAAAGCACAATAAATATAATCGATATTGCAGTCAGGCTTATCCTTGTGTAAAATAGAGCTGTGATATTTAATAAAACAGCAATAAACAGAGAGGCTTTTGGCCAAGGCCTTCTGTTTTCATTGTTTTTGTACGATATTGTAAAATGCCGAGAACTAGGCGATCCACTCCTAGTGTCTATAGAAAGCATTAACCCGACGCCATTCACATTATCATGCTCGATTATTCTATCATTACAAGACATTTTAATTAAATATTTTTTTTTACGAAAGGGCAAACAAAAATTGTTATCAACATCGTAAACAACTTCGTGATAAAAATTGATCAATTTCATTGACAGTGACGTGCCGTTGATAGTTGAAATGACTTTGACACTTGGAACTTTTTATGGCACGCACGCCACAAAAGAAAAAGGAGATGTGAAATGCTGTGTTAAACGCCTCAAACGACGAGTGTTTTAAGGTGGTATAAATTCAATTCAATACAGTAGTGCTAACTGCATAGCAGTGAAAACTGTCATCTACCCTTATATGATTCTCACTATACATTACTTTACCTTTACTAATACATTAGGTACCTACCTTTATTTAGTACTAGATGTTGCCCGCGGCTCCGCCCGCGTGGGATTCGGTTATATCGCGCCCAAAAGTAGCCTATGTTTGACCTCAGGTCATTAACTACATCCCTACCAAATTTCATCACAATCGGTCCAGCCGTTTAGCCGTGAAGAGGTGACAGACAGACAGACAGACAGACTTTCGCATTTATAATATTAGTATGGATAGTATGGATATGGAAGTATGGATGAATGTGAAATTCTATATGTTACGCTTTGACGACTAAACCACTAGGCGGAGAATAAAAGCACTTTACTTTAGTACTTCTTTGATTAAATTGATTCGGCTAAAAACCGTCCGAACTGACTGAACTGAATTGAAAGACCTGTCTAGGTACTATTTTTCTTCTTTTTTGGCCCGCGAAAGGTGGTAACGCGATCCACGTGGCTACGTGGATCACGTATCACGGGGTATCATAGGTATCACGAGAGTAAATAGGCTTATTTACTCTCGTGATACCTAGAGAGTGTCACTAGCACGCTGCCAACTCGCTAGGATTTTTCGTGACACAGTTAATGCAATGTAATTTCACTGCCTCTCTCTTACCCTGTAATCAGAACCCTGTGGCATAAAAATAGGCAAGGGTAAATATCTAAGCAGACGATCTTTGTACTTACAAAGGAAACATCTGATAATATTTTTAACGCCTCAAGTGATTTTTTTGGGAATTGAGATCCTAAAGATTCAGATTCATCCTCGTTTTCATTCGCCCGTCAATCATAAATCTAAATCCCTATTTAAATCTTACCATTAGAAAACAAATAGAAGGGTTTTAAATAGACCTCTCTACTCTAGGAGTAACCATAACAACCGGGACACAAATAGACGTCAGTTATTGCTGTGTTTACAGTTTTAGATAATCTGCTGCTAAGTAACAAATAGTCAATAAAAATCTCTATCTAGTCTACTAAGTTAGTGTTGCATTTCTCAATAAGTGCAATGGAGAACTTGGACGGAAATGCCTGGGTGTTCGACTCGCTTGTGGGTTTTCTCCACGGCCCGGTCTGGAACGTGCCGTTGCAAACTTTCATAGAAGAAAAATCACTGCGTAAGTAGGCTATGAATTGTGGCATAATCCGACTATGGTAACCACTTTACTTACCGTAGGCATTTGTCTCGCATACATACTTATAAATAAAAAAATATGTACTTATATGGTCGAATTGAGAAACCTTTTTTTGAAGTCGGTTAAAAGTATAAAAAAAAAATAGTTTATAGAACCTACTTATAGCATTTAGTAGGCAAACAGGCACACGGCCCGCCTAGAGTGTTCACCACAGCCTATGGACGCCTCAAACAAAGGGTGTCACGTGCGCGCTGCCGTTAAGAAATCATTTTACACCCATTTTAAAACACTATGTTATAGTCCTTTGGGAAAACCAAAACCATTTTATTAATGTTTATTCACCGTGTATTTTTAATTTTCTTTCTACTTACATATATTTATTTGTTGATCAGCTTTTGAACCCACGGACACTGGAGAAGTTCCCGACAGACCAGAATACAAGAAGATACACGATGAATATCGTAACTTAGTAAGTTCTAAGTTAAAATTTTCCAAGTAGATTTTTTAATTCATTTTTTATTTTTTGGAGTATCTCTTTCAAGTTCAGTTTTCGTTAGGTTGCTCCTCAGCTTGTCGATGTCGTACCGGAATGTCCAATCTGTTCATTAGGTCTATTTCCCTATACGTCCATTCCCTGAATAAACCCCTGGGCTACTCATAGGTACATAGAAGAATATTAATATTCTACACCTCGCATTATTGTGCAATTTAAATGTTTTCTCATTCATTAGGTGGACGTTATGCTAGGTTCATTCATGGATGACATAGGCATATCGGCAGACCAGTTCGAAGCGGCCTGTCGTCTTTCAGCGCGGGACTTGGCGGGGCTGCCAGCTCATTTCCACCGGCGACTCTTCGAGCAAATCTGGGCGGCGAATGATTACGAAATGTTTGTCAAAATGATGACTCATAAAAATGTCGAACTGCAGTTACAGGTAACTAGTTATGTTACTCCAGTTACCTTAATCTACCAATTCGTAAGACATTATTGCCTGAATATATCCTCTTTTTGGGTCGCCCAGTGATCGCAGTAAAGGATAGGTACCTACGTTACTGACACATATCATTGATCCTTTAGTAAGTAAAGTACCATAATATCCTAATTAGCTAAGTACGCAATTGACTGATCATACTTTAACCTGTCATATTAGTTTGTAGCTTTATTGAAACCCTCACCATTAGTAGGTAGGTACCTACTCTACTTTACTTAATACATTACACAAAATAACCTCTAACTTCATAACGTTATTTCAGGCTTTGGAACTGATCGAAAGGCGTTTTGGAACTATTGCATTATTTTCTTCAGACGGAGAAGACCTGGATTCGGCACGAACTGAAGAAAGCGAGGGTTGGCCTGATAATGACGACGTCATGATTGAAATAAAGAAGTAAGCCATAAAATATAAAAAATATCATGATCACTCCGCGATTGATAGTAATATACGAATCACAGCGCCACGGTAAAAGGACAAAAGGATTTACTACAAAATACACAATCAGTAAAAATTTCAAGTCCCTATGGAAAACTTAGCTAGATTTTAATTTTTATAATTTTACAATTTCTTCCATGCTGGTCTGGGAGAAAAAGAAAAACATAGAATGTACCAGCTGCTTCTCTTCCCGCGCAAGCCGTAAAAGTCGTCTGAGGGAATCGCCGAATGGGGAAATCATGACATAGGCGATGCGGCTAGAAACCCATCACTATTGTTTTCCTGTTTCAACTACCATTATGCTAAACGTGGCCTAAGGTCTTATGGCTCTAGGATCTGTCTACCCCGTATGGGATAAAGACGTGATTATATGTATGTAATTTTACAATTTCAGGCTACAGCTCGAAGATTTTCAAGGTGGGGATGATATTGTCAGCGTACCTCACGAAGAAGTAGTAGCTGAGAAGCAAACTTTACTTTCTAAACTACAAAGTTTCGATAAAATAGAAGAAAAGGTCGAGAAGTTGGAAAAAATTGAAGAAACCACGGCGCCCGTTGAACCACCGAAACCACCTCCGAAGAAAGTAGAGGTATTTATTATGTCATAGACATCGCAGAACTGAGCCGATGACGATATAGATTAGAAAGTCAACAATATAAATTATTTTTTTTAAATGTTCCATTTCAGGTAAGCGACGAGGAAGTACGCGCTCGACAAGAGTATCTGAAGCAACAAAGGGACAAACTGCTAGCCCTGAAGAAACAAGTCCGTGAGCGCAGACTAGGCGCAGCTGAGAACAGTGTCGAGTCTGAAGGTAAGGTCAAGAAAATCTTCAGGATTACACAACAACTTGAATTGGCTTTATGTTTTTAGGTTTGTCTCTCACCTCACGAAATTATTTGCAGAAATAAACTGTATAAACGTAAAAGAAAGCTGAAAAAACAGGTCCGCCGCAATGCACCATCCTCCCTCTATATCCATCTAAACTGTTTTAGCTTGCTTAAGAAGATTATCTCGATTTTTTCTAGATGGCGAAGGTTCAAAGCATAGTGCTCGACCACGCTCAGCTCGCGCAGCCCAAGCTGCTCTTGCTGGATCTCCTCTGCCACCGCCTCCAGATGCAATGCAACTCCGTAGGGCTCTTGCCTCCAAACTGAAGACTGAAGTCGTCGATACCCAACTATAAATGGCTAGTTAAGTTGAATGTGATTGCTGAAATTTTGTTTTTAATATTACTAGCGTTGCCTGTGGTTATGTTTATGAATCTTATAACATTACGTGGAAAAAAAATACTCAAATGTCCTTACAACTAGAACAAATATTTAAAAAGACGGTTAAGCGCGAGACGGATATTTCAGATTGATTTTGAACATACAAAGGGATTCACACCATAATAAGAAAATAAAGATTCTTTTTCAATAAAAAGAAATGGCAACCTTATTTATTTCCAGTGTGTTTATTATGCCAGTGCCCAGTCAGGGGAATACTACTGATTGGGCACTGGCTGTCAAATATTTGAAAATTGGCTTCTCGCCCAATAAATATGTTTCCTTTTTTTAACTTCAAAATATATCTTAAAAATAAAATACAAATGTAGATTGTAGATAGATACTTTTCATTGGATGTGGATGTGGATGGACGAGACAAATTCATTAATTTCAGAGAGTTAGCCAAGTGTCAATGTCGAACGCTCAGACTCAGAAGAGATTCTAATTTACGCTTCGGTAAAGGTTCGGTCACACAAAGCGACTCGCTACGAATAGGTAATAGTCGCAGCGAAAATTCACTGCCTACCTGTCGCACCGCACACAGCAAGTTTCAAACGCGCGCATTCGACAGTCTGTTGGTGCGAAAATTCGAAGATAGTCCTTTCGTGGCTAGTGTGGCTACTCTCAGCTAAGTCTGCTGTTCTGTAAAGCACTTACACTTTAATTAATCAATGAAGTGTTTGAAGGGATTGTCAAAAATAAATTAAAGACAATAATTTTCGTATTACCTTATATTTATATTGCTTACTTAACTAGTGACATCATAATAATAGCATTATAGTAAGCTTATTTATTTTACACAACTTGCCAATAGGTAATCTATTTTAATTTTAATCTGTGTATAAATTAGTTTATGATGGTCATCCACCTAGACAGATAAAAAATAGTCATTACAGTCTACTTTCACCTAGAACTTCGTATTATAATTAACGGGGAAGTTATTTCAAGGAATATAAGAATCGTATAAATCTAATTGACAGCTCGATGCTATTATACACGTGGATGTTGGCAGATTTTAAAATAAAATTATTACATAAAACGGTATATATTTACAATATATTCTGACAAATTCATCGCACGTATGTAATAATTCGCCTCGCCAATGACTGTGCACTTTATGGATGCCAAAAAAATATTGCGACTTAAAAAACAGAGGTAAATTCGTCGGAAACTTTTTATTGAATAAATAAAACGAACTTCAGACGTGAGCGGTGTAAGCGTGATGTGACCATCATAGAAAATGTAGCAGTATTGCCATCATGGTGACAAACGACCGTAAAAAGAGATCAAATGTTTAATCGTCAGATACCTGCGACAGCTGATATGTATTTTTGAGTTTCACAGCATAAACCAAACTCGACATGTGACCTATACAATTTCGATCAGAAGAAATATGTGGTGACAAGCAAATCAACAGCTTTCTACAACTTGAAATTTATCCACTTTATACTTTAGGCTTGAGATTGAGGTACTAAAGGGTAATTTATAAAATCTATTATTTTCATAGTACAAGCCTAAGTAAAATATTTAATAAAAGACCATCATAAGCCAGAGAACCGTTCCGTTCCTGAATCTTTTGGCAGATATGCGATTATGGCATTTGCAAATAAATGCAGACGACTCGACTCCCTATAACATTAGGAAGAACAATTATTATTGTGTAAATGCGAACACAATCTACAAAAGATACGATAGACAAATTGAAACGACACCTATTAGGAAGAGCAAAATAAATTTGGACCACTTTAAGTCTACTGAATACCACAAATCTGACAATAAGAGGATGCCTTCAGTTTGCCCCAGAGAAAGAAATACATGGAATAAACTGTGTTGTGTGGTTTTTTTTTGGAAATTAATTTTCTAGATAAGCATATAAATTTACAAAAAAGGATGAGGAATGAGTATGTTAATTTTAACAGGACAGAAATGTGAAATTTTTGTTTAATATATTTTAGAGAAAGTACCAATATTTTGATTGAAGTTGTTCCATATATTTCTTTTTGTGGAAATATTGACACAGGTTAAGGGTTGTGATCCATATTATTCCCAGATTAAATTTACTTCATAAAACCTAATATTATTTACAAAATATGATAGATAAAACTAGAGGTTAACAGTAATAAAATTAAATGAATCTTACACAGAACGTTTATCACATATACATTTCTCTTGTAGTAAAGAAGCCACATTCATAAGTTCAAAATCATTGATTTGTTGAAAGTAAAGAATATACCTAATATTGGCGTACTGAAAAAATAAATGTTCAAGATTCTCTCATTAATTTAATAATTATAAATCATGAAATTACCTATATCCAACGATATTCTTTTCATGTACAGTGGGCCACATTGAAAAGTACCTTTGATGTGAGTATTAGGGTAAAGTGGTTACATACACACAATACTCTTATATTATTTGTTACATATACACAATAATCATCATATGAGTCCACTGAACACATATAATATGTCGATTTTAGTTTATTTTTAATGTTGATTGCATGCAAAAAAACATGCAACATGCCCAATTTATGAAATTGTGATATTTAATTATTTCTTTTACGTAATCCCGATTGCATCCTCAGAAATGACTCTTCGAAGCCCCGGATCATCCACTTTACAAACCTTTCATATTTCAACACTAACCCAGACTCTTTCAATAGACATAGAAGTCGTTTAGTGATAAAAATGTATGGACATAAAAATAATAAGTTGAGTTTTCTACTAATACAACAACCAAACGTAAAAAAGAAAAAAGTTATTCAATAATTTTATGATTAGTATTAAGTTACTAATAAAGAATGCCAACTTCATGCTTGTATCACAAGTATGATTGATTATGGGATAAAATTCTTAATCAATCCAGTCAAGTTTAAGGTAAAGACACTTGAGCGAAGCAAGTAAGAATTTTTGAAAACTTGCAAAACTAAATACTATGCCTACTACAAATACTTTGTACGCATCAAAAGGATAATTGACACAAAGTATCCAAAACAGGGTCAAATTATTACATAATTATTCTCTACTTTCAACAAAAAAAAGCGAGTCTGATACGAGACGTTTAAGTCCAGCGCGTTAACTACACTACAGAAGCGAATTCAAAGTATAAATTTAAATTGAAATGTGTGTCGTTTATTTCGATTTTCTTCCATAAACTTTGACCAAACAATTGTTCCAACAACCTCCCTCCCTCCACCTCCCATGGCTCTACCAACCTCTCGGTTATACGTGTCCGAATCTCGGGAGAGTGCGCTGTACTTGCATCCTGTTCCAACAACCTATTAATTCATCACTTCACAAGTTCCCAAGACCTTGACGAAATCCAATGAAGCCCAACACAAATTCGCAAGTATAATGTGAAATCGGCCAAACAAACGGTACTATTAAAACCAACGATTACACACTTGTTACTTATATGAAAAATTACTTCAAGATGGGAAACAAACAAATTAATCTCCCAAGAAACTTGATCTTGTTTGTATTTTACCTTGAAACAAAATGTCCCTGTACTAACGCCATGACCACACCTAAGTTAAATAATCCCAATTCTTAATTCAGAACTAAATTAGGGTAATATGATGCAGGTTGCCAATAACTGAACAGACAGAACTACTTGATTCATAGCATCAATTTATTTTTAGAAATTAGTCAAAAGGAAAGTGAACTTTTATTTACAATGTGTAATTATACGTTAGGGGAGCGACACAAAAAACTAATATGGAAATAAGACATCACCAAAAAATAAGATTGCATATTCTATATAAATTAATTCAGGTTTTTGTATTGGATAGAATTACATCCCTGTTATTACACATTGAAATAAATTATCACAGACAAAATTAAAGTCAGTGTACTGTTTCTTTTTTAATATAACCGTGAAGAAATTCTTATACATACATTTTTTATTTACATTTATTTTGTGAAAGATGTCACAAAAAGCGAGGTAAGTTAAAGAAAAAAACGGGCAAATTATCAATGTCCCATTCATTTTTATGTAACTTTTTAAATATCACTTAAATATTTTCACCACACATTATTGTTCGTATGATAATACGAATTTCAATGCAATAAACATACTAGTGAGGAGCTAGACAATTCCACAGCACTTTTGTTTAAAAAATATTGATCTTATGAAATTGGTTTTTAAATTATTGGGCACTTGAAAATTTTGATGATTTATTACTGTTTTATTTACCGTTCATTATTTTCTTTGTACTTTCGCTATTACGAAACGCCAGCAAAGTAAACCTAACCGTTAAAATTATTTCATATTAAATACCTCATATCATATCCCAAATTTGTTCTACATTCTGATACCATTCAAATTAATATTACGCTACAATATGAAGCACTTTATACGCTTCCTAAGTGTGAGTGTACACTTGAGTGTCGCACTTATATTATTTACATTGGACATATCGCATCTAGTGTTTACGAGCGGCCGTTTTATTTTTACCAGCTAGGATGTTCATTTGATTGTGTCAACTTGTTAGATTCACAGAATTTTGAGTTTTTATCTTTTATCTTATTTTTTAATATATTTTTGGTACTGCTAAAGATCACAGTAGATGGAAATCAAAGTGAACTTCCAGCTGTGCCGAAGTGAAACTAGCTTAGTTTAATTGCAGTAAATATAAAAGCCTTAAATAAATAATATAAAAGCTTCTTCAATACTGATTATGACAACCATGTAATATGAAAAAGCTGCAAAATTTTCATATCACTATTTTAAGTCATTCATTTAGAACATTAAATCTACCAGGCAATCAGCCGAAAAGTTTTAGAACTTTCATTAGACTGCAGGTTTGTGCTTGCTACACAAGCTCCTATTATCATGTCAATAGCAGACACTAACCAATACCTTTTCTGTTACACATTTTCAGGGGCAACATGGAAAGGTTAATGTTTGCTATTAAAAAAGTATTTCGGAGCTTGGCTTGGTGACTAGAGGACAAAAGCAGAAAATTCTGTGAAATGTAATAGACAACACTCCTTTTGGCCGACATCCAATCAGAATGGTCGTCCATCAAAGATTAATTTAGTATAGGCATATCCACATTATAATTAAATCTAAAGATTAGTTGTGGAACAACTCAATGTGTGCAATTTACCAAATTAATAAATAATTTAAATTCTTTTGATTTTATTCCACAAATTGATATATTTTAGACAAAGGTGTCTTAGTGCAATCTAAAAATATTTTATACCAATTAAATTCAGCTACATTACAGCGTAATTCACTTTTATAATAGTCACAATTAACACACAACACATACGATTTTGGTAATAAATAAAAATGTACATATTTTTTCTTACAAATGTTCAATAACGCGAAATGATCCTCAACAAGAACGAAACGCCCCAATCATATTGGGATAGGGTGCAATGAATGAGCAAAAAGATGGTAAAAGGTTGTAAAAACACAATATAGAAAGTTAACACAATCGTCGCATCCTTTAGCGAGACGAATATGTGAAACTAAGACGGATCTCTGTTTTTATATTCTGTTGTATAATTTCGTGTGTTTATACAATAATTTATTTATCTAAGCCTTCTAATGGACTGTACACTGAACGAGATACCCGAGGAAGGCACGTATGTAACGACCATACCAGTGTTGAAGGCCCCATATGAGTGTACAGCCACCATAACAATTCTCCATCGAGCCCAGTCCTATACTATACGGTGCTCGAAGTCATCCAACAATTTGAAATCTTTTAGATTGAAGACTAATGCGCAGCAAGGCCTAAGCAATAGATGAGACATACAGCAAGGCGTTTTGCTTTCGATTGAAACATCCATTGATGCCTAATCCACGTTTCTCGTGTCTATTACATAACGCATCTTGTTTTATGTATGCTATTTACTTCCTATTGGCAGCTACCTGTAACTCAGTGATTGTCTCACCATGTCCTTTTCTTGAAAATTTCATAAAAATGTATAAAGCAGCCCGGAAATAAATAGAAAACGAGAATCAATTCTGTACTTTTTTATATACCTTCTATATAAATTCATTGTATTAGAAAAACTTAACATTTTGACTAAAGAACATTCAAGAAAAGAGCATTGTGTGACGAGCCGTCTATCGTAGCCGCAACTAGGGAGGCCCGAGAACAGAAGTGTATCTTACGTTCACGTCACTGGGTCAATGCACAGCACTGCGGTCGGCGGAGCTCAGCAGTTATATTCCTTGAAATGGCGAGCGCAGTCGCGGCACTACGCGAGTCGCGGCCGCTTGGCGTCGCGCTCTTCGGAACTGCCACTATTGCTGGCGCCGCTGTCTTCCTCCTCGTCGGAATCACCGTCGTAATCCACAAGGCCCTGTTTACAATGGCTTATTTGAAATATCTGTGAAACCTATCTATTTATCTTATAAATTAAAAAAAATGGAGATGGAATTTAGTTGCATTAGTTGCAAAATGAATCTACGGAATGAATAGAAGAACTGGAAGTCTGAGCAAAGGAAGCCTCGTTTTGTATGTTGGTTGGTTAGGAATGAGTGTGAGAAACTTCTGTACCACAGAATTTAGAAATATTAACAGAAGTGGCATAGCGCACGAAATGTGCGAGGAATTTGATTGCGTCATTTATTGCCACTTTTATTGGTCGCTAATATTAGGTGGCTTTGTTGTAAACTACGTAATACATTTCTAATAAGCTGTGGTGTTTTACATGTATGAATTGAAGGTAAGAAGAGAGAATACGCTAGCCACACTGATCAAATCAATCAAAACAATTTCTCTGTTCTGTGTTCTGTACAGATTTTTCGAGTAGATAATTTGTTGTAAAAAGCGAAAACATCACTAAATGAACGAATATAACATGGGTTGTGTTGTTTCCCAACAATTTATCGAAATTGCCCTCTGTCTTCCTGTACCAACAGTTGTACTTTCAGTTGAAGTCTTTGTATCAACAATAAACATAAATACTTGTCTATTAAACCTTATTATAACTAACAATTTGAATATGGTTTTTTTGAGGATTACACAATGAACTTTGGATATTTTGAAATAACAAAAGCATACCTACCATATAGAAAAAAATTATCAAACAATTTGTAAGCAAACTTTTCAATTTATAAAGCAATTACATAAAATTATACATATGTATACTTATAGGTACTTATATTGACTTCCACCTAGGGCATGCAGTTTCATAGATTCTCAGTTTCGAAATTGGCTTATGAAATTAGGTTCATTAGTTTCGAAATTTCGAAATTTCGAAATTCAAGGGACACCTCAGTAATAAAATATGAGGCTGTTTGTGAAACTATAATTCTGGGCGTTCTTGGGGCCCAAGTCAACCTTATCTGCGAGCTGGTGCTCCTGCTGATTAACGGACGAGGCTCTGGCGAAGGCTTTCCCTTGGGGTTTGAAGATCAGACGGCAGTCGCTCCCGTGACAGCAAAATCGCCAAATCTAAATGGTAAGAACCAGAAGGAATATTGTCACAGATTTGGAGCCGCCGGCGCAAAACGGCGCGCAGGAGCTTCGCCCGACTCCTGTGACAAGTGGGCAAGGGCTGTCGTGACCGGGGCGGCCTACGCGCCATAGGTTGGTCACAGTGACACAGATAAGACGGCATTCTGGAACCTACTTGAAGGTGTGCTGCGTGAAATAGTTGAGATAGTATTAGGTGGCCATCTGAACGGTCATGTTGGTGAGAGGTGCAAAGAGTTTGAGCCTATTCATGGTGGGTACGGATACGGCAAGCGCAACGAGGAAGGCGAAAATATCCTTAATACGTGTGCGCTTGGCGATCTTGCCATCGTCAATACGTTCTTTATAAAAAGAAGCTGGAGCATCTCATCACCTACCTACAAGAGCTACCCAAATCGATTTCATACTAACCAGAAGACGCCGTATCGGCAAAGTGGCCAACTGCAAAGTTATTTCAGAAGAGAGTGCACAATACCGTCTCCTTGTCATGGTCTTTTGGGTCAAACCTACTGGCAAACCGCGACCGACGCCAAATTAGTAGGTGGCGGATAAATACGTTGACGCGGATACGGATGACTCCATCTAACATCGATGGGACGTCATTCAAACCGCCATCACCGGTGCGGGAAAGGCCTTGCTTGGTGTGTCAAAAAAGAGGGGGGGGGGGCACAGGTGTGATAGGGAGACTTGGTGGAATGACACAGTCCAGAGGTAGTTAAGGGTAAAGAAAGACTTCTTTAAAGCGTGGCAAGCGTCCGGAACTCCTGAAGATCGCGACGCATATAGGGTTGCAAAACGGGCTAGCAGGAAAGCTGTTGCCAGAGCTAGGCGAGACTACTTGCAACCTTTATACGAAAAGTTAGAATCGTCTGAGAGGCAAAAGCTCGTCTACAAACTGGTTCACTCAAGGGGGTTGGCGACGAAGGACATTTCCAAATGTCGCTGTGTTAAATATCCCCAAGACAAACTCTTTTGCGAAGATCTCGCGGTGAAGGAGAGATGGCGCTCTTATTTTCACGAGTTGCTAAATAAGCAACACAACGAGGTGAAACACCGGACCTCCCTCCAAATCAGGGACTAGTGCCACACATCACTCTTACACTCATCAGACGAGGTCCGCCTAGCTCTTCGTGACATGAGGCTGTCGGTGGAGTTCCAATAGAGGCCTGGAAAGCGTTGGGCCTGCGTGGTGTGGACCTAACTGACCTTTTTAACCGTATTCTCTTCGGTGGCAAGATCCCTGACCAATGGAGGTTAAGTACCATTACTCCAGTATTTAAGGGAAAGGGTCGGTGCAAGAGTGCAAGAGTTGCCGCAGCATAAAATCACGTCCCTCACCATGTACTCTGTCTTCGAGAGTGTACATGGGGTGACTGGTGTCACTTGTTATCCCAGAATTCCGGTCAGGCTAAGGGTCTATAAAATCATCATTAAGCCTGTCCTTCTGCACGATAGTGAGGCGTGGAGGGTTTTTCTTTAAATAGATAGAGTGATTCAAGAGGAAGGTTTTTATGCCCATGCAAAGCCGGGGCGGGTCGCTAGTAAAAAAATAATTTCGAAATTTCGAAAATAAAGCTGCTAATTTCGAAATTACGTGGCATGCAAATATTGCCCGAAATTTCGAAATTACGAAGTTTCGAAATTTCGAAATGCATGCCCTACTTCCACCACACCTCACGATCAAAATCAATTAAGTACAACTCAGATTCATGCAATAATGATATTTAAAAAAAAACGCGTCCATTCCTATCTTAAATAATGAACATTTTATGTTATTGTAAAAAACTAAATTATATACATATCTCGGTTTAATTATTATTTTTTTCTAGCAAAATTCATTCTTTTTAATGTGACCAGATTTTAAGAATGGAGAGATACATTGCCCACACCAAATATTATCCACAGATATACTCTGAAATAATAATAACCAAAGAACTGTTTTAATGAGGAAGTAAACAACTCGCAACGGGAGAAGCCTGAGCCTGTCTATAATATTTTTAAAAATATAAGATATAAAATTAAGGCGAATAAATGTACATAATAATATACTTACATGAACTGTAATACGCGAAAGTTGAATACATTGATGAGTGAAGCAAATGCGACGGAACAACACAAATTGAAAAAGCATACAACAAACAGATGTTCTGTCTAATGTCAAAAATCAAGTATTACACATTTGTAAATTATGGAATCCCAACTTTACATACTAAAATTTTGACATGTAACTACTTGTTAAAAAAAATGGATTTGGCTAATTATAATTTGACTCCTCGCTACTGCATTCAACTAATGCGCATACAAAAAACAATATAAAACCATCAGTAGCATAAATATAATATGAAATACATGCGAGACATAAATAACTGGATAGATAACGGCCGCGATGAATCCCCAGCGAAGCAAGAAGAGTGCTAGGGAACTAAAGTTTACCTTATTGAGTAATCTGGGCGAGGATACCTGAACGTCGGTGTGCGTAGGTTTGCTCGGCGAAGTCGTGGTGAGTAGCACCCGACTTGGCCCGTTCACTGTTTCAGCGTTTGTGCACACTTTCTTTTCCACTATTTTACCTGGAAAGAAAATATAAATATGTAATAGGAACGCTATAGTCATCATCATTACACACTTCACATTATAGTTAGCATCATTGTGACACGATTAATCTGTTTGTTTTGTTGTATTGTATTTCATGTAGTTAGCAGTTGATGGATGTTATCCAACTGGCGGTTTTTAGCTTCACTACACAATTTACTAATATGACAAATACTGTACAATGGCAAACATAGCGTGGGACATCCATCTACTATATGGTCCAATGACCTTGTTAAGGTCACAGGAAGACGCTGGATGCTTTAGTCAGTCCGATTGGAAATCTATGAGGGAGGCTTATGTCTTACAGAGGGCGTCTCGTGGCTGATATGAAGATGATGACGATGAAGGCTGTACATAAACCTCTGTATTGTCAATGATGTTATTATTATAAATGTTTTGGGCCAATGATCAGATGTTTATGTATTTACACATGTTATCATCACTACATAGTATAAAACAAAGTTGCTTTCTCTGTCCCTATGTCCCTTTGTATGCTTAAATCTTTAAAACTACGCAACGTATTTTGATGCGGTTTGTTTTGATAGGTAGAGTGATTCAAGAGGAAGGTATTTATGCCTATGCGAAGCCGGAGCGGATCGCTAGTTTGATATAATCGGATTTTACAAACACACGTCTTCTTCCGAGGCACTACTACAGCCCTAATACAATAATACAACGGACTCACTGCGTGGTGGCGGCGTCGATGGGAGCGTCGTCTTCGAGCTCGTCGTCGTCGTTAAACCACATCTCCTCCTCCAGGCACTACATCAGAACACCTACTATATCACACTACGCGTCAGTCACACGAGAGACACTCACCGATCGCGTCGAGCGCGTGATGTGCATGCTGCGTGGTGGCGGCGTCGATGGGAGCGTCGTCTTCGAGCTCGTCGTCGTCGTTAAACCACATCTCTTCCTCGTCGTCGGGCGTGCGAGCCTCACGTCTGTACCGCGTCCGTAGCAGCGACGGTACTACCGCTTCGGCCACGCCTACGCCTACGCTGCCGCTCACTGAGTAGTTATGATATATTATTGTAAATATACATCATTTGACCATATAAACGTTCAAAGCTCTAAATGTATAGATGATACGTCTAGTTTCGGGTCTAGTTTCGGATTCATAATATCTCTGTAATTATGCAACGTTTTATCATAAGGTTGTCAATGGTCCATCATCATTATATAATAAACAACAAGCCAAAAATAACTGATTATCTCCTTCATATATTGCCAAGCCATAAAACAATTTCCTTTGCTTGAGCCTACAATCTACAATAAAAATATCTCTTAGCATTTTCCTGGTTGCGTCTTGAGCTAGCATATTACTTAGTAAAAGCCAAAAAAATGTCAGTGCTTTATTCATTTCCAGATTTTTTTTCCTTGTGGGATTCTTTATATAAAATAAATTGGAAATAAAGATACCACTGTTATTTTTTGCAAATCAACCCTTGGTGAATTCAATCCACAGATTATATGTTTGAAGGCTATTATAATACAAAACTGTGATGTTACCTCTCTCCCGCTCCTTGAGTTTATCCTGGTGCTGATCATAACGCATTTTTAAACTTCTGAAAGTCTGTACATACTCCACATCTTCTAGAATCTTGCCATAGTTCTCCACAACATGTGAACACAAAGATTTGATGTCTTCCAGCTTGATGAATTCAAATAATTCTAGGACGGCAGAGTCAAGTAAATTATATCTGGAAAAATACATTGATATGAATTTAATTTTACTCCCTCCCTTACACTCTTTAAATTCAATAATTTTGGAATTCGATTCGATAAATAGAGGTATTTATCGAATTTCAAAATTGTTTATTTTCTCAAATTCTTTGTTCCAATTTGTTTGATTTGTCCTTGTATATACTAGTTGGCCTGCATCACTAACAGACAAATATTCTTTAAAATTTTAATTAAAAAATACACATAACAAAGAAGTTCTAGAATAGGCTTTTAAACTCATCAGCTTTTTTTATTATTAGTATTAATAATAATGTTCTTGCCCCAGCACCAGGACAAGATGCTCACCTGCCATTGTTCCTCAAGAATGCATCAACCACAGGAGCGAAGAGGTTTCCCTTTATAATATACCGGTTATAGTATTCATCTTTAAGAGCAATGATCTTCCTCATGAACCTTAAAGCCCCGAGGACCAGGAATGTGTGCGTGGATCTCATCAGCACCAAGATGCGACGGAGGAGGTCCTGCAAGCAGCCAATTTTCTATATACATATTAAACTCTATTTAATACAAGTTTTTTAAAAGATCAGATTTTGACTATAAATAAGTAATATGACTCGGAGGCACTTAAATCTGTCAATATAAAAGAAAAAGGTCACACGAATCTCGAAAACTACTAGTTATGATGCTGAAATTGGGCAAGAAGAAAGAGATAAGTTAAAAACGACATTTTCCGAAATTCTACTATTGGTCTAAATTTTAAAAATTGATTCTGAAAGGCTCAGTAAGTACTGATTTATATATAAGTCTGTAAATAAAAACTGACACTTTTATTCAAAAGGGATTTTAAACAGTATTTTCAAACAATGGTGGAAAAATAAATGCTTACCTTGTTTAGTATACAAGTCTTGATATGGTAGGTGTGATGTTCAACACAAAACGACAGGAGCTCCAGAACCAGCCCCAGCAGCTGCACAGTGTGGTAGTCCTCCTTTAAGGGCTTTTCGCCAGTCGTATTTTCTAACAACGGAGCTGTAAGTAAATTTTGTTAAAGTTTGCATAATGACACATAATATTGTTTTACTGTTCCCCACAGCTCCATCCGCGTGGTACTTTATTTAAGGATAACATTATATTAAAAATTTAAAAAAACCCACGACACATTTTTTGTTTTTATTATTCGAGTATATTTGCAGAAATTCGGTTACCCTTCCCCACTTTCACCCCCACAACTTCGAAACGGCTCAACCGATTTTCATCAAATGTCTAAGAACACTCGCCCATAAGTCAGATTTAACACAAAAAAAAAACTAAATTGAAATCGCTACATCCGTTCGGGAGCTATGATGACAGAGACAGATAGACAGACACGTCAGACTTATAACACCCTTATTTTTGCGTCGGGGGTTAAAAAAGTAGCCTAAAAGTCCCTAGTCTAGCTATATATAGGTATGGATGGATTACACTTACTCATAACTCTCTTAACAACGTCAGAGGCCGAGAGGCGGTTCCGAAGAAATCTGACACCAAGGTGTGCATGGTCGATTGACCGTGACACCTACACAAAATAAATGAAAGATTGATTGAGTCCCAGCCTAGCCCAAAAGACAGGGTTTTTATTTAATGTACTACCTACACACTTTCATGCACAAGGTTTTTTACGCACAATGGACATGAAGTAGCAAAAAAAAAATTTTTATGCCCACACTGTCACTCATACCTGTAAGTGTTTGTATACTGTGTTTGTAGAAGAAATTGAGAAAGTCAGCTTTTTCACTCTTGTTTACTGATGCCAACATACTCTCAGGATCCAGCAGGATACGCAGCACACCCATTAACTGCACCGCACCACCAAGTTCTGGGTCTCTATCCCGAAGCATCTGTTCTATCACAATGTTTAAAAGCATGTGCTCCTGAAAATATTACAAGGATGAATAATTAAGTATTAAAAACACAAAATAAAGTACAAAATTCAGTGTTGATATAAAAATGATGTACCTCTTCTGTGTTGTTAGCATGCTGTAATGTATAATCCCTCACAACTGATGGAGAGAACTCAACTATATAGGTTAAAATATCTATAGATGCAGTCTTCGTCTTTTGATCATCTATACTTAGTGTAATTTCTAATGCTGGCAGAATCCCCAGGGAGACCAAGGTTTTGTAGAATGCATCCTTATCCTGAGGTTGTAGATTTTGTGAAAAATTACAAAATTCTTTTAAAAATAGTACTAAATCTCGCCTCTTAGGGTCTGATGTCTTATCATCCATTAGCAACTTAAATAAGTCAGTTAAAAACTTTTCATCTTCCTCGATGAGCTTCACTATTTCTACCTTATTGAAAAATATAAAACTAGACAGTGTGCTTAGCAAATTATCCTCAAAAACTGTAGGGGTAGGTAGAACAATATCCTGAATGTACTGTACTCTGTATGTTTGATGTATCTTAGCCAGCAAATCCTGATTCTTTATAGGAATGGCTTCACGGAATTTAGCAAGCTCTCTAAGATACTCTCTGTGCTTCTTGGGTTGCGGGAGACTTGGGTCATATTCTAAACAACCAACTACATCAAATATAGTGTCATCTGCAAACATTGTGTCAAACAGTGTGTTCTTGTTCAAAAGGAATATACTTTTGAATATTTCATATAGATGATGCAATCCCTCAATATTTTCAATGTCCTCACACATATGGAAGAGATTGAGTAACTTTTTTATGTAGTGTTGGCTCTCCAATGCTGCTGCCAACTTATCTTTGCGTGCCTGAGAGACTAGGCAACTGTTGACCAATTCACTGATGTCCTCTAAACGACCCATTTCACAAGCAGGCAACTCTACTGGTTGCACACTGTCAGACATTTCATCAAACCGTTCATCTTCAGACTCTTCAACAATGTCTTGTGTTATTTCAACTGATGGATCTTTGCCTTGTACCTGAAAATGATGTTTTATGTATAGAATATATTTTTATACAAGGTATCTACTTATTTGACCACTATTTTTATTAATGGAAATTAATAATAAAAAATTCAAAATAATATGCAACACAATTATCATATGAAACAACTAAAGTATTCTTATTTTGTATCAAACACTAGCGACCCACCCCAGCTTCGCATGGGCATAAAAAGCTTCCTCTTAAATCACTCTATCTATTAAGCGACTTTGTTTTATACTATGTAGTAAATATTATTTATTATATGCCATTGTTATGTTACTTAACTACTCAATTTTTGCTGTACAGCTTTTAAAACTTTGAAGTTCCCTATGAAGCAATGCTAGTTAACAGTAGCCCAAAATAATATTACAATAAAAAATACATATAAAAGTCTACAATACTGATTGTGTTGAAAAGTCCCAACCAAAATCATCCAAAAACCAAACTCATTCATACCTATCGAATTAATAATTTTGAATTTTAGTTATTTATAGTATAAATAGTGAAACAAAAAATTGATCCTTCAATACCTATTGAAGGAGTACAAATATCAGGCTGTATAATCATTGTTTTAATAGTCAGTGAAAGCCACACCACCAATATTATAATGTAAGTAGGTACAAATTTTAACTAAAATAAAAAGTACAAATCTGAACACAAGAACCCATTGAATAATTTTGTTTTTTTGTTTTTTGTTTTTGCTTTAAGTTTGATGAGTGTTCCTACCATCAATTTCTATACTGTTTATAAAGCAAAAACAGATTGTTTAAAAACTTATATAAACTAGCGACTTACTATTAAAAAAAACGCATCAAAATTCGTTGCTTAGTTATAAAGATTTAAGCCTACATAGGGATATATGTACATGTAAGCGAGAAATATGCCATATTATGTACATGTAAGCGAGAAATAAATAAATATTGAGACAGAGAAAGGACTTTGTTTTATACTATTTAGTGATATGTAGTAATATAGGCATACAAGTTAGATGATTTAAGTTTTTCCTTTCATATTGATTAGCTTGAGACAGTCTAAATTTTGTTAACTCCAAACTTGTGGTGACAAGTTTGGAGGCCACAGAAAGTGTTCTGTGGCTGACATGAGACCTTGTTTTGCACAGCTCACAAGGCAAGAAAACTTAACAAAATCAAAGTCAATAAAAAACTGATATAACCTATAACATGACAATAAAATTATGAAACATGTGGTGGCAAAGTCAAGTAAGTATGATTTGATATTATAGGTACTTAGTATGCTGATATATTAATAAAAAAGGGCTTAGTGTAAATCAAAAAATCTATGTGAACAGCATCAAGGTACATACCTGACATATCTTTTCCCATATTTCGTCACAACCAGCCTTCTCTTGGAAACTCAAAGCCAGATCAAAGTTGTCTCCTTCAGACCACACTATCAGGGTGTCTTGTTGCTTTTGGTACGCCGTATCTGGCTGTATTTTACTCTCCAGTAGAAGAGAACCATCAGATTCTGCCCGAACAAGCAACGACGTGCCCTTCAGCCTCTCCACATAACATGAAGACACATGTCCTGTACCTCTGTCGTCCCATTGCCGGTCAGCATTCAGAGCATAAAGCTTAACTCTTCGTCTTGTGTCTGTCATGATCGTCAGCGCTCTAACGACTATGTACTCAAATAATGAATCAATTATTGTGGCGCTATTCTATTGCACCCAAGTAAAAGTTCATTTAACTCCCATTTGTATAAAAACATGGGCACTTCTGAAACAATAATTGTTGATTCTTACCGAATTAATCACATAATATAAAAAAAAGTAATTACCGTAATTACATTGAATCTTGTTTTTGGATTTTCTCGTAATCTAACTAAACTACGAATGGATAACTTTCCTTTGAAGTCTCAATTACCTAAATCATTCATAATAATAAATACAGTAATTAAAATTGTCCTCGATTTTGTACAACAATGAAATAATCACAAAATTATCGGAAATCACAAACAAAACAATACAACTTGTTCGCCTTTCACTACACAGTATGAACTATACAAAATACAATATAATTTATGTCACCATGTATCTTAATTATTAAACCATCAAGAAAATAAATATTTACCGGAATACACATTATACAATCGTCAAAATGACGTACCTTCAAAATAGTGTAACATGAAATATCGCCATATTTGATTCACAACAACGCTTGGAGAACGGGGTTTTCAAATCGAACTGCAAAAGCGCGGTAGATTTGAAGTTAATATTTTCTATTAGATTTCTGGTTTTTTTTTTTAATAAGTTCATCAAATATTTGATATCCGATAAATATTTAACATTTTAAAACATTGTGAATTTATTGTAGAAATGACATACTTATATATTACCGAAAAACAAGCTTTTAAAATAAATTACTAATTAGGTTTTAGGTTGTACTGTTAAGTACAGAATATTGTTTTTATTATTTCGAATATATTTTACGGTCTTGGATTCGAGACCTTGAAGTCCTATAGTTGATTGACGTTGTGATCGACTATTGCACTCTTCGAGCAACACGGCCTCCGTACCGGAAAAGAGTGAGTAGTCATACGCTGCATTCCCCTTTATTAAAGTATAAGCAGAATAGGCATATTCGATGTATTAGTGTTTGGTCTTACTATGACGGCTTCTAGCGATAATGTCGCGTCACCGTATCACCCTGTGGCTGAGGTATCACCTCATTGAATGGCATCTTATGCTTGATCTTGATACATGCCATGCATGTCAGAACGTCATAGATTAAAAAAAAAATTGCGTCACTTAAAAGAGACAGCGCGATTCGAACTTCTTTGCAGAACGTACTTGAATATGAGGGCTTTTCAGAAGATAAATTAAAACAAAAGAGAATCTTAGTTTGGATAAGATAAGAACGATAGATGGCGTTGATAAAAAGACGTGTGTCAATGTCATGGATGTCAATACTGAATGTCTCGTCTTGCTTGATATTGGTATGGCCAAAAGACTGAAAAGGCGCGGCCGATACGTACCATATAGCGATGACATATGTTACATATACATATGATGAAATATGCGCAAAAACATTCTTTTTTGGCAGTCGGGTAAAAACAAATTATTTTTACCAAAAATGTAAGTGTTGTTTGTATAATTTTATCAAATAATATATGTAAATTAGTATATTTTTTTAAGTTCAGAGTAAACGTTTAGTGAAATGGAGTTTTATGAGTTTGATACTGGGGCTGGAACTTGACTTTCATCAACGCCATCTAGAAAGAGTAAGAAAAATAGTTACTATTTTTTTTTTCTTTGAAAAGCTCTCATTGTAACAAACTGCTATCGATGTTTCCGAGTTTTTGGAGGGCAAGAAAACTGTCTCTATGTCCGCGCTATATTTAATTTCCAAAACAGGTTTTTTTCAAGTATTTGTGCATAATGTTGGTGTATTATAAAAGTAAGTGTAGTGTTCGTGATCGTGAACAAGCGTGAGTGTTGGGAAGTGGTACAGTGTCGATTAAGCACGTGATTTTTATCTTTGTCACTAAAACCTCCAAATTATAGCTAAGTGAAATGTTTCCATCGCTTCACTTATTAGCCATCTGACTATGACTAGACTTATTTACTTGACTAGACCACGGATTTGACTTGACTAAAAGTAGGACTGGGGGGTCACTACCGTCTCTTAAAACCATGCTAGATCTAGTGAGTGAGCGAGACAGCGCGATACATGATGTAAGGTGACATCTCCCTTACTCACTGGATCTTGTGGCTTACCACCATCTCTTAAAACCATGCAAGAACGATTGAGTGAGGGAGATGTCGCCTTACTTCATATATTGCGCTGTCCCGCTTACTCACTGGATCTTGCATGGTTTTAAGAGACGGTAATAACCCCCCTAAAGAAGATTAATAAAAAGGAAGGCCTTAAAAACTAGTTTCCATGGCCATAAAAACTATTTAAAAAAAAAAATAACTGCTGTCAGCATCTGTTCTGCTGCTGTCTGCATTATCTGTGGTAGATTGTTGGCTGCCATTTGCTGTGTTCTGTCATTATTTTATTGTTATTGGATAAAAAGGTGATAATTTTACCAATTTTTAGTTTCGTATATTGAGAAAAACAAGTTACTTTAAGGTGAAATAAATTATTGATAGAAAATCAAATCGTTTTGTGTAACGTTTAAGACCATAATGTGCCGAAAATTCTCTACAATATCATGTGAGTTTTATTCTCCTGAAGCAAAATATTATTGATATTTTTTGATATAAAGTTACAACTAAATAAACAGAATTGTTGAGTAATCATGAATTTATTGCTACCTACATACAAAATAACCAAGCAATAAAAATAGAAAGATAAAATTTAATTTTGACAGATGTCATTGTTTGTCAATTTTATTTGTAGCCTGAAAAGCAAATGCAATACAAAATTATCAAAATATTAAATTAAATGTTTTTACAGTGAAATCTATAATTTTTATTGCATATATATTTAATTAGACCCATGATATTTAATTTGATCCAGCTTCCTTTATTGTGGATCTAATTCATTGTCTATTCCTTGTTGCAGAATCATTTTTAATTACAAGTTGTAAAATGAACACAGTATGTCTTATTTGAGTACACCGGAAAATGTTGGGTAACTATTATCTTTTATATTAAACAGTTTATCTAGGTGTAATGAGTAACCATGAAACTTTGCTATATAAATCGGTTTAATCAAAAGTATCATAATAAACAACAACATGTATGTAACATGTAACAAATTCAACCATCTTCTACTCCGCTTATCTAAATAGATGTTTGTTTCTTCTCTATAAGTTAAAAGATTTGTTTGTTTGTAATAACTTTATTGTACTAAACAAAAGCGAAGACAAAAGCATAGAAATAAAACATAAGTACAATGGCGGACTTATCCCAGAAAGGGATCTCATACAGACCACCAGATTGTGTGTTGCCCTTTTTAAATTACAAAATTTAGATCATATTACTTTGCAATTATGACTGAATAAAATTAACAAAATAAAAATCTTAAACTCGTTTTCCAACATATGTTTACATATAGTTTAAGACAATACCTTGGTGAACACTAGCGCCACCATCATTTAAAAATCATTATTCAGTGAAAACACAAGGTATCAAAAATCCCTGTTATGTAATTTAAGGTTCTGGTTCCGAAGTTAATTTTAATCATATTAAATTATAGTTCCCTATAGTTATAAATTGCAAAACTGCTAAAAGTGGTTGTTTTAAGCAATATTGCAATTTGTAACTATAGGGAGCTTTAATTTAATAATTAAATATGTTTAAAACAAACTTTAGATCCAGAACCTTAATTACATAACATGGATTTTTGATTAATGATTTTTAAATGATGGTGGCCCGAGGTAATTTATAATCAACAATTATTTTCAATGATTACTGAATCCATTTTCCAGATACTTTTTTCATTAAACTTGTGTGTATTATTTACATAAAGTATTAAATAAATGATAGTATAGTCTTACAACTATCTTTTTAAATTTTTATAATAAAATTATTTTAGAAGTAATAAATTTTAATGTATTTTTTTACATATTTAATATTTTTGCAGTTTTAGTGGCATTCCACAAAATATTTCTGATGCAAGTTGCGCCACGCAGTATAAAATGGCAGTGGAGAGCGTGCCAAGCAACTGTGGGAGTGAAGTCAATATGTTCATACATGACAACTCGGGGGATGAACAGACGTATATAACACATCTCAATGACAACTTCTTTCATACCAAATTTAAAATTGATCCCAACGAATTGTACACGTTCCATGACTCTGATGTTATAGCAAGTGAAATAACTGTAAGTCACACAGAGGATGCTTTCTTCTTTCCTGATAATGTGGATGTTAAGAGTAAACTCGAAAGTCCTAATAAGGAACTAGATCTTATAGGTTCACTTACAAATGGAGAAATAAAAAATGAGATAATTGAAGAGGTGATTCCTAACGGTCACTACTCATCTGTTCCAAAATCAAAAGTGTCTCAAACTTATAAAGATACTAGAAATACCAATGCCAAAGTTTCTAAAAGTAAAACCCAAGCATTAATTGAAGTGGTTACAGAGCCTAAGGTTAATAAAGTGTCTGAGGCAAGGAGACCGAGTGTTCATAGCCCTAAAGGTCATGTAGTTCCACATTCTCCCCCATCTTTAAAGACCAGTATTAATAGTGTTAGTAACAGCAAGACTGTCCCAGTTTCAAAGCAGTCTGCATCAGAAACATTTTTAGATGTATTCAAAAGAGAACAAGGACTGGTTGAGAATAAGTTGGTGGTTGTTAAAACTGAGCCAACAGAGCTTGCAATTAAAGTTCCCGCAGAGCCTGCCATCAAAATTCCAGCTCCTGTAAAGAAAACTCCTGCAGGTAATAACATCTGTATAATCTGTGCTAATGGTATAAAATTGCATTAGATGTATTTTTTTTATTTGTTGCCTATGTTTATAAATCTTGGTTGATCAAGATTTGAGACCAAATAGAGGGCCTAGCCTAATAAAACGACTATGCAAGGTAGAAGAATACATTTATCATATTTAGTTTAAGTGTAAAAAGCTTAAAATATTTTAGGTAAATCAACTCCATCAAAGCCACGTAAAGGGCGTGGGCCAGCTGTGCACGAGGCGCTGCAGCGGATATGGACGCAGCGCCGCGCTGTACCGGTTCCCAATCGATCTTGGCATGCACCAGGAGAAGAGCTGTTTCAATGTGGACCACTCGATGGACGGAAGTCTTCCTTTACTAAACCAGAGAGCAGTAGCAGTGATGATGACTATATGCCCGAGTTCGGTAATAGATTTTTAATGCTTAAAATTTTATTAGATATTTATTAGATAACTGGATTCTTGCAATAGTTCAGTTACATTACTAACTCAAAAACCAATGACTTTTTATGCACCTGGATGAATTACTTTTTTTTGTCTATGCTATATGGATTTGCAGGGGATTGTACAGTTAACAAAGCTAATGTTAATCAGAAACTGAATATAGAAAATGGTAAATGCATCAGATATCTTGAAGAGTAGTTTTAATTTTACAATAAAACATGTTTACATATGCAAATTTCTATTCCCAGAGTTGGGCTCAGGTCCGGTTTGTGTTGAAGAAACTGTAGCGGAGTCGCGCGGGGCGCGTTTAGCTCTACGGAGAAGCGCTTTAAGGAGACACGTGGCCCGAGCTCATTCTACTTTGCGGCTTGTTGGCGATCATAAGAAACATTTAGCTCTTACTAGCCTCATAAAGGTAATCAATTATGAAAGTCTCATAGTAGTAGCTGGTACTTGTCATTTTAAAGAATATTTGATTTAAATTGTATTTTGGGTAGAGGTGATTATACTTGCTTATCTGAATCGGTTCCGGATGTGTGGATGCGGTATGGTAGGGGAAAAAAGGTATGAGAGAATGTATACATGTAGACAACCATTACACAAAAATATACTTCGAAAAGCAACTCCTAGACAACACTTCCATATGTCAAGAACAGCCAAGACCCAAAGTTCACCAACATTATGTTTAAAAAACAACCCTTAAAACGGCAGTTTATTCATATTATTAAGCTGCTGTTATAGTATAAACGTTTGTTTTATTTAGGTGAACGCGGGACTTAGTCAAGCGCGATAATTTTACCAAGTATTTTGTTACAGAAACAAGTGAGTAAGCAGGGTCCGTCGAGCAGATTACCACCGCAAACAGTGAATTATTTGCTGACGTCGCGCAGCATGACTTCAGTACTCACATCGCAGGAGCGGAGACAACTGAGGTTCGAAATTTAAAAAAAATATGTCATTTGTGTATAGAAACCACTATTCCAGATTGTTTTTTACAGCATAAAATAATGTCCATAAAACCACAGAATAAATAATAGTACCAACAAAATAAAACTCTATTTTGGCACACTTGCTGCTAGCTGGATTGTACATAATTAAAAATTTAATACACATTCACAGTAAAAATTTCCTTTACTAAGCAAATGATCACAATAACCCCCGTATATGTTTTGTCTCTTTTTCTCTTACCTGACACTTCACGTGAAAAAAAGAGACGCAACACATTTTCGCTAACATGGCAAAGGTTTCTTAATACGGGGGTAAGATGCCTTGTTAAAACTACGCATGTTAAGAAACCTGTTGTTTATACTTATATAGAGAAAAAATAAAAAATTGAATGTATCAACAAATTAGCAGAGCTAATTTGTTTGGGCAGATTACAAATGAATATAGAACCAAGATAGTAAAAAAGTTGGTGATGGGGATCTTTGGTACAACTGATGGGATTTTGAAAATTCTTTTGTTATTAGGTACATTATCTGCGGGTAGTTATCCAAAATACCTATATATTTTACTTTTTTAATTTGTGTATGTACCACGGGGCGAGCCGCGATAGGCTAATAGTTTATCATACATTATTAAGATATAACAAATCCTTTTAGGGAAACCGGGTGGTCTGGTGGCGAAAGTGGCTCACTAGAACATGTGACTGGCACGACTTGTGCCGAGGAGAGATGTACTGAATCACCCGTGCCTTGCGGTCGGTACTGCATGAAGCACGTGACGTTGGCGCCCGAGCAGCGGCTTTATGCAGCGTGTGCAGCGGTGTTCGCCGGCGGCGCGCGCTGCAAACAGCCGCTTTTACCGCTGCAAGATCAGACGCCGTTGTGTGCGGAACACGCGTGGAAGAGGGTGAGCGTTTCTTTCTTTTTTTAAATTGTGCACACAATCCTATAGTTCGGCAACGTCGTGCTCAGGTACACAGGGTTTCAACGGAGAGGGGATGGTGTAGCGGGGAGGGTACGCGTGCAAAAGGTGAAAGTCGCACACGAAATTCTCGAAAGCTGATTTGACAGCGGTGTTTTTTGATAGGAGCGCTGGATCAGTTGCTTCTACCGCTTTAAGATCAGTGAGTGTTCATATTTTAAAATTGTACACTGGCAGCTTTGACCAGTGGTCATAGCCGCGGCGTTTGTTTACAAACAGCCGCTTTGCCGTTGTAAACTACTAAATATAGCATTGTAAACTAAAATAAACCACATTTTGACTTAAAAAACCAATAGCCGATGGAGTAGAAGGGTTCTGGGATGGTGCACTCGTTATAAAAATCTTGACTTTGCTGCCTTAAATACGATTTTTCCGCTCTTTTTTTTAAATGTATAATAACCCACTGATTATTAGGGGCCGTTCAAGTATTACGTATATAAGCACTATAGGGGGGCGAGGGGTCTTTCATTTGCTTATTTTTGATGGAATGGGAGGTGGGGGGATCTAGATTATTTATTATTTACTTTTTTACACATATAGCAAACCACACATTGTCTATGCTTTAAAACGAAATGCGTTTTCAGGGATTCCTGCAAATAATGAATACATTTAGGTACTAGCTTAAAACTGAGTAGGGGGTACTCTATTTCATACCTCATTCCTTTTTTCTACACTTATTGTACCAATGTTTACGTAAGCATGTGGGGGGAGGGGTGAGAGCTTTGCTTACTTTTGCTGACGAGGGGGAGGGGTGGGTTAATAAATGCAAAAAATCTGCTTACGTAATACTTGAACGGCCCCTTATACATTTAAAAAAAATCACTGGTTGACTGGTAGAAATCCCTATATAGGATAAGTCCGCCATTGTATATTTGTTCAACTTCCTATGTTTATAATATAACTATATGCTATCTTATCTTATCTTAAATATGGGTCCTAAATTAAAGGAAGCACGTCGAACCTTTGGGTCCTTTTGTACTTACCCCATCCCTTACTCACCCACACAGGGATTTCTGAAGAAGGACTGCATGAGCTTCAGAACATCACCTGGTGCGAAGTGCCTATAGTCCTCCAGGTCAGGGTACGCTGCTCCAAAGAGGTCCATTCGCTTGCTAGCCAGTGAGTCACAGCAACACAAAATGTGGCTCATGGACTCCTCTGCTTTTGCACATGCCCTACATTCGGGGCTTTCGACAAGTTTCAGTTTAAAGAGGTGACTGCGGTTTTCAAAATGTCCGGTCAGAGCTCCTATTATTGTTCTTGTCTGTGTTCTGTTATACCTACAGACCTTCCTATGCCACCAGGTGTCATTGGCACTAATCGTCGCCTTCGAGTGTGCGAGTCCACTCAGTGTATTCCATTCCGCCTTTTGTCTCCTCTCGACATTTTCTTTGACAGCTGTAATTGCCGTTCCATATGCCAGCCCTACGAAGGGCTCAGGTCCCATTAAAGGATTACTGGATCCTTCCCTTGCCAGTTTATCGGCTTTCTCGTTCCCCTCAACCCCAACGTGACCAGGCACCCAAACCAGTCTCAGCCTGTTGTGTCTTCCCAATTTACTAAGGGAATTCACACAGTCCAAGACTAGTCCAGAATCAATCCTGTCTGAGCTGAGAGCAGCAAGAGCCGACTGGCTATCGGTAAGAATGTAGATAGATTGGTTTTTTAGGCCTTTCTCTAGATTCAATTTCGCACATACAGTAATCGCATACGCTTCTGATTGAAAAACGGTGGATAACCGT